>CM060451.1:74932427-76132427 GCA_030545235.1 Helianthus tuberosus | reverse complement strand
GTATAGTTTGATATGCTCCCATATGCGATATAGTACAAAACCAACATATATTTTATTTTATTTATCACATCCAAAGCATATTTTGATATGTTATTTACAAAACTAAAACATAGTTTAATATGTTATTTATCACATCCAAAGCATATTATGATATGTTATATATGAAACCAAAACATAGTTTAATATGTTATTTATAAATCCGAAGTACACTTGTAATATACTACTGAAAACTATTATTTTAAACAACTAAAGTATATTTAATGTACTATCTATCTAACGATTGGGTTTTGGTTAGTGTTTAGATAACGGGACGGATGTAATGTGATGAAAACATGGTAGATACGCCGCTGGTACTTCTTATATATATGTGTTTTCATTGCATTACATACCGTGGTGTTATTTAGTACACTTGGGTTAACGATATTGAAACTGAAATATACTTTAATATATTACTCATTCGATTATCTTAAAATCCAAAGTATATTTTCAAATATACTATAAGCCTTTTTATCAAAATATTGTTTTACAAACAACTTATCTTATACAAACTCATCTTTACTTGGTTATTCATTTAACCATACACTATTCTCTTATTATACATATCATCTGACCTTATTGCTCTTCAAATGATTTACAAAATAAAACAATCTACAAGGTTCATGACTAAATTTTATTAAACATCTTCTTTAAACTCAAGTCATGAATCCTATTTTCATAAAACCTATGTATCTCACAGGCATTTTTATGCTGACGTACCTATTTTTACATATGTTTCAGGTGCCGTCTTATGATGATTATTGATACACGCAACAGTTAGGATGGACTCGTGCTTTAGCGACTTTAAAACTTGGAAGATCATAGTTGTACTTATTTGATTGTATTAAAACAATGAGTTCATTTATTCAATAAAACAAAAATTATTTATTCGATGGTTGTGAAATGATGATTCTGTTACAACACTCCCCGACGTTTCCGCCACGTCTAGTTGTTTTACGTGGTCGGGGTGTGACAAAGTATGTGGTGGAGAATCTTCAGATGAAGACAGTTATGGTTATAATTGAAGCTCAAATGAGGAAACCTCAAGTTCAGGTGACGATGGCACGGATAAAGTGTCACATGAGTCCATTGATGCAGATGTTGAGGAGCTTTTGAGTGAAGCTGAAGCTGGGAATGATCGAAGATCAATTCTGGTGGATCAAGTTGCTTATTCTTCTTCTCATCATTCAGCCTTCATGGCTAATGTTGGCAGCTCGTCAAGTCAGGTACGTGTCGATGAGTCTAGATCTGATAAATGTGATAATTGCGTTGATTTAGGTGCTAGATTGTCTAAGTTGCAAAGCAAATATGATGATTTTCAAAGCAAGTATGACGTGACATTTATCCACAATCAAAGTTTGATCGTGGATCTTGCGAAAGGCACAGAGGCCAACTTGTTCCATAAAAATCATGAAAAAGAATTTAAGAAAGTAATTGACACATTAAGGGAAGATAAAACCGAGCTAGTAAAAACAGTTTCAAGAAAACAAACTGCAATAAATAATTACATCACTAGGCTCGAGAAAGCACAAAAGGAGTTGGCATGTGTCAAGTGTGAAAATGAGGCGAACCGACTTAGGTCAGATAGTTACTCAAACTCTATGTATGTGCTGGATCACATCATTGACATATAGAAGAAGAAGAAGAAGAATGATGTCACGTGCATTGGCTATAAGAAGTGTCCTCCACCTATTAGACACAATTATACCGCAATGCCTGATGAGGAGGATAAACCTCAATTTGAGCCATTTGTTCCTTTAGACGTTGAGGAATTCACAGCTGAACTCGGTTACAAAAAGGAAGTATCATCAGACTCGGATGTATCAGCAGATACGAAAGTATCAACTGCTGAACAAAATCAGGATCCTCCAGTCATTGTTGAGGATACTGATTCTTCAGATGATGAATCCGATGATACTAACTCTACAGAGTCTGATGCAGTTATCAAAGAAGAGGACATACCTGTCGAGAATCACATTCTAAGTGATCCTCCTGCAAAACCTGCTAAGACTGTTCGGGTTGAGTCCACATCTGCACAAGAGTCTGAGAGTGTGAATTTGCTATACACTCTAGTTGGTGATGATAAAGTTTATTCAAACAAAGATTTTCTGATCAAAAATGTCAATCAATCTTTAATCAGTAAAGTTTTTGAGGATTCGACAATTATGTTTTTGGGAGAGTCGAGTTCACGAGTTGTGGTAACACAATGTCCTCCGATTCCAAAAGCTGAAGTTCGAAAACAATATGGAAATCAGAAATTACCAACAGAGAAAATTCAGCAAAATCACACTAAAACAAAAGAAAAATCGACACCTCAAGGTCGAAAGGAATAAAACCAGAGAAAGAACAAAAAGGTGAACTTTGTGAAGTCGAAGGGAACTGACAAACTTGAAACATTTGAAAACAAATCTAACATAGATTATGTTAAGCATGTTAAAATTTTGAAAAGAAATGGTCAAAATAACTCAGGACCAAGTACCTCGAAATCACAAAGTTCATCAATGAGACATCAACATGATACAAAGGGGTTTGTTGAACGAAGATCATGTTTCGAGTGTGGTGAATTTGGACATATCATTCGAAATTGTCCATATCTTCATAAGTTAAAAGCTAAAGTTGATGTTCCCCATGAGTAAAATTACCAAAAGCGATCTGTTTCTTCAAAACAAGATCCCCGTCTTGTGAAAGAAAAAGAGAAGAAACAGAAATGTAAGCAAATCATGGTAATTGAAAAGGCTCTTAAAACTGATGTGGTACAAAAACAATTTGTTTCAGTCAAACCAGAAATTTCAAAAATTTCAAAAACTTCAAACAATCACGAAGTTAAAATTTCAAACAACCAAACTGGTAAAACTTAACAGACTTGGAAACCTAAATTGGTTACAAACTTAGGGGGAGCATCACCATTTCCAAATCATCGCGAAGTTGAAATAACTTTTGTCGATGAAAATGGAAGACCCAAGTCCACGAAGGCTTGGGTCCCCATCTCCAACTGATCATTGAGTACATGTGCAGGGTGTTCCAGGATGAATTATCAGTAGTCTTTGGTTTGTTGATAGTGGGGCATCCAGGCACATAACTGGCGACATGAGACGATGCTACTGAACTGAATGAATCTTCAGAGGATGATGAATTTCTCGATGCAGACCAAGAAGCTCCTGCAACAGTTGTGCATGGTACTTCTGAGGCTACACCTCCTGAGGATTGCCCTAAAACAGCTGAAGCTACTGCATCATCCTCTTCGCCAGTTCAGGGTATTGATTTGGTTGTTGATCTCAACTTCAACAATCTAGGTATAAATGTTCCAGTTCCGGATAATCCAGAAACAAGAATCCATAGTACCCAACCTCAACAAAACGTCATTGGTAATGTTCATAGTGGCGTGCAGACGAGAAATCAATTGAGAAACAACAACAATGCTGGCTTGCATGCAGCGATTAAAGAATCGGGTTGGCAGAATGATTGGTCCTTCGTGTGTTATGTCTCATAAGAAGATCCAAAGTCTTGGAAAGAAGCATTAAAAGATAATTCTTGGGTGGAAGCTATGCAGGAGGAACTGCAACAATTCCAGAAGCTAGGTGTCTGAAAACTGGTTGAGAAACCTGAGAACTACAAGAAGATTGGACCCGTTGGGTTTTCAAATGCAAAAAGGATGACCGTGGAGTAGTTGTCCGTAACAAGGCGAGATTAGTTGTTCAAGGTTTTCGTCAAGTTGAAGGGATAGACTATAACGAAGTATATGCACCGGTTGCACATCTTGAAGCTATTCATATTTTTCTAGCCTATGCTTCCTTCAAGGGATTCAAGGTTTACCAAATGGATGTGAAAACTGCATTCTTACATGGTGTGGTTGAAGAAGAGGTGTATGTCAAACAACCTCCGGGATTTTAAGATCCTATTCATCCTTATCGGGTTTGGTTGCTCAACAAAGCTCTCTAACTATGCAACCTTATCTAACTATCTGCTGGAGAATGGTTTTCACCGGGGTCTTATCGATTGCGCTCTTTTCATCAAAGAAAAAGATGGAGATCTTCTGTTGGTTTAGGTATACGTAGATGATATTATTTTTGGTTCAACTAACGATGTTTTGTGTAGGGACTTCGAGCGTGTTATGCAGGAGAAATTCGAGATGAGCGCCATGGGGGAAATGAACTTCTTTTTGGGCCTACATGTTCAACAAACGGAGTCTGGGATATTCATCCATCAGACTAAATATGTCGAAGACATCTTGAGCCGGTTCCAGATGTCCTAAGCGACGCGCATTGGTACCCCACTTCCGCAGAATCACGGGGTTTCTCCGGACTTGAAGGGTGAAAGCGTTAACTCTTCATTTTATCGCGCAATGATCGGATCTCTTATGTATCTCACATCCTCGAGGCTCGACATAATGTATCCTACATGCCTGCTTGCCTAATATCAAGCGAACCCGAAGACCTCACATCTAGCAGCTGTAAAAAGGATTTTCCACTATTTGAAGGGTTGCCCGGACACCGATCTCTGGTACCCTAGGGATGATAACTTCGATTTGATCACGTTCAGTGATTCTAACTTTGGTGGCTGCAAAATCGACGACAAATCCACAACGGCTGGATGTCAGTTTTTAGGAAATCGCCTGGTCACATGGCAGTGCAAGAAGCAGACTTGTGTCGCTACATCAACCTGTGAAGCTGAATACATTACTGCCCCAATTTGTTGCTCCCAAGTCTTGTGGATCCAACAACAAATGCGCGACTACGGTTTTGAATTCATATCTACTCCTATTTTAGTTGATAATTCTATTGCCTTACAGATCACTAGAAATCCTATGCAGCATTCAAAGACCAAACACATCAAAATCAAATATCACTTCATACGTGATTGTTTTGATAAAAGGCTTATCGATGTTGTTAAGGTCCACACTGATGACCAACATGCCTACATTTTTACCAAAGCTTTTGACAAATCACGATTTGACTATTTACTAATGGTAAACGACATTAAGGTCAAGCCAGAGTAAAACCAACATCGGAAAATCATTTTTGTAAATATTTATTTGTGTTTTCTTAATTTCTCATACTTTTTTCATTTTAGGGGAAGTAAATTCAAAAAAAAAAACACAAAAACATCGAAAAATTTCAAAAACACAAAAACAATAGAAAAACAAAAATGAGTTTCCTGGTGAGCAAAAGAGAAAATTATGACAACTGTGCTCTATAAACAATGTATGGTGTAAAACAATATCAATTATCAATAAAACAATTTGTTTTGGTGTTAATATTTGTGTTTTTGTGTTTGACGATTTTACGCTTTGATTGTAGTTCGATTTCAAGCTTTAAATCGCTTTCTAGAAAGTTATACGCAAACTGATGCGTAAACGTAATCAGTTTAATGCGACAAACACTCCAGAAAAGTGATATAGGCTTAACATACCATAAATAACCTTCACATAACTTAGAAATAAGTTTTGGATGGTTTGGTGTGTCGAAAACAAGTGTATTCGATCGCAAGGACTATTTACGACAAACTGCAAAAGTATACCGATTCATACGATAACGAACATTCCGGAACATGATCATAAGTTAAACATACCATAAGTATCCTTTACATAGCTTAGAAATAGGCTTTGAGGGGTTCGGTATGTGAAAATAAACTTTTTGATCAATAGGGACTAAAAGCGTCAAAAAGTGCATAAGTTTGCATTTACCCGCATATCTTACATTCTGAACATATCCGGACATCCAAAAATTTGTGTAATCATTAAAATATTTTATTTAAGTGATTGGAATTAAAAACTACACGACGAATCGTAATTTGGATCGATTTCGCGTCCGTTCGAGTTTTCATCGTAATTAACCAAATAACGTGACCGTACGACCAAACGAACCGACATCCGAGATGTTTTCAAGCATATTTCATGTTCCCTATGCTTTAACTTCATAATAGAACCTTGAAATGGGGTTAACACTTGGATTCTCATAACACTTGGAATGATCTTGTTGATCCTAACTTACTATAAATAGACATGGGTTCTTCACTTCATTCCTCACATTTGAATAAATTCTGCTCTAAGTTGAAGCTAAGGCTTCATACCTGAGTAATTTGGTTCAATTCTTCCTTGCTTGGACCTTTTGTAAGCTTCTTTCATGCTTGTTTATGCTTTTCAAGCATGAAAGTCAAACAGTGTTTGACTTTCTGCTTTGACCATGATTTGGTCAACACAAAGTTCGTTTGAACTTTGCAACGTGAGCGTAATCACGATGGTTATACTCCCTTGTGAGTATATCTACCAATTACCACGTCGATTAGTCGAAGTGACGAGTCAAAGTTTCGGTCAAAATACGTGTTTATGCGTATTTTGCAACGAAGCTATTTTCGGGTATCAAAACACTTTGTTTTGATATTAAACCTGTTTTCTAACTTAGTTAAACATGTTTTAACATATTTAACTCGTGACTTTTAGTCTAGTGCTTGTATAGGGTAGTAAGTCAAGCGGTCTTGACAACCCCTTAGACTTTCGAACCCGGCCCGTTTGGTCGATCGTTAGGATCCGACCAAGCATATACCGTGACCATAGTTGTATAGGGAATAACCTTCTGGGGTTATATCTTATGGTCACTTAGTTTAATTAGTTGTATGATAGGTAGTTTATATGCCTTAGGAAAATGACCAAAATGCCCTTTTCCTGCATAATTGGATTTTAAGCATATGTAACTTAATTTTTGTCACTTAAACTAATTATGTAACATACTTAAACATGTTAGGGCATACAATACTTGTTATAGGACTAGTTAGGCGTCTCGAACGCGCATTCGCGCGAACGACGTGTTAAAGTAGCGTAAGTTACCTTAATGGGTTGTAATGGGTTGTAACCACTTAGGTAGGTTCCGATTTAGAATGTAGGCTTTGATAAACCATAGGATCTGACAAATCCTGTTATTGGACTGCCACCATGGTTATGTATGGGGGTTACATGGGTAATAACTGAACCTGTTAATTGTTAACTTACCCTTTGGTGGTTTGTTAATACGAGTTGAACGATGGACGAGTTACGAAGGTTTGAATGTTATAAGCGAGATGACCAAAAGTTAGTTTTCACAATTAAAACGAGATTGATTTTGAACGATTAAATGATTTTGAACGATTGAACGATTTGAACAAGTTAAACGAATTGAACGAACGATTGGTTTTTGGTTAGTGTTAAGATAACAGGACGGGTGTAATGTGACAAAAGCATGATACGCCGCTGGTACTTCTTATATATAAGTGTTTTTATCATATTACATTCCGTGGCGTTATTTAGTTCACTTGGACGAACGATTTTTAAACGATGTCACACAACGATGTTTATTAAACGATATAAACCATACGAGTTTTATTACGAGAACGATTTACGATTTGGTTTACATAAACAAATGTTTTGGGTTAAGATTCATGGCATCGAGGGTTTATAAACTATAACCAACCTATTTTGAGTTGGTTATTCCTTTTACAATACAAATATTTTACAAAACAAGGTTTTCTAATATCAATTAACGATGTTGTATGAGTTATTTCAACATGTAAACGAGCCATGAATCTGACACTCTCACAAAACCTATGTGCTCGCCGGCATTTCTTTGTTGACTTTATTTTTACATATGTTTCAGGTGGTATTGATTGATGATGAATGTGACTAGGATGCATGCTCACTTAGGACTGGACAAGGCCTTAGTGACTTAATAACGATGATAGTCGATATGTGAACTTGTTTGTTTTAAAGTTCAAGACAATGTAAATATTTAATGAATCAATAAAACGAAACTTTTGATCCATGGTTGTCAAACAATAATTCTGTCGCTCCACTCCCTAAAGTTTCTGCCGCGGTTTCGTTGTTTTACGCGGTCGGGGTGTGACAGAAGAGTTGGTATCAGAGCTCATGGTTATAGGTTATTAGTAATGCTTTGACCTAGACTATAACTTTTCTAGGACCCTAACGCAGGTTTTCTTAAGTTTAGATTTTTAAAACAATGCCGCCACCTATCTTTAGGTGATAACCACAACGAGAACACAATAACAAATCCGATTTAAAAACCAATCATCTCTTCATAGATGATTTGTTATAAGGTTTTGAACCTTCAAAGTTTTCAAAATCTCATCAAAGTTTGGGTCTAGGTAATGTGAACACGTGCAATCTGGAAGGGTGGATGCATGTATCCTGAGTTTTCTATCTAAGGCTAGAGCGTTCATACAAATCCACATAATCGGACCAGTCACTCTTACCTGGGAACTCTTGGGGTGAGTGTCCACTTAAAGGCTAATGCAGGTCTTCACGATACATTATATTGACCCATTTACTTTGATTAGTCACTGTGTATCGTTTATTTGTTTGAGTTAACGAACGAATGATCGCCTTCCTTATGTTTGTCGATGTTTTCAATACCTCTTCTGTTTATCCAATTGTCAATCTCACTCGTTTCTCATGTTTCCTTGTTCTTGTTAGAATATGCCTCCTCGACGACATGCACAACCTCAAACTAACACCGAAATCGTAGCCCTTGTCGCTCAGCAGATGGCTACTGTGATTCCGAACCTAATAACTCAGATTAATCAAGCGAACAACAACAATAATAACAATGCTCAGTGCAGTTTTAAGACTTTCAATTAGGCTAAACCACTAACGTTTTCTTAGTCTCAAGGAGCAACTGCGCTCCTACAATGGTTTGAGAGTCTCAAAAGTACATTTAGACATGTTCAGTGTCCGAATGAACAAAAGGTTGAGTTTGCATCTAGTGTTTTCGAGAAGCGTGCTCTTACATGGTGGAACGGTGTGATGCGTGATAGGGGTGCCGATGTGGCAATGGCACAAACTTGGGAAGAGCTTCGGGCTCTCATGATGAAAGAATTATGCCCCCGTCACGAGATAAGGGCTTTGGAACAATAATTCAATGATCTAAAACAAGATGGGGGAGAACACCGTGCCTACACGAATTGTTATGAGGAGTTAAGTTTGTTGTGTCCTACTATGGTTACCCCGTTGGAGAAAGTGATTGAGAGGTATATCGATGGTCTGCCTGATTCTGTGCAAGACATTGTAACTGGTAGTAATCCTACCACTGTTCGTCAGGCAATCGAACTGGCTACAACCCTGATTGAGTCTCAAGTCAGGAAGGGTAAACTTACTCGTAAGGGTGATAAGAAGCAGTCGACCGATTCCGTTCAAGACAAGGGTAAGGGAAAGAAAAAGGGCGAGTCGTCAAGGAGATCGAGGAAGCGCAGGGCTTCCTAGAATTTTGCTGTTACTGCACAAAACGCTCAGAAGCCACTAGCATAACCTCCTGCCAAGAAACCATATACTGGTACTGCACCTCACTGTACTCGGAGCAATGGTCATCATACGACCCAGCAGGCTTGTAAACAGTGCACCACTTGTGGTAAACTTGGGCATACGGTTAACATTTGTCAATTAGGTCAGAATCAAGCTGCTCAGAATCTAGCACAGGTTCAGGGAAATTGTAGGATCGTATGCACGACCAAAACGAGTCGTTCAGAAGAGTTCTAATCATTACGAAAGGCGGAAACAGGCGTATCGACTTTGAAACTACTTGATTTACTCTTTAACTGTCTTGTATATTGACATAACAACGTTTTACAGCCTGGACACACTTCGGCAGCACCTCGGTACCGGAAACTGAATGTTCTACAAATGAAATGACAGGACAGGTATATATAGGCAATCCATTTCGTGCAAAATGGTCTAGCCATTTCGTGCGAAATGGGATTTCACCATACAAAACCTATTTTCTCGAATAACGTGTCCTGATCTATCAAACCTAGTACAAGACTCGATACAAGACGAAGTCGACAGACATATGCACCAACAGACTCCCCCTTGGATGTTTACGAGTCTTCAGTACAAGTCTTCAGTATGTCGAGTCTTCAATCTTTATCAGTCTTCGTGCTCTTCCAAAGTATCTGACAGTGTAAGCATCCTTCAATCTCTATCTTCTCTATCAACATCAGCATCTAAACTCCCCCTTGGATGTTGATCTTATAATCTTTATCATCAGGATATGAAACTGGCTCTACTATCTTCAGACTCCCCTTTTCTAGCAGACTCCCCCTTAAGTTGTTTCGGGATCGCAATCTGACATAGCTTTTGCTCTAGAATCGTGACCTGGCTCAAACTCTGCTCAGGCTTTATGCGAAAAGTCTTTAGAAATTGAAACCTGGCTAACCTGCACAAACTCTACCTCAAAATAAATTTCACAAATTTAACAATTTGACAAATTTATATGTCACGGGTAGATATTGTTCAAAATGATTTAACATTTATAATTTCTGATGACCACTTGTAAAAATAACATACAAATTTTGACATTTTTATTTCGAAATCTTTTCTCATTTCAAACAAACTCTCCCAACCCTGTTATCCATCAAGTTTAGCACTTGGAATTTTGAAAATCAGCTTTCCAACATCAGTTGTCGAAAATAAGATGAAATAAAATCTTTTTGATTTTTCAAAAAATTAAGCTAAAACACAATCTTTTTGGATTTTTGTTTTAAAGAAAAGCAGTAAAGAAATATTTACAAACAACATTTTTGTGAGTTTGCGTAAGAGGATCATATCAGTTTATGAGACAAATCACTAGCACCGTTGAGCTTTAAACACATTTAGTTCTAAACGATTCACTTAGATTGTCAGTATACTGATCCACTTAAATTTTCACACAAAGTTCAACTGTTTCGAGATAAGAGAATTAGTGTTTTAAGCACTTAAACTTATTCGTGTGTACCACCTCAGAATATACTCCCGTATCCAGACTCCTATATTCAGTCTTAGAGGTGAATGTACACTAATGATATCTATAAGGGGTTAAATGCGAGACCATGAGAGCTCAGGCTATTGCTTTAGCAAAATCAGAGAGATGATGGTTCGTCTTTAGGTGGGTTCCCTTTAGAGAATCTTTTCTTCAACAGCACATGATTAGCATTTTTCAATGTTTCATCATTTTTTATGCTGAGGGCGAGCTTTTAAGAATAAAGCAATGCAAAGCATTATACGAGGATTAGGCTATTGCTCCCGCAAAATCAGAAGTCCAGGTATAATACCCCAGATATCACCACGCACAAAGACCTAGTATGTCAGAAATAGAAAGCCCCTCAAACAAGATTTCGGGGGTTACCCATATATCCGAGAGATGTTCCCCACGAGATAAGTAAGTATGATATTTAGGTTTATATCTCGAACACAATCTACTAAGCGTGTAAAAACCTACTGGCACATCATCAGTGAGACCGTTTATCACATTTTAACTTTCCAATTCTTTAGCGTACTGTGATTGTCCACTGATGTACTATCATTTCCTCTTTTTCACAACAAAACTTATTTTGAATTTTATCATTTTTTTGGCTTTTTCAAATTTTCTAATGTTTTTTGGATTTTCTGAAAATTTCTTACTCCCCCTAAAATTCAAAACCATTTAAAGAAAAATTTGACAAACCGACGTGAATTGCTTTAATTCGCCATCCACTTGGCATAAATAATCAGAACTCTCCCTGACAACAAACTATTTTCCCATAATGATTTCAAAACACTTAAGTTTGTTTTAATCAAATGGTTTTTCTGGAAAATTAGTTTTGTTGAAATCACTTGTAAGATTGGGGATTAATTCATCACTTTGTTCTTTCAACCACTTGACAGAAAGTTAAATCAAGTTCAACTTAATGGCCTTGATTAACCACTTGTTGGTTCTCATCAACCATACCACTTGTAAATATTTAACAATTTTCAAGAATAAGAATACCACTTGTAAGTCGAAATATCACATATGTGGATTTCTCAAGAAAGAAGCCGATTCCTGCTCCACGATTACCAACTTGGAAGCTCCGCAAGTCCAGATTTTTACATATGGAAAACAGACAACCAAGCCTGACCAGCTTTGGGTGTGACCTTATCAACTTCACTCGGGGTTTGAACATTTCTTTTTTATTCATAAAAGTCTTTTACCCCTTTTTCTTTACTCTCAACCATTTTTCCAAAAATATTTTTCACTTTGTTGTTAAATGCCTTTTCGACATCAAATTCTTTCTTTTCAGAATAGAATTGATTCGAAATTTCCACTTTACCAACTTTTTGTTTAAAATTTTCAGTTCACAATGGTGGAAAATTGACATCATCCATTGGCGGAACTGAATTTTCTCCTTTTGGATCAACTTGTGGCTCCTCTGACTTTGACGAGTCAGATTCATCGCCCGATTTCACATCAGATTTCTTAACAACCCACATTTGGTTGTCACGATTCACCCTTCTTTTGTAAAACCTTTTCGAACATTCACCAACTTCATATGTTTAATTTTTAAACACTTTGAATTTTTCAGTTGGTGGTTCAGTTTTATCAACAACTTTTTCTTTGAGTTTAGAAACAACTTCCTATTTTGTGTTGGTTGCCTTTGGACAATTCCAGGCAATGTGACCAACTTCTTGACATCAATCACAGGTTCTTGTCTCCTTTCTCTGATGAACTCCATTCTTCTCATGTTTCTGTATTTCTGCAAAGAATTCTCTGTTCGATTGTTTCCAGAAAGACCTCTTTTCTTCTTCCTCAGAACTTGACCCTGAAACAAATATTGTTTTTGTTTTAGAAATTTTCTCATTTTTATAATTTTCGGGTGGAATAAAGCCCAATCCCTTATTTTTGAAATTACTGTTATGGTTTGGTTTCTTTCGATAACCTGAACCAGAACTGTAACCCTTTTTCTTGTTTAACCTTTGTTGAACTCTTGAAGTGTACTCTTTAGGTTTTTCAGAAAGATTTACATCTTTTATTTCAGAAATGTTAATTTCTGTTAGTTTGAAAACCTTTTTGATCAGTTCAATTTTAACACCTCTTATTGGAAATTCTTTATCAAAATATAATTTGTCAAAATCATTCAAAGTATATGTAACTTCAAATGTTTCGTCATTTAAATTAGATTTTGATAACAAAAAATCTTTATTGTAAACCCTTTTGACCGATGATTTTGAACTGTTGACCGACAAACTCAAACTTTCAGACTCAGACTCTGACTCTGACTCTTCATCCTTATCCAACACCTGATCGACCACTTTCTTTATTAACTCAGACTCATGATCAGTGTCAGACGATGTGAATGTGACGTCAATGTTGTCTGGTAAATCATCAGTTGTTTTGGACTTTAACTTTATATTGACAGCCTTTTTGACCTCTTCCTCATTTGGTTTTCTGGGAGAATAACCTTCCCAGATCGGAGGCGGACACTTGTTATAATTTGCACTTTGTTTCTTATCAGTATCCTTCTCTTCAGACTTCTTGTCCTGAAAAGCTTCAAAACCTGCAACAGTTGGATAAATTCTATCAATCAAATAATCAGAACTTGAATAACTTTGCAGCAATCGTCTGATTCTTTCATTTTCTATCTTTTCTGTTTCCAACTCCTGCTTCAACTTTGCACATTCTTCAATATAATGGTTGATAGCCTTCTGCTTAGACATCATTACTGCATTCATCATGGTTAAAGCATCTTCTCTTTCTGAGTTTGTCTTTTGCAAACTATTCACTGTTCTGTTCAACACATCATACGACTCTCACATATTTAACATCGAACAATAATTTTTCTTTCATCTTTTCAAGCTCACTAAACTTCTCATCTTTTTCTTCACACTGTTTGCATGACTCCAAACATTTTAGACAAGGTTTCGTGATCTCAATAATTTTTTCAACTTCGATAATCTTTTCAACTTCGACTATTTTTTCAACTTCAACCACCTTTTCAATTTCAACCACCTTCTCAGCAACTTTAACTTCTTTATTCTGTTCAGACTTTTCTTCCTGAGCAACAGTATCGCATTTTACATTTTTCTGTTTCTTAGCTGCTCGCTTCTCCTTTAGTTTCTCCAATCTATCTGCAAAATAAAATTTAAAACTTTCAGGAGATAATTGAGTTTTTCCAATGTTTATTTGTATCTCTTCTTCATCATCACTGCTATCAGTTGATGATTGATCAAAGACTGTTGTCTTTTCTGAACTTTCTTCTGAAGAGACAGACTCTTCATCATGACTTTTCTCATTATTAGCAAACAGATCCATCCATTCATTCATCAAATCTGGTTCTTGAACTATTTGTGCAATGAATGCTCCCAACTTGGAATCAGCCGGAATGTATTTGTCCCAGCTAAAACCTTCTGCCACTTTTTCATCATCTTGATTAACGAGATAAGCTTTCTTTTTTCCACCTTCAATAGCATTGGATGATGATGGTTGTTAAGCAACTTGTTGGTATATAGCTTTTCGATAATAATCATTATTCCCGAAAGGATTCTGTGCTCCTCCTGCTTCTTGATTGGTACATTCCCTCTTGAAATGACCTTTTTCCCTGCATCGAAAACAAGTAACTTTAGATCTATCAAAACCTAAAGTAGAAACATTAGCATCACGAAAGTCATCTCTTCCTGTAATCAGCTTAAATTTTTCAGCTCTCCTCAACACACTCGCTAAATACCACTTAATATCCATAAGTTTCATTTCCTCAGCATCGATCTGATCATAATCCTCTTTTGTTAGCATAGGATTTCCGATTCTTCCTGCAACCAAACTCTCATATGATTCTAATACAGTAGCCAGTAATGCCATATGACCTTTAGCGACTTCTTCAGAGAAATTTTGACTGTTCTGAAGATGCAACGCGATGTTGCAGTGTATCACATGACCATTACCATTGTTTGAGCTTTGAGACTGATAACTTGAGGTTGAAGCATTCGGATTAACATTCGAGTATGAAGAAAATCCACTGTTGCTGATTGGACTTTGATTAACTGATCCGGATGAGTTTTCTGCACTGAAAGCGGTTTTGGACCTTCGGACTTGTTTCAACATTCTGAACATTCCCTTTGTAATACATCTTGATGTCTTGTTGACCACTTGGATTGTTCATTCTAGCAATCTTTTGTTGTTCAAGATCTTGTCCTTCAAGTTTTTCAATGAACTGAGAAATTGTCAATTTATCATATTCTCCAGTGTTCTTTAAGATCATCAGATATGTACCCCATTCTTTCTGAGCTAAAGCATCAGCTAATTTGTCAACCCATTCTTCTCGATCTTTGTTGACATCCAACAGTGACATTGATCGCACTAAATGACAATATCTTTCAATCAGTTTCTTTGTAATTTCACCCTGCAAACTTGAAAACAAATCAAATTCTTTCTTTAACAATGATTTCTTACTCCTGATCATCTCCGTACTTCCCTCAAACTTAATTCGAAGAGCTTCCCAAATCGAACGTGAAGTATTATCATGTTGAAGTAGTATGAAAATGTCTTCTTTCACAGCTTGCTGAAGTAGACTGATCATCATTTTTTCTGCCTTGTACATGTCTCTCTCTTTATCTGACAATTCCGAAATAGTTTTGATAACTCCCACATCTGTACGAGGTTTAACATATTTCTTTTCAATACACTCCCAAGACTTCAAATGATTTGCTTGAACCCAATTTTCAAATCGGTCTTTTCAACCATAGTATTCTTCAATGCCCATCAACTTTGGAGGTTTCTGTAACGTTCCTATTTCATTTTACATGTTCACACTCTGAGCAATGGTAACAGGAGTACCCGGGGCAGTAGCAGAGGCATTATAAAACTCTTCTTCCATGTTTCGGTAAATAATTTCACAAACTGAGCTTTTAAACGAATTGGCAAATTCAAGCGAAATGGAACAACTTCAAGCGAAATGGAAGATCTGGTGCGAAATGGATGACTTCGTACAAAATGGCACAACTTTCAAATGAAATGAGGCAACTTGATGCGAAATGGTCGATTTCGCGCGAAATGGAGTCCAAACTTGCCAATTCATGCGAAATGGAATCTACACTGTCCAATCCGTATAAAATGGATGTATCAAATTGTGCGAAATGCTGCTGATGTCATCCAATTGGCTGAATTTTTGTCAAATTGAACAACTTTTAGGTCGATTTTGGTTCTAAGTCATTCAAGGATTTGTTAAAATAGTGTTTTGCACGTTATATGTGAAAATTAGCCCATTTTAACGATGAAATCTCTGTTAATTTTGAAAAAAAATGTGAAGAAAGTGAGTAGAAGTGAGATTTTCAGATGAAATCAAGCTGAATCGGTAAGAACTCTTCCTCCTGAGCTCTGATACCACATGTAGGATTGTATGCACGACCAAAACGAGTCGTTCAGAAGAGTTCTAATCAATACGAAAGGCGGAAACAGATGTATCGACTTTGAAACAGCTTGATTTACTCTTTAACTGTCTTGTATATTGATATAACAACGTTTTACAGCCTGGAGACACTTCGGCAGCACCTCGGTACCGGAAACTGAATGTTCTATAAATGAAATGACAGGACAGGTATATATAGGCAATCCATTTCGTGCGGAATGGTCAAGATCTATTTCGTGCGAAATGGGTTTTCACCATACAAAACCTATTTTCTCGAATAACGTGTCCTGATCTATCAAACCTAGTACAAGACTCGATACAAGACGAAGTCAACAAACATATGCACCAATAGAAATGTTCCTAGAGTCCCACCTGGTTCATGTTATAACTGCGGAGAAATGGGTCACTTCCGCAACAGTTGTCCAAAGGTTGCGAATCCGAATGCCAATGCCAATGTGAATCCCGCTCGTGGATGAGTGTACAACTTGAACGCTAACGAGGCTTGTGCTGACAACGAGGTTGTTAATGGTACGTTCCTTGTTAACCATCAACCTGCATCTGTTCTTTTCAATTCTGGTGCCGATAGAAGTTTTGTATCGTTATCATTTGATCCTTTACTTGCGATACCTAGAACTAAACTGAAGAAACCCTTATCTGTCGAAGTTGCTATTGGTAAACCTCTTGTACTCGATTCTGTTATTCGCGATTTTCAATTGAACCTTGATAACCATCTTTTTCCTATTGACCTCACACCGATGCGACTTGGGAGTTTCGATATTATCGTAGGAATGGATTGGTTAACTAGACATCATCCTGAGGTGGTTTGTTACGATAAGATTATTCGTATACCTCTATCATCTGGTGAACTCTTGGAAGTTCGTGGTGAGAAACCATCTGGTGGTTTGAAACTTATGTCGTGTACGAAAGCCCAAAGTTATTTACGAAAAGGATACGTTGCATTTCTTGCACATGTCATAGAGGAGAAAGGCAAGAACAAGTGTATTCAAGATATTCCGATTGTTCGAGATTATCCAGAGGTGTTTTCTGATGAACTTCCTGGTTTGCCTCCAGTTTGTCAAGTTGAGTTTCATATTGATCTTGTACCTAATGCTAATCTGATTGCTAAAGCACTTTATCGTCTTGCGCCGTCTGAGATGCAAGAGTTATCTAAACAGCTTCAAGAGTTATCTGACAAAGGATTCATCCGTTTGAGTTATTCACCTTGGGGCGCTCCAGTCCTGTTTGTGAAAAAGAAAGATGGATCTTTCCGTATGTGTATCGATTATCATGAGCTTAATAAGCTTACCATCAGGAATCGATATCCCCTACCACGAATCGATGATCTCTTTGATTAGCTATAAGGTGCTACATGTTTTTCCAAGATCGATTTGCGTTCTGGGTATCATCAGCGTCGTGTACTCGAAGAAGATATTCCCAAAACTGCTTTCCGCACGAGATATGGTCACTACGAGTTTACTGTCATGCCTTTTGGTTTGACGAATGCCCCAGCTGTTTTCATGGACTTAATGAATAGGGTTTGTAAATCTTATTTAGACAAGTTCATCATTGTGTTCATTGACGATATTCTTATTTATTTGAAGTCTCGAGCCGAGCCGAGCACGAACAACACCTTCGTCTGACATTGGAACTCCTGAAGAAGAAACAAATTTTCGCTAAATTCTCTAAGTGTGAATTTTAGCTTAAGAATGTTCAAATTTTGGGTCATATTGTTAACGAGCAGGGTATTCACGTGGATCCTTCCAAAATAGCTGCTATTAAGGATTGGAATACACCTACGACACCTACAGAAGTTCGTTTTTTTCTTGGTCTTGCTGGTTATTATCGACGGTTTATTTTGAACTTCTCAAAGATCGCGGTTCCTCTCACAGATTTGACTCAGAAGAATTAGCCTTTTTGAGTGGAGACCCAAACAAGAGGAAGCGTTCCAAACGCTGAAACGAAAACTATGTGACGCTCCTGTTCTATCTTTGCCCAATGGGAATGATGATTTTGTTGTCTGTTGTGACGCGTCGAATCTAGGCCTTGGTTGTGTTCTCATGCAACAAGGCAAAGTTTTAGCTTATGCGTCAAGACAACTAAAGGTTCACGAGAAGAACTACACGACTCATGATCTTGAGTTGGGTGCTGTGGTTTTTGCTCTCAAAATCTGGAGACACTGTCTTTATGGCACGAAGTGTGTGGTTTTCACAGACCACAAAAGTCCCCAGCACGTTTTCAATTAGAAGGAACTGAACATGAGGCAACAATGCTGGGTTGAACTCTTGAACGATTACGATTGCGAAATTCGCTACCATCCTGGTAAGGCGAATGTCGTAGCCGATGCGCTAAGACGAAAGGAACGAGTCAAGCTTAATTTTGTTCACACTCTATCCGATATTCAAACACGCATATCTCAAGCTCAACGTACTTGTGTTACACAAGATTTGATGGGTAAGGAATTACCATGTCAACTTGAGCTTAAACTCAAAACGAAGGACGATGGGTTACTCTATTTCAAGAATCGTTTGTGGATTCCGAAACAAGATGATCTTCGCACTTTAGTGATGGACGAATCTCATAAGTCCCGATATTAAATCCATCCTGGTGCTGACAAAATATACAAGGATCTTCGTACTCAGTACTGGTGGCCTGGTATGAAGAAGGATATTGCTTTGTATGTATCAAAATGCCTAACTTGTCTCAAAGTCAAGGCTGAACATCAACGACCATCTGGTTTGCTTGTACAACTAGAGATACCAGTATGGAAGTGGGAGAACATTGCAATGGATCTTATCACTATGTTACCGCGGACATCTAGGGGTCACGATGCTATTTGGGTAGTCATTGATCGATTAACGAAGTCAGCTCACTTTTTACCGATTCGCGAGGATCTATCTGCTGATAAACTTACCAAGATTTATGTTGATGAGATTGTATCTCGACATGGTGTCCCTTTGGATGTCATATCTGATCGTGATGCTCGATTTTCATCTCATTTTTGGAAAACCATGCAATCTGCTTTGGGAACCCAACTAAATCTAAGCACTGCTTATCATCCCCAAATGGATGGACAATCCGAGAGAACGATACAAATATTGGAGGATATTCTTAGAGCATGCGTGATAGACTTTGGTGGTAATTGGGATTCTCATACCGTTGATCGAATTCTCTTACAACAATAGTTATCATGCTAGTATCAATATGGCACCGTTTGAAGCTTTATACGGTCGAAAATGTCGTTCACATGTCTGTTGGAATGAGATCGGTGAAGCTCAGCTTACTGGACCTGAACTCATTCTGGAAACGACAGATAAAATCAAGAAAATTCACGATAATCTTCTGACAGCTACAAGCCGTCAAAAGAGTTATGCGGATATGTGATGCGAGCCCTTGGAATTTCAAGTCGAAGACCGTGTCCTACTCAAGGTATCCCCTTGGAAGGGAGTGGTGAGATTCGGAAAGAAAGGAAAAGTTGCACCACGATATGTTAGACCATTTAAGATTGTTGAAAGAATCGGAAGGGTTGCCTATCAACTAGAGCTACCTCCTGAACTTGGGAATATTCAACCAACATTCCACGTGTCTAATCTACGAAAGTATTTAGCCGATACTGATCTTCATATTCCACTCGACGAAATTCAAGTTGATGACACGATGCACTTT
Organism: Helianthus tuberosus; assembly: GCA_030545235.1. Taxonomy (NCBI): domain Eukaryota; kingdom Viridiplantae; phylum Streptophyta; class Magnoliopsida; order Asterales; family Asteraceae; genus Helianthus; species Helianthus tuberosus. Next base: position 76,112,576 of record CM060451.1, on the reverse strand, counting down.
GTCGAGAAACCTGTGGAGACAATGGACCGTGAATTCAAGTGACTGAAGAACAAGCAAATTCGATTAGTCAAAGTTTGCTGGGAGTCCAAACATGGCCCAGAGTTTATTTGGGAATGTGAGGACCAAATGAAAGCGAAATATCCACACTTGTTTTCACAAGTTTCCACTAGTTAAAATTTTGGGACGGAATTTCCTGAAGTAGGGGAGACTGTGACAACTGTGCTCTGTAAATGATGTACGATGTAAAACAATATCATTTATCAATAAAATGATGTGTTTTAGTGTTAATATTTGTGTATTTGTGTTTGACGATTTTACGATTTGATTCTAGTTCGATTTCAAGCTTTAAATCGCTTTCTAGAAAGTTATACGCAAACTAATGCGTAAAAGTAATCAGTTTAATGCCGAAAACACTCTGGAATAGTGATATAGGCTTAACATACCTTAAATAACCTTCACATAACTTAGAAATAAGTTTTGGATGGTTTGGTGTGTCGAAAACAAGTTTATTCGATCGCAGGGACTATTTACGACAAACTGCGAAAGTATGCCGATTTGTACGATAACGAACATTTTGGAACATGATCATAAGTTAAACACACCATAAATATCCTTTACATAGCTTAGAAATAGGATTTGAGGGGTTCGGTAATAAACTTTTTGATCAATCGGGATTAAAAGCGTCAAAAAGTGCATAAGTTTGCATTTACGCGCATATCTTACGATCTAAACATATCCGGACATCCAAAAATTTTTGTAATCATTAAAATATTTTATTTTAGTGATTTGAATGAAAAATTACACGACGAATCGTAATTTGGATCGATTTCGCGTCCGTTCGAGTTTTCGTCGTAATTAACCAAATAACGTGATCGTACGACCAAACGAACTGACATCCGAGATGTTTTCAAGCATATTTCATGTTCCCTATGCTTTAACTTCTTAATAGAACCTTGAAATGGGGTTAAAGGGGCATAAATGTGTCGAAAATCATGTTTTAAGCATGCAGGGACCTGTTCTGCCATTTTTGGAAACTTGAAACTGATCTCCCTCACGCCACGCGCCAGCCCAGGGTCATCCTGGCGCGCCACGTGACAGAGCCCATTTCTAGAAATACCGGTTTCAACAAACAGCCTGCTCACACAGCTTCTAATCCTTGGTTTTTGCAATCTATGGGCTTGTTTGTCTGTTTTGCTAGTTGCCCAATCATGGAATAACAACTGTAGGGCCAAGATTGATTCTCATAACACTTGGAATGATCTTGTTGATCCTAACTTACTATAAATAGACATGAGTTCTTCCCTTCATTCCCCACATTTGAATAATTTCTGCTCTAAGTTGAAGCATAGGCTTCATACCTGAGTAATTTGGTTCAATTCTTCCTTGCTTGGACCTTTTGTAAGCTTCTTTCATGCTTGTTTATGCTTTTCAAGCGTGAAAGTCAAACAGTGTTTGACTTTCTGCTTTGACCATGATTTGGTCAACACAAAGTTCGTTTGAACTTTGCAACGTGAGCGTAATCACGATGGTTATACTCCCTTGTGACTATACCTACCGATTACCACGTCGATTAGTCGAAGTGACGAGTCAAAGTTTTGGTCAAAATACGTGTTTATGTGTATTTTGCAACGAAGCTATTTTCGGGTATCAAAACACTTTGTTTTGATATTAAACCTATTTTCTAACTTAGTTAAACATGTTTTAACATGTTTAACTCGTCACTTTTAGTCTAGTGCTTGTATAGGGTCGTAAGTCAAGCTATCTTGACAACCGCTTAGACTTTCAAACCCGACCCGTTTGGTCGATCGTTAGGATTTGACCAAGCATATACCGTGACCATAGTTGTATAGGGAATAACCTTCCGAGGTTATATCTTATGGTCACTTAGTTTAATTAGTTGTATGATAGGTAGTTTACATGCCTTCGGAAAATGACCAAAATGCCCTTTATGCATAATTAGATTTTAAGCATATGTAACTTAATTTTTGTCACTTAAACTGATTATGTAAGATACTTAAACATGTTAGGGTATATAATACTTGTCATAGGACTGGTTAGGCATCTCAAACGCGCATTCGCACGAACGACGCGTTAAAGTAGCGTAAGTTACCTTAATGGGTCGTAACGGGTCGTAAGCACTTAGGATAGGTTCCGATTTAGAATGTAGGCTTTGTTAAACCATATCACATGAGTTCCAATACTCATTTGTTTTACAAGACCTCATTCTACCTGATCTTCCGATTTAGGTGTCGATTTATTAACTAGCGATCTGATTACTAGGTACTACTTGGTTTCCTTGGTTTGCCTAAGCTTTGCTAAGTTCATTAGATCGAGGATACTTTCCAAATCAATGTGAGTACATAGTTCCCCTATTTTACTGTTTTCAATTGTTTTGGGGTGATTCATATGTGCTAAACGATTTTCGATGTTTTCGAAAACGATTACTATGGTATATATAAAACACAACGATTTCAATAATGTGAATGAAGTTGTTGGACGTATTTACATAACGAATGACATTCATTAAAAATGATCAAGCCAACCAGTATTAGGTTATGGTACCATAGGATCTGACAAATCCCGTTATCGGACTGCCACCATGGTTATGTATGGGGGTTTCATGGGTAAAGACTGAACATGTTAATTGTTAACTTACCCTTTGGTGGTTTGTTAATACGAGTTGAACGATGGACGAGTTACGAAGGTTTGAATGTTATAAGCGAGACGACCAAAAGTTAGTTTTCATAATTAAAACGAGAACGATTTTGAATGATTGAACGATTCGAACAAGTTAAACGAATTGAACGAACGATTGGTTTTGGTTAGTGTTTGGATAACGGGACAGGTGTAATGTGACAAAATCATGGTAGATATGCCGATGGTACTTCTTATATATAAGTGTTTTTATCATATTACATTCCGTGGCGTTATTTAGTTCACTTGGACGAATGATTTTTAAACGATGTCACACAACGATGTTTACTAAATGCTATAAACCATACGAGTTTTATTACAAGAACGATTTACGATTTGGTTTACATAAACAAATGTTTTGGGTTAAGATTCATGGCATCGAGGGTTTATAAACTATAACCAACCTATTTTGAGTTGGTTATTCCTTTTACAATACAAATGTTTTACAAAACAAGGTTTTCTAATATCAATTAACAATGTTGTACGAGTTATTTCAACATGTAAACGAGCCATGAATCTGACACTCTCACAAAACCTATGTGCTCTCCGGCATTTCTTTGCTGATTTTATTTTTACATTTGTTTCAGGTGGTGTTGATTGATGATGAATGTGACTGTTGGTCCCAGTTTGGACTTAAAAACTTCTTTTCACGTAATATGGCAAGTGATTTCAGTAGATGTGAAAAAGATGTACGGAAATGGAAATCAGACTTTCAAGAAACAAGACCTACAGAATTATCAAGTTTATATCACTTTGAAACAAAATGGTTTACAAGGTGATTGTAAGATTATTAACTATTACAAACGAATACTTGAATTCTGAGGGTGAGAGGACAATGGAGTTTTTAGTATGTATTGAATGCTAAGCTTAACTCTACTCAACTCATTGTTCTCTGCTTGGTGAGCCTTCTATTTATAGAAGGCTAAATATATGAATAAACATTTGTTTATCCAAATATATTCCTGCAAAAAGTAGTTCCTTGACATATTCATTGAATCCAACAATCAATTTGCCTTTGTCATCATGATATCCAATAATGTCAACTTGCTTCGGTAAGTGTGGCAGGATAGAGCTGATTTTTAGACAAGTGTGGTTTTCATCAGAAACTGATGATATTTCATCAGAAAAATCATCAGATCCATCAGAAATGACCTTCTCTGATAATCTTCTTCAGCTCTTGATCAACTTGTGATTCTTTGAAGTAGATGTTGCTGCTTTCAATTGTCTTATCCGATCTTCTTCTTCTTGTTGTGATCTTCAGGACTGTTGTCTTTTTCATTGATCAAGTTGAATTTGATGTTCTCCAATACTTACAAATAAAGTTTCCTAACAGTTTCCCCCAAAGTATTGTAAGAAAATGAACTATCCTATGAACAGAAAATTTCCAAACAGTGGAAACTTAACATTTTGCAAATTAAACCAATTACTAGTGTTTTGAAAAACAAATTACATATAGAAATGAAAAAAAATGTTCTTCCAGTCAGCTTCAATTTCTTGTGCACATCTCCTTTCTTTAATTGTTTCTTGAAAGAGATGTACTTGTTGCAGATGTCATACATGTCTTTATACCAGGTTCTTGCTTGGATCCATTCTTCAATCATTTGTTCAATCTTTTTTATGTGACCTTCCAAGTTCCTTCCTATCTTCTGAAGATGTTCTTGTCTCTTGTTCATACCTTTCATGATAAACTTCAGAGTTTGATTTGAGTACTTGCAGATATCAACACTTCTGAATAGGGCTTTGTTCCTTTCATTATCTCTGAAGATTACACCATAGTTATGTCTTTCAGTTTTACTTGGCAGTTCAATGATGTCTCCAGATCTTGCATCGTCTAATATCTTTGAGGGAACTTCTGTTTTTGGTGATCTGACATAGACTTTTTTGTTTTGCACATGTTCATAGTTGATGCATAAATCAAAGTCTGAAAAATCCATTCTTTCAAATAGTTGTATTCCAGCCTTTGATATGCCTTTTAATGCTCTTCTGACTTCTTTTTTGTTTTTCTTTTCCTTTTCATATACATCCTTCATAAACAGGATGTCTAAAGGATGTAACTTGTCGGCAATTTCTTCGTCAGTCACGTTTTCTTCTTCCCCATTTTTTCTGAGAAGTGTGTCTCTATTCTGCACATAGGTACCTCCAATATCATCAGTTGCAACTTTTACTTCATCCACTTTTAAGATTCTTTTTACAGGATTCTCATTTTTGTAGTGAATGCTACTTCAACCTCTTTTTATCCTCTCTTCCCTTAAAGCCAGTCTGACAGGAGTCAGTGGTCTTGGTGGTTCATCTTCTTTTGTCAAATAATATTTCACCAGATTGTATTTAGGGAATATCATTACATCCCTGTCAATCTCTCTAACCAAGAAAGACTGAGTTTCAGTGATTTTTCTTTTATCAATCTTTGGTTTTCTTGAAGCACCTTCTTGTTCCCACTCATTCAACTTTTGCAGATTCGTAAATTTACTTATGGCAGAGTCATCAGACAACGTTGGTTTTGAGAAACAAGTTAAAAGTTTCAAATTTTAATAACTTGAGGTTTTGAAGTTGCTAACCTTTTCACCATTTCATCTATTGGGACATTTGGAGGTGGACCCATCATTGTGGTTCTAGCTTTGGTGATTGGTGTGGCTGATGATTGTTGTGGGGTAGATTTTGGAACTTCTTGGTGTGAACTTTCAATAGGAATTTCTTTCATGAGTTCTTTGGGATCCACTTTGGCCAATCTTGCAATGTTGAATTGCATTTTCTTCACCAGTTGTTGCACCTCTCTCACCTGATTTGAGTTGTTGGCTATGCTTTTCTGAACTCTGGTAAATTCAGTTTGAGCTTTCATCTGTATTGCAGCCCATTCTTTTGACAGCTTCTCAAGGGCATCTATGATACTGTTGTTGCTTGCCCTTAGGATAGTGATGTCCTCCAAAACTCTGTTTACACTGCTTGATTGTCTTGATTCCACAACATTTGCAACTTGTGTCTTGATCTTTTCTATTTCTGTGAGAATCATCTGGATTTCTCATGCAGAGATGTTGGATTCTAGTGCTTTTTCTTTCATCTTTTGAAGAGATTTTAGTGCTTCGGTGTTTCTTTCACTTTGTGTCTTTATTACCTCCACTGATTCTGATAAAGTCTTTATGTCTGCCCCTTGACCTTGTATTTTTTACAGCAACAAATCAAGCTTTTCTTCTACTGGATTTCTTTTGCAGGCTTTGAAAACATTTTCTAGTAGAGTTTCCAAATTTTCTTGGTTCATGGGTGTTTCAGGGATATTTGGAACAACAGATGTTCCTTCGAACATTCCAGCTGCAAACACATCTGCTGCTGTTTTGGAAATGATAGGGTCACTTTTGGCTTTACCAGCAATATGAGATTCTGCATATTGTTCATGATCTTTCTCTTGATGAATATCAAACTCATGATGAATTCCACCTTCATGAATCTGTTGACTCTTAGCATGTTTTGTCTTGTTTTCTAGTGAGTTTGTTATCTTTAGAACTCCTCCTCCTGCAGCCTCTGTTTCTGATGACCATGACTTCTCAACTTCTTCTTCTTCTGGTGATGAAGAACAGTTAAAAACTTCTTTGCTAGGTTCTTCTGTTGGAGTATCTGAGTTAGCAAGAAGTTCTTCATGTTGCAGTCTGTATTGTGAGTCTGGTGCAACGAGGCACAACATGCGTTCTGATAACTCATGGATATCTTTTTATGATTCCCATCCATGATTGGCACTCCATGCTTTCATGATACTTGAACTCCGGATATCTTCCAGAATTGGAATTTCTATGTCCCTTTCAGCAAATGTTTCAGAAATAAAAATTGAGATTAACCTTGGATATGGCAGGTGTGATGTTATTCTTCCATTTCTGGTGAGGATTGATCTTTTGAGTAAATTAAAGATTTCTATCCCATAATCAAGTTTGAACCTAATAATGAGTCCATACATGATTGTTAAAATAGCTTGACTAACTTGATCCGCTCCTCCTATTTTTGATGTGAGGCAATTATTTAACACTTCCATCATCACTTGCCAGATGGCTGGCATTTCATTTCTTCTGATTACTCCAATTTTGTTGATATTCTTTTTCTTGTAACCAAGCTCAATGATAAAACTTATCAATTCTTCTCTGCTTGGTACTTCAATGTAATTTTCAAGAACTGGAAGTTCAAGCCATTCTCTTACCCTTGCAGGAGTTAATGTTACTGAAACACGTCCCCATACATGAGCAGAGACCTGATTTTCATCATCTTCTTTGAATGTATGAATGAATTGCTGTAGTAATTTTTTGGTACTTCTCTTTCTTTTGTTAGTGCTCCAGAGATTGGACATTTCATAAGATATTCTACCATAAGTTGACATCTTACATCACATTCTGAATACTCTGTATTCATCAACAGATTATTTTCTTTCATTGGTAGGAATTGTGAGTCTTCAACAAAAGGTACTTCATGTTGAACAATTGGGATGTTGAGGTTTACTTCTGCCATTGTTGAATTTTGTGAATTAGGGTTTGGAATTTAGGGATCTTTGGATTTTGAGTGAAGAACAGGGGATGTTGCAGTTTGAAGTTTTTGTGAAGAAGGTGAGTGATTTTTGAATTTCTGCTAAGTGTGAGTTATATAATGAGAGTTTTAGCAGAGACTTGTGGATTTATGGAGTTGAGGGAATATGGAGCGTGCCATGTAAAGGCTGTTGAATGATCATTAATAGTCTTTATTACCGTTAGATCATGTGATGTGAATTTTGGTTCAGAATGTAACCGTTAGATCGAGGGTATCAAGACATTTAATGACGGTTGATCATGTAATCATGGAGTTGTCCTTTCAACTTGTAGTTTCTTCAATCATTTTCCCACAAAGGCTTTAAACTGAATATTGATTGAAGGAAACTATCGGTTATATGCCACCTTTTCATCTTTGTGGACCCCATTTTGTCAAAGGTCCAATTAACTTTCTTCTTAGCCTCCTTTATTCTTTATAAATCAAAATTCCATTCTGATGAAGTCATCATAAACTCAATCATAAATTCTATTAAGAGTATGTACTTCCTCTGGTTTTGACTTTTGTTGACCTTTTAGATGTGGTCAACAGAAGTCAACAGAATTTCTCAATTGAGATTCCCCCTAAACTTGTGACCTTCTTCAACAAATTTTGAAGTGTCTCTTTTTTATTATTATTTTTTTGAGATCAGAGGGAATGAGATAAGATCAGAAGACTTACATATGATTCTCTAGTGGCATCCAAGTCTCTCAACTTTTCTGATATTTTCTAAAACATTTTCATCATTTTAAAGTTTTGACAGAAAAAGAACTCATATAGACATTTTGAGTTGGTGTTACCAGATTTTGTTATCTTTTTATTAGAAACTCAGATTTTTGTGACAAAAGTTTTTGTTTTCTGATGATCATATTTCATTGTGAAATTTTATCCTTTCATTTATCTTTACCCATTCCTCTTTTCCAAAACCATAAGCCAGACAACAAAGCAGTAACAGAAACACACTATATAGACATATTATCATGCAGAATATTTACACAAACTAAGTTAAAACAAAGAAACCCTAATCAAGATCTATCCCTTCACCATGATCCATCTAAAGTAGCAACAACAGATCAGTTACCAATCCAGAATTCTAATCAGTGGGTATGAGCATGCTGAGATTCATGTTTTGTTGAAGTCTCATTTCTGCTCTTGGAAAATCTACAGGAACACCTCCAAAGTCTAGCTGGCTCGTGATTATCTTCATCAGAAAACGAGGATAAATCAAGAATGGCCTGCCAGACCACATGTTACTAGCTAAATCTCTCATTAAGTAATAAGAGAAGTTGTAAGCTGTTTCGAGTACGAGTGCTCGTACAGGTTCCATCAGTCTTTGGGATGCTTCATGATGATTGATGACCTTCTTTGAGAAGCATGCTCCCATTTGTGTGATCAGAAATTGCCATGGGTTGATGAGGCCATGTTTGTTGATTGCTCGTTGTGGGTTTACCGTATGGTAACCCATTTGCTCCAAGGTTTCTTCTATTTGTGCCCTTATGAACATAAGTACATCATTATCATCATTGAGTTGTAGAACTGCCCTGATGATAGCTTCATTCACCAGAATTTTTTTATTGAGCACCACACTTTCGATAACCATCTGACTTCTGACCTCATATTCTGATAATGTTGCATTTTTCCAAAACATTTGAAGAATGTCTGGATGAACTATTATGTTGGCAGTGAGGGCATACTTCAAGTTACTCCCCATGATCATATTCAGCACAGTTTGGCATCCTTCCCATTGAGGACCCTCCAGGTTGGTCCTCAATCTGAGGTTATGATAAGGATGATAAGGAAGTGGGAAGCGTTCAGCTTTGATGGTAGACATTTTTGTGAGTGTGAGAAAGTATGAAGTGAAGAAGAGAATGAAGTTGTAATTTCTAGATCAAAATTATGTAAATTTACCTTCTGTCCTGAAGTTTCTGGTAGGTCATCAAAAAGTGCCATAAGACAGAAATTTGCCATTTCTTCCTCTTCTTCATCAGAAGAATCATCAGAAAGCCATGTATTTGTCCCTGTAATTAAACTGACTTGCTGCTGCTTCTTGGCTTCTTCCAGCTTCTTCTCATAATAAGCAACATCTTTCAGTTTCTTGGTCTTGCATTCTGATGCATAGTGACCTCTCTGCTTGCACTTGTAACACACAACTTCAGTCTTTCCTTTATCCTTAGATCTACCTTCTTCCTTAGATCTAACATCCATCCTCCCTCCGTCACTTCTCTGGTATCTTTGGCCTCCTCCCCTCAACCTCTGCTCAAATGTTTTGGTGAGCAGTGCTATTGCTTCAGCAAAAGCTGAAAAATTTGATGATGTATCAGAAATTTCAAGATTTTGGTTGTTTGATGGTTATGGATCATTGGTAGGTGGTGTTCTATGTGAGTTTGAGATAAGAGCTAAAGATCCCCCTCTTTGAATGGTTTCTTCAAATATTTCTTCCTCTCTGGGGACCAAGATGCTGTATAAGTCATGAAGACTCATATTTCCTAGTTATAAGGTTGAGGACAAAGTCATGGTTAGACTTCTCCATTCTCTAGGCAAAGCATCTAAAAATTTTATGTTTCTTTCATCATTTGATTTTGTTATACCAAATTTCTTTAGCTCGTTCAAAAGTTTTGTAAATCTTTGATAAGTTTCATTTAATCTTTCATTAGGTAAACTTTTGAACCTCTCATATGAGGAAACATTGTTTGTTCTCTTGTTTCTCTTCATCCTTTCTCCTCCTTCACAAAGATTTTCCATCTGATCCCATATTTCCTTGGCTGATGCACATGTATCAACTTGTGAAAATATGTCATTGGGGATAGCCATTATTAAAAGTGAGTTTGCCCTTTCATCCCCAACCACCTTTTCCTTGTCTTCCTCACTCCAAAGTATTTCACTTTTGGGAGCTCGGGAGGCAGGGATTGCAGGTGATTGGTCAGTTGCTGGAATAGCTGGTATTTCAGTCATTGGTATATGTGGACCCCTTTCAATGGATTGAAACAGAGCTCGGTCATGACCATTAAGGAAATTGACCATCCTGATTTTCCATTGGAAGTATTCCTCTCTGACAAGAGTCAGAGGTTTGGACATAGAACCAATGTTTAAAGCATTATTCCATGATTGAAAGCTGGCCATATTTAGAGAAAAGAAGATGATTTATTCAATCTGCTCTGATACCAAATGTTGGTCCCTGTTTGGACTTAAAAACTTCTTTTCACATAATATGGCAAGTGATTTCAGTAGATGTGAAAAAGATGTGCGGAAATGGAAATCAGACTTTCAAGAAACAAGACCTACAGAATTATCAAGTTTATATCACTTCGAAACAAAATGATTTACAAGGTGATTGTAAGATAATTAACTATTACAAACGAATACTTGAATTCTGAGGGTAAGAGGACAATGGAGTTTTTAGTATGTATTGAATGCTAAGCTTAACTCTACTCAACTCATTGTTCTCTTCTTGGTGAGCCTTCTATTTATAGAAGGCCGAATATATGAATAAACATTTGTTTATTCATATATATTCCGGCAAAAAGTAGCGCCTTGACATATTCATTGAATCCAACAATCAATTTGCCTTTGTCATCATGATATCCAATAATGTCAACTTGCTTCGGTAAGTGTGGCAGGATAGAGCTGATTTTTATACAAGTGGGGTTTTCATCAGAATTACTGATAAACCACTTCATCAGAAATTCTGGTGAACAAATCATCAGAAAATCTGATGATCAGAATCGTCAGAAACTGATGATATTTCATCATAAATATCATCAGATCCATCAGAAATGACCTTCTCTGATAATCTTCTTCAGCTCTTGATCAACTTGTGATTCTTTGAAGTAGATGTTGCTGCTTTCAATTGTCTTATCCGATCTTCTTCTTCTTCTTGTGATCTTCAGGACTGTTGTCTTTTTCATTGATCAAGTTGAATTTGATGTTCTCCAATAGTTACAAATAAAGTTTCCTAACAGTTTCCCCCAAAGTATTGTAAGAAAATGAACTATCCTATGAACAGAAAATTTCCAAACAGTGGAAACTTAACATTTTGCAAATTAAACCAGTTACTAGTGTTTTGAAAAACAAATTACATATAGAAATGAAAAAAAAATGTTCTTCCAGTCAGCTTCAATTTCTTGTGCACATCTCCTTTCTTTAATTGTTTCTTGAAAGAGATGTACTTGTTGCAGATGTCATACATGTCTTTATACCAGGTTCTTGCTTGGATCCATTCTTCAATCATTTGTTCAATCTTTTTTCTGTGACCTTCCAAGTTCCTTCCTATCTTCTGAAGATGTTCTTGTCTCTTGTTCATACCTTTCATGATAAACTTCAGAGTCTGATTTGAGTACTTACAGATATCAACACTTCTGAACAGGGCTTTGTTCCTTTCATTATCTCTGAAGATTACACCATAGTTATGTCTTTCAGTTTTACTTGGCAGTTCAATGATGTCTCCAGATCTTGCATCGTCTAATATCTTTGAGGGAACTTCTGTTTTTGGTGATCTGACATAGACTTTTTCTTCTTCCCCATTTTTTCTGAGAAGTGTGTATCTGTTCTGCACATAGGCACCTCCAATATCATCAATTGCAACTTTTACTTCATCCACTTTTAAGATTCTTTTTACATGATTCTCATTTTTGTAGTGAATGCTGCTTGAACCTCTTTTTATCCTCTCTTCCATTAAAGCCAGTCTGACAGGAGTCATTGGTCTTGGTGGTTCATCTTCTTTTGTCAAATAATATTATTTCACCGGATTGTATTCATGGAATATCATTACATCCCTGTCAATCTCTCTAACCAAGAAAGACTGAGTTTCAGAGATTTTTCTTTTAACAATCTTTGGTTTTCTTGAATCACCTTCTTGTTCCCACTCATTCATTGTTTGTAGATTCATAAATTTACTTATGGCAGAGTCATCAGACAACGTTGGTTTTGGGACAGAAGTTAAAAGTTTCAAATTTGTAATAACTTGAGGTTTTGAAGTTGCTAACCATTTCACCATTTCATCTCTTGGGACATTTGGAGGTGGACCCATCATTGTGGTTCCAGCTTTGGTGATTGGTGTGGCTGATGATTGCTGTGGGGTAGATTTTGAAACTTCTTGGTGTGAACTTTCAACAGGAATTTCTTTCATGAGTTCTTTGGGATCCACTTTGGCCAATCTTGCAATGTTGAATTGCATTTTCTTCACCAGTTGTTGCACCTCTCTCACCTGATTTGAGTTGCTGGCTATGCTTTTCTAAACTTTGGTAAATTCAGTTTGAGCTTTCATTTGTATTGCAGCCCATTCTTTTGACAGCTTCTCAAGGGCATCTGTGATACTGTTGTTGCTTGCCCTTAGGATGGTGACTTCCTTCAAAACTCTATTTGCACTACTTGATTGTCCTGATTCCACAGCATTTGCAACTTGTGTCTTGATCTTTTCTATTTCTGTGAGAATCATCTGGATTTCTGATGCAGAGATGTTGGATTCTGGTGCTTTTTCTTTCATCTTTTGAAGAGATTTTAGTGCTTTAGTGTTTCTTTCAGTTTGTGTCTTTATTACCTCCACTGATTCCGATAAAGTCTTTATGTCTGTTGTAACCATCCTGGTTTCCACACATGTTTTGTTTTGACTTGCATTGTAACAAATACCGTATTTGGAATGAAATTTATTTTAACATAGTTGCTTTGTGCTTATACATGCTTATACCAATACAAACACGTGAAACAATTGCAAATTTATTGAGATTTATGCTATTAAACAAGGTTACATAAACTATAAGGGCCTATTGTGACATTTTGTGAAACTACAATCTAAGGGACCTATTTGTCATTCTTTGAAACTTTAGAAATACAAGGGTTAAAAGCATAATTATTGAAAACTACAAGTTTAGGGTTCTTTTAGTAATTTTTGAAACTTATTTTATAAAAGAAATAAATAGATATTTTTGAAATAAAAGTTTAGGGTTCAATCGGTCATTTTCTCAAACTTAAACTCTAGGGACTAAAGCTGATTTTCTTAAACTTATTTTAACTGAATATACTAACCTGGTTAACTTTTATATAAAGGATTCTTCTTTAAACACTAACCCAGTTAGTATATCTAACTGGATAAAACAGGGACCATTTGTGACATTTTCCGAAACTTCAGGGACCATAGTTACATATTTTTTTAGAAAGTTCAGGGACTGATTTTGTAAATTTTTGAAACTTGAGGGGCCAAAGTGTAAATTATCAAAAAATTCGGTTAAAAATAGGGTTGAACCGGCCACAGAGAGAATCGAACCAGAGACCACCCACTTAACAAACGAACACGTGACCGGTCGGGCTAAGCCCTCATTCAGTTAATATATGAAACTTAATTTCATTTATATACTATTTAGGATTTAATATAATTAATATTAATTCAGAAATTAAAAAGGTTTCATTAAAACCTCAAAACCGGGTAGACCCGGGACTCGAACAAGCGTCGGTCCGCACTCAACCACGAGCACAAACCGGCTGGACTAACCAGCCACATGTGTTTTATTCCGGATCGTATTATATTTATGTTAACATTGAAACAGATCTGAAATATATACACAGCACCGCAGTTACGGGATTTCGACCAAAATCTCACCAAAACCGATTTTAATTCATTCTTTTGACCTGTAAAGCTTACCCACATGTTCCCAACCCAATTGCCAACCTTTTTAACCACTTATTCGACAATATTCCATTCCAAATCGAATGTAAATCGGAACTTTATATAAAAAAATTAAAGTAGATCTAATCCACTAATTTGTGTCGAATCTGAGATCCAAACTTCGTGTATTTAAGTTCCTTACATTCCTAGCAACATTCCACACCATTTACAAACACTTAAACACCCGAAATCGTCGGATTAAAACCTGCAACTCGCCGGAATAGTCACTTTTTCGCCGGAATCATTGTCAACCGTCTTTTTCGTCAATACCGGTTAGTTTTTCTTGTGTTAATTAGGTTTGCCCGTAGAAATCACGAGTTCGACTTTTAGTTTGACCGGGTCTTCTGACTTTAACTTCTCTTTGGAGAAGATGACCAGGTCCTGTTTGGTTATAAGTTTAGCAGTCCTAAACCAAACACAAACAGAAGATTAGCCCAGTAGTTAAGACTCTGGTTGGTTACAACACAGACCCAAGTTTGAACCTTGGGGTCTGCATTGGTTTTTAATTGTTTTATTTTTAATCCTTTTAACCTTTTCATAATTTATATAACTTTATTATATATTGTTACCTTTATTAAAAATATAAAATCTCAAAAATTATTTATAAAACTAATTTTTATAATATTAAAACAGTTTAATATTTAAAAATTCATAATAAATCCATTTTTATGAAATAAATACTGAAATTTTCAGATTAATTATTTTAAATGCTAAAATTTACAAAAATAATACTTTTACTAATATTTTATATAATTTTGATATTTATATAATTAAATCAGTTTTATTACTTATAAATATAGTTTAATTTAATATATTTAAATTATATAACTATATAATTTTTATCCAAAATTATTTTTATTACAAAATATGCATTATTCTGAGTTTATATAAATTTAGAATCTGAATTTTTATTATATTTAATTATTTAGATAATTAAACTTATGTAAACTTATTTATTGTTATTTTAATCATTTTAATTCATTTTATTTATTTAAAATGATTTCAAGACCATAATAATTATTTTAAATCAGTATTATTAAAGTTCAATAATTAAAAATGTTATTTTTAATTATTCAGATTTAATATAATTATTTTGATAATTAATCATATAATTATCATATTTATTCTTTTAAACAAAATATTTATTATTTATCAAATAATATATATTTTAACCCTCTAAATTAATTTATAATTTTTATAAATTAATTATATCACTTGTACAATATTTTACCAATAATCATTATATTTAATTATGTTATTTAATTATACTAGTTAAATATATTTGATTTATTATTACAATGTTTATATTAAATCAATTACATATTTTTACAATTTTATTATTTATGTTAAATTAATATTTTTTCATAAATAATTCCTTTACATCATATTCATTTTCCGAGTTCTCTTGTTAGGTTATCCAAACCACATATTTACCATTTAAACAAAACCCTACCGAATCCTATAGATTTAAGATTTCCAATTATCCAATTAAACATTATTGTTGATACATATTCCATATTATTGCATGTTCAATCAATTAGAGTAATGTGGAATCTTATTTCCAAGAACTCTCAGACTTTGCATACTTGTTTGGACTTACCCGAAATCAAGGTGAGTTCATAGTCCCTTTTTTACAATTATTTTTGGGATGAAACATATGATACGATGTGATACAAACTTATTTGCTATTTGTGGTTCCCCAGATTGTTTTCGCATTTGCTTAATACTTGTTGTTATTGCTTTAAGAATTTTACGTTCATCAACTTGCATAAGCCCATCGGTTGTATTATAGCGCTATAGGATTGACGCCCCATCTCACTTCTCATTTTATTGCAATTGTTGTTGTTGTTGGTACTCATATGAAACTTAGAAGTGAGGTGATAGACTCGTGTTACGTCATAACGAAGGTTTGAATGTACGATTAAGTAACTACTTGTATTACCCTTTTACTTAAGACATATCGCATGCCACAGTGTTAACTCATTTTCATATCACATTGTTATTTTTCCTAACAAAACCTATGAATTCACTCAACCGTTTGTTGACCCAAATATTTTCCCTAACATATGTTTCAGGTGACAATGTTTGATGACATGATTTGCAAGAATATTTACATAGGATTGATCAAGACTTATGCCTTAGATTAAATCCGAATTTATCATTTGTGAAACAATTTATGTTGTATTTGTTTATGTACTCTTATATTTTTAGACGTGAATGCAATCTATTGAATTGAACTTAAACTATATTTCAACTTAATATAACCTCCATGTGCTCAAATGCATTCTATCAAGTTTCGTGACACCTTTGGCTCTTCCGCCTCCAGCCGGGGTGTTACATCTGCCCTTTGACCTTGTATTTCTGACAGCAACAAATCAAGCTTTTCTTCTACTGGATTTCTTTTGTAGGCTTTGAAAACATTTTCTAGTACAGTTTCCAAATTTTCTTGGTTCATGGGTGTCTCAAGCATATTTGGAACAACAGATGTTCCTTCTAACATTCCAGCTGCAAACACATCTGCTGTTGTTTTGGAAATGATAGGGTCACTTTTGGCTTTACCAGAGATTTTGGTGCAACCTTAAGTGTACCAAAGTCATCTCCACCAGGGGTGAAAAACACATTTTCATCCTGGATTTCCTTATGTCCTTGAATCATATCTATGTATGATTCTCCATAAGTTTTTGAGGTAAACAGATTAACTTTTGCCAGATTTCCTTGATCAGTTCCCTGATCTCTATCTGTTGGGATCTCATCCTCTTCCTAATTTTCTGATTCAGAGCTGAGATGAATGGAACTGGCAACCTCTTCATCAACAACAGTTTTTCTATATTCTAATTTGTAAGAAACATTGATTGAACCTTCTGAGTTTGTTTCTTTTGAATGAGTATCAACTAATACTGTTTTTGAAAGAGACGTACCAGTAACCCGAGACTCATCATGATGTATAACTTCAGTAGCTTCAATTGTTGTACCAGCAAAGTGAGTTTCTTCATAATGTTTACCTTCAGCAACTTCATGAGTTCCTCCTGCAATATGAGATTCTGCATATTCTTCATGTTCTTTCTCTTGATGAATATCAAACTCATGATGAATTCCACCTTCATGAATCTGTTGACTCTCAGCATGTTCTGTCATGTTTTCTGGTGAGTTTGTTATCTTTAGAACTTCTCCTCCTGCAGCCTCTGTTTCTGATGACCATGACTTCTCAACTTCTTCTTCTGGTGATGAAGAACAGTTAAAAACTTCTTTGTTGGGTTCTTCTGTTGGCGTATCTGAGTTGGCAAGAAGTTCTTCGTGTTGTAGTCTGTATTGTGACTCTGGTGCAATGAGGTACAACATGCTTTCTGGTAACTCAGGGATATCTTTGTCTGATTCCCATCCATGATTGGCACTCCAGGCTTCCATGATACTTGAACTCTAGATATCTTCCAGAATTGGAATTTCTATGTCCCTTTCAGCAAATGTTTCAGAAATAAAAATTGAGATTAACCTTGGATATGGCAGGTGTGATGTTATTCTTCCATTTCCGGTGAGGATTGATCTTTTGAGTAAATTGAAGATTTCTGTCCCATAATCAAGTTTGAACCCAGTAATGAGTCCATACATGATTGTCAGAATAGCTTGACTAACTGGATTAGCTCCACCTATTTTTGATGTGAGGCATTTATTTAACACTTCCATCATCACTTGCCAGATGGCTGGCATTTCATTTCTTCTGATTGCTCCAATTTTGTTGATATTCTTTTTCTTGTAACCAAACTCAATGATAAAGCTTATCAATTCTTCTCTGCTTGGTGCTTCAATGTAATTTTCAAGAACTGGAAGTTCAAGCCATTCTCTTACCCTTGTAGGAGTTAATGTTACTGAAACACTTCCCCATACATGAGTAGAGACCTGATTTTCTTCATCTTCTTTGAAAGTATGAATGAATTGATGTAGTAATTTTTCTGGTACTTCTCTTCCTTTTGTTAGTGCTCCTGAGATTGGACATTTCATAAGATATTCTACCATAAGTTGACATCTTACATCATATTCTGAATACTCTGTATTCATCAGCAGATTATTTTCTTTCATTGGTAGGAATTCTGAGTCTTCAACAAAAGGTACATCATGTTGAACAGTTGGGATGTTGAGGTTTACTTCTGCCATTGTTGAATTTTGTGAATTAGGGTTTGGAATTTAGGGATTTTTGGATTTTGATTGAAGAACAGGGGATGTTGCAGTTTGAAGTTTTTATGAAGAAGGTGAGTGATTTTTGAATTTCTGCTAAGTGTGAGTTATATAGTGAGGGTTTTAACAGAGATTTGTGGGTTTACGGAGTTGAGGGAATATGGAACGTGCCATGTAAAGGCTGTTGAATGATCATTAATAGTCTTTATTACCGTTAGATCATGTGATGTGGATTTTGGTTCAGAATGTAACCGGTAGATCATGGGTATCAAGACATTTAATGACAGTTAATCATGTAATCGTGGAGTTGTCCTTTCAACTTGTAGTTTCTTCAATCATTTTCTCACAAAGGCTTTAAACTGAATTTTGATTGGAGGAAACTATCGGTTATATGCCACCTTTTCATCTTTGTGGACCCCATTTTGTCAAAGGTCCAATTAGCTTTCTTCTTAGCCTCCTTTATTCTTTATAAATCAAAATTCCATTATGATGAAGTCATCAGAAACTCAATCATAAATTCTGTTAAGAGTATGTACTTCCTTTTGTTTTGACTTTTTTTGACCTTTTAGATGTGGTCAACAGAAGTCAATAGAATTTCTCAATTGAGATTCCCCCTAAACTTGTGACCTTCTTCAACAAATTTTGAAGTGTCTCTTTTTTTTAGATGAGAGGGAATTAGATAAGATCAGAAGACTTACATATGATTCTCTAGAGGCATCCAAGTCTCTCAACCTTTCTGATATTTTCTAAAACATTTTCATCATTTTAAAGTTTTAACAGAAAAGAACTCAGAGAGACATTTTGAGTTGGTGTTACTAGATTTTGTCATCTTTTTATCAGAAACTCGGATTTTTGTGACAAATGTTTTTGTTTTCTGATGATCATATTTCATTGTGAAATTTTATCCTTTCATTTATCTTTACCCTTTCCTCTTTTCCCAAACCATAAGCCAGACAACAAAGCAATAATAGAAACACACTATATAGACATATTATCATGCAGAATATTTACACAAACTAAGTTAAAACAAAGAAACCCTAATCAAGATCTATCCCTTCACCATGATCCATCTCAAGTAGCAATCACAGATCAGTTACAAATCCAGAATTCTGATCGGTGGGTATGAGCATGCTGAGATTCTTGTTTTGTTGAATACTCATTTCTGGTCTTGGAAAACCTACAGGAATACCTCCGAAGTCTAGTTGGCTCGTGATTATCTTCATCAGAAAACGAGGATAAATCAAGAATGGCCTGCCAGACCACATGTTACTAGCAAAATATCTCATTAAGTAATAAGAGAAGTTGTAAGGTGTTTCGAGTACGAGTACTCGTACAGGTTCCATCAGTCTTTGGGATGCTTCATGATGATTGATGACCTTCTTTGAGAAGCATACTCCCATTTGTGTGATCAGAAAATGCCATGGCTTGATGAAGCCATGTTTGTTGATTGCTCGTTGTGGGTTTACCGTATGGTAACCCATTTGCTCCAAGGTTTCTTCTATTTGTGCCCTTGTGAACATCAGTACATCATTATCATCATTGAGTTGTAGAACCGCCCTGATAATAGCTTCATTCACCAGAATTTTTTGATTGAGCACCACACTTTCGATAACCATCTAAATTCTGACCTCATATTCTGATAATGTTGCATTTTTCCAAAACATTTGAAGAATGTCTGGATGAACTATTATGTTGGCAGTGAGGGCATACTTCAAGTTACTCCCCATGATCATATTCAGCACAGTTTGGCATCCTTCCCATTGAGGACCCTCCAGGTTGGTCCTCAATCTGAGGTTATGATAAGGATGATAAGGAAGTGGGAAGCGTTCAGCTTTGATGGTAGACATTTTTGTGAGTGTGAGAAAGTATGAAGTGAAGAAGAGAATGAAGTTGTAATTTCTAGAGGTTTTCTTGTGTGAAGTTGACAGTTTCAGCTTAAAGAGATGATCATTTATAGTAAACTTAAAATTTGCCATAAATGATATCCACCTACTTATAGATTTTGTTCATCACAATCTTTGTTATTTAATTAACTATCAAAAGGCAAAAGGTATATCAGAGATAAACTTCTTCTGCACTTCTCCTGCATTAAATGATTTAGGCGACCATTTTCTGATAATATATCATGATTGCCTACCAATATGTCACTTCAATCTCCTTAATATTGTTGGGGTGTAATTAATAAAGGAGAGAGAAAGTTTCATACCCACTAACGAGTTCCCAGAAATTTTCTGTTAAATGACGTTATCAACTCTAAGAAAAATAAATATGCAGAAATAAAAAAAATAAAAACGCCAAATTACAATCTATGAATATGCTATCAAGATATATGAATAAGAATGATGACATGCATGAATTTGTTCTAATGATCAACGATGATTTAGATTTTCCAATATGTTTTCTGATGAGTTACCAGAATTTTTGATGATTTATCAGATATTCTGATGATATATCAGATTTTCTGATGATACATCAGATTTTCTGGTGCTTTATCAGATTTGTAATCCTTTTCTTTTGATTATCATTGAAACAAATTGTTAAGTACTTTTCTGGTAATATGGTTATTTGAATGACCTTTATCACAGAATTGACCAAAATTTAGCAGATTGAACTTTAAGCCTTTAACATAGGCTATTTTCTCTATGGTCAAACATCCATACTTAATACATCCATATCCCATGATCCTTCCTTTTACTTCATTTCCAAAATTTACCATTTTACCCAGCTTTGAAACAAAGTTGCTGAGTAAGCTCCTGTCCCCAGTCATGTGCTTGGAGTGTCACACCCCGACCACGTAGAACGAGAAACACGTGGCGGAAACGTCGGGGAGTGTTGTAACAGAATTATTGTTTCACAACCATGGAAATTAAAGTTACGTTTTATTTAACAACAAGAGAGTTACATTGTCTTTAAACATGAAACCAAGAGTACATAACATAATTAAACTAAGTCTATCTTCGTTTTATGTCTCTAAGGCACAGGTCCGCCCTAATGTAACGATCATCATCCTAAGCGACAGCTCCTGAAAACACATGTGAAAATAGTTACGTCAGCATAAAAATGCCTGTGAGATAGATAGGTTTAGTGAAAATAGGATTCATGACTTGGGTTTTAAAGGATAGGTTTAATAAAAATTAGTCATGAATCTTGTTAAGTGTTTTCTTTTATAAATCGTATGAAAATTGGATAAGAAATCATACTATATAAAAGAAAGGTGTATGGTTAATAAAATAACCAAGTAAAATGAGTTGGATAAAATAAACTATTTTGTAAGACAATGTCTTGTGAAAAATAAGTTGTTTATGTTAAATGTAATATGTCAAATATTGAAATGATTTAAGTAACGCTACGACATGTAATATCATACAAGCACTTATATATGGAAGTACCAGCGGCGTATCCACCGTGCTTGTATCATATTACACACGCCTCGTTACTCAAATCACTTACCCAAACCAACCACCATTGTAAATTGTTCATGTATAAATCAATTGTCAAGTGTTATTGTGTAAACCATATCAAAATGTCTATGTCTAATGTAAATCACTAAATGTGTATGTCAATGTCAAAATTTTTATGTTTAATGTAAATCATGAATTATGTATCCATAAATATCATGTATGGCAAGTGAATTACTTCAACAAAACCATAGGTAAAATGCACAAAAACAGGGTATCGAATTAAACATAGTTTAAATCAAAGTTATGTTTTGTGGAACAAATGCATGCTATACTGATACAAACATCTATGCGGTAATGTTATAATGCATACATTCAAGCCTTATGACTGTGGTGATAGACCTTTAAACAAATTAAAGGTTTATCTGTGTTATGTTTATCGAATTCGGTCATTCCTTCCATCAAAACATACCTAGGATGTCAGGCACGGGAGTTGTCAATTCCTATGGTACCACTACCTATTAACGAATGGTGTGATCAATGTTAATGAATGTATATTGTCCCATTTGAACAAACCAAATGTCATACCAAAATGTAAGCATGTGATAAATAACAATTGTACTAAGTATGCAACCAATGGACATACATAGCATGTGATGTGATGTAAAATAATGCACTAAGTATGCACTAAATGGACATACATAGCAGAAACATAACGAAATCATGTAATATAAATGCACTAATGAACATAACAAGTATATGATGTAAAAACATGGAAAGCATGAAAGTAACAAGTAGGCACATGTGTTTCACCCCAAAATAGTTTGAAAACAGTAAAGGAGGGGTCTATGTACTCACTTGAGATTGCTCAATAGTCCTAGGATAACCACCAAGCAATGCTAGAGATCACGGAAATCAAACGGTACCTAATATAGGTAACTATGTTAAAAAACCGGACCCAGATCGGAGGATCGGATAGAATGAGGGTTCGTAAACCAAACGAGTATGGAAACTCATGTAGTATGGTTTAACAAAGCCTTCATTCTAAAATGAAACCTAACCTAAGTGCTTACGACCCATTACGACCCGTTTAGGTAGCTTATGCTACTTTAACGCGTCGTTTGCGTAAAACGCGTTCGGAACGCCTAACTAGCCCTATGATAAGTAAAATATGCCTTAACATGTCTAATATTGTTGCCAAAACAGTTTAGATATCAAAATTTATGTTACATATGCTTAATATGAATTTTGGCGAAAAAGGGCATTTTGGTCATTTACCTAAGGCATATATACTACCTATCATACAACTACTCAAACGATGTGACCATAAGGTATAACCTCGGAAGGTTATTCCCTATACAATTATGGTCACCTAATGTGTTTGGTCGGATCCTAATGATCGACCAAACGGGTCGGGTTCGAAAGTATAAGCGATTGTTTAGATCGCTTACCTTACGACCCTATATAAGCACTAAAGTAAAAGTGATGAGCTAAGAATGTTAAAACATCCTTAACTAAGTTTAGAAAACAGGTTTGGTATCAAAACAAACGGTTTTGATACCTAAGAGTATTTTGGTTACAAAATACGCAATAACACGCATTTTGGCCGAAACTACGACTCGTCACTGAGCCTAGATAACGTGGTAATCAGTAGGTATAGTCACTAGGGACTATAACCATCGTGATTACGCTCACGTTATGAAGCTCAAATGAACTTCGCATTGACTATAAACTGGTCAATGTAGAAAGTTAAACAAAGTTTGACTTTAACGCTAAACGAATAAAAGAACGAAGGAACACTTACAAAGGGTCCCCGAAAGCTTTGATTTCTCAAGTATCTCAGGTATGAAGTGGTTTCACTTCAACTTAGAGAACTCTCAAGAATTCAAGTGGGTTTTGAGTTGTGATGTTGGTGGGTATTTATAGGAAATGGATCACCGTTAGGATCGTTTCTCGAATACCGTGCTTTGATCTTGTCCCTACACTTGTTGGAACACCTTGGTACCCAAATTGGCCCCCCACCATCAGGGATTAACATGTGGCATTGGGTTTGGGAGTGGTTAACAGTTGTTAACAGCTGTTTAGAAGTTTCTGATGTTCTGGGGATGCCTTACGGACTGTAAGGGTGATGGCTTACGGTCCGTAAGCCAACAACTTTGCAGAATTGTCAGTTTTGGTCCCTGTTATGCATTAAAGCCATTTCCGACACGTTTAAGGCCCGTTAAGCCAACGTTAAGGCCTTAAAATGATGCCTAAACATTGTGGACATGAAACATACTCAAAAATATGCTGGATGTTGGTTCGTTTGGTCGTACGATCGCGATGTTCGATTAATTACGACGGAATGCGCATAAGCGCGAAAAACGATCCAAATTGCGTGACGAATGGATTTTTCTCATGCCAAACACTAAAATAAAATATTTTAGTGCTTACATAAATTTTTGGATGTCCAGATGTATTCAGAACGTAAGTTATGCGCGAAAGTGCAAACTTATGCACTTTTTGACGCTTTTAGTCCCTAAATGACCCAAAAGTTTATTTTAGCACACCGAACCCCTCAAAGCCTATTTCTAAGATATGTAAAGGATATTTATGGTATGTTTAACTTATGGTCATGTTCTGGAAAGTCTGTTACAGTTCAAATTGGCATACTTTCGCAGTTTGCAAATTTAGTCCTTGTAGGCGAATTAACTTGTTTTTGCCATACCAAAGCCTTCAAAACTTATTTCTAAGTTATGTAAAGGTTATTTAAGGTATGTTAAGTATATGTTGATGTTCCGGAGTATTTTTCGCATTAAACTGATTACGTTTACGCACCAGTTTGCGTATAACTCTCAAGAAAGCGATATAGAGTTTGAAATTGAACAAAAGTCAAAACATGAAAAATGTCAAGCATAAACAAACAAACATTGGGATCAAATAACATTGTTTTATTGATAATTGAACTGTTCACAATGATTACAAGCACAGATGCTACATGGAGCTTCCTAAATCGCAGTACCAGATCTACTGCACATGATGGTCCTGAAATGGAAAAATTAGAGGATTTTTGGTACCCAGGCTTGCTTGGGTACTCTTTCTGATGAGATTCTAATCAGATTATTTTCTCTTGATGGCCTTTCATTAGAATATCTGTTATATGCTGAGCCATAAACATATTTTTCATTTTTCTTTTGGAGATGATGTTGAACAAGCTTCAGTATATCAACACACATACAAGTTTTATCAGAATTTTCTGATGATATTCTTTCTTGTGATGGAATGAGTGGATAATTTTGAAAAGATGAGTGATATGCTTATGGAGTCTTTAAATATTCTTGTTTGTATTCACTTATTTTTGGTCTAAAGTTGGGTTTTTCAAAAGAGTATTCAGAACAGGTTGACTTGCAAGATTCAGAATCAGATTCTGATGAAAAATTATCAGAAATCTGATGGGTTGCTATTACAAAGACAGTGGGTTTACTTTCTCTAGTTTTTATATATCCTAAACCCTCTCCTTTGTTCTTTGGTGTGGACTCAATGAAGTTTATGAATTCTTTGGCTTGTTGAAAACCTCTTACATTAATTTCTTTATCATTGATTTTCTTGTAAAGATCTTTTCTTTCATTTTCATAGAACTCAATTTTAGCTCTGTGATCTAAACTTTCTTCTATGAGTGATTGATTTTCAATTATGATTTTATTCATGGTCCTTTGCAACTCATCAGATTTTTTTACTATCAGATTGATGTTTATCTTGCAGATTTAGAAAATCTGACATGAGCTTGTTTAGCTTGTGTTCAAGATCAAGATTATCTATATTTACCTTCTGTCTTGAAGTTTCTGGTAGGTCATCAGAAAGTGCCATAAGACAAAAATTTGCCATTTCTTCCTCTTCTTCATCAGAAGAATCATCAGAAAGCCATGTATTTTTTCCTGCAATTAAACTGACTTGCTGCTGCTTCTTGGCTTCTTACAGCTTCTTCTCATAATAAGCAACATCTTTCAGTTTCTTGGTCTTGCATTCTGATGCATAGTGAACTCTCTGCTTACACTTGTAACACACAACTTCAGCCTTTCCTTTATCCTTAGATCTACCTTCTTCCTTAGATCTAACATCCATCCTCCCTCTGTCACTTCTCTGGTATCTTTGGCCTCCTCCCCTCAACATCTGCTCAAATGTTTTGGTGAGCAGTGCTATTGCTTCAGCAAAAGCTGAAAAATCTGATGATGTATCCGAAATTTCAAGATTTTGGTTGTTTGATGGTTGTGGATCATTGGTAGGTGGTGTTCTTTGTGAGTTTGAGATAAGAGCTAAAGATCTCCCTCTTTGAATGGTTTCTTCAAATATTTCTTCCTCTCTGGGGACCAAGATGCTGTATAAGTCATGAAGACTCATATTTCCTAGTTCTAAGGTTGAGGACAAAGTCATGGTTAGACTTCTCCATTCTCTAGGTAAAGCATCTAAAAATTTTATGTTTCTTTAATCATTTGATTTTGTTAAACCAAATTTCTTTAGCTCGTTCAAAAGTTTTGTAAATCTTTGATAAGTTTCATTTAATCTTTCATCAGGTAAACTTTTGAACCTCTCATATGAGGAAACATTGTTTGTTTTCTTGTTTCTCTTCATCCTTTCTCCTCCTTCACAAAGATTTTCCAACTGATCCCATATTTCCTTGGCTGATGCACATTCATCAACTTGTGAAAATATGTCATTGGGGGTAGCCATTATTAAAAGTGACTTTGCCCTTTCAACCCCAGCCACCTTTTCCTTGTCTTCCTCACTCCAAAGTATTTCACTTTTGGGAGCTCGGGAGGCAGGGATTCAGGTGATTGATTAGTTTCTGGAATAGCTGGTATTTCAGTTATTGGTATATGTGGACCCCTTTCAATGGATTGAAACAGAGCTCGGTCATGACCATTAAGGAAATTAACCATCCTGATTTTCCATTGGGGGTATTCCTCTCTAACCAGAGTCGGAGGTTTGGACATAGAACCAATGTTAAAAGCATTATTCCATGATTGAAAGCTGGCCATATTTAGAGAAAATAAGATGAGCAATTGATCATTTGAAAATGATTTATTCAATCTGCTCTGATACCAAATTTTGGTCCCAGTTTGGACTTAAAAACTTCTTTTCACATAATATGGCAAGTAATTTCAGTAGATGTGAAAAATATGTGCGGAAATGGAAATCAGACTTTCAAGAAACAAGACCTACAGAATTATCAAGTTTATATCACTTTGAAACAAAATGGTTTACAAGGTGATTGTAAGATTATTAATTATTACAAACGAATACTTGAATTCTGAGGGTGAGAGGAAAATGTGCAGGATCGGTTTGCTGATCCGAATGAGTCGGTTCAGAGGAATTCCATCAAATACAGGTGCGGAAAACAAGTATTTGATTTAAACACAGCTGAATCTTCACTTTAACACTGATTTGTATTGATATGAACACAAATACAATCAGTTCTCACACCGGCAGCACCTCGGTATGGAAATTTCTCAAATGTTACCTCTTGATTTCGCTTGACCTAGACCTCCTATATATAGACATCAGGATTTCGCTTCAGCATAACTCAAGCGAAATCTTAACATGTTGATTTCGCTTGAGCTGCTTCAAGCGAAATCCTTTACATACACAAACCTTCAAGCGAAATCTTGCTAACTCTTTCTCATTCTCTCATTCTACGTGCCCTGATCTAATCTAACTAGTCTAAGACTCGATACAAGACGAAGTCAACAGATGTAGTGCACCAACAGACTCCCCCTCAGATGTTGACGAGTCGACTATCGAGTTACACCAATGCTGTGTCTTTACATCTTCATTCTTGATCAGTCTCTGGGCTTTTCTCTTTCTATCTTCTTTTCCAAAATCACCTTGCTCTATCAGACTCCCCCTCACGATTTGCTGGCATTCATTTGTTCTTCAGCAATATCTGCTTTAGGATCAATGTCTGACTCAAATGTTGTTTACAAGATCATTGCCTGGCTTTTATCTAATTCTCTTGATCAGATCTCTTGATTCCTTAAGTTCATCAGCATCAGCAGCTATCAAACTTTTAGATTCATGATCAGATTCTGACTTTTGTAAGCTTTGAATGAATTTACCTGGCTCACCTGTAACAATCTTAACCCAGAAATAAATTTTCTAAATTTAACAATTTAACTATACCATCAATCTGATATAATCAGATCATTCTCCCTCGTATCACCAATCAATGATGAACCAAATGTAGGTGTTAAAATATCAAATTGTAAGAATTTTAACAAACCTTTTAACATTTTAAGATTCACTCCCCCTCACAATCAAGTCATCATGTTTAGCACTTGAAATTTTGACAATCAGCTTTCCAATACCAGTTGTCGAAAATCTTTTTGAATTTTTTTTTTAAATTTATGCTAAAACACACTAAAAATCTTTTTGTAATTTTTGATTGTAAAAGAATGCAATAAAGAAATATTTACAAACAATACTTTTTGTGAGTTTGTGCAAGAGGATCATATCAGTTTCTGAGACAAATCACTAACACCGTTAAGCTTCATTTCATTTTAAGTTCTAAACAATTTACCTAGATTGTCAGTATGTTTGTCCACTTAAATTTTCACACAAAGTTCAACTGATTCGAGATACGTGATTAATGTTTTAAGCAACTTAAACTTATCCGTGTGTCCCACTACTTGAATATACTCCCGTATCCAGAATCTCAATAATCAGTCTTACAGGTGAGAATACTACAATGATATCTGTATATAATTTAGGTGTGCGAGGGCCGAGGGATCTCAGATCGATACTTCCGTATACGCAGAGAGATATCAGCTTCGACTTTTTGGTGTGTCCCCTTTAGAGGATCTTTTTGCTTACAACAGCAGCATATATCAATTTTATTGTTTCAGCATGCTGAGGGTTTAATGCTGTGTTTCAAGCATTGCAGCAAGTATTAGCCAGGGACTAGGTCAGAACTACCGTTCAACAGAAGTCCCGGAATAATACCCCAGATATCATAGAGTATAAAGACCTAGTATATCAGATTAAGAGACCTTTCAAACAAGATTTCAGGGGTTACCTATATATCCAAGTTTGTGTTAACCCACAGAATAAGCAAGTTTGAAATTTAGGTTTATATCTCGTCACAATCTACTAAATGTGCAAAAACCTACTGACATATCCACAGCAAGATTGTTTATCACATTTTTCTTTACATTTCTTTAGCATGTTGTGATAGTCCACTGATGTACTATCATTTCCTCTATACGCAACAAAAACTCATTTTTGAATTTTTATCATGTTTTTATCTTTTTCAAATTTTCAAATGTTTTTGGATTTTCTGAAAAATTTTTACTCCCCCTAAAATGCAAACACATTTTAGGAAATTTGAAAATAAACTGTACAATAAAGTAACAACTGATATCAAATCGCATCAAATCGCCATTCACTCGGCATAAACAATCAGAACTCCCCCTATCACAAAACTATTTTCTCATTTAGATTTCAAAACACTTAAGTTTGTTTTAATCAAAATGATTTTTCCGGAAAATAAGTTTTTATGATATAATCATTTGAAAATTCGGAGTGTGGTTCATCACATTGTCTATTCGAAATACCAATTGTAAGTATGATCCAATCAAGTTCAACTTAATGACCTTGATTAACCTTTTTTCATGTATGCACCTACTATACCAAAAGTAAGAATTACCACATGTAGGAATGTTACGTCTACATCACCATTTTACCAATCAAAATGCCGATTCCTGCTTCGCACTTACCAACCTGGAAGCTCCGGCGTAGTCATACAACCTGTAAACATCCAAACACTATCAAAAACTTTTAACCAAAATCTTCAAACATTAGAAAGATGCCGATTCCTGATCCACGATATAAACTTGGGATCTCCGGCAAGTCCTAAGACTTTCATGGAAAGCAAACTTCCACCCAAGTCTTCTTTGACTTGGTGGCTTCCAATTCCTGAGCAGTAGGGTTATAAGTTGCCTTTTTAGTTGCATAAAAATCTTTAACCCCCTTTACTTTCCCATCAATCATTTTCTTGAAAATTTTCTTAACACTTTCACTGAATGTTTTTTCAATATCAAAATCTGAGCTTTCAACCTTATCAACCATTTGTTTAATCTCTTCCACACTCAATGATTTAATGTCAACATCATTCATCAAATCTTTGATATCATCTTGTGACTCCTCTGATTTTGTGGAATCAGAATCATCGCCAGATTGTACATCTGATTTTTTAACAATCCATTTTTGATTGTCTTTTGCCTTCTTTTTGTACAATCTTTTAGAATTTTCACCAACTTCATTCTTTGAATTTTCAACAATTTTGAAGTTTGTAGTTGGTGAATCATTCTTTTCAACCACTTTTTCTTTAAATTTTTCAGAGACTCCCTGTTTTTTGTTGACTTTGTTTGGACAATTGTGAGCAATGTGTCCAACAACTTGGCATTGAAAACAAGTTCTTGTGTCTTTTGGAATGTCTCGTGAATGAAAAACTCCAGTTCCTGTCCTTTTCCTTTCAGCAAGGAACTCTTCATTTGATTTCTCCAAAGATAAGCTATTTGACTCCTCTTCATAGCTTTTTCCTGCAACATATGTCATTTTTGATTTAAAATCTCTAACATATTTTTCATTTTTACGATTTTCAGGTGGAGTAAAACCAAGACCTTTCCTTTTGTAACTACAATTTTGATTTGTTTTCTTTTGAAAACTAGAATCAGAATTGTAATTCTTTTTTCCTTTTTTCTTGTTTAACCTTTGTTGAACTCTAGAAGTGTATTTTTTAGGTTTTTCAGTAGATTTTAGATCTTTAATTTCAGAAAAATTAATTTCCGTCATCTTGAAAACCTTTTTGATCATGTCAAAACACACACTTTTAATTGGAAACTCTTTGTCAGAATATAATTTGTCCGAATCATTTAAAGTATATGCAACTTCAAATGTTTCATCATTCAAATTTGCCTTTGATAACAAAAATTCTTTACTGTAAGACCGTTTTTCCGATGATTTTGAACTGTGGACTGACGAACTTGAACCCCCAGACTCAAACTTTGACTCAGACACCTCCTCAGTATCCAACACCTGATCAACCACCTTTTTTATTAACTCAGACTCATGATCAGTATCAGACGAGGTAAACGTGATATCAATGTTATCTGGTAAAACGTCAGTTGTCTCGGATTTTAACTTTATATTGACTGCTTTTTCGACTTGCTCCTCATTTGGTTTTCTAGGAGAATACCCTTCCCAGATAGGAGGCGGACACTTGTTATATTTAACAGTCGATTTCTTACCAGTCTCATTCTTTTGCTTCTCATCCTGAAATGCTTCAAAACCTGCAACAGTAGGATAAACTCGATCAATAACATAATCAGAACAAGAATAACTCAGTAATAACCTTCTGATCCTTTCATTCTCGATCTTTTCTTTCTCCAACTCTTGCTTTAGACTAGCATTTTCTTCGATGTAATGATTAATTGCCTTTTTCTTTGTCATCAATGTAGCATTCGTCATCGTTAAAGCCTTTTCTCTTTCAGAATTCGTTGTTTGAAGACTTGTCACTGTTCTGTTCAACACGCTATACGATTCTTTCACATAGCTGATGTCAGATAGTAACTTTTCTATCAGTCTTTCTCTATCAAACAAAATCACATCTTTTTCTTCACAACTCTTACACATTTCCAAACATTTCTTGCAAGGCTTTTCCACTTCAATAATCTTTTCAACCTCAATTGTTTTTACCACTTCAATTACTTTTTCAGTTTCAACTACTTCAGTTTGAACAACATTTTCAATCTTTTCATCTTGTTGTTGTTCTTTTGCAGCTTGTTTCTCCTTTAATTTCTCCATGTAATCTGCAAAATAAAAATGAAAACTTTCAGGAGAAAGATGATTTTTAGCAATATTAAT
The DNA here is from genome assembly GCA_030545235.1 of Helianthus tuberosus. Lineage (NCBI taxonomy): Eukaryota > Viridiplantae > Streptophyta > Magnoliopsida > Asterales > Asteraceae > Helianthus > Helianthus tuberosus. Next base: position 76,081,226 of record CM060451.1, on the reverse strand, counting down.
ATGTTTCTCTTCTTCATCATCACTGCTACTCTCCATTGGTGTTTGATCAAACTCTACAGATTTTTCAGACTCGGCATCTGAAACACCAGAATCAAATGGTGTTTGATCAAAAACAACTCCTTTTTCTGAAGTATCCTTATTTTGCACACTCTCATTTGTACTTAATGAATCAGAATCAGCACTTTCTGAACTTTCTTCAGATGTACTCGATTGATCTTTCACTTTTTCACCAATTGATCTCATCCAAGTAGCAAACAAATCTGGTTCTCTAACAATCTTTGCAATGAAAGCTTTGAAATCACCCTTTTCATCAACAAACATATCCCAGCTGAATCCTTCAGGTAGTTGTTCATCAACTTGGTCCACTATACATGCTGTGATGTTAGAAGAAATGTAATTGCTCCAGTTGAAATCTACCAAACATCCTTTCTTTGAATCTTCAATCTTTCTACCATGAGCTGTCTGTAATTCTTGTGTCTGACCAACTTGCTGATAAATGGCTTTCCGGTAGTAGTCATCTTTTCCAAATGGATTCTGAGCACCACTAACTTCTCTATTCTTGCACTCCCGTTTAAAATGACCTTTTTCCCTGCACCTGAAACAAGTAACTTTAGATTTATCAAAACCTAAAGTAGAAACACAAGCATCAAGAAAGTCATTTCTCCCAGTAATTGTCTTGAATTTTTCAGCACGTCTAAGAACACTTGCAAGACACCATTTGATATCCATTAGTTCCATCTCTTCAGCATCTATTTGGTCGTAATCCTCTTTAGTAAGCATAGGATTTCCAATTCGACCAGCAACTAAACCTTCATATGAGATAAGCACGGAACCAAGTAATGCCATATGATCTTTCGCAATGTCTTCAGAAAAACTTTGACCTTCTAGAAGATTTAGAGCTATGTTGCATTGAATCACACAACCATTTCCCATCTTTGTGCTTTGAGACTGAAAACTTTCTGATGAGCTTTTCGGATTAACACTCGGATACAATGAGAAACCACTGTTGCTTTTGTTTGAATTTTGATCAGTCTTTTCTGTAGAATCTCCAACACTATAAGCAGTCTGAATTTTCGGACTTCTCTCAGCTTCTGAAGTCGGAATATTACCCTTGTAATACATTTTTACATCTTGTTGACCACTTGGATTATTCATCCTTGCAATCTTCTGCTGTTCCAAATCCTGACTTTCAATCTTTTCAATGAACTGAGAGATCGACAACCCATCATAAACTCCGGTATTTTTCAGTATCATCAAATATGTTCCCCACTCTTTCTGAGGTAAAGCATCAGCTAGCTTATCCACCCATTCCTCATCTTCTTTGTTAATGTTCATCATCGACATTGTTCGAACTAAGTGACAATAACGTTCAATGAGTTTCTTTGTATCTTCTCCGGGCAAACTTGTGAATAAGTCAAATTCCTTTTTAAGCAATGCCTTTTTGCTTTTAATCATGTTTGCACTACCTTCAACTTTGACTTTCAAAGCATCCCAGATTGACTTTGATGTTTTGTCATGTTGAAGTAGTATAAAGATGTCTTCTTTGATAGCTTGTTGAAGCAAACTGATCATCATTTTTTCAGCTCGATACATTTCCCGTTCTTCATTACCAAACTCTGATATCTGTTTTACTGTTTCCATTTCAGAACGTGGTAGCATATACTTTTTCAGAATACATTCCCATGATCTCAAATGATTTGCTTGCACCCAGTTTTCGAAACGATCTTTCCATCCATAGTATTCCTCAATGCACATTAGCTTTGGGGTTTCTGAGTATTTCCCGTTTCATTTTCTGAATTCATGTTCTGAGCAATGGAAGATGAACTAGGTGATGTTCCAAATGCGTTGTGAAAATCGTTGTCCATGTTTCAATTACTTTCAAGCGAACTGGTCAATTTGGTTGAAGCGAGACCTTTGAAGCGAAATTGTTTCAAGCGAAACTTTCAAGTAAATACTTTCTGAACCAAAAACCTTGAAGCGACACCTTGAAGCGAATAAGAACTCTGAAGCGAGATCCTTGAAGCGAAAACAGATAACCTCTGAAGCGAACTGATAAGTGTCGCTTGAGAGTTCAAGCGAAATCGTTCAACACAAACTTTGTTCTTCAAGCGAAATCCATTCGGAAGTCAATTTTGATCACTTTTAGGTTGAATTTTTCTGTGAAACTTTCAAGGGTTTGTTATCTTGTACTATTAAACAATCCGTGAGAAATTGAATAGATTTTGACCGTGAAAAAAATTCTGAACTGATGAAAAGAAGGTGTAGAAGTATGAGAATGATGTCAATTTCAGCTGAAATTCTGTAGAACTCCTCAACTGGCTCTGATACCAATTGCAGGATCGGTTTGCTGATCCGAATGAGTCGGTTCAGAGGAATTCCATCAAATACAGGTGCAGAAAACAAGTATTTGATTTAAACACAGCTGAATCTTCACTTTAACACTGATTTGTATTGATATGAACACAAATACAATCAGTTCTCACACCGGCAGCACCTCGGTATGGAAATTTCTCAAATGTTACCTCTTGATTTCGCTTGACCTAGACCTCCTATATATAGACATCAGGATTTCGCTTCAGCATAACTCAAGCGAAATCTTAACATGTTGATTTCGCTTGAGCTGCTTCAAGCGAAATCCTTTACATACACAAACCTTCAAGCGAAATCTTGCTAACTCTTTCTCATTCTCTCATTCTACGTGCCCTGATCTAATCTAACTAGTCTAAGACTCGATACAAGACGAAGTCAACAGATGTAGTGCACCAACAAAATGGAGTTTTTAGTATGTATTGAATGCTAAGCTTAACTCTACTCAACTCATTGTTCTCTGCTTGGTTTGTCTTCTATTTATAGAAGGCTGAATATATGAATAGACATTTGCTTATTCATATATATTCCTGCAAAAAGTAGCGCCTTGACATATTCAATGAATCTAACAATCAATTTGCCTTTGTCATCATGATATCCAATAATGTCAACTTGCTTTGGTAAGTGTGGCAGGATAGAGCTGATTTTTAGACAAGTGGGGTTTTCATCATAATTTCTGATAAACCACTTCATCAGAAATTCTAGTGGACAAATCATCAGAAAATCTGATGATCAGAATCGTCAGAAACTGATGATATTTCATCTGAAATATCATCAAATCCATCAGATATGACCTTCTCTGATAATCTTCTTCAGCTCTTGATCAACTTGTGATTCTTTGAAGTAGATGTTGCTGCTTTCAATTGTCTTATCCGATCTTCTTCTTCTTCTTGTTGTGATCTTCAGGACTTATGTCTTCTTCATTGATCAAGTTGAATTTGATTTTCTTCAATACTTACAAATAAAGTTTCCTAACAGTGACTAGGATGCATGCTCACTTAGGACTGGACAAGGCCTTAGTGACTTAATAACGATGATAGTCGATATGTGAACTTGTTTGTTTTAAATTTCAAGACAATGTAAATATTTAATGAATCAATAAAACAAAGCTTTTGATCCATGGTTGTGAAACAATAATTCTGTCGCTCCACTCCCCGACGTTTCCATCGCGGTTTCGTTGTTTTACGTGGTCGGGGTGTGACAAAAGAGTTGGTATCAGAGCTCATGGTTATAGGGAATTAGGTTATTAGTAATGCTTTGACCTAGACTATAACTTTTCTAGGACACTAACGCAGGTTTTCTTGCGTTTGGATTTTTAAAACAATATCGTCACCTATCTTTAGGTGATAACCACAACAAGAACACAATAACAAATCCGATTTGAAAACCAATCATCTCTTTGTAGATGATTTGTTATAAGGTTTTGAACCTTCAAAGTTTTCAAAATCTCGTCAAAGTTTGGGTCTAGATAATGTGAACACGTGCAATCTGGAAGGGTGGATGCCTATATCCTGATTTTTCTGTCTAAGGCTAGAGTGTTTGTACAAATCCACATAATCAGACCAGTCACTCTTACCTGGGAACTCTTGGGGTAAGTGTCCACTTATAGGATAAAGCAGGTCTTCGCGATACATTATATTGACCCATTTACTTTGATTAGTCACTGTGTATCATTTGTTTGTTCGAGGTAACGAACAAATGATCGCCTTCCTTATGTTTGTTGATGTTTTCAATACCTCTTTTGTTTATCCAATTGTCAATCTCACTTGTTTCTCATGTTTCCTTGTTCTTTTTAGAATATGCCTCCTCGACGAGATGCACAACCTCAAACTAACGCCGAAATCGTAGCCCTTGTCGCTCAGTAGATGGCTGCTGTGATTCCGAACCTCATAACTCAGATTAATCAAGTGAACAACAACAATAATAACAATGCTCAGTTCAGTTTTAAGACTTTCAATTCGGCTAAACCACTAAAGGTTTCTGGGTCTCAAGGAGCAACTGCTCTCCTACAATGGTTCGAGAGTCTTGAAAGTACATTTAGACATGTTCGGTGTCCGAATGAACGAAAGGTTGAGTTTGCATCCAGTGTTTTCGAGAAGCGTGCTCTTACATGGTGGAACGGTGTGATGCGTGATAGGGGTGCCGATGTGGCAATGGCACAAACTTGGGAAGAGCTTCGGGCTCTCATGATGAAAGAATTCAGCCCCCGTCACGAGATAAGGGTTTTGGAACGAGAATTCGATGATCTAAAACAAGATAGGGGAGAACACCGTGCCTACACAGATCATTATGAGGAGTTATGTTTGTTGTGTCCTACTATGGTTACCCCGTTGGAGAAAGCGATTGAGAGGTATATCGATGGTCTGCCTGATTCTGTGCAAGACATTATAACTGCTAGTAACCCTACCACTGTTCGTCAGGCAATCGAACTGGCTGCAACCCTGACTGAGTCTCAAGTCAGGAAGGGTAAACTTACTCGTAAGGATTATAAGAAGCAGTCGACCGATTCCATTAAAGACAATGGTAAGGGAAAGAAAAAGGGCGAGTCGTCAAGGAGATCGAGGAAGAACAAGGCTTCCCAGAATTTTGCTGTTACTACACAAAACGCTCAGAACCCACCAGCACAACCTCCTGGCAAGAAACCGTATTCTGGTACTGCACCTCACTGTACTCAGTGCAATGGTCATCATACGACCCAGCAGGCTTGTAAACAGTGCACCACTTGTGGTAAACTTGGGCATACGGCCAACATTTGTCGATTGGGTCAGAATCAAGCTGCTCAGAATCCAACACAGGTTCAGGGAAATGCTGCTAGATTCCCACCTGGTTCATGTTATAACTGCGGAGAAATGGGTCACTTCCGTAACAATTGTCCAAAGCTTGCGAATCCGAATGCCAATGCCAATGTGAATCCCACTCGTGGATGAGTGTACAACTTGAACGCTAACGAGGCTCGTGCTGACAATGAGGTTGTTAATGGTATGTTCCTTGTTAACAATCAACCTGCATCTGTTCTTTTCGATTCTGGTGCCGATAGAAGTTTTGTATCGTAATCATTTGAGCCTTTACTTGCGATACCTAGAACTAAACTGAGGAAACCCTTATCTATCGAAGTTGCTACTGGTAAACCTAGTGTACTCGATTCTGTTATTCGTGATTGTCAATTGAACCTCGATAACCATCTTTTTCCTATTGACCTCACACCGATGCAACTTGGGAGTTTCGATATTATCGTAGGAATGGATTGGTTAACTAGACATTATGCTGAGGTGGTTTGTTATGATAAGATTGTTCGTATACCTCTATCATCTGGTGAAATCTTGGAAATTCGTAGCGAGAAACCATCTGGTGGTTTGAAACTTATGTCGTGTACGAAAGCCTAAGTAGCGGTCATGACTAGGTCATCAGTTCAACACCCGTCCTTCCAGGTACGGGGTGAGGTTGCCAAACCTAAGTAGCGCTACCAACTAATACCCCGTTACCTCTCCGGTAACAAAAAAATGGGACTTAAGAGTGATAGGGTGAGAGTATTATCCAACATTCCAGTTTTACCCAAAAGACTTATCCCTCCCTGGGATACCCACTGACTATCCCAACCACCGGGACGCATGCTCAAGAGAGATGAACTCACCTTAGAGTGCTTGGTTTGATAATGTACTTCTAACGTTAAATAAATGTTAAGTCCGTTACTCGCGACCTAAGGTATAATGTCATAATAGTGACTACACGAGTAGGGTTTTGCAATACCTTAATGTCCAAATAATCCGATGTCTAATGTAATACTTTTTGGCAGGCAGTAACACATAACACACATTTATTTATCCTTACCATATGTTCGAGACAATAGACTTACAACCAACTTGTATTACATCAAATAATTCATCAAATCATTATTGATTTAACATACATATACATAACAGTCTTAATACTTTAATTATCTGTTCACTTAATTCAACACACATACATATTAAATTAAATTGAAACAACTATCATGCTCAATTAATTATTTCAATTACCACATACAGTGAAGTAACACATGCGGCCTAATGTGCACTCCAACCTTCAAATTTTTGGTGCCACAAAACCAATCCATTAGATCCATATTTCAGGTAATCCCAACCCCCTCATGTTACCCGCCATTAAACCCGGGCCAGCTGTGGCCAGTTGCTCTCCGACCTATTTACAAGTGCCCTTAAAATGCACGTGTGGGTCACAATTCCTTAACACGCCCACAATACATCTAATTAATTTAACAAGTGCAAGTGGCCCGTTGTTTTACCCAACCCACTTCGATGTATGGCTGTCCCAAGCCTGTTATGTGGCCCAAGTAGGATATGCCTGATTCATTAGTTATCTCCCATAGTTTCTCCTACACCCACTGCTAAATTTGATCAGTTAGTTACATAATGGTTAACGAATATGTATTCTAATTTCATCAGCTCTAAATAATTTCGCCACCTCCCACGCAATTCTATTTATCAAATAATGAATATGATTTTAACTCAATTATCCTAACCCTTATTATCTTCTAATTCACAGCAACTACATTAACCATCTAATTATTCAACTCATCCACAACATCCTAACAGTCGTCCAAATTAAAGCATGATTATCATTCTAAATCTAAGTTTCCATTAAACTATAATCTAGGTTTGCATAACAGTGTGATTAATAATAATTCTCGAATACAAAGAACTCCCAACTTGTCTATTAATCACATAACTCTTCGTTTACAGCTTTGCACTCACAAGGTTAACACATCTTCAACTATTCTACCGTGCATGATCGATTGTCTGTTAGTTCACCATATTCACAATACCAATTAATAATCCATATAATATCAAGTCTTGGAATTCATCACAGTTTATACATAATACACGAATTCACATAACATACCAAATTAATATATTCACTTTTGCATACAACATCATAGAAACATACTCGCACACTTTGTTAATCGAAAACTCACCAAGAAACAATCAACAATATTACATGTACGATCAATCAGAACTTAAAGCAAGATATCATACTAACCAAGAACTTGATTGTAAGAGATGATGTCTTGATGATGATGGGGGAGGGGGTATGCCACTGTCGTACGTATAAAGGAGGAAGGTAGGGTTTTAGTTTTGTAATTGAGTTATAAAAGATAATACGCATAATCTCATATTAAAAGATCTGAGGCGATTAGGCCTCACTTGACCGGACTAGGCTTGAGCCCATTACATTGGGCTGCTAGAAAGGGATGTGGTGGTTTGGACTCATCCTACGTGGCCAGAATTAAGAGGGATGTGGCCCAATCAAACTTGCGGCTCAATTATTAAACATAAAGCATAACGGGGTCAAAATGTGCGTTTAAGGTTGACAATGATCGTAATAGCAGGAAACATAAAACAAGTAAGGTTACGGGGTTAAACGACACAAACCTTAGAAGTTCGGGTTGTCACATTAGACACGTAGTCAAGGAAGCTAGACCACAAACCAAAGAAGAAGCTGTAGAACTAGCAAATACCTTGACTGATGAACTAGTAGTTACACAAGAAGAAAACCAGAGGAAGAACCTAGTCCAGAAACTTACCCAGGAATTTCGCTACGGTAATTCCAGCCGTGGGAAAAATATAGGTTCTACCTCCGCACCTTACTGTAAGGCCTGCAAGAAGAAACATTCAGGAAGATGCTCCAGATACTATAATTTCTGCAAGATACTAGGACACAAGGAAGATGACTATAGGAAGAAACCCAGTAATGGAGTATGCTTCAATTGTGGAGAAAAGGGACATATTAAGCCGAACTGTCCGAAACTAGCTCTAGCCATGAACAACAAGACTACTAAAATTGCTAGAGCATTTGTTCTGACTGCAGAAGAAGCAAAGATGATCCCTGACGTGATTGCCGATACGTTTTTAGTTAATGATGTTTTTGCTAAAGTATTATTTGACTCGGGTGCAAACCAAACTTTTATCAATACTTCATTTTGCAAACTTCTCAATCTACCATTAACTAAACTTTAACAAGAATGTCTAGTAGAGATAGCAAATGGAGAATCCATTAAGATCACTGAAGTCTTGCAGGGAGTAAGAATAGAAATTTCAAACCATGATTTTATTGCTAATCTTTACCCAACGAATCTGGCTGGATTTGATATCGTATTAGGAATGGATTGGTTAGTAGCCAATAAAGCCAATATTCTATGTGATAAAAAGTCAATACAAGTAAATTCACCAAAGGGTGAAAAGATCACAATTAACGGAGACAAGCCATCTAGATCCACGAGATTCATCTCTATTATGGAAACAACAAGTTACGCAAGAAAAGGATCCTTAGTGTATATGATATCCATAATCATGAACACTAAAGGAAAAGAATTGAAAGATATTCCCGTAGTATCTCAATTCTCAGATGTATTCCCAGAAGAATTACTAGGACTAACGCCAGATAGAGAAGTTGAATTTAGAATTCACCTGCTACCAGGAACAGCACCAATTGCTAAAGCACCTTACCGTTTGGAACCAGCAGAGATGCAAGAACTGAAGAAACAATTGGACGAACTTCTGGAGAAAGGATTCATACAGCCAAGTTCATCGCCATGGGGAGCACCGATCTTATTTTTCAAGAAGAAAGACGGGTCAATGCGTATGTGCATCAATTACCGAGAATTGAACAAAGTCACGATTAAAATCGGTACCCATTAGCGAGAATCGATGATCTATTTGATCAATTGCAAGGAGCTCAATTTTCCCCTAAAATCGATTTACGCTTAGGGTATGTCGCAACCCCCGACCCCACCTTGGGAGCGGGAGCTGCGAACCAGTCAGTTGGTATCGGTGTTTATTAATTTGGCAGCGGAAATTTTCATCAGGACCGTAGTTAGGAAATATTTTTAATAGAGTTAAACACCAAAATGTTTAAAATATATAAATGGGATAAAACCCAAGTTTTCTTTACAATACATTTATAGGGATAAACCCTAATTATTGAAAACAAAATCTCATTTTTATTTAGGTAACTTTTATAGCCACTTTTCTATGCCTTCAGTGCTCTCCAACTGGCTTCTATTTGGCTTTCACATTTTGTTACCTGAAACGTGTTTAAAAACATTTTGTCAGTCGCAAATACTGATGAGTGAATCCTAATTTAATCAAGACAGGTTTTATCAATTTACAGTATTGAGGGTGGTCGCGCAATTACATTTGTTTATTTTTCTACTTTAATTACCACCCACGGTACTGTCAACCCGACTTGTGGTCATGTTACTACTCACAGTGTAGTAATAAATTTTGTATACAAAACCCCAACATACCGACGATAATTGTAGAATACAAATACTCAATCACTGTGAATTGTAATTAAAATAAATTGAGGTTTTGTAAAAACAGTTGCAAAAAGGTTTATAAAAAGGAGATTACTCATATTGCTACTTTAGGTATTTCCTTCGTGTATTCAAGGTTATAATCTATTAATTAAACAATGCACATGCGTTAGTATAATAACCCAATTTACATTAGTTATACCCTCCCCGAGACAGAAACTCCAACGACTACGTCGGGCAGAGCCACGACAGCCGTTACGGAGCACTAGATCAATCGGGCAGCGTATCAAATACGTAACCGGGGGTTATGATACTTATATTGAGGCAGAGCTTCGCTATTTTAGTCGGTATAATACCCGCTATTATAATTTCTATTCAGAACTTTGAGAGAGAAAGATCGAAATGAACGTATTGGACTGAAGGCCGATGGTCGCTATTTATAGGGTCTGATCACTGGTTCCTCGCGCCCCGCGAGAGATACATGAATGGCCTTCGCGGCCCACGAGCGATGTAGGGTAGGTTCTAGGGTTGGCGAGTCACAAGTGTAGGGTTGCTGAGTGTTATGCCACGTGGCGGGCTGGGGTACCACCTGGTGGCACCGGGTCGCGGCCCGCGACGGCTTTCCTTAAGGGGGTCGCGCCCCGCGATAGCCTCCTATTTCTTGGTTTATTGGATTTTTATAAATATAAAGGTATTTTAGGGCCATTCCTCGTATATGGGGTATATTTTAGGATGTGTAGGGGTGTCAGGGGTGTTTTAGGAGGGTTGTTATTTAATGAAAATATATAATGCACTTGTTTTAAGTATAGTAACCCAATTCAACTTTATCCCTATGTCACGAGACAGAACCCCAACGTACTTAGTCGGGCAGAGCCTTGACATGCGTTGGTGGGTCCTAAATCAATCGGACAGGGTGTCGACAAAGTGATCAGGGGTTACAACACTTAAAACAGGGTAGGGCTTTGAAGTTTTATAGGGGTGAGTTACTAAGAAAATATAGTATGCGTAAGGGAGTATAGGGGAACAAGAGAGACAGACTGAGTATGCAATCTATATATATTTTTTTTCATAACTTGGTGTGCACGATATAGTAATCCACGTATTCATATATCATTAACTTCAAAGTACACGTTGTCATTCTTTCATTCATTGTAAGTAGATTTTATTATTATTATTATATATTATATATTATAATTAATTTAACTGCTTCACTCATTTGGCGCTTATAACTTCTAAAACATGGCGTTTTATAAAATGATGAATATGCCATTAGAACGAGAATATTTGTATCTACATTCTGAACCAAGTTTCATTAAAAATGGAGTAAGGTTAATTATAACGTATGTTTATTATTATAACTATTAAACGGTTCATACGTTCGCCAAATACCTCATATTTCTATCGGTCAACTTACCCATGATCTATCCGTTTAATATCATAAGTTTTTATATACTTTATTTTAAATTTTATAAATAAAAATTTTGAGAATGTTACATCCTCCCCACCTTGTTTTAAATCTCGTCCTCGGGATTTACTGAAATGTGGAGGAATACTTGAGTTCGTCACTGATCTTCGTTACTATGTATATTCTGGTCCTTGCTTTGAATTTTACTTTACTTTAACCAAAACTATTCTCTATGTTTTGAGATTCTTATCTTCTCAAGAGTTCTTAATAAAGTAAAATTACTATTAGCGTGAGTTTTTAGATGTTTTGTGTCTTCGCACAACTTTTAGTTACAGGTTCCCTAATGTGTTACTAATCGCAAGGGGAATTCTTATACTTTCGATGACGTCCCAACTTATAGGGTTCCCGTCGTTCATCTCGTCACACAAGTTACGAGACAGATGATCAAACAAAATAATATTTGATATCAGAATTATAGTTGTATACGAGAGACTTCTACAATTATCATTGACACACCTATTCGTGATTTATCCCTAATTGTAAATCATTATGGCTTTTGGATTTCCTTATAGATATACATATCTATATAATCATATATTTTACATACGGTAATATACACACTATGCATAAGGTCAATGTATTTAACAGATTCATATTTCCAAAAACAGATCAGATATCAGGTCACGTTACTATTTAGGGAATTCCATTAACATAATATATACCCCATCTTACCCGGTCTCACCGGAGAGGTACCCCTATCTTACCCGGACAAGCTGGAGATTCTATCACACCATACCCAGTCTTGTTGGAGAGGTAATTATTATTGTATTTCCCATAAATAGATTTTATTAAATCATGATTAAAAGTTCATCATTTATTATGGCTTTCATCAAGAAATAAGGAAATTAGTATTCTCATGATGGATCATATTCGAAAACCGAGTAGTACTAATAAACAAGAAATAACAGTGGCCAAGTGTTATTGCTTATTTATCATACTTGCACTGTTCTAGTCATCATCCTCACGGCATACCAACTTCCATCACACTTTATCTACACAAGTAATTTAGCTTATCCCGAAGCTTATACTAAGGCATTGTTCTTAGGTTTAAGTCTAAATACTATCTTGGGTGTTACCAGTAAATATCAATATCCTAAATCTTTTGTTTAAGCATAGATATTATTATGGTTGTGACTTTCTTTTGTTTGGAAAGTGGAGTTTCAACAAAAATATCACTGTGTTCATTAATTCTATGGCTAGGTTCAATGTGATGAGTATGTTTTATAGCTAATTCTATTTATGTTTGTACAACATTAGATTTCGTCACAAGAATGTTTTATTGAGACATATGACATTTTCAAAACATAACACATTTCATGACTCATCTTTATACTTCATGTTTTCATATGAATTATCAGTGATATTTCCTCTCTTTTTTTTCAGAAGATATTTGATTATTATATGATGTATATCATGAAGAGATTCTATTATGTATATGCATATGTGTGTATATTTATTATTTAGAAACATAAAATTTCAAATCTCTTGTTAATATCAAAGCTTACATAATATTTATACATACACACATAGATATATATATTATTAAATTATTTTGTAATATCTTTAATTTATATATATATCCGATGGTACCAATTATCAAGCTTATTCCTCTTGCTTTATTTATCCTTTTTATAAATGTAATATTGAAATAAACTTTTGTTAAATTTATCGAATATAATATTTTGGAATTAAAGGATGGATAAAAAATATAATCAAAATATAAACTTTCTAGATTTAGGGGAACAATTTCATTTTTAACTAATGGGTTGAACTTTATTGATTTAAAATATTAAAACTTAACTCTCAATTTAAGGTATATTATATTATTTACTCAGAGAAGTATTATAGTAAGTAATACAAAGTTTGGCATTTCTAAAATTGATTCTAAACTTATTAGGTAATTAAGTAATATACATGTATTAGAATATGTATGTGTGTCTTAAACAATAGTAATAGTAATTTGTTTAAAGATATTACAATATTAAAATTGTAATTTGATAGATTAGGGTTTTAAACAATCTATCAACCTCAGGGGGACGGGGTTTTATCTTTGGTAGATTAGGGTTTGCAATTCAGAAAGGGGTGGCGGCGCAGCTTGTTGCCCGTCTACCTTCTGTTTTGATGTAACTTGGCAAGTATTGAAAATATGAAATGAACTGTTTTATTGAAAAAAAAAATTGATTTTTAAATAAAGCTATATAAAGGACAAGCGTATTAAACACACATTTGAGTCAATTATTTTTATATGGGGTATCCATTTTAATTTTAGTTTGAAAATGAAACAATAACTAGAACATTCTGGGAAATTTTAACGTCCCAGGTAAAATAATTATATAAGTAAATAAATAGCATACTAAATTATTAATGTTGGTGCATATTTGTGACAACAACTTAGATTTGGTCTTTGGATATCTTGTAATTAGATAAACGATAAATAGTTAGCGGGTTTAGCTTTGTATTAGTGAGATAATAGAGTTTGGGCTAAACAAAACCCACAATGGGTCTAGGGGGACGATTTGGGCTTTGCCCATGTAGGAACCTTAGCTCAAGTAGCAAACCTTGTGGTATATAAACAAGGTTAGGCATTAGGGTTTAGGTTAATCAGCCAAAACAGTTTGTGAGAGATAGAATTTTCGTGAGAGCAAGAGCTTGGATGAAATTGAGTGTTGGTTAGGATTTTGATTGATTGTAATACTTTGGTTTGATAATCAATAGAAAACCCAGTTTGAAAGTGAATTGTTGATTTCTGTTCCTACACGTTTTCTGCTATATTCTGATCAAGAGGATTCCGCACACTTGATTAGATTGACAATTCTGTGAAAGATCCATACATCAAGGGGACCTACAATTGGTATCAGAGCTTTAGGCTCTTGGAGGCTCGGTTCAGAATTGTTGGCTGCAGAAACAGGAAGAATTTTCGAAATCTTTGAAATCTGGAAATTAGGGTTTTGAAATTTTCTAAATTTTTGATAAAAATTTTCGAAATTTGTTGGCTGTTTTGATCTTCTGGTTTGTTTGATTGCTGTTTTGCAGGTTTCAGGGTTTCCAGGAAAGTTTTTGGGTGATTCTGGAAGAATTTTTGGCTGAATTTCTTGAAGATTCGAAGACTGTTCTTCGTGGTTTTCCATCTGTTCTTCATAATTTTCGAAAATTTTGAGCAGATTAGGTTTTCTGATTTTGCAGATTTATGTTGGAAAATCTTCAGATTTTCGAACAGATTGAGTTTCCAAAGTTACTGGGCGATTTTAACAAATTCGCAGACTGATCAGCGAATTTGAGTCTTGATATCTCGGTGAACAGCGAAGTTAAATCCAAAGGCGACTTTGGTAACCGTGTAATTATCCACAGCGAAATTACTACGGTTTTCGGCGACTTTACTGGTCGTCGTATTAGCAAAAACAGACAGCATATTTATTCCAGCGAATTTAAAAACCAGCATAATTATAATTCCTCTATCAGCATAATTATAATTACTCCATCAGCATATTTAAATTGGTTTGCCAGCATAATTAGCGTCACACAGCGAAATTAACTTGGTTTGCCAGCAAAATTAAAAGGTGGAGTATTTATTTAGATACGTATAGAGGATTTAACGTTTTTTTAAAAATAGAAAGTGATCCGTAGCTCATCTCGACAAACCGTTTGCACGGTTGGACTCGGTTGATTTTTAGGACCAAAAAAAACCCTCTGGAAAATCCCGAAATCGGTTTTCGACATTATATATCATTGGATTTGTCTTTTCGAGACGATTCTAAAGGTATAATTTGGTAACCACTATTTTCGGAGATATTTTATACGGTTTTACCAGTCTGTTGCGTTAAAATGTCGAACATGACGAATTTGAATGCACCTAAGATGATGAAGGTGGAGAATTGTCTTACATGGAAGGCCAGCTTCCAATCATTCATTGAATCTCAGGATGCACGCATGTGGATCTGTATTGAAGATGGGTACACAAACCCAACACACGATTATGAGGGCAGACCACGTAGAACAGACTATGTGAACATGAAATAGGATGATAAAAAGATGTATGAGGCTGAAAAGAGAGCCTTAGCTGCAATAAAGATGTCCTTACCTGATAGCATCAGGCATACCTTCAAGAAGTACACAAATTCAAAGGATATGTGGGATGCATTACAAAAGCGATATCAGGGAAATGAGAGTGCCACTCAGGCATTCATGGCAAACATAGTGCAAGTTGATGAGGCTGAAACTACTGTGAATGATGCTGAAGCTAAAGTGGAGAATGCTGAAGCAAAATGGATGCTGAAGAAGAGAAAGAGAGTGAAGCTGAACAGGTTGTTGCTGATGAAACCTCAGAAGTTCATGAGAAAGAGGTACAATCTAATTCTGTATATTTGAGATGTCGTGAACAACAGGGTGAGGTTGACAGGTTGTCAACACAAAACAAAAGTTTGATAAGCGAGATGTCTAACATTAAAGAGTCAATTTTTTTTGCTAAAAGAAATGAATCGTCATACTTGAAGAAGATAAAAGGTTATGAAGCTGAAATTGAAGCTTTAACTTGCAAACTAAATGAAAAACTTCAAGTCATAGACTTAGCTCATGACATGATGGCTGAGAAAACAAAAGAGATTTCTGAAAAATGCAAAGAGTTGTCAGATGCACAACTCAAAATTGTTGAACTTGAAAAGAAATTGAGTCAATTCAGAGATTCGTCTTTTGTAATGAAACACGTGATGGGTGGGTTAAAGAAGAGTAATGACAAGACCAGTGTGGGCTTCCAGGGCTTTAATGAAGTTCCACCTCCTCTTAGTCATGACTATTCATTCCTACCTAGTGAAGATGAGCTAGCAGACTTTATGGCATCTGCACCAAGTAGTTTCGCATCCACATCAAGTCAAGGTGATGGATTTGAGAGTGATGATGCTAAGAAGACCAATAACAAGGAATCTTTGAAAAGGAAAAATACACCGCCTAAGAATAAAAATCAAGCTTTTGTTAAAAAGATTAATTTTGTTCAAGGTAGTGATATGAAAAATGAAACAACTGTTATTGAAAATGAATCAAATGTAGAGTTTGCTAAAAATAAAAACAAACAAAAATCTGAATCCAAGCAAACTAAACAAGGTTCATCCAAGGGATCATCACCATCTGATAAAAGGGATCTACCTCAAAGACTCCAGCTAAGAAGTCTTTGAAAAGGAGATCGTGCTTCAAGTGTCACACAAAGGGACATGTAGCTAGCTGCTGTCCTAACAAAAAGAATGAAGCACAAGTGAATGAGAAGAAGAGAGGGAAATCACCTGAGAAGAAAGGTGATAATGAGGACAAAGGCTCAAATTCTCCAAAGAAATCTGCTCCTAAGCAACCAGAGAATGTTGATGTTGGTGTAGATAAGGCTGGAACAGGAACTCCACAAGTTCCACGTTTTCAAAGAAATCAACCAAGATTTCAGCCTAGATCTCCACCAGGCAGATATGATAGACCTAGAAGTAGTTCATCTAGAATGAACAATTTTAATGGAAATTCAAATAATTTCAGAAGTCAAGGTCAATATCAAAATCGATACCAAAATAATGGTGCTCGAACTTTTTATAACAATGGCTTTAGAAATTATAACAATCAAGCTTCTTGGAATCAAAATTCAAGGTACCAAAATCAAAATTTCCAAAGGTCAAATAGTCCAAACATATTTAGGAACCCTCAGGACCAGAGACCTTATGGAAATCAAAATCAAATTCCATCAA
Source organism: Helianthus tuberosus (assembly GCA_030545235.1). Lineage (NCBI taxonomy): Eukaryota > Viridiplantae > Streptophyta > Magnoliopsida > Asterales > Asteraceae > Helianthus > Helianthus tuberosus. The sequence goes on along the minus strand of CM060451.1, from coordinate 76,064,371 downwards.
CAGGTCTGAGATCCAAGACTCCAGTTTGGAGTAATGGATATTGGATGGATGTTCAAGTGGTTGGTGAATTTGGACGGCCCAAGACCATTAAGGCTTGGGTCCCCCAATCTAACTAATTTCTTAGTTGGTGTGTGCAGGAGCTGCTAAGGAGGATTATCAACTTATGTTGATAGTGGCTGCTCTAGGCACGTGTCGGGGGATGTGAGATTGTTGATATATATATGTTAAATGATTTAAATTGAAGTTCAAAGTGCTGAGTCGACACACTAGATAACCTGGCAGATCTTTATACTAAAGCATTTGACAGGGCTCGCTTTGAACATTTAATCGAACTCAACGGGATGAGGAATCCTGAATAACTGGTTTTTCATAAGAATTTTGTAAATAGTTTACTGCTTTTCTTAAAAATCAAAAATTCAAAAACATTGAAAAAAAAAACAAAACATAAAAAAATGAAAAATTGAAAAAAAAGAGATTTCACTGTGTGAAAAAGGAGAAATGATAGTACATCAGCAAGTTAGACTGTCACACTGAAACTGAATTAAATTGCTTAAGTGTGATAGCAGCTTCATCGTATGATGTACCAGTAGGCAAAAAGCATGAAATAATCAACTTACCAATGTGATATAAACTTAAATGAACTGTGTATGAGTGGGGAACACATCAGTGGTGTATGGTTTAATGAATCTTGCGTTGGTAGATTGCCAAAATCTGAAGTTTTGGGTCTTTATACTGTTATTTCATCTGGGGATATCAGGGGTGTCCTTCTGCTGCATCCAGATACATGCTGACCTAGACACACCCAGGATATCTTAAAAGAGCTAAAAATGCCAAACCCCTTAAATGAAGAAGCTCTCAAAAAGAGTTATTCAAGTGTGCAAAAAGCATAAATCGTACCAAAAATGGTATTTGTCATAGCCCTCGTTAGATAGTCTCTTTGATGTATGGAAGTACTGACCTGTTCACCAATTATCTAAACGTTGAAAAATAAAACGGATGAATTCAGTATACTCACCTACTACGATGAATCTTTGTGCATACCTTGATCGCGGGGGTATATCCTGAAGTGGGACACACTAGTATTTCAGTATATTAAAATTACCTTAACGTATCATAAGGTAATGGTACTTGAAATGTTCATGCATTTTGTTTAAGAGGACAAACATATTGGTAATCGTCTTGGACTGCTTTTCACGAAAAATTAAATAAAGAATTATCTAATAGTGTGAAAACAGTTTGATTGTGCTGATATGATCTTCTTACCAGTGATTCTCACAAAAATAGAGTGTTTATTGCTTTTGTATTTACTTGCTTTCAGAATATATTAAAAAAAATCCAAAAATAGTGTCTTTTTCTGTTTAAAATTCTTAACGTACGGAAAACTGTTATTCTTGGAGGAATTATTACTGATAGGGGGAGACGGTGTTAGAAAGTGAGTTCAAAATTTTAAATCATGCGGGTTATAGGGTGTGTGATTAAAAAGTTTTGCGTGTTGGTGATAAGTTGAAAATGCTTAATCTGTGATGCAGTTTAACTATCTCTTGAAAAATAATAATTTATTTAACTGTGTTGAAAAATTCTTATGGTTTCTCGAGATGTTTGTTTTATGGTATACAGATTGAAGCAGTGTGTTGCTGAGAAGTTAAAGTGATAAGTTGCTGTGAAGAGATGAGAGTTTGATTGGATGCATGGTAGAACCTCCTTTCTATATTGCAGACAAAGTGAAGAGTTTGAAGATTGCTATACATATGCTGAACTGGAGTTTACTCAAACGCTAAAGTTTTTGAAGATTTGGTGATTGGATACATCAGCTTAGGGGGAGTCTGTTGCTGACATAAGTTGTTGAAGCTGAAGCTATCCAAAGACCAAAGACAGTGCAAGACTACACGAAGATTGCAAGAAGACTGAAGACAAAGTTATTTTATGAAGCTATTGTCAAGGGGGAGTTTGTTGGTGCATATTTGTGACAATAGCTTAGATTTGGTCTTTGGATATCTTGTAAATAGATAAACGATAAACAGTTAGCGGGTTTAGCTTTGTATTAGTGAGATAATAGAGTTTGGGCTAAACAAAACCCACATTGGGTCTAGGGGGTGATTTGGGATTTGTCCATGTAGGAACCTTAGCTCAAGTAGCAAACCTTGTGGTATATAAACAAGGTTAGGCATTAGGGTTTTGGTTAATCAGCCAAAACAGTTTGTGAGAGATAGAATTTTCGTGAGAGCAAGAGCTTGGACGAAATTGAGTGTTGGTTAGGGTTTTGATTGATTGTAATACTTTGGTTTGATAATCAATAGAAAACCCAGTTTGAAAGTGAATTGCTGATTTCTGTTCCTACACGTTTTCTGCTATATTCTGATCAAGAGGATTCCGCACTCTTGATTAGATTGACAATTCTGTGAAAGATCCATACATCAAGGGGACCTACAATTAATTTAAATCGAGTAAGAAAAGAGGTTTTCTTTTTGTAATATCTTTTACTAGTGAAAATCAATTATTTATTCTCTTATATATATACTGATTGTACGAATCATCAGACCCATCTTTTCTGTTCTTTTGTACTATATCATAAAATAAAAATTATTATTTCTTTTAAGTAATTTTTTTCTAGGGTGTTATAATTATACCACCGTAAAAGAAAATTTTGTATTCAAAATTACTAAATAAAGAAAGAACTTGAAGGAGTACAGAGATGTTTTCAATTTGATTCTATTCAAATATATTGAGAAACCTTTTCAATTGGTTCTTTTTATACAATATGTTATAACATTAACTATATTCGTTTATATAGTTTTTGATCGATATAAAATAATTAATAGTATCTTCGAACATTATATTACTATAAATATATTTAATATACTAGTAATAATTAACCTTTATTTACTAGTATATTTTAATTTAAATTTAAACTTATAATTAATATAAGAATAATTTAAACTATAGTATATTAATTTAAATTATCAGTCAGCTATATATACTAAAATATGTTTTTAAATGGTTAATGTTAACCTTGTATAAATTTATGTATACTGACATAAATTTTATATATTTATGTCACAAAGTGAAAGATTAATGAATCCTTGTCCTATGTTTAAATAATTTGTTTTTTTTTCGCGCCCCGCAAGGGCCGTTTCTGATTGAAGATAGTTTCATATATATATATATATATATATATATATATATATTTATATGAAATGGCAGCTATGGACACATATATATACCTATAGCCGGTTTATATATAAAATATCCTAAAGAGTTTAACAGATTACAACTGCTATTTAAATACCTTATAAATTTTAGTGTTTGTAGGATCGGTTTGTGACCTAAACGAGTCGTTTAGAAGAGATTTTATCAGTTTCGGAGGCGGAAACTAAGAAACTGATGTCGAAACAGCTTGAATATCACTTTAAACACTGATTATATTGATATACTAGCAATTACAATCAATCTTCCCACCGGCAGCACCTCGGTATGGAATACAAGGATCTGGTCTATCACCTTCAAATGACACACTCAACTCCTATTTATAGGCTTGGCCTGTTAGCTTGAAATGACACACACATGTTCAAGCTATCAGACACGTTCAAGCTATCAGACACGTTCAAGCTATCAGACATCTCAAGCTATCAGCCATCTCAAGCTAACAGACAAATTACAATTTCAGATCTGCAACGCAACCAGACTCGAAATTAAGACGAAGACGACAGATGAATGCACTAACAGACTCCCCCTCAGATGTTGACGAGTCTTAAGTGTCGAGTCTTCGCATCTTCAGTCTTTATCAGTCTCTTTTCTTTCTTAGCATATACCAGGATCTTCTCTTAGGCCCTAACCTCGTCAGACTCCCCCTCTCATCATGATGGGATCGCCGTCTGGAATTAGCTATCACCTTTAGATCAATCCCTGGCTTTATCTCTGTTTAAGCTCATTTCCAGCACAAAATTTTCTTACAACCACATAAGTTTTTACTTAACTCAATAAGAAAAACTTACTAGTAATAGTTACATCAAGTTCAAATTAATGATCTCGATTAACTAATCAAACTTTTCTTTCTCAAAACAAATTTCTTCTGTTAAACTCACACTCCCAAACCTGTTCATCATGTTCAGCACTTGAAATTTTGAATATCAGCTTTCCAACATCAGTTGTCGAAAATCTTTTTGGATTTTTACAAAATTTATGCTAAAACACACTTAAAATCTTTTTTGGATTTTTGAATAGAATGAAATGCAGTAAATAAATATATACAGACAATATTTTTGTGAGTTCGTGCAAGAGGATCATATCAGTTTTTGAGACAAATCACTAGCACCATTAAGCTTTAAACATTTTAAGCTCTAAACGATTCACATAGATTGATGATATTGTTATCCACTTAAACTCAATCTAAAAACTTTCGAAATGCTTACCGATACGTTAAGGTATATTAATTTTGCACTAAGTTCTTATGGACCCCACGATCTCAGCATATCCCCTCATCATGTAATACACTATCTCAAGCAATGCCTTTAAACTATTATCAACTGTGATTTGTGCGAAAATAAAGCAGAATGTTTAAACATTAACAATCAGGTCGATACTTCCGTATACGCAGAGAAAGTCCAATGTTTAAACAAAAGAAGAAAAATAAAACAAGTTGAAGTTGTTTAGGCTTTAACCACCAGGTCGATACTTCCGTATACGCAGAGGAGGTCCAAAGCTTAAACGAAACACCAAAGAAAATAAAGCAGAACGTTTAGGCAACAACATCCAGGTCGATACTCACGTATATGCAGAGGATATCCGATGCTTAAACAAAATAAAGAAATAAAACAAGTTTAAGTCTTTGCAAAATGAAATGCACAATCACAGCGACTTTTCAGCAAAGTTGTGAAAGTTCACAAACTTAACCAGTTTTATGTCTTTCGACAATCAGCGATTACTGATTAGGCACACAATCAAGAAGGACAAAACTAAGTACTATGCTTTTGACCATGTTTCCCACTAGAACTAGGCTTTTTCATTTAAGTTTGTATCGTTATCGCAAATCTACTAGTCTAGCTGAGCCTATCGTCACATCCTTAGTGAGACCGTTTGTCACATTTTAACTTTCCATTTCTTTAGCGTGTTGTGACAGTCCACTGATGTACTATCATTTCCTCTTTTATGCAACAAAACTCATTTTTCATTTTATCATGTTTTTAGCTCTTTCAAATTTTCTAATGTTTTTGGATTTTCTGAAAAAAATATACTCCCCCTAAAATACAAAATACATCTAAAGAAAAATTGAAACCAAACTGTACAAAAACATGACAACTGGTATCAAATTGCGTCAATTCGCCATCTACTTGGCATAAACAATCAGAACTCCCCCTCACAACAAACTATTTTCCCATTATGATCTCAAAACACTTAAGTTTGTTTTAATCAAATGGTTTTTCCGGAAAATAAGTTTTGTTGATTTTGTAAAACCATTGGTAGGTTCGGGGAAAACTCATCACATTGTTTTTTAACTACTTGTAGGAAATCAGATACAACTTAATGTCCCTGATTTACCACTTGTAAGATCAATCAAATCAAGCATTTTCAACCAAACATCATCTGTTAGTTGAATTCTCAAAGTGCCGATTCCTACTCCACACTTACCAACCTGGGAGTTCTGGCAATTCACACTTCTCAATTTCAAAAATTTCAAAAACTTTTTCAAGAATAATGCCGATTCATGCTCCGCGATTACCAACTTGGGAGCTCCGGCAAGTCAGGTTTTTCATTTAAATAGATTCACCCAAGCCTGACGGTCCTTGGGTGATTTTGAATTCTTGTTCAACAATGGTGGAAAATTTGCATCATCCATTGTTAGACCAGAATTCTCATTTTTTACGTCAACACATGGCACTTCTGGCTTTACCGTACCAGATTCATCGCCTGAATGTGGCTTGTCTGACTTTGATGAGCCAGATTCATCGCCGACATATGGCTCCTTTGTTTCCGAAGAAATAGATTCATTGCCACAAACTTTCTTTATCTTCTTTCCCTCTTTCGTCCTCAGATTTGTATCTGATGAATGCGTTTTGCTTGACTTGTCATTCTTTGGAGAGCAAGACGATTTATCAGAACTTTTATCTATTTTAACTGTTGTATCCGAGGACAAAATCTTAACCAGATACTCTCTGGCCTTCTTTCTCAGTCTGTCTTTTTGCCCCTGAGAAAGCTTCACTTTCTTTTCTTGAACTTTAGGTTCTTGAACCTTCTGTTCTTTGGGCTTGACATTGACTGGTTTCTTCACCTGCTTCTGAGATTCAGCCCTCGATCTTCTCATTGATCTCATTGAGCAATCTCTAGCAATATGGCCAATGATGTTGCAGTTAAAACATCTCCTTGACTCAAACCTCCAACTCTGGCAGTTAACAGCAATATGTCCTTGACAGCCGCATCTGTAACACACTCTGTTATCGTACCAATCACCATTTTCAGTCCAAACATTTAGATCAAAGCACGGTTTGGCTTGGTAATAATCTTTCCTTCTCTTGTTTGCTGGATTTGGCCTTTGAGCTCTGTGGTCCGACCTGCACCACTCATTACCAACAATTTTTGAATTTTCATTTTTTACTTTTTGTAATTTTTGATTGCGATTGGATGATTCATCTGATGAACTTTTATTTTCTTTTTGAACATTTTTCAAAATTTTCTCTTTTTGTTTTTGTTCCACTTTCTTCTTCAAAGGTTTTTTCTTAGAGCATTCTCCCTTTTCAGTTGATTGTGGAACAGTTTCTTGAAACTTTTCTTTTAATTTCAAAAACAAATTCTTTTTTTTTAATTTTTTCGTTTTCATCATCAGATTTTTCATCACAATCTTCAACTATGACTTTATTATAGTTTGTGACATCGTCACTTATTGGAACGGAATTGATCGGTTTTGGACAGGGGAACTCAGATGAAGTCACAAAACCTTTCAATTTCTTTTCAAGCTCATCAATTTTGTTCCTTGAATTCTCAGCTTCATTTTCAAACTGAGATATTCGTTCAAGATGAGACTTGATTGTTTTTTCATTTTCAATTTTAATATTTTCAAGAACATATTTTTCATTTTCCAAAACTTTTAACTGTTCTTGAAATTTTGTTTCATTTGCTTTCAAATTCTTGTTCTCTAACTTTATCCAGAAATCTTCATCTTCTGAAAATTTCTTTTTGCTTTCAAAAACCTTTTCTTTTTCTTTCAAACTTTTGTTTTCTAATGTCAAACTGTTCAAATTACTTAACAGTTTGTCATTTTCTGATTTCAACCTCTCACAATTTTCTTTCAAAATAAGAATCTGTTTAATATCAGATTGCTTCTCATCCTTCAACTTTTTGACTTCCAAACTTTCTGCATCTTTCAAGAGTTTGTCATTATCAGCCTTAAAGTTGTCACATTTAGAGCACACTGATTCTGAACTTGAAGATCCAAGCTTCACAGATTCTTCATTCTTTATAACTTGCTCTGTCTCTGTCTTGTATGTTCCTGCACAAAAAATTTTAACGAAATCAAGAGGATTCATATTCTTATCAATATAACAACCCCTCTTAATGTCATAGTTCATGACACTTTTTGCTGCAAGACACACACAAACTCTTTTGTCTATTTCAACAATTACATCCAAACTTAATGTCACACCCCGATTTCCACGTGTCACCGGTGGGCCCGGTGGGGGAGTATCGTGACGTGGTTGGCAACGTAATAGTCAAACAACACAATATAATAATGCACAGCGGAAGCAAATTTAAATAAGATACAACCGAATTTATTTATTGTAAGCAAAGTCACAATTATCCGGTGTTTATCCACAGTAGGATCGAATTAAAAACATTGTTTATGGTTCAACAGACTTCGGCATCTCTAAGTTTGCGAGGCTTCTAATGATGCTTAGGAGAATCCCAGCCTATTTCGCCTAGTACCTGCATTTAATTTTTTTGGGAAAATACGTCAGTTTACACTGGTAAATACATTCAACTGACTCATTTTATAAATGATTGAAAATTGGTTTGGATGCTCATGGCATAAACATTTTTATTAACTTGGGAGAATTATTTAATATTATAATCTTGTGAACGATTTACATGTTACTTATGCGTTCAGTAGCCCGGAACGTATTCCGGGTTAAAGATCAATAGACACACCACTTATGTGAGTTATACACGGGAGTACGCCTACACCCCGTGCTCAGGTCGTGGCTATCTCGTAAGATAATGCCGAGGATATCCGGGACATGGTCATTAACCCCCCAAAGGCTGTAAAGTAAACACATCTGTTTAAAACGAGCCGATCAAATTATTCAATTAACCACTAAGCGTGGAAGATTTGATGCTCGATCAAGCGGTACGCTATGTACCGTAACCCAAGCCCGTATAGGGAAAATAAGTTAAAAGTATTTACCTTGATGCAAAGTATAGTCACAATAGTCAAATAGCAAGTAGCTTTTACTGTTTCTCCTAATCTGGAACGAAGGTTAAATATAACCTATTAGAATCCTAGCGGGTCTTTAATTATGCATAAGCTTAGACCGGCTAGTTTCAAAGATACGGTTCGTACGCACTATTAAGCGAAGACCGGATAGAATGTGATTCAGACCCGACAAGTTGAAGACTTGTTTAATATGGGTTTATTATTCACATTCTGGATTTTGAGATAAAACCGATAAGGTTTGACCCGTTTCGGCTAATTTATGTAAACTTGTTACATAAACCGAGCCGAACGCGTAATATGCGTAACGTGTATCCGTAAGAGCCATATACAGGTTTCCTAAGTTAATATGCTTCAAATATGTTGTAACATCAGTAGGATGTCTTTCGTTATGCCCCGAACTAATTTAAACACAAACTATGCCCCGTAGGGGTAGTTTGGTCATTTTAAAGTTTGTAAAAGAGTTTATATGTTCAACTAAGTTACAGGTCTGATGTAAACAGCAAACATACTCATTTTGATGGGTTATAACAGTAGGCTAAGGCATGTATGTGAAATTTATCATATTTAACCAAACTAGGCCCCGTAGGGGTATTTTGGTAATTTCACATAAGCCGACAAGCTCAAAACTGAAGTCTGAGTTCATCAACTTTTGCTTACTGTTAAAATATGATAATTTGCTTCTTATATCAGTAGGTATCAACCCGGGTATGTCCAATATGATTTGTGAACATACTATGCGTTAAAAACGCTAATTTAGGCGATTAAAGGCCATTACCGGGTTCGATACTTAAATCTGATATTTTCACATTTTCAGAAGGCTTAAAATAATTTATTTATCATAACTTATCAGTGGCAAAAGGTTTGGGGTCGTTTAGATATGTAAAACTCATTTTATGGCCCGTAAGGGCAAAACCGACAATCAACGGGTTAAGCCTATGACTATGAGTTATGCTCAGCCTAAAATTAATTAAAAATCTTTAAAATTCCCAAAATATTATATTATATCAGTGGGTAATTCGTTTGATACCAAAAAGCATGTTTAACTAGGCTATACGCTAATTACGCCATTATGTTAACATAAAGCATTAGTTTAGCGATAACGAGCATAACTCTTAATCTATAAGTCAAACTGATGTCAAACTTTGCATGCAAGTCTTTATATCAATAACTAAGGTTTCTACACTTTTACATTTTCATAAATCATGATTTAAGGTAATAAGGGCATAACGGTCCACGTATGAGCATTTAACGGAAACTTGCATAATAATTGGATAACTAGTGAACCAAGGTGTATGATCACAGAGGGTTGTTCTAACATGTATCCTAATCCAATTTAAGCTCTGAGGTATTTCTAAAATATGCCCAAACGGGTCAGAACTGAAAGTCAACCGAAAAGTCAAACTATGGGACTTTCGGTTCCGAACCGGGTCTAAACAGGAAATAGTCGGGTTGAACATGTTGGGACATGTTCTTACACTTATTTATAAGTTATAACAATGTTCAAACAGGTTACAAATGTTCTAGATAGCTAATTATGCATAAATGACATTTTAAGCAATATGTTGACTTTTTAAGTAAATGTTTGACCCGACATTTGACCTGCTTAGGATGGTGATCAGGGGAAACCCTTTTGGGGTTTTATTTCCCACATAAATACCATTCTAAAACTACTTTTAATTCGAGATAAGACTGAGTCATTAGTGACTAATCTCGAAGTCAAACCGTAATTACGACGGTTTGACTTTTAGCTAATTAACTAAGCTAAACACAACCAAATAAGAACTAGCAGACTTACAATAGTCCAATGCACGACTTATGATCAGAAGGGAGAGTTCCTATGCTCCAGGATGCTCCAAAGATCAAATGCAAGTGTGAAGATTGATGGTTGCACAATGTGGCTTTATATAGGACTTGGATTTACCACAACTAAGTGACAACTCACTCTAGGACCAACCACAACCATTGAACACTTGTCCTAGTGCTCTAGGATAGTTTAGGGGTCGTTTATAACTGATAAAAACCGGTGCAAACGGTCACAATCGCGTACAACAGCCAACAGCAGGTTTCTGGTCGCTGGGCACCAGCTAGAGCACCGTTACGCTACATATGTAGCGGTGCGCTAGCCCGCAATGAAGGGCCGTTTGACTTAACGGGGTAGCGCACCGTTACGCTACACATGTAGCGGTGCGCTACCTCTTCTCAGAGGCATATTTCGTTGCTGTTTGTTGGTGTTTCGAACCAATAATCCACTTGCACGATTTTTAGCCATTCCTTTACATGGAGGGGCCTCTAATAAGTGTCTACTCCTGTATATTACCCTACCATGAACCTTTGTTGAAATTGAATGAACTTACAAGTCCCGAAAACAACGGTTTATCATTCTTTTTCTTCTTGTGGGATCACATCATGCTTTTTGATTTCTATTATTGTAACCCAAAGTTCTGACTTGAAGGTATAAAGATGTGTATAAAATTTAATCGGGTCTTGGGATTTATAAATGAGGTCATTCAGAGGTAACAATTTAACATGACGCCACTTTAATCCTACCGAAACATCTTTATTAAATTCGGGTTTTCAACGCGTTTTTGTCTTACATGACACGTGTCATTTTATTATTAAACCCGAAATTTTCGAGGTGTTACATCCTCACCCCCTTAAAATAAATCTCGACCCGAGATTTACTGAAACAGGTAAGGGTACTTTTCTTTCATCGTGGATTCAACCTCCCACGTGAAATCGGGACCTCTACGGGCATCCCATTTAACTTCAACAAAAGGTATATGCTTTCTCCGAAGCTTTCTTACCTGTCGATCTTCAATTGACACAGGTTTTTCCACGAATTTCAAGCTCTCGTCAATATGCACATCTGCATGCGGCATGACATGTGATTCGTCAGCGGAACATTTCTTTAGATTGCAGATGTGGAACACATTGTGAATTCCACTGAGCTTTTCTGGTAAGTTCAACTTATAGGCAACTGACCCGACACGTTCGATAACCTCGAAAGGTCCTATGTATCTCGGGCTTAGTTTGCCTTTCTTACCAAACCGCATCACTCCTTTCCAGGGTGACACTTTAAGTAGGACTTTTTCACCCACTTCGAAGTGAAAATCCTTACGACTTGGATCCGCGTAACTCTTCTGCCTATCCCGGGCAGCTTGGAGATTTTTACGAATCTGGACAATCTTGTCCGTCGTTTCGAATACGATCTCTGGTCCAGATAACTGGACTTCTCCAACTTCCGCCCAACAAACTGGCGATCTACACTTCCTACCGTATAATGCCTCAAAAGGCGCAGCCTTTATGCTGGTATGGTAGCTATTGTTGTAGGAGAATTCGATCAATGGTAGGTTCTTATCCCAGCTACCTTCCAATTCGATCGCACATGCACGTAGCATGTCTTCTAACGTTTGAATAGTACGCTCACTCTGACCGTCAGTCTGAGGATGGTAAGCCGTACTAAAGTTCAAACGTGTGCCCAAAGATTGTTGGAAACTCTTCCAAAAGTGTGACGTGTACCTAGTATCTCTATCAGAGATAATAGCTACAGGTATGCCGTGTAAGGCTACAATCTTATCAACATATAACTGGGCTAACATATCGGAGCTATAAGTCTCCTTTATGGGTAAGAAATGAGCTGACTTAGTCAGTCGGTCAACTATAACCCATATCGTATCATTTCCTTTCCTTGTCTTGGGTAACTTGGTTATAAAATCCATAGTTACCATTTCCCACTTCCACGTAGGAAGTTCAGGCTGTTGTAGCAAACCTGACGGTTTCTGATGCTCGGCTTTGACTTGCGCACATGTCAAGCATTTTGCTACATGGGCGGCTACAGACTTTTTCAAGCCTATCCACCAATAATTTGCCTTTAAATCCTGGTACATCTTATTAGCTCCAGGATGAATGGAGTATTTGGAACTATGGGCTTCTTGGAGGATGACATCACGAAGTCCTCCAAAAATTGGAACCCATATTCGTCCGTTTAACCGTAAAATTCCGTCCTTGCTAAGAGTTAACTGCTCCTCAGTCACTCCTAACTTTTCATTAGGATAGTTAGCTTCCAACACAGCTTCCTTCTGTGCAGCTAACACCCTTTCTATCAAACTGTTCTTTATCTCCATACGCTTGGCGTTAATGCGAATGGGTTTAACCCTTTCCTTTCTGCTCAAGGCATCAGCGACTACATTCGCTTTGCCGGGATGGTATTTGATTTCACAATCATAATCATTCAAAGTTTCCATCCAACGGCGTTGCCTCATGTTTAATTCTTTCTGGTTAAACAGATGCTGGAGGCTCTTGTGATCAGAAAAGATCACAAACTTGATTCCATAAAGATAATGCCTCCACAGTTTTAGTGCGAACACAACGGCACCCAATTCCAAGTCATGGGTGGTGTAATTCTTTTCGTGCACCTTTAACTGTCGTGATGCATAGGCAATCACCTTGCCTTTCTGCATAAGCACACACCCCATGCCAGTGTGTAATGCATCACAATAAACTACAAATTCTTCAGCGCCTTCAGGTAAGGTAAGCACAGGAGCGTTGCTCAACTTTTGTCTCAAGATATCAAAGGACTCTTGCTGCTTAGGGCCCCAAACAAACTTAATCTTTTTCTTAGTTAAGGAGGTTAGAGGTGCAGTAATTCTTGAAAAATTTTCAATGAAACGCCGATAATATCCTGCCAAACCCAGGAAGCTACGAATCTCCGTAGGCGTTTTCGGCTCTTGCCAGTTCATCACTGCTTCAACCTTAGCGGGATCCACCTGGATACCACGCTCACTGACCACATGTCCAAGAAATTGGACTTCCCTAAGCCAAAATTCACACTTGGAGAATTTGGCATAGAGCTTCTCCTTATGCAGAAGTTTGAGAATACATCGAAGATGTTTCTCGTGGTCAGCTTTGTTCTTAGAATAAATGAGAATGTCATCGATGAAAACGATGACGAATTTATCTAAGTGCGGCTTGCAAACGCGATTCATGAGATCCATGAACGCAGCCGGTGCATTGGTGAGCCCAAAAGGCATCACTAGAAACTCGTAGTGACCGTATCGAGTCCTAAATGCAGTCTTGTGAACGTCTTCATCCTTAACCTTTAACTGATGGTAGCCCGACCTCAGATCAATCTTTGAGAAGTAACTTGCCCCTTGAAGCTGATCGAACAAATCATCGATTCTGGGCAGAGGATATCTGTTCTTGATCGTGACTTTATTAAGCTCGCGATAGTCGATGCACAGACGCATCGACCCATCCTTCTTCTTGACAAACAGGATTGGCGCTCCCCAAGGAGATGAACTGGGTCGAATGAAACCCTTAGCCAGCAATTCATCTAGCTGCGTCCGCAACTCCTTCATTTCGGTGGGTGCCAATCTGTATGGTGCTCTAGCAACTGGTCCAGCTCCTGGAATGATATCGATCCTGAATTCGACTTGTCTATCTGGTGGTAGGCCAGGTAGATCTTCAGGAAATACTTCTGGGTATTCTGAGATGACAGGGATGTCTTCTAACTTCGGTTTAGGCTCATCAATAATTACCTGTGCCATGTAAATGACACATCCCTTCTTCAAACACTTAGAAGCCTTGAGCATAGTCACGTGCTCAGGCAGTCCGTACTGGGTATCTCCCCGAATGGTAAGTGATTCACCAGACGGAGTCTTTATTACCACCTGTTTCTGGTTACAGACGATTTGGGCCTGGTTATGAGATAACCAGTCCATACCCAGAACTATGTCAAAACCAGCTAATTTAAACGGAAGTAGAGACAGAGGAAAAGAATGGTTCTTAATGGATATAACACATCCATCTAACACAGTAGAGACGGTTTCTATGGTACCATCTGCTAACTCTACCTCATAGTTCACTTTTAGGGTTTTGACAGGTAAATTCAACAATTTACAAAATTTATGATCTACGAAGGACTTATCTGCGCCTGAATCAAAAAGTACTCTTGCAAAAACATCGTTTACAAGGAAAGTACCTGTTATGACGTTATCATCCTGCACAGCCTCCTTCGCATCCATCCTGAAGACTCTGGCATTAGTCTTCTTAGCCTCCTCAGGCTTCTTGTTGTACTTAGGGCAGTTAGTCTTGATGTGGCCCTTTTCGTTACAACGGTAACACGTTGCATCTTTCATCTTCTTGCAATCCAAGGTTTTGTGTTCCTTGGACTTGCACAAACCACAAGCGAAAGACCTTGACTCGTTATTCGAGTTTGATTCGAATCTGCACTTTCCAAAGTGCTGTTTCTTGCAAGTTTTGCATGTGGGCTTCTCCCCAGAACGATGCCCATCCTTCTTCGAATCTGATCCCTTCTTGTGATCACCGCTCCCACGGTGCTTCTTGTTCGACCTACGCGAACCGTCATCATCATGCTTCCTCTTCTCGGCCGCCTTATTCCTCTGCGATCTTTGCCGGACCGCATCAAGAGTGAGGGATAAGGAAAGGTCAGTTACAGACCTGAAGGTAACTGGCCGAGAAGCTTTTACACTGGCCTTGATCTCGGGCTCTAATCCACCAATAAAACGAGCGATCCTTTTAGGCTCCGGGGTTACCAGATAAGGTACCAACCGGGATAGTGTATTGAAGCTTGTCAGATAAGCCTGACAGTCGAGGTTCTTCATCACCAATGATAGGAAGTCGTATTCTATCTTTTCCACCTCATGTTGAGGGCAGAAATTTTCTTTGATCAGGGCAATGAATTGATCCCACGTCATGCTATACAACGGGATCTTTCCTGAGGCCTCCATCACAGATCTCCACCAAGCTAACGCCTCACCTTTGAAGGACTGTGAGACAAATTTAACCACATCACCCTCAGCGCATCCGCTGATGTCCACGACCATGTCCATTTCATCCAGCCACGTCATGCAGTCTACGGCTCCTTTCTCCCCCGTAAAATCCCTGGGTTTGCAAGACACAAAGTACTTATATGTGCAACCCTTGTTACGGTGTCCCTGATGCAGTACCAACTGCTGAGATGGATTACTTTGGTGGTTGGTGGACTGGCGATCATCACCGTTTTTCTTTGGCTCATCCTTTTTGGGAGGAGGCTTGTTATGAGCCTCAGAATGAGTCCTTGGCTTTGGTTGTGACACAGAGTGGGTCCTACTCCGAGTAACACTGTATTCCTCATATTGTCTATCCAAAGCTTGTGTGATAGCGCCGTCTATGATTGCTTTTAGTTCAGCACCCGTTAATGTAATCTGGGCGTTCTCATTCGGCTCCACTGGATGGCTATTTACTTCATTGGAGTCAGCCATTGTATTGAACTGTTGCAGAAAACAAGAACAATATTTTATTTTGGGATTTTTTTTTTTTTATTATGGAATTACCCCTTAGGGTAACTCGTTAACCATGGTAACAGAGACCATATTTGGTTAACTTATTAATCGTATTAATTTAGGATTTCAATTAAAATTTATCCTAAACATAAACAATAACAATATATATTAGCACATAAGGCTTGGTCACATGGACAATTTAATAAACTATGATTTCAGAGAATCAAGACTTTTAAGGTTTGAACCTAGTTCATTACCTTTATTAGACAGGGAGTTATAGTTACCACTGTCTTTTGGCTCATGTAGAAATGAGCAAGGCCCGTAGGCACTATATTACCACGTATGGTTAAATATGATCATCTTAATTGATGATGTAAATCCAGGATTCAGAGATCATTAAACTGGATTAGGAATCTTCTAAAGAATCCTTATTCATTCAAGAATGACATGTGATTTTTAACGAATCCCTTCTGCCAGGAGTGTTAGCATGTTTTAAGATGTTAACAGGGATTTGAATCTTTTAAACAGGTCTTACCATTTTGGCCCGGTCTTTTATTTGACACGTGGCTAGGTTTCACACTATAAGATCCTTAATTACATAGGCAGATTTATTTTAAAAAGGAATGATTTTAATTTATTTATTTCATTTGTAATTTATTTATGCACAAATGGCAACTATGAAATTTATAAAAATAACACTCCATTAATTTATCACTATATTACATATTGCCCTAAACGGGTCTTTTACACATGAAATTTGCCCGCGCAGGAGCTAAAACACACCAACATGCCCACTCAGGGGTCTTACAGAAGACATGCCCACGTAGGGGTCTTACAGAAAGGCACAAGTCCTCGTAGGGACTCAAACAAACATAAGTCCACGCAGGGACTAAACATACAACATACCCTCGAAGGGTTTATGGAAAGGTAGACCCACGCAGGGGTCAATACACACAACGAACATAAACAAACATACCCACGTAGGGGCTTAACAACAAGATATGCCCACGTAGGGGCTTATACATCAGCGATGGAAGAATTCAACGATCCTTCTTTTTCTTCCCCTTGATCAAACTAATCAACCCTTGAAGGAACGTCTGTCTT
Source organism: Helianthus tuberosus (assembly GCA_030545235.1). NCBI lineage: Eukaryota > Viridiplantae > Streptophyta > Magnoliopsida > Asterales > Asteraceae > Helianthus > Helianthus tuberosus. Next base: position 76,047,562 of record CM060451.1, on the reverse strand, counting down.
TCCCTACGATCCTCGTGTGCTTCCCGTTCCACCTGTTCCAACCTCTGCAAAATTTCCTCCCTATTTGGAGAAAATCGTGGTGGCTGCGACTGCGTCCTTATAATGGGCCTAGGTGGTATCGAGTATCCCTGTGTTGGGTAACTCACCCCCCAAGGATCCCCATAAGGTCCTTGCGTGCCATAGTTCGCTGCTACCGAGTACGGATCAGCCTCTCCGTAACCATAATTATGATGCGTTGGGGGTTCAAACGGGTTGTAGCCCATACCACCCGGGTATGCTGGTATCGGGTTTTCAAAACCCATTGGAGGCGGCTGCAGTACGGCAGGGTTAGAGGGTCCACCCATTTGCGGGTCCTCATAGTGCGGTGGGTAGTGACTAGCACTAGACTGTCATGGGGAATCGAAAGTGAAGCCCCCCGGTCGCACAGATATGCGGGCACCGGTTCTTCTACGCCTTGGCGGTTGAGGAGGTGCCGGTTGAACTGGTGGCGGTGGAGGTGGTGGCGTAACTGCCACAAATCGATGATCCTCTGAAGAATCTTGATGATGCGGCTGTGGCTGTGGCTCCTGGTGCTGCTGGGAATGCTGCTGTTGATGCTGCCCATGTGACGACGAGTGGTATGATGGTGTATAATACCACTGGTGTGGTTCAAATAGGGCTTGAAAACTATCTGGACCACCATAGGGTGACCCGTGGAAAGATGACCCGTCGGAGATCTCGATCGGGTGGTTCGGAGTTCCACTCGCAGGCATGACGGGGTCCGTATCCTCGTCCATGTCGTCAGCTTGATCACCAGAGAAGTGGTCGTCTGGCCCTAGTGGGTTGAAACCCACGGGTTCTTGTAGGTAATCTGCCGGGTTAAACTGGCCCCGAAAGATAGGTGTGGGGTCCCCATAGGAATGATGGGACAGAGACCTTTGTAGTGGTACATATGAAGGTTGAGTGTTGTGAGGTTCATATGGGTTTAGTGGGGCGGTGTCGAGCTATGCGAAACCGACCGTCTGGCCGGTTCAACCTGGTTTCGCCGGTTTCGGCGAGGGTCTTCGCTTTCCGTAGCAGTCGGAGCCCGTGTATTTGATGGTCCTGCCTCATGGTCGTTGGGGGCGGCTGTCGGCCCCTTTCCGCGTCCCCTCGTTCGGAAGAATCTTGGCGGCATTATCGATATTCCTGTCAATGAAGCATGAGATAACAATACAAAGATATATGCAAATTTAAATAAAGGACAACACAATCAATAGTGGAATTCGTCCTATGTTATAAGTCTAGACTCAAAAGTTTAGATATGTGCAATTGTGTAACTGAGATTAAACACAAAAGGCTACTGTTTAATTCACTCAGTGTTGGCTCTGATACCAACCTGTCACACCCCGATTTCCACGTGTCACCGGTGGGCCCGGTGGGGGAGTATCGTGACGTGGTTGGCAACGTAATAGTCAAACAACACAATATAATAATGCACAGCGGAAGCAAATTTAAATAAGATACAACCGAATTTATTTATTGTAAGCAAAGTCACAATTATCCGGTGTTTATCCACAGTAGGATCGAATTAAAAACATTGTTTATGGTTCAACAGACTTCGGCATCTCTAAGTTTGCGAGGCTTCTAATGATGCTTAGGAGAATCCCAGCCTATTTCGCCTAGTACCTGCATTTAATCTTTTTGGGAAAATACGTCAGTTTACACTGGTAAATACATTCAACTGACTCATTTTATAAATGATTGAAAATTGGTTTGGATGCTCATGGCATAAACATTTTTATTAACTTGGGAGAATTATTTAATATTATAATCTTGTGAACGATTTACATGTTACTTATGCGTTCAGTAGCCCGGAACGTATTCCGGGTTAAAGATCAATAGACACACCACTTATGTGAGTTATACACGGGAGTACGCCTACACCCCGTGCTCAGGTCGTGGCTATCTCGTAAGATAATGCCGAGGATATCCGGGACATGGTCATTAACCCCCCAAAGGCTGTAAAGTAAACACATCTGTTTAAAACGAGCCGATCAAATTATTCAATTAACCACTAAGCGTGGAAGATTTGATGCTCGATCAAGCGGTACGCTATGTACCGTAACCCAAGCCCGTATAGGGAAAATAAGTTAAAAGTATTTACCTTGATGCAAAGTATAGTCACAATAGTCAAATAGCAAGTAGCTTTTACTGTTTCTCCTAATCTGGAACGAAGGTTAAATATAACCTATTAGAATCCTAGCGGGTCTTTAATTATGCATAAGCTTAGACCGGCTAGTTTCAAAGATACGGTTCGTACGCACTATTAAGCGAAGACCGGATAGAATGTGATTCAGACCCGACAAGTTGAAGACTTGTTTAATATGGGTTTATTATTCACATTCTGGATTTTGAGATAAAACCGATAAGGTTTGACCCGTTTCGGCGAATTTATGTAAACTTGTTACATAAACCGAGCCGAACGCGTAATATGCGTAACGTGTATCCGTAAGAGCCATATACAGGTTTCCTAAGTTAATATGCTTCAAATATGTTGTAACATCAGTAGGATGTCTTTCGTTATGCCCCGAACTAATTTAAACACAAACTATGCCCCGTAGGGGTAGTTTGGTCATTTTAAAGTTTGTAAAAGAGTTTATATGTTCAACTAAGTTACAGGTCTGATGTAAATAGCAAACATACTCATTTTGATGGGTTATAACAGTAGGCTAAGGCATGTATGTGAAATTTATCATATTTAACCAAACTAGGCCCCGTAGGGGTATTTTGGTAATTTCACATAAGCCGACAAGCTCAAAACTGAAGTCTGAGTTCATCAACTTTTGCTTACTGCTAAAATATGATAATTTGCTTCTTATATCAGTAGGTATCAACCCGGGTATGTCCAATATGATTTGTGAACATACTATGCGTTAAAAACGCTAATTTAGGCGATTAAAGGCCATTACCGGGTTCGATACTTAAATCTGATATTTTCACATTTCCAGAAGGCTTAAAATAATTTATTTATCATAACTTATCAGTGGCAAAAGGTTTGGGGTCGTTTAGATATGTAAAACTCATTTTATGGCCCGTAAGGGCAAAACCGACAATCAACGGGTTAAGCCTATGACTATGAGTTATGCTCAGCCTAAAATTAATTAAAAATCTTTAAAATTCCCAAAATATTATATTATATCAGTGGGTAATTCGTTTGATACCAAAAAGCATGTTTAACTAGGCTATACGCTAATTACGCCATTATGTTAACATAAAGCATTAGTTTAGCGATAACGAGCATAACTCTTAATCTATAAGTCAAACTGATGTCAAACTTTGCATGCAAGTCTTTATATCAATAACTAAGGTTTCTACACTTTTACATTTTCATAAATCATTATTTAAGGTAATAAGGGCATAACGGTCCACGTATGAGCATTTAACGAAAACTTGCATAATAATTGGATAACTAGTGAACCAAGGTGTATGATCACAGAGGGTTGTTCTAACATGTATCCTAATCCAATTTAAGCTCTGAGGTATTTCTAAAATATGCCCAAACGGGTCAGAACTGAAAGTCAACCGAAAAGTCAAACTATGGGACTTTCGGTTCCGAACCGGGTCTAAACAGGAAATAGTCGGGTTGAACATGTTGGGACATGTTCTTACACTTATTTATAAGTTATAACAATGTTCAAACAGGTTACAAATGTTCTAGATAGCTAATTATGCATAAATGACATTTTAAGCAATATGTTGACTTTTTAAGTAAATGTTTGACCCGACATTTGACCTGCTTAGGATGGTGATCAGGGGAAACCCTTTTGGGGTTTTATTTCCCACATAAATACCATTCTAAAACTACTTTTAATTCGAGATAAGACTAAGTCATTAGTGACTAATCTCGAAGTCAAACCGTAATTACGATGGTTTGACTTTTAGCTAATTAACTAAGCTAAACACAACCAAATAAGAACTAGCAGACTTACAATAGTCCAATGCACGACTTATGATCAGAAGGGAGAGTTCCTATGCTCCAGGATGCTCCAAAGATCAAATGCAAGTGTGAAGATTGATGGTTGCACAATGTGGCTTTATATAGGACTTGGATTTACCACAACTAAGTGACAACTCACTCTAGGACCAACCACAACCATTGAACACTTGTCCTAGTGCTCTAGGATAGTTTAGGGGTCGTTTATAACTGATAAAAACCGGTGCAAACGGTCACAATCGCGTACAACAGCCAACAGCAGGTTTCTGGTCGCTGGGCACCAGCTAGCGCACCGTTACGCTACATATGTAGCGGTGCGCTAGCCCGCAATGAAGGGCCGTTTGACTTAACGGGGTAGCGCACCGTTACGCTACACATGTAGCGGTGCGCTACCTCTTCTCAGAGGCATATTTCGTTGCTGTTTGTTGGTGTTTCGAACCAATAATCCACTTGCACGATTTTTAGCCATTCCTTTACATGGAGGGGCCTCTAATAAGTGTCTACTCCTGTATATTACCCTACCATGAACCTTTGTTGAAATTGAATGAACTTACAAGTCCCGAAAACAACGGTTTATCATTCTTTTTCTTCTTGTGGGATCACATCATGCTTTTTTATTTCTATTATTGTAACCCAAAGTTCTGACTTGAAGGTATAAAGATGTGTATAAAATTTAATCGGGTCTTGGGATTTATAAATGAGGTCGTTCAGAGGTAACAATTTAACATGACGCCACTTTAATCCTACCGAAACATCTTTATTAAATTCGGGTTTTCAACGCGTTTTTGTCTTACATGACACGTGTCATTTTATTATTAAACCCGAAATTTTCGAGGTGTTACACTTAATTTTTTCAAATTATTTTCTATCCTATTCAACAACCCTTTCTTTTTCTCTTCATTATCATTCATATGTGTTGTAAGTTTACTGATGAATTTACTTAAAGATAATTTTGAAAAACTAGAATTTTTTCTTAGATTTTCCAAAAAATCATCCCATTCAGCTGGTAATCCATTAGCAAACTTTGATACTATTTCAGCTTCTGATATCATTATCTTGTTTTCTTTCAAATGGTCAATCAAACGATCAAATCGCTTCTCCGGATCATCTAATTTTTCATCTTTATTACACAGAAAACAATCGAACCGGTTAACCCAAACATTCTTGGACAAACCTTGATAATGATTACTGAAATACCCTCGATACCAATCATTTATCCTTTCAAGATCATGGTTTTCTTTTTCATCAAAGACCATTGCCATCTTTCAAACAGTCCCGACAAATTTCACTCAAAACACACTTTCAATTTTTCCGAGTATGAATTGGGCTGCACTAAACAATGATTGGGCCGAGAAGTAAATGAACCACGTGATAACTTGAGCTGCTCAAAATTGGTTCAAAAACTTGAACTAATCAAAAGCGACAATTTGGACTGACATATCACATGCAATCTTGAATATCAAATTAATTCTTCACATGCAAATTCTCGAGTTTAGTGACCCGATATCTCAATCCAAATTCATTGGACCTCACTATGATAGTCTGTTCTCATGCAAAGTCTTGATAGGATCGATAAAATACACAATGGCTGACACCTTACATCAAGTCACATGCAAACATGTTTTCAACACCACTTAGCCGACAACCCTTATCAATTCTCATGCAATATCAAAAGTGGCCGACAATTGAATTATCAACACTCAAGGATTGGACCGTGAATCTTGAATCACATGCACACTGATCGATTCCAAATGAATTCACATGCAAACCGACAATCTCGATTTATGTATCACACAACACAATGCACTTTTCACGTGAAAGATAGTTCAAGCAGACATTGTTTTCAAGCGGTCAAGCAGATTTCAAGTGAACAGTCGTTCAAATGGTGTTTTCAAGCGATCAAATAATGTAATTTCAAGCGAGCAACAGTTTCAAGCTAACACACAATGTTATGTTCGCTTGAAATGTTGATGACGTCAGCAATTTCGAACTAATTTCAAGCTAGCAGACCGATTTGAACCATATTTAAGTCGATTTTAAAGCTAAAACTTTCCAGGATTCATTAATACATGATTACGCAAACAATATGTGAATTTGAGTCGTTTTTAACCGTAAAAAAAATTAATTTTGAAAAGAAAGGTGTAGAAATCAGAAAAAGTGACGAAAACAGGCTGTTTTGGCAAGATCTCTTCCTCCTGAGCTCTGATACCACTTGTAGGATCGGTTTGTGACCCAAACGAGTCGTTCAGAAGAGATTTTATCAGTTTCGGAGGCGGAAACTAAGAAACTGATGTCGAAACAGCTTGAATATCACTTTAAACACTGATTATATTAATATACTAGCAATTACAATCAGTCTTCACACCGGCAGCACCTCGGTATGGAATACAAGGATCTGGTCTGTCACCTTCAAATGACACACTCAACTCCTATTTATAGGCTTGGCCTGTTAGCTTGAAATGACACACACATGTTCAAGCTATCAGACACGTTCAAGCTATCAGACATCTCAAGCTATCAGACATCTCAAGCTAACAGACAAATTACAATTTCAGATCCGCAACGCAACCAGACTCGAAATTAAGATGAAGACGACAGATGAATGCACTAACAGTGTTTGTATACAACCTTACTCACATGTAAAACCTTACATATATACTATTTATAAACGTATGTAACTTTACAGGATACACTTCAATATAAGGCCATTTTTAATACTTTAATATACACATATGTTGATGTGTTACAACAAAAACATATATCGTTATTATTAAATGTTATATCTGTCATTTTAATATATCTACATAGCTTAACAATTATTATTATTATTATTATTACTATTAATATTATTATTATATTTTTGAATCCATGTTAGTTTGACAAAGTCAACCAATCTAACAACCCCTAAATCTATCGTTACTCATTTATAAATATTTTCACATATTCTGTAGTTGATGTCTCTTTAGTTTCTATATAGATTCATGTTTAAAAGTGATTATTATTGTCAATTCATAATTGAACGAAAGATTGACCATAAAGACTAATAATAAGCTTTGAATGAATTTATGGAAGCAACATTATTGTTTTATCTCGACACACAAGAAATATATTACATATATTAAATGTTGGGTCAAATTTATTTATTTATAGGGGTTGGGGCTCCCATTTGGTCGGATGGCAATCCGATCGGATGGACACATGTGGTTGTTGTCTATAAATAGGGGGTTGGGGCTCCCATTTGGACAAGCTTTTGGTTCCCAAAGGGGAAATGCTGTCCAACTGGACTCGTGGTGCTGTAACGTTGAATAATCAATAGAGATCAGATTGAAATTGACTGCTTGGTGTCGTATTCAGTTTCTACTCCTTTCTAAGTCGTAATAAACGCACTGAACACGTCGTCTCGGGACCGAAGCTCCGTCAAACTCGCCGGTTCCTGGAATCAGCACTAGGGTTGCCGAGTCACAAGTGTAGGGTTTCCGAGTGTTATGCCACATGGCGGGCTAGGGTGCCGCCTGGTGGCACCGGGTCGCGGCCCACGACGGCTTTCCTTAAGGGGTTCGCGCCCCGCGAGAGCCTCCCATTTCTTGTTTTATTGGACTTTTATAAATATAAAGGTATTTTAGGGCCGTTCCTCGTATATTTTAGGACGTGTAGGGGTGTCAGGGGTGTTTTAGGAGGGTTGTTATTTAATAAAAATATATAATGTACTTGTGTTAAGTATAGTAACCCAATTCAACTTTATCCCTACATCACGAGACAGAACCCCAACGTACTTAGTCGGGCAGAGCCTTGACATGCATTGGTGGGTCCTAAATCAATCGGACAGGGTGTCGACTCGGTGATCAGGGGTAACAACACTTAAAACAAGGCAGGGCTTTGAAGTTTTATAGGGGTGAGTTACTAATAAAATATAGTATGCATAAGGGAGTATAGGGGAATGAGAGAGACAGACTGAGTATGCAATCTATATATATTTTTTTCATAACTTGGTGTGCACGATATAGCAATCCACGTATTCATATATCATTAACTTCAAAGTACATGTTGCCATTATTTCATTCATTGTAAGTAGATTTTATTGTTATTATTATTATTATATATACATATATATATTATAATTAATTTAACTGCTTCGCTCATTTGGCGCTTATAACTTCTAAAACATGGCGTTTTATAAAATGATGAATATGCCATTAAAACGAGAATATTTGTATCTAAATTCTAAACCAAGTTTCATTAAAAACGGAGTAAGGTTAATTATAACGTATGTTTATTATTATAATTATTAAACGGTTCCTACGTTCGCCAAATACCTCATATTTCTATCGGTCAACTTACCCATGATCTTTCCGTTTAATAACATAAGTTTTTATATACTTTATTTTAAATTTTATAAATAAAAATTTTGGGAATGTTACAGGGTATCATCATTTAAAGGTACATGAAGAGGACATTCCTAAGACCGCCTTCAGAACAAGGTATGGCCGTTATGAATTTACCGTCATGCCATTTGGTTTAACCAATGCCCCAACCGCGTTTATGGACATGATGAACAGAATATGTAAACCATGTCTGGATAAATTCATAATTGCCTTTATAGATGATATTCTCAATTACTCTAAGAGTAAAGAGGAACATGCAGCGCATCTGCATGCATTCCTAAATTTGCTGAGAAAATAAAAGTTTTATGCTAAATTTTCGAAATGTGAATTTTGGTTAAACGAAGTACAATTTCTTGGACATTTAGTTAATCATGAAGGAATCCATGTGGATGCCACAAAAATCGAGGCGATTACCAAATGGAAGTCCCTGAATCACCAACAGAGGTGAGACGTTTTCTAGGATTGGTAGGTTATTATAGACGGTTTATCCAATATTTTTCTAGAATAGCCATTCCCTTAACAAAACTGACCTGTAAGTCTGTTAAGTTTGAATGGGGACCAAAAAAGAAGAAGCCTTTAGAATTCTTAAGCAAAGATTAACCAACGCACCCATACTAGCGTTACCAGAAGGAACTGAAGACTTTGTAGTCTATTGTGACGCTTCTAAGTTAGGTTATGGATGTGTGTTGATGCAACCCATCAAAAGGTTATAGCCTATGCCTCTAGACAACTTAAGAATCGTGAAGAAAACCATTCAACCCATGATCTAGAGTTAGGAGCCATAATTTTTGCCCTGAAGATTTGGAGACATTATCTTTACGGTAGTAAGTTTACCGAAAAGAGTTAAATATGAGACAGAGACGCTGGATGGAAATTCTTAGTGATTATGATTGTAGTATCCAGTACCATGCAGGAAAAGCTAGTGTAGTAGATGATGCTTTAAGTTGAAAGTATCATGAAAAGCCAAAAAGAGTACGCTCTCTCTAATTAAATCTACATATAGATTTAAATGAGCAAATTAGAAAAGTACAAGAATCAGTAATCAAGGACGATACTGAAAAATTGAAAGGAATGATTAAGGAAATAGACCAAGGAACAGATGGAATTTGGAGATTCCATAAGAAAAAAATTTGGATAGCTAAACTAGGAAACCTACGCCACCAAATATTAGAAGAAGCCAATAAGTCTAAATGTACGATACATCCTAGAAGTGATAAGATGTATCAAGACTTAAGAAAGAATTTCTGGTGGATAAGAATGAAAAAGGATATAGCAGCTTATGTTGCAAGTGTCTAACCAGTTCACAGGTCAAAGCTGAACATCAGAAACCCTCAGGTTTATTGCAGCAATTAGAGATACCAATATGGAAATGAGAATTGAAAACAATGGACTTCGTTACCAAATTACCCAAGACACGAAAAGGTAATGATACCAATGAAATGACAGGACAGGTATATATAGGCAAATCCATTTCGTGCGGAATGGTCAAGATCCATTTCGTGCGAAATGGGCTTTCACCATACAAAACCTATTTTCTTGAATAACGTGTCCTAATCTATCAAACCTAGTACAAGACTCGATACAAGACGAAGTCGACAGACATATGCACCAACAGAAATGTTCCTAGAGTCCCACCTGGTTCATGTTATAACTGCGGAGAAATGGGTCACTTCCGCAACAATTGTCCAAAGGTTGCGAATCCGAATGCCAATGCCAATGTGAATCCTGCTCGTGGACGAGTGTACAACTTGAACGCTAACGAGGCTCGTGCTGACAACAAGGTTGTTAATGGTACGTTCCTTGTTAACCATCAACCTGCATCTGTTCTTTTCGATTCAGGTGCCGATAGAAGTTTTGTATCGTTATCATTTGAGCCTTTACTTGCGATACCTAGAACTAAACTGAAGAAACCCTTATCTGTCGAAGTTGCTATTGGTAAACCTCTTGTACTCGATTCTGTTATTCGCGATTGTCAATTGAACCATGATAACTATCTTTTACCTATTGACCTCACACCGATGCAACTTGGGAGTTTCGATATTATCGTAGGAATGGATTGGTTAACTAGACATCATCCTGAGGTGGTTTGTTACGATAAGATTATTCGTATACCTCTATCATCTGGTGAAATCTTGGAAGTTCGTGGCGAGAAACCAACTGGTGGTTTGAAACTTATGTCGTGTACGAAAGCCCAAAGTTATTTACGAAAAGGATACGTTGCATTTCTAGCACATGTCACAGAGGAGAAAGGCAAGAACAAGTGTATTCAAGATATTCCGATTGTTCGAGATTATCCAGAGGTGTTTCCTGATGAACTTCCTGGTTTGCCTCCAGTTCGTCAAGTCGAGTTTCATATTGATCTTGTACCTAATGCTAACCAGATTGCTAAAGCACCTTATCGTCTTACGCCGTCTGAGATGCAAGAGTTATCTAAACAGCTTCAAGAGTTATCTGACAAAGGATTCATCCGTCCGAGTTATTCACCTTGGGGCGCTCCAGTCCTGTTTGTGAAAAAGAAAGATGGATCTTTCCGTATGTGTATCGATTATCATGAGCTTAATAAGCTTACCATCAAGAATCGATATCCCATACCATGAATTGATGATCTCTTTAATCAGCTACAAGGTGCTACATGTTTTTCCAAGATCGATTTGCGTTCTGGGTATCATCAGCGTCGTGTGCTCGAAGAAGATATTCCCAAAACTGCTTTCCGCACGAGATATGGTCACTACGAGTTTACTGTCATGCCTTTTGGTTTGACGAATGCCCCAGTTGTTTTCATGGACTTAATGAATAGGGTTTGTAACCCTTATTTAGACAAGTTCATCATTGTGTTCATTGACGATATTCTTATTTATTTGAAGTCTCGAGCCGAGCACGAACAACACCTTCATCTGACATTGGAACTCCTGAAGAAGGAACAAATTTTTGCTAAATTCTCCAAGTGTGAATTTTGGCTTAAGGAAGTTCAATTTTTGGGTCATATTGTTAACGAGCAGGGTATTCACGTGGATCCTTCCAAAATAGCTGCTATTGAGGATTGGAATACACCTACGACACCTACAGAAGTTTGTTTTTTTCTTGGTCTTGCTGGTTATTATCGATGGTTTATTTCGCACTTCTCAAAGATCGCGGTTCCTCTCACTGCTTTGACTCGGAAGAATTAGCCTTTTTGAGTGGGGACCCAAACAAGAGGAAGCGTTCCAAACGCTGAAACAAAAACTATGTGACGCTCCTGTTCTATCTTTGCCCGATGGGAACGATGATTTTGTTGTCTGTTGTGACGCGTCGAATCTAGGCCTTAGTATTGTTCTCATGCAACAAGGCAAAGTTATAGCTTATGCGTCAAGACAACTAAAGGTTCATGAGAAGAACTACACGACTCATGATCTTGAGTTGGGTGCTGTGGTTTTTCCTCTCAAAATCTGGAGACACTAACTTTATGGCACGAAGTGTGTGGTTTTCACAGACCACAAAAGTCTCCAGCACATTTTCAATCAGAAGGAGCTGAACATGAGGCAACAATGCTGGGTTGAACTCTTGAACGATTACGATTGCGAAATTCGCTACCATCCTGGTAAGGAAAATGTCGTAGCCGATGCGCTAAGACGAAAGGAACGAGTCAAGCTTAATTTTATTCACACTCTATCTGATATTCAAACTCGCATCTCTCAAGCTCAACGTACTTGTGTTACACAAGATTTGATGGGTAAGGAATTACCACATCAACTTGAGCTTAAACTCGAAACGAAGGACGATGGGTTACTCTATTTCAAGAATCATTTGTGGATTCCGAAACAAGACGATCTTCGCACTTTAGTGATGGACGAATCTCATAAGTCCCGATATTCAATCCATCCTGGTGCTGACAAAATATACAAGGATCTTCGTACTCAGTACTGGTGGCCTGGTATGAAGAAGGATATTGCTTTGTATGTATCAAAATGCCTAACTTGTCTCAAAGTCAAGGCTGAACATCAACGACCATCTGGTTTACAACCAGAGATACCGGTATGGAAGTGGAAGAACATTGCAATGGATCTTATCACTATGTTACCGTGGACATCTAGGGGTCACGATGCTATTTGGGTAGTCATTGATCGATTAACGAAGTCAGCTCACTTTTTACCAATTCGCGGGGATCTATCTGCTGATAAACTTGCCAAGATTTATGTTGATGAGATTGTATCTCAACATGGTGTCCCTTTGGATATCATATCCGATCGTGATGCTCGATTTTCATCTCATTTTTGGAAAACCATGCAATCTGCTTTGGGAACCCAACTAAATCTAAGCACTGCTTATCATCCCCAAATGGATGGACAATCCGAGAGAACGATACAAATATTGGAGGATATTCTTAGAGCATGCATGATAGACTTTGGTGGTAATTGGGATTCTCATACCGTTGATCGAATTCTCTTACAACAATAGTTATCATGATAGTATCTATATGGCACCGTTTGAAGCTTTATACGGTCGAAAATGTCGTTCACATGTCTGTTGGAATGAGATCGGTGAAGCTCAGCTTACTGGACCTGAACTCATTCAATAAACGACAGATAAAATCAAGAAAATTCGCGATAATCTTCTGACAGCTAGAAGCCGTCAAAAGAGTTATGCGGATATGTGACGCAAGCCCTTGGAATTTCAAGTCCAAGACCGTATCCTACTCAATGTATCCCCTTGGAAGGGAGTGGTGAGATTCGGAAAGAAAGGAAAACTTGCACCACGATATGTTAGACCATTTAAGATTGTTGAAAGAATCGGAAGGGTTGCCTATCAACTAGAGCTACCTCCTAAACTTGGGAATATTCACCCAACATTCCACGTGTCTAATCTACGAAAGTGTTTAGCCGATACTGATCTTCATATTCCACTCGACGAAATTCAAGTTGACGACACGATGCACTTTGTCTAGAAACCTGTGGAGATAATGGACCATGAAATCAAGTGACTGAAGAACAAGCGAATTCGATTAGTCAAAGTTCGCTGGGAGTCTAAACATGGCCCAGAGTTTATTTGGGAACGTGAGGACCAAATGAAAGCGAAATATCCACACTTTTTTTCACAAGTTTCCTCTAGTTAAAATTTCGGGACGGAATTTCCTGAAGTAGGGGAGACTGTGACAACTGTGCTCTGTAAATGATGTACGATGTAAAACAATATCATTTATCAATAAAACGATGTGTTTTGGTGTTAATATTTGTGTATTTGTGTTTGACGATTTTACGATTTGATTCTAGTTCGATTTCAAGCTTTAAATCGCTTTCTATAAAGTTATACGCAAACTAATGCGTAAACGTAATCAGTTTAACGCGCAAAACACTCTGGAATAGTGATATAGGCTTAACATACCTTAGATAACCTTCACATAACTTAGGAATAAGTTTTTGGATGGTTTGGTACGATAACGAACTTTCCGGAACATGATTATAAGTTAAATACACCATAAATATCCTTTACATAGCTTAGAAATAGGATTTGAGGGGTTCGGTAATAAACTTTTTGATCAATAGGGATTAAAAGCGTCAAAAAGTGCATAAGTTTGCATTTACGCGCATATCTTACGATCTAAACATATCCGGACATCCAAAATTTTTTTAATTATTAAAATATTTTATTTTAGTGATTGGAATGAAAAATTACACGACGAATCGTAATTTGGATCGATTTCGCGTCCGTTCGAGTTTTCGTCGTAATTAACCAAATAACGTGATCGTACGACCAAACGAACCGACATCCGAGATGTTTTCAAGCATATTTCATGTTCCCTATGCTTTAACATCATAATAGAACCTTGAAATGGGGTTAACGGGGCTTAAATGTGTCGAAAATCAAGTTTTAAGCATGCAGGGACCTGTTCTGCCATTTTTGGAAACTTGAAACTGATCTCCCTCACGCCACGCGCCAGCCCAGGGTCATCCTAGCGCGCCACGTGACAGAGCGCATTTCTAGAAATACCAGTTTCAACAAACAGCCTGCTCACACAGCTTCTAATCCTTGGTTTTTGCAATCTATGGGCTTGTTTGTCTGTTTTGCTAGTTACCCAATCATGGAATAACAAGTGTAGGGCCAAGATTGATTCTTATAACACTTGGAATGATCTTGTTGATCCTAACTTACTATAAATTGACATGAGTTCTTCCCTTCATTCCCCACATTTGAATAATTTCTGCTCTAAGTTGAAGCTAAGGCTTCATACCTGAGTAATTTGGTTCAATTCTTAATTGCTTGGACCTTTTGTAAGCTTCTTTCATGCTTGTTTATGCTTTTCAAGCGTGAAAGTCAAACATTGTTTGACTTGCTGCTTTGACCATGATTTGGTCAACACAAAGTTCGTTTGAACTTTGCAACGTGAGCGTAATCACGATGGTTATACTACCTTGTGACTATACCTACCGATTACCACGTCGATTAGTCGAAGTGACGAGTCAAAGTTTCGGTCAAAATACGTGTTTATGCGTATTTTGCAACGAAGCTATTTTCGTGTATCAAAACACTTTGTTTTGATATTAAACCTGTTTTCTAACTTAGTTAAACATGTTTTAACATGTTTAACTCGTCACTTTTAGTCTAGTGCTTGTATAGGGTCGTAAGTCAAGCTGTCTTGACAACCGCTTAGACTTTCAAACCCGACCCGTTTGGTCGATCGTTAGGATCTGACCAAGCATATACCGTGACCATAGTTGTATAGGGAATAACCTTCCGAGGTTATATCTTATGATCACTTAGTTTAATTAGTTGTATGATAGGTAGTTTATATGCCTTCGGAAAATGACCAAAATGCCCTTTATGCATAATTGGATTTTAAGCATATGTAACTTAATTTTTGTCACTTAAACTGTTTATGCAACATACTTAAACATGTTAGGGTATATAATACTTGTCATAGGACTAGTTAGGCATCTCGAACGCGCATTCGCGCGAACGACGCGTTAATGTAGTGTAAGTTACCTTAATGGGTCGTAACGGGTCGTAAGCACTTAGGATATGTTCCGATTTAGAATGTAGGCTTTGTTAAACCATATCACATGAGTTCCAATACTCATTTGGTTTACAAGACCTCATTCTACACGATCTTCCAATTTAGGTGTCGATTTATTAACTAGCGATCCGATTACTAGGTACTACTTGATTTCCTTGGTTTGCCTAAGCTTTGCTAAGTTCATTAGATCGAGGATACTTTCCAAATCAATGTGAGTACATAGTTCCCCTATTTTACTGTTTTCAATTGTTTTGGGGTGATTTATATGTGCTAAATGATTTTCGATGTTTTCAAAAACGATTACTATGGTATATATAAAACACAACGATTTCAATAATGTGAACGAAGTTGTTGGACGTATTTACATAATGGATGACATTCATTAAAAATGATCAAGCCGGCCAGTATTAGGTTATGGTACCATAGGATTTGACAAATCCCGTTATCGGACTGCCACCATGGTTATGTATGGGGGGTTTCGTGGGTAAAGACTGAACCTGTTAATTGTTAACTTACCCTTTGGTGGTTTGTTAATACGAGTTGAACGATGTACGAGTTACGAAGGTTTGAATGTTATAAGCGAGACGACCAAAAGTTAGTTTTCATAATTAAAACGAGAACGATTTTGAACGATTGAATGATTTTGAACGATTGAACGATTCGAACAACTTAAACGAATTGAACGAACGATTGGTTTTTGGTTAGTGTTTAGATAACGGGACGGGTGTAATGTGACAAAAGCATGGTAGATACGCCGCTGGTACTTCTTATATATTAGTGTTTTAATCATATTACATTCCGTGCCGTTATTTAGTTCACTTGGACGAACGATTTTTAAACGATGTCACACAACTATATAAACCATACGAGTTTTATTACGAGAACGATTTACGATTTAGTTTACATAAACAAATGTTTTGGGTTAAGATTCATGGCATCGAGGGTTTATAAACTATAACCAACCTATTTTGAGTTGGTTATTCCTTTTACAATATAAATGTTTTACAAAACAAGGTTTTCTAATATCAATTAACAATGTTGTACGAGTTATTTCAACATGTAAACGAGTCATGAATCTGACACTCTCACAAAACCTATGTGCTCTCCGGCATTTCTTTGCTGACTTTATTTTTACATTTGTTTCAGGTGGTGTTGATTGATGATGAATGTGACTGTTGGTCCCAGTTTGGACTTAAAAACTTCTTTTCACGTAATATGGCAAGTGATTTCATTAGATGTGAAAAAGATGTACGGAAATGGAAATCAGACTTTCAAGAAACAAGACCTACAGAATTATCAAGTTTATATCACTTTGAAACAAAATTGTTTACAAGGTGATTGTAAGATTATTAACTATTACAAACGAATACTTGAATTCTGAGGGTGAGAGGACAATGGAGTTTTTAGAATGTATTGAATGCTAAGCTTAACTCTACTCAACTCATTGTTCTCTGCTTGGTGAGCCTTCTATTTATAGAAGGCTAAATATATGAATAAACATTTGTTTATTCATATATATTCCTGCAAAAAGTAGTTCCTTGACAAATTCATTGAATCCAACAATCAATTTGCCTTTGTCATCATGATATCCAATAATGTCAACTTGCTTCGGTAAGTGTGGCAGGATAGAGCTGATTTTTAGACAAGTGCGGTTTTCATCATAATTTCTGATAAACCACATCATCAGAAAATCTGATGATCAGAATCGTCAGAAACAGATGATATTTCATCAGAAAAATCATCAGATCCATCAAAAATGACCTTCTCTGATAATCTTCTTCAGCTCTTGATCAACTTGTGATTCTTTGAAGTAGATGTTGCAGCTTTCAATTGTCTTATCTGATCTTCTTCTTCTTGTTGTGATCTTCAGGACTGTTGTCTTCTTCATTGATCAAGTTGAATTTGATTTTATTCAATACTTACAAATAAAGTTTCCTAACAGTTTTCCCCTAAGTATTGTAAGAAAATGAACTATCCTATTAACATAAAATTTTCAAATAGTGGAAACTTAACATTTTGCAAATTAAACCAGTTACTAGTGTTTTGAAAAACAAATTACATATAGAAATGAAAAAAAAATGTTCTTCAAGTTAGCTTCAATTTCTTGTGCACATCTCCTTTCTTTAATTGTTTCTTGTAAGAGATGTACTTGTTGCAGATGTCATACATGTCTTTATACTAGGTTCTTGCTTGGATCCACTCTTCAATCATTTGTTCAATCTTTTTTCTGTGACCTTCCAAGTTCCTTCCTATCTTCTGAAGATGTTCTTGTCTCTTGTTCATACCTTTCATGATAAACTTCAGAGTCTGATTTGAGTACTTGCAGATATCAACACTTCTAAACAGGGCTTTTTTCCTTTCATTATCTCTGAAGATTACACCATAGTTATGTCTTTCAGTTTTACTTGGCAGTTCAATGATGTCTCCAGATCTTGCATCTTCCAATATCTTTGAGGGAACTTCTGTTTTTGGTGATCTGACATAGATTTTTTGTTGTGCACATGTTCATAGTTGATGCATAAATCAAAGTCTGAAAAAGCCATTCTTTCAAATAGCTGTATTCCAGCCTTTGATATGCCTTTTAATGCTCTTCCGACTTCTTTGTTGTTTTTCTTTTCCTTTTCATATACATCCTTCATAAACAGGATGTCTAAAGGATGTAACTTGTCAGCAATTTCTTCGTCAGTCACTTTTTCTTCTTCCCCATTTTTTTCTGAGAAGTGTGTATCTGTTCTGCACATAGGTACCTCCAATATCATCAGTTGAAACTTTTACTTCATCCACTTTTAAGATTCTTTTTACAGGATTCTCATTTGTGTAGTGAATGCTACTTCAACCTCTTTTTATCCTCTCTTCCCTTAAAGCCAGTCTGACAGGAGTCAGTGGTCTTGGTGGTTCGTCTTCTTTTGTCAAATAATATTTCACCAAATTGTATTCAGGGAATATCATTACATCCCTGTCAATCTCTCTAACCAAGAAAGACTGAGTTTCAGTGATTTTTCTTTTATCAATCTTTGGTTTTCTTGAATCACCTTCTTGTTCCCACTCATTCATTGTTTGCAGATTCATAAATTTACTTATGGCAGATTCATCAGACAACGTTGGGTTTGAGACACAAGTTAAAAGTTTCAAATGTGTAATAACTTGAGGTTTTGAAGTTGCTAACCTTTTCACCATTTCATCTATTGGGACATTTGGAGGTGGACCCATCATTGTGGTTCCAGCTTTGGTGATTGGTGTGGCTGATGATTGTTGTGGGGTAGATTTTGGAACTTCTTGGTGTGATCTTTCAATAGGAATTTCTTTCATGAGTTCTTTGGGATCCACTTTGGCAAATCTTGCAATGTTGAATTGCATTTTCTTCACCAGTTGTTGCACCTCTCTCACCTGATTTGAGTTGCTGGCTGTGCTTTTTTGAACTCTGGTAAATTCAGTTTGAGCTTTCATCTGTGTTGCAGCCCATTCTTTTGACAGCTCCTCAAGGGCATCTGTGATACTGTTTTTGCTTGCCCTTAGGATGGTGACTTCCTCCAAAACTCTGTTTGCACTGCTTGATTGTCTTGATTCCACAGCATTTGCAACTTGTGTCATGATCTTTTCTATTTCTGTGAGAATCATCTGGATTTCTGATGCAAAGATGTTGGATTCTGGTGCTTTTTCTTTCATCTTTTGAAGAGATTTTAGTGCTTCAGTGTTTCTTTCAGTTTGTGTCTTTATTACCTCCACTGATTCTGATAAAGTCTTTATGTCTGCCCCTTGACCTTGTATTTTTGACAGCAACAAATCAAGCTTTTCTTCTACTGGATTTCTTTTGCAGGCTTTGAAAACATTTTCTAGTACAGTGTCCAAATTTGCTTGGTTCATGGGTGTTTCAGGGATATTTGGAACAACAGATGTTCCTTCTAGCATTCCAGCTGCAAACACATCTGCTGCTGTTTTGGAAATGATAGGGTCACTTTTGGCTTTACCAGCAATATGAGATTCTGCATATTGTTCATGTTCTTTCTCTTGATGAATATCAAACTCATGATGAATTCCACCTTCATGAATCTGTTGACTCTCAGCATGTTCTGTCTTGTTTTCTAGTGAGTTTGTTATCTTTAGAACTCCTCCTCCTACAGCCTCTATTTCTGATGACTATGACTTCTCAACTTCTTCTTCTTCTGGTGATGAAGAACAGTTAAAAACTTCTTTGCTAGGTTCTTCTGTTGGAGTATCTGAGTTAGCAAGAAGTTCTTCATGTTGCAGTCTGTATTGTGAGTCTGGTGCAATGAGGCACAACATGCTATCTGGTAACTCATGGATATCTTTGTATGATTCCCATCCATGATTGGCACTCCAGGCTTTCATGATACTTGAACTCCAGATATCTTCCAGAATTGGAATTTCTATATCCCTTTCAGCAAATGTTTCAGAAATAAAAATTGAGATTAACCTTGGATATGGCAGGTGTGATGTTATTCTTCCATTTCTGGTGAGGATTGATCTTTTGAGTAAATTAAAGATTTTTGTCCCATAATCAAGTTTGAACCCAATAATGAGTCCATACATGATTGTTAGAATAGCTTGACTAACTTGATCAGCTCCTCCTATTTTTGATGTGAGGCATTTTTTAACACTTCCATCATCACTTGCCAGATGGCTGGCATTTCATTTCTTCTGATTGCTCCAATTTTGTTGATATTCTTTTTCTTGTAACCAAGCTCAATGATAAAGCTTATCAATTCTTCTCTGCTTGGTGCTTCAATGTGATTTTCAAGAACTGGAAGTTCAAGCCATTCTCTTACCCTTGCAGAAGTTAATGTTACTAAAACACTTCCCCACACATGAGCAGAGACCTGATTTTCTTCATCTTCTTTGAAAGTATGAATGAATTGTTGTAGTAATTTTTCTGGTACTTCTCTTCCTTTTGTTAGTGCTCCTGAGATTGGACATTTCATAAGATATTGTTGGTGCATTCATCTGTCGTCTTCGTCTTATGTCGAGTCTCGATTTGTTGCGAAGTTGTTCAAGCATGATGTCATGATGACATCATCAAAGTGACATCATCATGACATCATTACATACAAGACAAAAGCATTTATGATTATGAAGTTCTGATTTCATTCAAAGTTGTAAATGTGATTTCGCTCTTTTGTCTTCATGTGATTTCGCTTATGTGGTTACGATGATTCCGCTTATGTGTCAAGTGATGATTCCGCTTTTGTGTCATGTCACTATAAGCGAAATCATGGTCCTATAAATAGGATCATAAGAGCGAAATCAGGATATAGATGTAGGTGTTGTCTTCCGGTGAGCCACGAAGTGTCGACTCGATTGTACATGTCATTCAGATCAATAATATCGACATATTAAAGTGAATTCTCGCTGAATTGTACTCGGTTTGTCTGTTTCCGCCGTTCAAACTGAGATAAACTCTTCTACGCGACTCGTTTGGGTCCGAAACACGATCCTACAATTGGTATCAGAGCCAGTGAAGAAGAGTTCTACACAATTCAGCCAATAATTCTGTTTCTACACTATTCAATTGGTCAGAATCAGTTCAAACTTTCACAGTGTGCTCGGAATTAGTAATTAGCAAAGCCTTGAAAGTTTCATGTCCAAATTCGAAGTTGAACTGGTTATTTTTGAGGTGTCGCTTATACGGACTTGTAATATTGATGATGTCATCAGACGATTCCGCTCTTTTGAACAGTTTAATTCCGCTTATTTGAACAGTTTGATTCCGCTTATGTGAACATCATGATTTCGCTCTTTTGAACATCAGATAGTTTAGCTCATATGAACAATCTGATTCAGTTCTTAAGGATTGTCGTATTTCCGATCCATAAGTGTTAGTGTGAAATAATTGTGTTGGTCACGTGAATATTTGTCAGTTAATTGATTTCAACAGCATGTGATAATCTGAGTTTGCATATGAAAGTTGGTAAAGGTGTGTGAGTCGGTTTGTAGGTTTGTGTGTAAATGTTGAGATAAACTCTACTATTGGTTTGTCAGTTAGTATGTGATTCATATTCGATATATGTGTTAGTGTTGTTCAAATTGCTTTAACAGATTGTTTGCATGTGATCATACATAGTTGAGGTCCAATTAAAACTTGATATGAATTGATGTTGTCAGTCACATAAGGTCAATTGCATGTGATTTGCTTTATGTCAGACATTTTAAAAATTTAATGTTTGCATTGAACCTACACAACATGTGAAGTTTATTTGTCAGCCCAAGGTTGTCATTGGCCCAAAGTTTGGATATATATTGGAAAGTGGCGGACCAATCAAAGAATTGTGAAAGATATAGTTGTCGGCTAATGTTTAGAAATCCCATGTGATTTGAGTTTGTCTTTGGCTCAAGTTTCAATATTAACCAAGTGGTCAAATCAAATTAATTTGTTTCTTGATAATTGTCGGATATATTGTTTTCACAGTGTTGTTGAATATTAGTGATTCAAATCATCTTCGGCCCAATCATTGTATTGTTTGATTCAAGTCTTGACCCATTGAAGTTGGTTAAAACAGTTTGAAAGTATTTCAGATTGTGTTGGGAGTTTTTGGGTGATTTGACTAGTTGAATCATTTCATTTAAAAGGGGATAGAGTTGGAATTTGATACTTCATTTTAAGGGATTGTCTTGATAAACGGGTTTTAGAGTCATGGATATCAATTTCTTTAAAATGACAAGAGAAACATTTGATAGAATAAAAGTGTTAAATAAAGAATTTGATTCATTTTCAGGTTGTCCAGGAGAAAGTACAAAAAGTATCATTGCGAGGTATAGCCATCTTGTTCGCTCAATGTCTGAGATGGGTATTAAAAAAGAATCAGAAGAATGGGTTGAAAAATTTGTCAGTGCTTTACCTCAAGAAGAATGGGAAAATTATATCTTAAAATTGAAGACTTCTGGAGAATTTTCCCAACTGACAATTTTTCCACTCATTAAAAAGATTGAAGAACAGATGGTGATCAATGCTGAGAAGAAGAAAAGTCAAAGTGGAAAATCAATATTAAAGAAGAGCAAGAGTAAAGGTGTCCAAGTGGGAGAGGAACAGACTGAAGAGATTTCAGTTATGAAGAATGAAAAGAAATCTGCTGATAAACAGATTCTTGTTTTGCAGGAAAATTGTGAGAGGTTGAAATCTGAAAATGACAAACTGTTAAATGATTTGAACAGTTTGACATTAGAAAACAAGGTTTTGAAAGAGAAAGAAAAGGATTTTGAAAGCAAAAAGAAATCTTCAGAAGATGAAGATTTCTGGATAAAATTGGAGAACAAAAATCTGAAAGCAAATGAAACAAAATTTCAAGAACAGTTAAAAGTTTTGGAAAATGAAAAATCTGTTCTTGAAAACATTAAAATTGAAAACGAAAAAACAATCAAGTCTCATCTTGAACGAATATCCCAGTTTGAAAATGAAGCTGAGAATTCAAGGAACAAAATTGATGAGCTTGAAAAGAAATTGAAAGGTTTTGTGATTTTATCTGAGTTCCCCTGTCCAAAACCGATCAATTCCGTTCCAAGAAGTGACAATGTCACAAATTTTGACAAAGTCAAAATTGAAGATTGCGATGACAAAACTGATGATGAAAAAGAAAAGGAAAAGAAAAGAAAAATATTTTTAGAATTACAAGAAAATTTTCAAAATACTGTTTTGCAGTCTACTGAAATAGGTGAATGCTCAAAGCAAAAACCTGTTAAGAAGATAGTAGAACAGAAACAAAAAGTTAAAAATTTGAAAAATTTTAAAAATGAAAATAAAAGCTCATCAGTTCAGTCATCCAATCATTATAAAAAACCACAAAAATCTGAAAATAAAAACTCACAAAAAGTTGGTAATAAGTGGTGCATGTTTGACCACAGTGCTCAAGCGTCAAATCAAGATTATAGGAGAAGTCATGAGTACTCCAAATCAAATCAGTGTTATGATTTGAGTGTTTGGTTTGAAAGTGGAGAATGGTACGATAACAGGGTGTGTTACAACTGTGGTTTTCAAGGACACATTGCTGTTAACTGCCAGAGACAGAGATTTGAGACAAGAAGATGTTATGAATGCCAAATCAAAGGTCACATTGCCAGAGATTGCCAAATGAAATCAATTGAAAGATCGAGGGCTGTTTCTCAGAAAAGGGTGATGAAGTCAGTCAAAGTCAAAGAAAAGCCCAAGGAACTGAAAGTTTCAGAACAGAAAGTGAAAGAACCTAAAGTTCTAGAAAAGAAAGTGAAGCTTTCTCAGGGGCAAAAAGACAGACTGAGAAAGAAGAGGAAGAAGGCGAGAGAGTATCTGGAGAAGATTTTGTCCTCGGATACAATGGGTAAAACAGATAAAAGTTCTGATAAATCGTCTTGCTCACCAAAGACTGACAAATCAAGCAAAACGAATTCATCAGATACAAATCTGAGGACAGAGGAGAGAGTAAAGAAAGAGAGAAAGATGAAAAAGAAAGTTGCTGGCAATGAATCTGTTTCTTTGGAAACAAAGGAGCCACATGTCGGCGATGAATCTGGCTCATCAAAGTCAGACAAGCCACATTCAGGCGATGAATCTGGTGTGGTAAAGCCAGAGGAGCCATTTGTAGAGGTAAAAAATGAGAATTCAGGTCTAACAATGGATGATGCAAATTTTCCACCATTGTTGAACAAGAATTCAAAATCACCCAAGGACCGTCAGGCTTGGGTGAATCTGTTTAAATGAAAAACCTGACTTGTCGGAGTTCCCAGGTTGGTAAGCGTGGAACATGAATCGGCACATTTCTTGAGAAATTCACGAAAGTGATTTCGTCTTACAAGTGGTAAATCAGGGACATTAAGTTGTACTTGATTTTCTACAAGTGATGTTTGTGGATTGTTCTTAAAAATATTAGTTTTTACAAGTGATTGAAGAAAACAAAGTGATGAAAGATCCCGGAATTTGTGAAAAGACACACAAAACTAATTTTCCGGAAAAACCATTTTGATTAAAACAAACTTAAGTGTTTTGAAATCACTATGGGAAAATAGTTTGTTGTCAGGGGGAGTTTTGATTGTTCAAGCCAAGTGAATGGAGAATTGAAGTGATTCTCATCATGTTGTCACGTTTCTTGTACAGTTTGTTTTCAAATTTTCCCATAAAATCAAAATTGAGACATATTTTGATTTTAGGGGGAGTAAAAATTTTAAAAAAATTAGAAAATTTGAAAATGTCAAAAACATTGAAAAATGAAAAAAAATGAGTTTTGTTGAGAAAAAGAGGAAATGATAGTAGATCAGTTGGACTGTCACAGCATGCTAAAGAAATGAAAAGTCTAAATGTGATAAACGATCTCACTAAAGATGTGACGATAGGCTCAGCTAAACTAGTAGATTTGCGAAAACGATACAAACCTAAAGCAAAAAGCCTAGTTCTAGTGGGAAACATGGTCGAAAGCATAGTACTTAGTTTTGTCCTTCTTGACTGTGTACCTACTCAGTAATCGCTGATTGTCGAAAGACATAAAACTGGTTAAGTTTGTGAACTTTTACAAACTTTGCTAAAAAGTCACTGTGATTGTGCATTTCATTTTGCCAAGATTTAAACTTGTTTTATTTCTTTATTTTGTTTAAGCATCGGACATCCTCTACGTATACGTGAGTATCGACCTGGATGTTGTTGCCTAAATGTTCTGCTTTATTTTCTTTGGTGTTTCATTTAAGCTTTGGACCTCCTCTGCGTATACGGGAGTATCGACCTGGTGGTTAAAGCCTAAACAACTTCAACTTGTTTTATTTTTCTTATTTTGTTTAAACATTGGACTTTCTCTGCGTATACGGAAGTATCGACCTGATTGTTAATGTTTAAACATTCTGCTTTATTTTCGCACAATTCACAGTCGATAAAAGTTTAAAGGCATTACTTGAGTCAGTGTATTGCATGATGAGGGGATATGCTGAGATCGTGGGGTCCATAAGAACTTAGTGCAAAATTAATATACCTTAACGTATCGGTAAGCATTTCGAAAGTTTTTAGATTGAGTTTATGTGGACAACAATATCGTCAATCAACGTGAATCGTTTAGAACTGAAAATGTTTAAAGCTTAACGGTGTTGGTGATGTGTCTCAAAAACTGATATGATCCTCTTACACAAACTCACAAAAATATTGTCTGTAAATATTTATTTTACTGCATTTCATTCTATTTCAAAATCCAAAAAGATTTTTAGCGTGTTTTAGCATAAATTTTGAAAAATTCAAAAAGATTTTCGACAACTGATGTTGGAAAGCTGATATTCAAAATTTCAAGTGCTGAACATGATGAACTGGTTTGGGAGTGTGTGTATTGAATTGAGAAATTTATTTTGAGAAAGAAGTTTGATTAGTTAATCGAGATCATTAATTTGAACTTGATGTAACTATTTCCAGTAAGTTTTTCTTATTGTTTTAAGTAAAAACTTATGTTTTTGATGAGAAAATGTGTGCAGGATATGAGCTTAAACAGAGATAAAGCCAGGGATTGATCTCAAGGTGATAGCTAATTCCAGACAGCGATCCCATCATGATGAGAGGGGGAGTCTGACGAGGTTGGAGCCAAAGAGAAGATCCTGGTATATGCCAAGAAAGAAAAGAGACTGATAAAGACTGAAGATGCAAAGACTCGACACTTAAGACTTGTCAACATCTGAGGGGGAGTCTGTTGGTGCATTCATCTGTCGTCTTCGTCTTATGTCGAGTCTCGATTCGTTGCGAAGTTGTTCAAGCATGATGTCATGATGACATCATCAAAGTGACATCATTACATACAAAGTTGTAAATGTGATTTCGCTCTTTTGTCTTCATGTGATTTTGCTTATGTGGTTACGATGATTCCGCTTATGTGTCAAGTGATGATTCCGCTTTTGTGTCATGTCACTATAAGCGAAATCATGGTCCTATAAATAGGATCATAAGAGCGAAATCAGGATATAGATGTAGGTGTTGTCTTCCGGTGAGCCACGAAGTGCTGCCGAAGTGTCGACTCGATTGTACATGTCATTCAGATCAATAATATCGACATATTAAAGTGAATTCTCGCTGAATTGTACTCGGTTTGTCTGTTTCCGCCGTTCAAACTGAGATAAACTCTTCTACGCGACTCGTTTGGGTCCGAAACACGATCCTACAGATATTCTACCATAAGTTGACATCTTACATCATATTCTGAAT
The DNA here is from genome assembly GCA_030545235.1 of Helianthus tuberosus. NCBI lineage: Eukaryota > Viridiplantae > Streptophyta > Magnoliopsida > Asterales > Asteraceae > Helianthus > Helianthus tuberosus. The sequence goes on along the minus strand of CM060451.1, from coordinate 76,021,088 downwards.
ACTCTGTATTCATCAGCAGATTATTTTCTTTCATTGGTAGGAATTCTGAGTCTTCAACAAAAGGTACATCATGTTGAACAATTGGGATGTTGAGGTTTACTTCTGCCATTGTTGAATTTTGTGAATTAGGGTTTGGAATTTAGGGATCTTTGGATTTTGAGTGAAGAACAGGGGATGTTGCAGTTTGAAGTTTTTGTGAAGAAGGTGAGTGATTTTTGAATTTCTGCTAAGTGTGAGTTATATAGTGAGGGTTTTAGCAGAGACTTGTGGGTTTATGGAGTTGAGGGAATATGGAACGTGCCATGTAAAGGCTGTTTAATGATCATTAATAGTCTTTATTACCGTTAGATCATGTGATGTGAATTTTGGTTCAGAATGTAACCGTTAGATCGAGGGTATCAAGACATTTAATGACGGTTGATCATGTAATCGTGGAGTTGTCCTTTCAACTTGTAGTTTCTTCAATCATTTTCTCACAAAGGCTTTAAACTGAATTTTGATTGGTGGAAACTATCGGTTATATGCCACCTTTTCATCTTTGTGGACCCCATTTTGTCAAAGGTCCAATTAGCTTTCTTCTTAGACTCTTTTATTCTTTATAAATCAAAATTCCATTCTGATGAAGTCATCATAAACTCAATCATAAATTCTGTTAAGAGTATGTACTTCCTTTTGTTTTGACTTTTGTTGACCTTTTAGGTGTGGTCAACAGAAGTCAACAGAATTTCTCAATTGAGATTCCCCCTAAACTTGTGACCTTCTTCAACAAATTTTGAAGTGTCTCTTTTTTTTTTTTTTTTTTTTTGAGATGAGAGGGAAGGAGATAAGATCAGAAGACTTACATATGATTCTCTAGTGGCATCCAAGTCTCTCAACTTTTCTGATATTTTCTAAAACATTTTCATCATTTTAAAGTTTTAACAGAAAAAGAACTCATAGAGACATTTTGAGTTGGTGTTACCAGATTTTGTCATCTTTTTATCAGAAACTCAGATTTTTGTGACAAATGTTTTTGTTTTCTGATGATCATATTTCATTGTGAAATTTTATCCTTTCATTTATCTTTGCCCATTCCTCTTTTCCAAAACCATAAGGCAGACAACAAAGCAATAACATAAACACACTATATAGACATATTATCATGCGGAATATTTACATAAACTAAGTTAAAACAAAGAAACCCTAATCAAGATCTATCCCTTCACCATGATCCATCTCAAGTAGCAACAACAGATCAGTTACCAATCCAGAATTCTGATCAGTGGGTATGAGCATGCTAAGATTCATGTTTTGTTGAAGTCTCATTTCTGCTCTTGGAAAATCTACAGGAACACCTCTGAAGTCTAGCTGGCACGTGATTATCTTCATCAGAAAACGAGGATAAATCAAGAATGGCCTGCCAGACCACATGTTACTAGCAAAATCTCTCATTAAGTAATAAGAGAAGTTGTAAGGTGTTTCGAGTACGAGTGCTCGTACAGGTTCCATCCGTTTTTGGGATGCTTCATGATGATTGATGACCTTCTTTGAGAAGCATGCTCCCATTTGTGTGATCAGAAATTGCCATGGCTTGATGAGGCCATGTTTGTTGATTGCTCGTTGTAGGTTTACCGTATGGTAACCCATTTGCTCCAAGGTTTCTTCTATTTGTGCCCTTGTGAACATCAGTACATCATTATCATCATTGAGTTGTAGAACTGCCTTGATGATAGCTTCATTCACCAGAATTTTTTGATTGAGCACCACACTTTCGATAACCATCTGACTTCTAACCTCATATTCTGATAATGTTGTATTTTTCCAAAACATTTGAAGAATGTCTGGATGACCTATTATGTTGGCAGTGAGGGCATACTTCATGTTACTCCCCATGATCATATTCAGCACAGTTTGGCACCCTTTCCATTGAGGACCCTCCAGGTTGGTCCTCAATCTGAGGTTATGATAAGGATGATAAGGAAGTGGGAAGCGTTCAGCTTTGATGGTAGACATTTTTGTGAGTGTGAGAAAGTATGAAGTGAAGAGGAGAATGAAGTTGTAATTTCTAGAGGTTTTCTTGTGTGAAGTTGACAGTTTCAGCTTAAAGAGATGATCATTTATATTAAACTTAAAATTTGCCATAAATGATATCTACCTACTTATAGATTTTGTTCACCACAATCTTTGTTATTTAATTAACTATCAGAAGGCAAAAGGTATATCAGAGATATACTTTTTCTGCACTTCTCCTGCATTAAATGATTTAGGCAGCCATTTTCTGATAATATATCATGATTGCCTACCAATATGTCACTTCAATCTCCTTAATATTGATGGGGTGTAATTAATAAAGGAGAGAGAAAGTTTCCTACCCACTAACGAGTTCCCGGAAATTTTCTGTTAAATGACGTTATCAACTCTAAGAAAAACAAAAATGCAGAAATAAAAAAAATTTAAAAAAATAAAAACGCCAAATTACAATCTATGAATATGCTATCAAGAGATATGAATAAGAATGATGACATGCATGATTTTTTTCTAATGATCAACGATGATTTAGATTTTCCAATATGTTTTCTGATGAGTTACCAGAATTTCTGATGATTTATCAAATATTCTGATGATATATCAGATTTTCTGATGATACATCAGATTTTCTAATAATTTATCAGATTTTCTGGTGCTTTATCAGATTTATAATCCTTTTCTTTTGATTATCATTGAAACAAATTGTTAAGCACTTTTCTGGTAATAAGGTTATTTGAAAGACCTTTATCACAGAATTGACCAAAATTTAGCAGATTGTACTTTAAGCCTTTAACATAGGCTATTTTCTCTATGGTCAAACATCCATACTTAATACATCCATATCCCATGATCCTTCCTTTTACTCCATTTCCAGAATTTACCATATTAGTCAGCTTTGAAACAAAGTTGCTGAGTAAGCTCATGTCCCTAGTCATGTGCTTGGAGCTTCCTGAATCGCAGTACCAAATCTGCTACACATGATAGTCCTGAAATAGAGAAATTAGAGGATTTTTGGTACCCAGGCTTGCTTGGGTACTCTTTCTGATGAGATTCTAATCAGATTATTTTCTCTTGATGGCCTTTCGTCAGAATATCTGTTATATGCTGAGCCATAAACAGATTTTTCATTTTTCTTTTGGAGATGGTGTTGAACAAGCTTCAGTATGTCAACACACATACAAGTTTTATCATAATTTTCTGATGATATTCTTTCTTGTGATGAAATGAGTGGATAATTTTGAAAAGATGAGTGATCTGGTTCTGGAGTCTTTAAAGATTCTTGTTTGTTAATTGTAAATAGCTATCTATCATTAAAGCATACTTTTACGACCCAAAGAAATTTTATTAACTTTTATTTAAAATTTTAATTTCAATATTATAATTCATTTATTGCTCAATAAAAACTTAAGTCATTTATGGCTTGTGTTTGGTTTCTAAAATCCATCAACGAGCATTTACCACCACCATCAACCAACACCCGTGTCCTTGTCCTATTATCTTTTTGCTACATTGTGTGCATTGTCGTCCCATGTAAGTAACAATGTTCCCCTCTCATGTGACTTCGTTCCAGGGGCGGACCTAGGTGAAGCCCAGGGTGGCAGTGGTGGATCTAGGATTTGTTTGTAGCGAACGTCAAATTTTTCCAAAATTTACACTACTGCCGGAGGGCCAAGCGGTAGCGGGCGTTGCCCCTTGTATGTACATAGGTCCGCCCCTTAGGGTGGGCGGGCGCACCCCTTGAAAAATAAAATTTAGTGTATTTTTTAGGCAAAAACCCGACCGCACCCCCTAAAAATATGCTTGAACCACTCATCCGCATCCCCAACAAATAATTTATCGGTCCGCCACTGCTTCGTCGAGGAATATACCAAAAGCGACAAAAGTGGAAGCCAACGCTTGTTATTATGAGTAGTCATGTATCAAGTTATGGATAGTGCAATGTTTTTCTTTCCTACTAGAGTGGTGCAAGTCAAGTTTCCTACTTGAGTGGTGCAAGTCAAGGTGTGTCGTTTTTGGCCGCGCACTCACGAAGGGTGGACTATTTGATTGGCCCAGACTTTTCCAGATATTGACCTTGTGTTGTGGTTCCAACCGATAATCGATTGGCCTAAAGAAAATAGGGGGAATCCAGATTAGAAAATAGATGGAACTTTTTTGATAATTTCTTCTGCATATCATTCTCCAAACCAATAATCCTCTTTTTAAAGGAAACAAAATAACTAACACCCCACTACTTCCTAATCCTACGTAACATGAGAATATGGGCATTCCCACTATCTCTTTATTCACATGCTAATTAACATAAACGTATAAAGAAATTATAAAGAAATTAAACTTATGCATGGAACCAAGGGTGTGGAACATAACACCTTGTAACTAAATGGTGAAGAATAAAAGCAAAGTTGATACATAATAAAGGGGATATCGTATTTTCCCTTGGGTTGTAGGTAATGGTGAGAGGGGAAAAATGACACGTATTTAAATTTATTATTAATCAATCTCATTAATTTTTTTAAACAATTAACATTAACTAGTTTAAGCACTTATTAAAAAACAAAAATGTTAATATTAATTTTAATTTCTTAAGCATTATATAAAAAAAAACGCACCAAACGACATCATAAAAATACTAAAAACCGTTTAAAAAAAGTAGAGAATTCATCAGCTATTTATAGGGTTTCTTTTAACTAAGCTTCTTTTTTTTATAAATGTCGCAACGTTTTAATTTTCTCATACTATGGCGTCAACGATCATCTCACCTCCCCCCTCCCACATTCGTGACCCAAACCCCTATCACGACATACGAACCCAAACTCCTATCACGACACCATGGCGCATAGTTCCATGACCATGGGTCTGATTTGTCGTCCAGCTCTTTCACGGTCACGTAACACTACATATGGTCTTGATTAAAGTTTCAGGATTCGAACACCGATGTTGCTTATTGACTCAAGTTTTTTGTATCTTTTAAGTAGAAGTCTCTTGGTTTACTCAACATTTCTAATTGTTATACTGGACTCTTTTTACATAGAAGCCAATTTCAATTAAAATAAATACGTCATCACATACCCAATCTTCATTTAATAATCATACCAGTTTCCATAATAAACTCCAACAGAGAGTTCTTGTAAAACAGCTCATGACTTTAGCGACATACGAAAGCGTTCAATCCACTTGTGTAACGTCACAAAACTTGGCAACACGTTTATATATTTCTGTACCGATGTTTGATTTTACAGAAACAGAAGGGGAAAAGTGGTGTTATATAGATCAAATGTAACTAGAGTCACCTAAAAGTAAATCAAGCATATCGGCAGGAGTTAAAAAGGTCGTTCCACCAAGAACAACTTCTACATCCGCTCTTCCACTTTCAGATAATGCCTCCTGAGCTTCAAGTACCTTCAATACACAACAGGGTTTACATGATCAGACCAAAAAAAAAAAGAAATTAAATAAATAAAAAGCAGCAATATCCGCAAAAACGTTCGGGTTAGGTAAGTTGATAGGTCAAAGTGGGTTCAACTTGTGATGTGTGTGGTGGCACATGTAGTGACGGCAACTTGGCAAGGGCGGTAGTGGAGGTTACGGTGACGGCTGTCATGTCAGTTGCCGCCAGTAGGTGGTGGCAAGATACATTGACGATGGGTGGTGTTGGCCCATTTCGACACATTCTAAGTTAGCCAGCTTTTATAGTAGTGACCCATCTACCTAGCTTTATAGGAGTGACCCATTTTGACCCGTTGTATAATTTGGGTGGCTCAAGTAAACCCGTCTAGCTATAAAATATTATACAAATTAACCCTAGGTCATAATTGCGAGGTGCAAATGCGTAACTCTGTAAATATCTGCATTCAACTATTAACAGAGAGACTTGGTTTTGCCTGCCCAATTTACAAGTGGATAAATAAGTACCTCAATGCCATTCATGCCTCCCACAACAAACACCAGTATAACATTTTGATCAGAGAGACTTGGTTTTGCCTGCCCAATTTAAAATAAATATTCAGTATCTAAATAATTGATATACGGCAATTCATATAATTAAGATGCATAAAGTAATGATCATTTGCGTACCTGACCCAAGCCAAACCTTCCAAACCCGCTTTTAAAAAGGCGACCAACGGTAGACGAATGATATTCCAAACCAGGTACATCGTATTTGCTCAGTATTCTTGTTAAAAGTTTATAAAGTAATCCCTTTCTGGAATATGGGTCATCATCACCGATGCTATTTTCCAAGCTCGATGTCATTTCTCTAATTCCTTTGTTGCCCTTTAAATTAGTTAATTTATGAAAGAACTTAAATAGATTATCGACTCGATCCCTTAACTCTAGTTTCAACTGCATGTCACTGTAGACATTCTCGTTACTTGTATCCTTGTCAGCATCTTCTTCTTCACCCCATGTTCCCCACTGATCGTCATCGCTTTCTAACGCCTTCGAGGGCTCTTCTGTAATTTCCCCATCTTTTTTCTTTTTCAAGTTAGCTTCAAGATCATGTAACAAACCGTTGAGAAACTTATACTTCGCTAGCTTTGGATTTTCGAGAATTGCATCCACAATAGCTTCTTTAAGAAAATGTTCCTCTTGCCAAGAGAAAGGACCAGCTGAACCTGACGTCGGGAAATTCTCTCCGGCCAATATATATCCCGTTACCGTTAACAGAAACGCGTCTTCAACTGAAAATAGCCCCTGTGAAGACGATTCAGACTCTCCAAAACAACTTTTGTTGATGAGGTCACACATTTGTCTAGAAAGGTCTTGGCTTGTGTCTCCAGCGCTTATATTGAGTATTTTCTCAGCACTTATAAATGAATCCCATTTGGCGCGATATTTTTCACTCATAGCGTATGAGGTGGCAGCTGCCAGCTGTATAATTCCTTTGTTTCGCATGAAACACGAATGACTTTTAGCAAGAGCTCTAATCATAAGCTGTAAATCTGCTTTTGGATTCATGGATATTTTTTCTTTACGTAGTGTTTCTTGAAGCAGCTTCTTGATTAATATGGTACCGTCTTTTGTTCTTCTATCTAAACTAGATTCCAAATACGGTGTCCCGTTAAAGCTTTCGGTGGCTACTAATGACCCATCAAGCAGCTCACTTTCGGAAAAATCGTCACCGAGACTCACTAACGTGTTTATTTGTGTAGCCGAATCATAAGAATTCCACCCGCGTAAAAAAGCTTCAAAAAGTTGAACGTTTGTCTTCGGTGGGACTTCTCTAAGAACATATGCTAGAGGTATCTGAACATCAAGAGGAGCACGCGGTAGGTTTGGTTGGGTCTGTGAACCCTTTGCCACTGCGCGGGTCCTACGCGGAACAGATGAAAAGATTCGGTCAACAAGAGAATCTCCATGGCAACAAGGGGTAAGAAGGTCAACCGTGCGGTCAATAAGCAATAGCCCGGCAGATCGTTTACGCCGACCAACGTCGTAAAGACTAGACATGTCTGTCATAAGCTTCCCAATGGTTCTTGATGTATCACCAAGCGAAAATATTTCAAGTTTTAATTCCATCTACAATTATTAGAAACAAACAAACATCAAGAAAGACAAATGCATGTAAAGGTATAAACGAGTTAAGCCGTCTGTGAGCTACTCGGATTGACTTGCGGAATGCTCAAAATGAGCCGAGCTTAAACGAGCTCAAGCCCGGACTGAATATAAACTGTAGCTCATTTTATGAACGAGCTCGAGCCCAAGCTTCACATACCGAGCTTGATTAGTCCTGTGAGCCTAAAGAGCCTATAATTTATATAAATATAACACCTATTATATATATTATATAATGAAAGGTTTAGATACAAAAGGCTTTTAACATGCGACGGTACGCAACCACCAATATAACGTGCGTAATTATGCAAAGTTAATTGCTATTGTGCCACAGCGTTCAATTGAAGGCTTAGATTAGATCGGATGTGCAGTTGAGATGCTCACGTACGCATCGCACGATAAGGTGGTATTGTACGTTAACCAACCTCTATATAATAAATATTACTATGTACATAAATTGTAGTAATAATAACTGAATAATAAATACTTAAAATAAAAACTGTACATGTACATAAATAAAATAATTAAATATTTAAAAATAATAAACATGTCAAGCTCGAGCTGAGCTCCATATTGAAAAGTTATTAACAAACCGAGCTCAAACTTTGGACTGAGAACCCGAAACGGGCCAGGCTCAAGCTATCGTAATTTAAATAAGCGAGCTAGAGCTTAGACAAGCTCAGGTTCGGCTCGTTTACACCCCTGCATGCATGAACAGAATTCAGGACAACATATAACCGAATGAATGAATACCTTTGTTGTGAGATTATAAAGAAACTGTGCTGTAAGAGCAACACCTGGCGGTACATCCTCACCATCATGAAATGTGCCAGTACTTAAGGGAGGTAAACCGGAGCTAATAGCATTCTCTTGGTCAGCCGATAAATACGCCTCGGAAATAGAACCCTCTGATGGTAACACAAAGAACTTAGGAGAAAAAGGGCAGAGAATTAAAGGGAAGTGATGAACATAAGCAATCAGTTTCTGTCCTACATGGCCTATTGAAAAAGACGGTGATTTAGGGGTATCATCCTCTGCACGAGGGGTAAGCTGCAACCAACCCTCCTCGTCTTCGGGAATAAGATTCCCCTTGTTATGTGTGTGTGTAGTAGTGGTGTTTGGATCGTTTTTCTTCATGAGTTCCTCGTAATCTTGCACAAGTAAGGATTGATATTCATGATAAGCGTCTGGCCCCAAAGGTGAATCGGGATACGCTGACTGACCAACCTGCAAAAGCATAATGGTAGATATTGTTCAAATAGAAAATACTTTAAAAATAAAAGCCAATCAGATTTGCACAATAATACAAATAAATAGAACAAAGTACTGAAGTAGTACCTCTGAAATAGATGTATATATGGTGCACTGGATAACTCGTTTATGAGTGCTTAAACGCCGTAAAATGTATCGATGTGAATCACTTAGAAGGCGGCAAGTGAAGAATACAACTTTTGTCTGGACATCACTCTTTTGATTCCAACCAATCGCCTATAATCAGTAAGCAAAGAAAGTCACGGAATTATTCTTCAAGTCCCAAAGTATTACCATTACCATAACAAAATAAAAAAGATAGCATGTTAAGAGTAAAACTAAGTTTGTTTGCTCTTAAAAAAAGGTACGCACTTGCATCACTTGCCATAACAACTTCTCTGGAAACAGAAGGTTATTTATGCACTTTCATACTATGATCTAAGCGAAAGGCAATGTAAAAGCAATGAAATATCATGTAAATATGATTCATGAGCCAACACATCTAAAACCACATTTTATCAGAAAAAAAAAGGCATAAAGTCCCCCACCGAGTCAAGAGTAGACATGCTCTCCAAGCTGCAAACAGCAAGCGCACCCATCTCCAACAAAACCGCGAATGCCCCAAGAAACTTGAAACTTTCTGTACATCCCGCATCCACATAAACTACAGCATCTTTAAGTTCCTCAGATATCTGAACAACAAAAGAAAGAAATCAAATCACTAAAAAGATATTGACAGCGGATGGAAACTTTAAACCGATAAACGGAGATAACAGTAGCTGCAATCATACTATTACTCTCCCATACATACATCTAAAGTTACATTCTAAATTTTGAAATTAAACTTTTTCATTGTTGAGCCAACAAAATTACTTACATTTAATCTACAAGATTCATGCTCTACCAAATCACCCACCATTTTAAGAGCATAAATTCAAACAAAAATAGAATTTGTCTTAATTAAACTTACTGAATAGTGATTCTAAAACAATAAAATTACAAACATAAAGCAAGAAACAATATATATGCACATATCAAGGTTGGAGAACTCGCTAGTCGCTAGTCGGCCGGTGAGGTGGGGGACTGGAGACTACTCGGGATTAATCGGATCGGAACTTTATATGTAAATTTTATTATTTTTATAAATATGTATATATACACTCAAACATCCATATCAATATAATACTTAAAAAGGTAAAAGTAGTTCAAAATACAAACTAAACTTACATATAAGTCATAACATAACAAGTCTCAGTACTTAAAATTCAAACATTAACAAATAGCTCAAATGTAATCGTCATCCCCGTAGTGTTCAATTATTTCGACACCATCCGACTCGTATTCAATCTCCTTGTCTACTTCATCCTCTTTTTCCGACTCAAATTCTTCGTCATATTAGGGTAAGGGATAAGGAAAATGGGCTAAAGTTGTAATCTTGGGCCTATTTTGTAAGGATTTCAAATGGGCCGACTAGGGCGGCTTGGACCGGCTTTGACCGACTAGCGATTTTTTGACTGATTAGTGAAAAATTACAAGGAGTAGGAGGCCGACTAGAGACTAGTCGGCGATTAATCGCCGAGTAATCGCGATTTTTGCAAGCACATATAAAAAAAAAAAAAACTTACTTCTCTTATGGAATCAAGGCAACAATTGATGACATTAACTAAAGCCATATCAAAAGCAGATAATCTTCAGAATAGAGTAGAATTTCAAATCTGTAGAAGAAAACAAGTGGATCACGTTAATGCAATCGGTAGTAGCTGAAAAATGAACCAACTTACAGCACTTACGTGTCTTGATTGAGATGGAGGGGGGTTTCAATCCTAAGCCCTAATCGGAAAAAAAATTTAAAAAAATGATTGTTTTATTTGTTCTTTCTTCACTGTGCGTCGCCTAATATGCCATTGCTCTGCACGATTACTTCGATCTTCGATGCTAAACTGCGATTAAGAAGATGATGAGACTTGCTCGTTCCGGCAAGCGTTTGTTGATACAACATAGTCCCAATTCCCAAATCCAGTTTTTTTTTTTTTTTCTTCTTTGTGTCAAATAAATGGGAGTTAATTACATACTTAGGGCATGTTTGGCTAAGCCTTTGGAAACAACTTATTGACTTATTGGCTTTTCGAAAAGTCATAAGTTACAAAATGATGTTTGGCAATGAGGGTGTATGTGAGGGGAAAAAACTAGGGTGATACTATTCCCACCCCCCCTAATTCCTGATTACACCCCCCTACAAAAACATCACATCCATCAATCCATCAATCCATCAATCCATCATTTGCTTTTTGTTTTTAGTGTTTTTTGTCTTTTTGTTGTCCTTTTAGTATATTTTTGTGTTTTTTTGTTTTTGTTTTTTTTACAAACTTTGGGTGTAAAAACTACCCCCTCGGGCGCGCCGTTTGAATTTTTTTTTTACGAATGTTGTTAAAATATACGGATCTAGTTGTAAAAAAAAAATCGTGGTCAACGCCCCTCCGTGGCACGTGGTTCCCGAGGGGGTAGTTTTTTACACCCAAAGTTTGTAAAAAAAAAAGAAAAAACAAAAAAATAATAAAAACACCAAACTTTGGGTGTAAAAAACTACCCCCTCGGGCGCGCCGTTTGAATTTTTTTTTACGAATGTTGTTAAAATATTCGGATCTAGTTGTAAAAAAAAAATCGTGGTCAACGCCCCTCCGTGGCACGTGGTTCCCGAGGGGGTAGTTTTTTACACCCAAAGTTTGTAAAAAAAAAAGAAAAAACAAAAAAATAATAAAAACACCAAACTTTGGGTGTAAAAAACTACCCCCTCGAGCGCGCCGTTTGAATTTTTTTTTTACGAATGTTGTTAAAATATACGGATCTAGTTGTAAAAAAAAATCGTGGTCAACGCCCCTCCGTGACACGTGGTTCCCGAGGGGGTAGTTTTTTACACCCAAAGTTTGTAAAAAAAAAAAAACAAAAACAAAAAAATAATAAAAACACCAAGTCAAGAATAAGGTGCTACTGCCTACTATAATTGGTGCTACTGCCTCAAAACAGAAAACAAATATCAAGTCAAGAAATGCCTACTATTATTATTATTATTAAAAAAACGTGGATCATATAATTGGTGCTACTGCCTACTATAATTGGTGCTACTCTCTCAAATTTCAATCTAAAATTTTACAAAGTGACACAAGAGCATCAAGAGGGTATAGTTTTATTCGTTGTGTAATTTTTTCTTATCTTTGATTCATGTTCTTATTTTTTCTTATTCAACTTTTATAGCATTCAGAAAAGTTAAAGAAATGTCTGGATTTTCAACAGATCAGGTATAGTTTTTAATTCCCATGTTTCAAGTTTCAGCTTAGTTATATAATCTAGCTAGGTTAAGGGTCTTGTTTTAGTCTGATGAATGCATGCGAGAAAGTTTTTCCGAATGCTACCCGATTACTTTGTAGGTGGCACGTTTCTCAAAGTGTATTTAGAAACTGCAAATCATTTTTCACCACGGATCATGATTGGAAAATCTTCAATATAATGTGGAATGCACTCGTTGAATCTCAAACGTGGACATCATTCCTCCAAAATTACAAGCAACTTCAGGCAATGTTAATCCATCATCAAGGTATGTATTATTACTATAATTCTGTTAGTATTATTGTTACCATCGTTATCATCATTATTATCTTTGCAGATGTTTTGGATTACTTGAATAGTACTTGGTTAAACAAGTATAAAGAAATGTTTGTGTCCGTATGGACTAACGAATGCTTACATTTCGGAAATCAGACAACTAACAGAGCTGAAAGCCAACATGCCAAGCTAAAAAAATTCTTGAATTCAGCAAATTGTACCTTAGATAAGATTGTTCGTCACATTGATGAAGTAGTGAACTCGCAATATACAATTGTTAAAGATAGCTTCGAAAAAAGTAGAACTGTTCTAATGCATAAACACAACCTACCAATGTTGAAGCTATTACATGGCTCTGTTTCTCATGAAGCACTTGATATAATAATAGAAGAGCGTCATTTAAAGCGTTCACATTGTCGTTGTCAAGTTTTAAACAAGCCTTTGATAATCGATCCAAGCCTGGAAAGAAAAGTTTACTACAAAAGTTAAAAGCATTAACCAATCCAAGTATACCTTTTGTTGAAGAACCTGATGTTAAAAAAAATACTCGTGGACGACCAACTACAAAATCCAAACAACAAACAATGCCGAACCCTGCAATTGCTAAACCGCCCCCTCAACGAAGCTACTCTCAGAAGCCTCCAAGGCACAGTCCGTTTACGAACTATCAAGAGCATGATTACACTCAAGAACCTGCAAGGCATAGTTCATTTACGAACTATCAAGAGCAGGATTACACTCAAGAACCTGGAAGGCATAGTTCATTTACGAACTATCAAGAGCAGGATTACACTCAAGAACCTGCAAGGCATAGTTCATTTGTGAACTCCCAAGATCATGATTACACTCAAGAGCCTTGGAGACATAGTTCATTCGGGTATCTAGAGACTGCTGATTATGTTGGTTACATCAGTCCAGACGTGAACTATCAAGTGCCTGGTGAAACAAGTTCGTTCATAAATCAAGATATTTACGGAAAAAAACCATTCAAGGACGATCCTGGTGAACCAAGTCCGTTCATGACACAAGATACAGACGGACAAGGTTTTTTTACCAACCTTTTAAACACACCGGGATATGATTTCATGGGGTTGAACCAAGATATTGTCGGACAAAGTTCTTTCGCCAACTCTACAAGTGCGCCAGGCTATGACTTCATGGGGTTGAACCAAGATCAAGCATCACAGGTGATACACAACTAACGTGTTAGGTGATGGAAATTGTGGGTTTCGGGCGACAGCTTCTGCTCTCGGGTACGGTGAAGATGAATGGTTATTTATCCGGAGATCACTGTTGGAAGAGCTACTCGAGTTTAGAAATAAGTACACTAAGGCTTTCTTAGGCTCATTCAAAGATGTGTTCACGTCCTTGGCTTGGCCAGGATCGGGGTTTGCACCTGAAAAACACTGGATGATTATGCCAGAGGCAGGATTCTTGATTGCGAACAAGTTTAATGTGATCGTTCATTTTTTATCTCAAGAAAAAAGAAACAGTTCTACTTGTTTTCCGCTTTGGAGAGGCCCTCACGAGTTCCCAGAAAAAAAAACAATTACAATTGCACACGTGAATGGTAACCATTTTATAATGGTAGAATTGCAAGGAGAGTATCCAATTGCCAGCACAAACAACCTATGGAAATTAATGAGAGAAAACGATGCAGCTGGCTGGGAGAATATATTTGAATCACGTCAAAATATGTATAAGTCTTGGATAGCACAACCTGCTACATTTGGGGGGTGTATCGATTAAACCTCTGTATGTAAATTATTAAATGATAATAATTTTGTAAAAAAGTACGTATTTTTATATAGCTTTTGTTACAGCTATAAATATAATTTGATAAATTATAACAATAAAAACTAATAATAAATACTATATCATTACTACTACTAATAATAATAAATATAATAATAATAAAAATAATAATAATAATAATAATACTAACTAATTAAATAATAAACAAATACTAATTAATAATAATAATAATACTAACTAATTAAATAAATGAATAAAAAAGACAACAAAAAGACAAAATAGGCTAGAAACAAAAACCAAGTGATTGATGGATGTGATGTTTTTAATAGGGGGGGTGTAATTAGTAATTAGGGGGGTGGGAATAGAATGACCCAAAAACTAATAAGTCAATAAGTCACTCCATCCTGACTTTTCCAAAAAGCCAATAAATTAATAAGTTGTTTCAAAAAGCTTAGCCAAACATGCCCTTAGTCCCAGCGATTTGCACAAAATAACATACTTAAATACTATAATAGTTTAAAATCACATTCTAGGGTATTAACTTTTCATTTTGTAACGTTTGGAGTTATTAACGTTATTTGTAGGTTTAAAATCACATTCTATTAGTACATAAGTATGTTATTTTGTGCAAACCACATGGACTAACTATGTTAATACCTAAGAAGTTAATACCTCCAAACGTTACAAAATGAAAAGTTAATTCCCTAGAAATTGATTTTAAACTATTAGTACCTAAGTATCTTATTTTGTACAAACCACAGAAACTAACTATGTAATTAACTCAATAAATGGTAAAGTGAGGTAATAAAAAATGTTCTTTTTAATTTCTTTATCGTAATAAAATATATATATATATATATATATATAACTATATAATACATCTCCAATGGTCACAAAAGTAATTTAACACCTATTTTTTAAGATGGCAGACTAATAGTCTTAAATAAAACCTATATTTTTACATTTTTGTTCCCATTTTATCCTCCTCTTCACCTGAATCGTTATGTTTCAATCTACCTTTATATCATCAGTTTCTTCACCCTTCACCTGAATCGTTATCTTTCAATCTACCTTTATGATTGAATCTCTACAACCACAAACGAATTCAGTTCTTTCCTATTTCCTCCATCAATTGTTACTGCTCATTCATACCTCATTCACTACACCAATTTAATTCCCAGATACGTTTCATACCAGCAACTATTTAACATCAAACCCATCATGGAACTGGTTACTCATTTGTAGTTTGATTTGGCTACACTCAGGTGTTCGATTTCTACTTTTCTTGCGAATTTCTACTTTTTCTTGTACACAACCCTTCTACTCACTTTTAATTTCATCAATTGTGAAGCAGGTCCTCCCCACGGCTCCTTAATTTCATACCCCTGCAACCGGAATCCCCATATCTCAGGTGCGAATTATGTCATGTTTTAGTATCCTATGAATTACATGCTCAATGGTGCTTGGTTATTTTTAGTATAGGAGTAGATCTAAAAATAGAGAATTGTCTTGGGCTAACTCGTGCTCTTTTCAAATGTTTAAAGTCCTGTGCCGCTGTTGTGTTTTGTTGTTGCCCCTGTCTTGGGGTGGTGTTGTTTATAAAAGTTTACTTTCAAAAAAAAGGATGCTTCTTGATCTATAGTTAGTTCTAGAAGACGGCACTTAAGATCATGCTCGCAAAACGGATATCTATAAATTATCATCATTTTAAGTTGGTAAATGAAAGATTTCGTTACCTTTGCTATATTTGTGGCAGTGGCTGCAAAATGTTTATAATTCTTGCATCCAAATCATAGTGGTTCCCCGTTATTATCTTACTGTAAATTCATGTGTATGTATGCAGTAAATTCATTTTAATATTGAAACACATGTATTACTATTTTTGGTTTAAGATAATATATTTTTTTGTTAACGTAGGGATGAATATTAAATTACCCCAGCTTGATATTGACCCGTTTGAACCATACTTTTTGGTTCAGCTGGAACCCACTGCGTTGCATACCTGGAAGGGTGAAATGGGTTATTACTGCGTTTTAAATAGCCCACCATTTAATATATTCAACGTTACTTAGGCCATTTCACTTCCGTTTACCTGTAAGGTTACATCCAGCTCTTGTATTTTACCCCTATTTTCCCCCAGCTCGATATTGGCCCGTTTGAACCATACTGTTTGGTTCAGCTGGAAACCACTGCGGTGCATACCTGGTAGGGTGAAATGGTTATTACTACGTTTTAAATAGCCCAGCGTGTAATATATTCAACGTTACTTACGCCATTTCACTTCCGTTTAGCTGTAAGGTTTCACCCAACTCTTGTATTTTACGCCTGTTTTCCCACCTTGCGTGTCATGTATCCGTATCCAGAAATTTGTTTAACGCTACGGATTGGATTGCATTTGCAGGCGCACTTACAGGCACCCTACCCACGATGCCTGAGTTACCTGTCGAAGTGATCATTTTTGGCATACTAACAAGGGTTCCAGCGAAGACTGCTGCCCGCTCTAAAAGTGTCTGCAAGGAATGGCGTTCGCTAATATCAACACGCAACTTTGAAAAAGCTCACTGTTCACGCTTATTGATCCCGAGTAATCAAAGAACTCTATTGCTTCATGACCTCAACTGCCATGTTCTCCCGATGGATTTTGAGATTGGTGACTATGGCCCACAGACCATAGTTCCCCTCCCGTTTCAAGCTGAAATAAGGGATGTCATGGTGCTGTCACATCGGGACGGCCTCCTATGTGTATGCTTGCAGCCTACACATGAATTGCTCCTCTGGAATCCCACGACTGGCGCACACAGGCTTTTGACCAGCCCAGCTGGCCATGGGCTGTATACACATATAGCAGATACCGTTGGCTTATACAATGGCGCATCTAACGACTACAGACTACTGTATTTATCTCGAACATCAGATCTGCAGTCAGCCCATATCTACTCTACATAGCTGGGAAACTGGCGAAAAATAAGCTTCGAAACTAACCGTGAATACCAAGCGCGCAGATTCTATTGGTCACCCGGTACCGTATGCGGTGACACTTTGTACTTTACCGTCTGCGAATGCTGGGTAGTCGGTAAAAATGTTGTTGTTGGGTTTCATACTAACACTGAGGAGGTTACAGATATTATCTTCCCGCCAGTACCATTCTCGGGGATTTTCCAAAGCACTTTGGTGGATGTGCGGAAATCTCTTAACATGGTTCTGTGGACTGGCCATCAAGATATGTCACTGACACTATGGGCCCTACAAGGAGAACACTGGGTCAAACACTTCTCAACTCCTACAGTTCCGCCCATACCCTTACGAATATGGCTAACCATCACCCACTACATGACCAATGGAACTTTTTTGGTGATGAGTAATTCATGAAAGCTTTACGACATACAAGTTGACAAGAACCCCTTAGAATGTTACTACGCATCCAGTTGGTTTCGAGGCTACATAGGCGCGGTTTTCCTACAGACCTTAGTCTCACCAAATGGTTGATTTCCTTAAAACCCCATCTTTACTATGTTACTACTGTACTGTTTGGTTCACGGTATGTATGCCACATATGCTGGTTTTGTTCACACTTCTAAGCATGAGTTATTTAAATGGTTTTACTACTTTTCGTTCCGTCTTTACATGCTTCTCCTTATTGTTCTCGTATTGCAAACCGCTTATTTGAGGCGTAAGCCTCCATGCTTTGACGGGCTCAGACATTACTGAATCCCCATTGACTGGAATATAAAATATAGATCGTTTACCCCAGTTCAATATCGACCTGTTTGAATAAATACGGACCGAGTAATTTTTTAAATACCAAACAATGCACCTATGCAAAAGAAGCGTGCAACAAGATACATTCTTTAAACGCATAAATCGATATAAACCTACGCAAAAGTAGCGTGCAACAAGATACATTATTTAAACGCATAAATCAATATAAATTAACAATTAAACAGTGAACAAGATACATTCTGTTATCACATAAAGTGAATCTTTAAATCTACACTTAAACAGTGAACAGGATACATTCTTTAATCTCATAAATCGATATAAATTTAAATTCCCAGTTGTCTAAAATAAAAAAGAAAACTTAAATCCCATGGGAAAGTCTCAAATATGTTTAGCCCAGTGACCCCTCAAATGAATTGCATTGTAAAAAATAAAACCTTCAAAACCCAAATTCTCCAACGCCTTCTTGAAAGCCCCTTTGGTCATCTTTTGGCCCGCGATCCGAACCCAACGGCGTTTCGTGCTCATCGGCAATATCCTAAAGTCCATTTCTGAGGTTCCGGCTGAGGTTTTTACTTTTCGATTCGCCCCACTTCAAAATATAATCATCACTTATCTCATGGTTTCGAGATTTCAAGTGGTTTAAAAGTTGAACCATATTAAACTCACCCATTTTCCCGTTAATAAAACAAAATAAAATGAATGTTACTCTCAAACTTATCAAACAACAACTATATCCTTCTAACAGATGAAACGCTTAACATACTTCGGTTCTTCCACCTCATTAACTGTTTCCCGGTCCCTATAACGCACGAGCAACCCCTGCCTGCTTACATGGATATCATCGTATGGATCAACTGTTTTATAACCGCGTTAGGCCTATACTCATTTAACCACATACAAGGACTGATTTTTAACCCCATAACTAATGTAATTGTTGTTGCGATTTAATTTTATTATTGTCCTGGTATTGACAGATCACTATGTATGTAAATTGCGTCTCTTTTATTGCCACACCTGTGCATGTGTTCTTTAATGGGTTTCACTCCCCCAATCACATGCACATACGGTGATCTATCCATACATCGATTTAATCTGCCACATATTTAACGCAGGTTGAGGTCACACATCCACACCGTATATCTGATACGCCCAAAAAACAACGTGTCGATAATGTTGACTCGGTTGCGCTACAGAAGGAACGTAACAAATGATATTATGCTGCAAGAAAAGCCGCTAAGGAGTTACGTAATCACACAGCGCCCGATCAGACTCCATATATTCTTGTCACAACTTTGACATCTGCTATACCAGTGAGACCCTCTACGTCACAACAACCACACAATGAAACACCCGCTCCACGCAGGAATCAGAAAAAACCAAATTCACGCTACTCACTGATGCCAACAACAACCTTGTCCGCAGAAGCTCAAGCATATGTGCCGTCCTGTGAAAAGGCCGAACCCATACCCCATCTCTCCCAAGGTTACTATTTCCATAAGCACCACTGATTTAGTAAATTTAAATTTCATACTTGCCTTACTAAAGATATTTTATTCAACAGGTTCTCAAGCAGAGCCACATACACCACTGACTCGCTTCCCACACATTATTGATAACACACCACTTATAGAACAAATCACGACACACGATCCATATAACTTTGTTTTCGACGGCCTCCCCACATCACACCGTATCCTAAAGGAAATGAGCCCTTGCCCTCGGTGTGCCGCAAAACGCTTCCCTTTTGAATCCCCAACCTTTTGCTGCATGGAAGGAAAAACAGTCCTTGCACACACTGAGATTCCAGAACAACTACACCATTTATACACAACACAAGAAGAGATTGGCAGGGTTTTTAGAGAAAAAATACGCGCCTACAACACCAACTTCTCTTTCGCTTCAATGGGTGTCTCGTTAGATGAAACAATGACCAACATGACAGGGGGTGTGTACACCTTCCGTGCGCACAAAGGAATATATCACAAAATAGACCAACTGGTTTCACGGGATGGCACACCCAGATACTTACAGCTATATTTTTATGACCCTGATACGGAGTTAGAACATCGGTTGTGCTGGCCAAATTTAGATGGTACTATTACTAGAATTCTTACGCAAGCTCATTCCACAAACCCGTACATGATAACCTTCCGCCGCCTAGCCGACCTAGGGCCCCTAAACAACTACAGAGTTACCATAAATGCTTCAGTTGAACTTGACCAACGTGTCTACAACCGACTTACCACATCTGAGGTGGCTGGTATTTGGGTAGAAGGTAATGACAGTATCACCGCATACAAAAGAAGTATCATTGTTTATGGCAGGTCTGAACATCAACAAACTATTCAACCATACTACAGTTGCTACGACCCACTGTCATACCCTCTATTCTTTCCCAATGGTGAGCCCGGATGTCATTCAAATATACCACGCCTTGGAGTAGTCGCCACTGAAACCCAATCCAATCAGAACACCATTGAGGACGACATAGACGGTAGCAACATTTCTACACACATTTTCATAGTTACAAATAAAACACGGGCATCCTAATATTATTTGGACTTAACTGCTAACCCTTTAAACCTTATATCAATATGCAGAGCTGGAGACACGAAGATCCAGGACAATTGTTGCTATGCGAGAATACTATTGCTATAAGTTCCAAGTCCGTCCAACTGCAAACATACTGCTTCTCGGCGGCAGGTTGCTACAACAGTTTACAGTTGACGTCTACATAAAAGTAGAGACATCGCGGTTACATTACTATGAACGGAACCAACCTAGAATAAGGGCAGAACTATACCAAGGAATTGTGGATTGCATGAATGCCGGTGACGCTCATCCGACCAGAATTGGCACGCGTATCGTCCTTCCTACATCTTTCATTGGTGGTCCTCGCGACATGCGTCGTCGCTTCCTAGACGCAATGACATTAGTACAAGATGATGGGAAACCAGATTTGTTTTAGACAATGACATGTAATCCACAATGGCCTGAGATTTCTCACAATTTACACCTTGGGCAGACTGCACAAGACCGCCCGGATCTTGTTTCCAGAGTTTTTCATGCAAAATTGGAAGATCTTAAGGAACAACTCTTTAAAAAACACATTTTGGGCGAGGTACGAGCACACATTTACGTAATTGAGTTCCAGAAACGTGGTTTTCCGCATGCCCATTTCCTTCTTATAATGTACCCACAATACAAAATCATTAACCCAGATCAATATGATAAGTTTGTGTGTGCTGAAATCCCAGACATCCAAACGCATCCCCAACTGCATGCCGTCGTTGTCAAACACATGATACATGGACCCTGTGGAACCCTCCGCATGACCATCCCTTGCATGCAAGGGGATCCTAAAAAATGTCGCTTCCATTATCCAAGGCAGTTTAATGACCATACAACACAGGGAGATGACACATATCCCCTATATCGAAGACGCAACAACGGCATCAAACTGGACATAAGGGGGAAAACACTAGACAATAGATGGGTAGTTCCATACAACCCAACGTTGCTTATGATGTTCAACAGCCATATTAATGTCGAGATATGCTCAAGTGTAAAATCCGTGAAATATCTATTCAAATATATTTACAAGGGCCATGATAAACAGGTCATACAAATACATCCAGATGCAAATGACGTTGTTATCAATGAAATAAAACGATTCCAGGATGCACGCTACGTATCACCACCTGAGGCAATGTGGCGTATTTTTTCATTCCCTCTCTCTCAAATCTACCCTGCTGTTTTATCATTACAACTACACCTCCCTAAAAATCACACCGTAACCTTTACAGACACCGACATAATCTCTGAAGTTATACACAGGGAAAGGGTTAAAAATACCATGCTCACTGCTTTTTTTGAGAAAAATAGGCAGGACCCAACAGCCAGGCACCATTTGTACAAAGATTTCCCAACCCACTACACATGGAATAAAGACGACGCCCTTTGGAAAACTCGTAAAATAAAGCCACGAAGGGGGAGAATTGTTTCTGCAAATCTGGCTGAAGGAGAACGGTACTACTTACGACTTCTTTTGACACATATCAGGGGGCCTACTTCGTTTGAACATCTTCGTACGATAGAAGGTGTTCAACACCTTACTTTCCGTAAAGCCGCTTTAGAGAAAGGCTTAATTGAAAACGACAACAGTTTATCACAATGTCTTGATGAAGCCGCCGTATTTCAATTCCCAATGGCGTTGCGAAGGTTATTTGCAACCATATTGGTTTTCTGTGAACCAGCTGATGTTCGCCAACTATGGGTTGACCATTTTGATACACTTTCCGAAGACCATCAACGGCATTCTCAAAACAACACACACATCCAAAATTTGGTTCTACAGGAAATCGGCTCATACCTACAATCTATGGGTAAAACACTATTTGAATTTGACCTCCCTGCTATATCAAATGACGTAACCCCACTTGACGTAACCCACCGTGACACATAAGATGAATTAAACATAATTGTTGACCCCGCACACTTACATGCACAACACTCCCTCATCCCCGACCAACAAAGTGTCTTTCACGAAGTCATGCACCACGTTAACGATGGGCTACAAGGGGTGTTCTTCATAGACGGCCCAGGTGGAACAGGAAAAACCTTCTTGTACAACGCACTGCTCGCTGAGGTCCGTTCACGTGGCCTCATTGCACTTGCAACGGCTTCATCAAGCGTTGCGGCAAATAACATGTCGGGTGGTAGAACAGCCCACTCTAGATTCAAAATCCCAATAAACTTAAACAACAACTGCATGTGCAACGTAAAAAAACAAAGTGGGGCTGCTCGCCTCATTAACTTAGCGAAACTGATCATTTGGGATGATGAAGCATCCATGGCCAGACGACAATCCATAGAAGCAGTTGACCGCACCTTGCAAGACATCACCGGCATAACTCTCCCATTTGGTGGAAAGATAATGGTAATGGGAGGAGACTTCAAGCAAGTGCTACCAGTTGTCAAAAAAGGCACACGAGCACAGATCGTAGACGCTAGCCTACGCATGTCATCTCTTTGGTCATTGACTAAGAGGATGCAGTTATCGATAAATATAAGGGCCATCAACGATCCATGGTACTCACAATTCCTATTATGAGTAGGCGGCGGAACTGAACCCACAATAGATGGAACATTCATCAGAATCCCCGAAGACATGGCAATTCCGTTTACAACCAGGGATAACTCGATCAAAGAACTCATTAAAGCCATTTTCCAGTCTCTACATACAAATGTCGAATCCTCTGATTGTATAACTTCAAGGGCAATCTTAACAACTATAAATGAAAATGTCGACGAGATTAATGACCATATCATCGGCATTTTCCAAGGTGAAGAAAGACGATACAACAGTTTTGACACAGCGGAGGACGACCAACAAAACCTGTATCCAACCAAGTTTCTAAACTCACTAACAATCAGCGGGTTGCTGCCCCACAAGCTTCGTCTCAAAACTGGATGCCCTATTATATTGCTCCGAAACATCGACCCGGCAAATGGCCTATGCAATGGCACTAGACTTATATGTAAAGCATTCGGACACAACGTCATTGATGCAGAAATAGCAATCGGTGACCATAGCGGGAAAAGAGTTTTCCTACCCAGAATACCCATGACTCTATCCGAAGACGATATATTCCCATTCAAACTGAAGAGAAAACAATTCCTGGTATGACTTAGCTTCTCAATGCCAATCAATAAATCCCAGGGCCAAACAATACCCTACGTTGGAATTTACCTCCCGAAATCTGTATTCTCACATGGCCAGCTTTACGTGGCACTATCAAGAGGCAAATCACGTGAAAACACAAAGGTTCTGGTCCACCCGGCAAAAAGGTTTACACAACCCGGGATTTACACCTCCAACGTTGTGTATCGCGAAGTTTTGCAACCCTGATCCCCCAATGTTATACAAACCAAAAGGTACGTTGGGTTATATATTTAATGTCACCAACATGAAACAAAAATTGGGTGTCTACTCCACCATACATCACTTCCCAGATCCCCCCCCCCCCAGTCTGTTATAAAATCTTTCTATGTTTACTGTTGCAATGACGGGTCTTTTTAATTTTACCACAAGCCCCTACGAAAACATGTGATCTCACCCGAGCTGTTCTGTTTACTCATCTATTAATAAAGAGACTCTGATGCTGGTACGATTATACATTACTCCATACGGTTCACTCATACTCTAATGCTAATGTGTCTTAACGATTACCAGTTGACCCATTTGATGATTATGCAACACCATCTGCCCATACCAGTTTCAAAAAAACTACATAAAAAGGCAATAATTCGACAACACTTACAGTTGGCCAATTTGTAACACAATACCAGTTTGCATCACGAGCAAACGGGTCACCTATCATCTATCGTTATTATAACACTAAACTTGACCCAACCAAAAAAATTGACTGCTCATAGTTATTGACATATTTATTAACTTGGTGGTTTTTCAAATTTTTATTTTCAGCAGTTTAAAGGCGATAACGATGTGGACCAACAACGTTCATGCATCTGGACATCAAACAAGAAAATCAAAAGCTGTTCCGGTTACCAGCTATGACTACCTTCACTCATCTATTATTAAACGGACTCTGCTGCTACTACTATTATTCATTACTACATACGGTTCACTCATAGTGTTATGCTCATGCGTATTTATGATTGCAATTTCACCCGTTTGACGATTATGTAAGACGATCTCATCATAATAGTTTTGGTTATTTTGGTTTGAAAATTTGTTGGGTCACCTATCGCCTATCGTTATGTGTCTTAACGATTACCAGCTGACCCGTTTGATGATTATGCAACACCATCTGCCCATACCACTTTCAAAAAAACTACATAAAAAGGCAATAACTCGACAACACTTACAGTTGACCAATTTGTAACACAATACCAGTTTGCATCACGAGCAAACGGGTCACCTATCGTCTATCGTTATTATAACATTAAACTTGACCCAACAAAAAAACTTGACTGCTCATAATTATTGACATATTTATTAACTTGGTGGTTTTTCAAATTTTATTTTCAGCAGTTTAAAGGCGATAACGACGGGGACCAACAACGTTCATGCATCTGGACATCAAACAAGAAAATCAGAAGCTGTTCCGGTTACCAGCTATGACTACCTTTACTCATCTATTATTAAACGGACTCTGCTGCTGCTACTATTATTCATTAGTACATACGATTCACTCATAGTGTTATGCTCATGCGTATTTACGATTGCAATTTCACCCTTTTGACGATTATGTAAGACGATCTCATCATAACAATTTTGGTTATTTTGGTTTGAAAAATTGTTGGGTCACCTATCGCCTATCGTTATTGTGACACTACATCTTCACTTTTACTAATTCTTATTTTTTCCCTCAATCTGACCCGTTCAATTCCAAAACCATGAAGATTCGATAACTCCATACTCAATCCCGGCGAAACGGTTCAACAATCGTTATAACCCAAATTCTAAAATTTTACTAATTCAAAAATTTCCAAAACCAGACCCGTTGAAAACCAAAAAAAAAATTTGAACATGTTAAAAAAAACTACACACATACTACTATACATACTCTAATATTACCAACGTTTTAATAACCGGTTTTTGAATCGGCCCCATATATGGTTTCAAACTGTTTAACCACTTCACCTGCATTCTATTACATGCTCACACTGGCATCACTAACCAACACTATACCGTCATAAAAATACAACTGCAAATAAAAAAACACCAAACATTATTCAACCACTAAAACCGCCTGGTTCTAAACCGCCCTCCTTGCACATTCAAACAGATAACAACCAACATCACTAATTAACCATATCATGTCATAAAAACCCAACTTCACCTAAAATAAAAGTCCAAACAATAGTCAACCGGTATAACCGCCCGGTTCGAATCGGTCCCGAAAAAGTTCAATACTACATTCACCTTCAACGTCGGTCAAATAAAACTTAATTGGGATTGGTATTCATACCGTTCGATACTACATTGAAATTCACTTGCACTCAAATAAAACTTATACTTAAATACATCATTTATCTTTTATAATAAATATAATAAATACTAAACAACTAAATCCTCCCACTAAAATAAAACCCCTGTAAAAACCACGTGGTTCTCCTTCAACCTAACCTAATGTTTATAATCCACACCTCAATTCACGAACTCAAGTCCACCCTTAACCCCATTCAATATTTCGTCCATTCCAATCACCCCATTTAATTGTTTTGTACGTTACTCAGGGAAAATCATCCCAATCACAAGATTCAATTGTTTCGTATTTCCACCTTCATTCAATACTGACGATTCAAATCAAATATTGAAGGCCAGTAATTAATTGACGACAATAATTTAATTACCACCATCGTTTGGAAACCCACAATTATTTAACATGGAGCCCTCACATCAATTGTCTGCTTGTCACGGCCCCCATCCCGGTTTGACCCGGTCCAGGAGCCGCGGGACAGAAATCCCGTGGTATTTAATTTGGCAGCGGAATTATTAACAGGATCGTTTAAAATTGGAAAAATGCCCGATTATTTTATTTCATAATCCGGGACAAACCCTGTAATTTACAATAAGGGAATTTCACTGGGAAATCCCTATTTTACAAAAAAAAACATGTTTCTTTATTTAATCGAGCCACTTCTTCAAGCTTGTAGTGCTACACGGCACTTTTCCTGGATCACAGCAGATCACCTGAAACATGTTTTAAAAAGGTTTTATCTGCAGGGAAATACTGGCGAGTCACTCATTTTGCACAAAACGACAAATTGTTATAATATACAGTATTAAGGGCAATTACATTGTTTATATATCAACCAATTACCCAACGGTATTTGTCACTCGACTCCTTTCTGTGACTATGGTCATATCACCCATTGGCTAACTCGTTGTCCAATGGTGACGGTTATCAAGTATTGTATACAAAACCCCACATACCGGCAGTAATTGAATATTACAAAGACTTAATCCCTATAATTATAACTTTGAAAACAAATATGATTTTTGAAAGCAATTTGGTAAAAAGAGAATGACTCACATTGCAGATTTAAACGGGCAGAGTTTAGCCTACTGATAAGCCTGTTAACCTAATTCAAATAACAATGCACACGAAAACTAGGTTAGTAACTTTAATCCTACTTTTACGATAACTCACGAGATCAAAACCTTCACAATGAATGACAAAGTGCGATACTTAAACATCCATCGAATTCACGACGAATGACAAAGCATAACCCGAGTTTGGGCAGCACTTAAACATCCATCAGATTGGTTTCTATCGATCGGACATTAAATCATAGCAGTGATCGAGTTATTACCCTGTTATCGCGGCAGAATTTCATGATTGTGTGTGTTTTTGGAGTAAACAGATGATATCTCTGTGTAGAAAACGAATTTTAACGTCGAACCAACGCCAAACTTCAAGTGCCAAACCCCTGAATTTATACTGGAAAAACGGCGCGCTCGCGTGTCACGAGAGGCTCTCGCGTGGCGCGAGAGGCTCTCGCGTGGCGCGAGAGGCTCTCGCGTGGCGCGAGAGGTCACTTGTAGCATAGGGTAGCCACGTGTCTCAGTAGCTTGGGTGAGTCGACCGTTCGTTAAAATTCAATTCCTATAAAAAACTGTTTGGATAATACTGACTAGGAAATACCCCCCTCCTGAGTTTTAGGGGCCCTGATCCTGATTCCGATTGTTCTGAAAATTTTAGGGGTCATGCAGTATCACTTGGGGGTCTCAATTAGGGTTTCCTATTGGGTAAAATATAATAAGAAATAATAGTTTTGGTGAGAGTTGTTACATCCTCCCCACCTTAATAAAAATCTCGTCCTCGAGATTTACTGGAACAAGTAGGGATACTTTCGCTTTATCTCTGATTCCAGCTCCCAAGTGTACTTAGGTCCTCTCTTCGAATCCCATTTGACTTTGACCTGTACGAGTCTTTTGTGTTTGAGAAACTTGACCTTTCTGTCTTCTATTTGCAGTGGCTTCTCAACAAATTTTAACTTTTCATTTACCTCTACATCTTGAAGAGGTACTACCAGGGATTCGTCAGATAGACATTTCTTGAGGTTGGATACATGAAAGACGTCATGTACCCCAGCTAGCTCTTCTGGTAGTTGTAAGCGATAGGCAACTGGTCCTATACGTTGGATTACTAGGAATGGTCCTACGTACCTTGGACTTAGCTTTCCCTTCTTCCCGAACCGAACTACTCCTTTCCAAGGAGAAACTTTCAAGAGTACCTTATTTCCGACTTGAAATTCCAGTGGCTTACGTCGATTTTCTGCGTAACTCTTCTGGCGATCTCGAGCCGTTTTCAGTCTTTCCTTGATTTGAGTGATCTTGTCAGTGGTTTCTTGCACTATTTCAGGACCTGATAATTGACTTTATCCTATTTCTGCCCAACATACTAGAGTTCTGCACTTTCGTCCATACAGTGCTTCGAATGGGGCAGCTTCAATGCTTGCATGATAACTATTATTATAGGAGAATTCGATTAAGGGCAGGTGGTCATCCCAATTTCCACCAAAATCTATTACACATGCCCTGAGCATGTCTTCCAGGGTTTGAATCGTCCTTTCACTTTGTCCGTCTGTTTGAGGATGGTATGCAGTGCTTAACTTTAGTCGGGTTCCCATTGCTTCCTGGAAACTGGTCCAGAAATGGGAAGTGAAACGACTAGCTCTATCCGATACAATGGAGAGTGGAACTCCATGTAAGGATACTACTTCGTCTACGTATAGCTTTGCTAACCTTTCCATGCTAAAGGTTTCCTTCATGGGTAGAAAATGAGCTTATTTGGTTAATCAATCCACAATTACCCAAATTGCATCATTACCTTTTCTAGTTTTGGGCAACTTAGTAACAAAGTCCATTGTTATGAGTTCTCATTTCCATACAGGCATTTCTAATTGTTGAAGTAGACCTGAGGGTTTCTGGTGTTCCGCGTTAACTTGTGAACAAGTCAAGCACTTAGATACATATCTAGCTATGTCATTTTTCATTCCTATCCACCAGAAATTATTTCTTAAATCTTGGTACATCTTATTATTTCCAGGGTGCATGGTATACCTAGATTTATGGGCTTCCTCTAAAATCTTATTTCTTAACTCTCCTTGCTTAGGTACCCAAATCCTTTTCTTATGGAATCTCCAAATTCCATCAGCTCCTTGCTCTAATTCCTTTATTCGTCCTTTCATTCCTTCAGCATCATCCTTGATTGTTGTGGCCTGAATATTTTTCAATTGTTCCATTAAGTCTAATTGTAAACTTAATCTAAGAGCACGACCTCGTCGTTGTTTCTCATGATACTTACGACTTAAGGCATCTGCAACTACATTTGCCTTTCCTTCGTGATATTGAATATCACAGTCGTAGTCACTTAGAATTTCTATCCATCTTCTTTGCCTCATATTTAATTCTTTTTGCCCAAATATATATTTTAAACTCTTATGATCTGTATAGCCAGTAAACTTACTTCCATACAGATAATGCCTCCAAATCTTAAGGGCAAAAATTATCGACCCTAATTCTAAGTCATGCGTCGTATAATTTTCTTCGTGCTTTTTCAATTGCCTTGAGGCATACGCAATTACCTTTTTGCGTTGCATTAGCACACATCCTAATCCTAGCTTAGAAGCATCGCAGTAGACTTCAAAATCCTCTGTTCCTTCTGGTAAGGCAAGGATTGGGGCGTTTGTTAATCTTTGTTTTAAAATCCTAAAAGCCTCTTCTTGCTTAGGTCCCCATTCAAACTTAATTGTTTTACAGGTTAGCTTAGTTAATGGCACGACTATCTTAGAAAAATCCTTAATAAAGCGCCTATAGTACCCAACTAATCCTAGAAAACTTCTAACTTCTGTAGCTGATTGCGGGACCTTCCATTTGGTGATTGCTTCTATCTTGGCAGGATCTACGTGAATACCTTCGTGATTCACCATGTGTCCTAAAAATTACACCTCATGTAGCCAAAATTCACACTTCCAGAATTTGGCGTAAAGCTTTTCCTTTCTTAACAAAGTTAAGAGTGCATGTAAGTGCTCACAATGTTCGTCCTGACTTTTGGAATAAATAAGTATATCGTCGATGAAGACAATTACAAATTTATCCAAGTACGATTTACAGATCCTATTCATCATGTCCATAAATGCTGCATGAGCATTTCTTAGTCCAAAGGGCATGACTGTAAACTCGTAATGACCATACCTAGTTCTAAAAGCAGTTTTAGGTATGTCTTCTTCTTGTACTTTCAATTGATGATATCCGGAGCGCAAGTTGATCTTAGAAAAATATCTAGCTCCTTGAAGCTGATCAAAGAGATCATCAATCCTAGGTAATGGGTATCGATTCTTAATTGTAACCTTATTCAGTTCTCTATAATCGATACACATTCGCATCAAACCATTCTTTTTCTTTACAAACAACACTGGTGCTCCCCAAGGGGATGAACTAGGTTGTATGAATCCTTTACTGAGAAATTCATCTAATTGCTTTTTCAGTTCTAACATTTTAGTGGGTGCTAAACGATAGGGTGCTTTAGCTACGGGTGTAGTTCCAGGAATCAAATGAATTCTAAATTCTACTTCCCTATCTGAGGGTAATCCTGGTAACTCCTCTGGGAATACATCCGAGTATTCTGATACTACAGGAATTTCATTAAGTTCCTTACCCTTAGTGCTAATGATTACCGAAATCATATACACTATTCCTTGCTTTCATTCATAACTAGCAACTTTCATTACTGAAATGAACTTCATGGGTTTACGCGGCTTATCCCCTGTAACCATGATTACTTCTCCGGTGGGTGCACGAATTTCTATGGAGTTCTTGTCACAAAGGATTCGAGCATGGTTGGCTACTAACCAATCCATTCCTAACACGACATCGAATCTAGCTAAATTCATGGGTAATAGGTTTGCAGAAAATTTATGACCTAAAAGTTCTATATTTCCTTTTTGCAAAACCGTATCTATATTAACAGAGTTCCCGTCTGCCGTTTCTACTGTAAAAACTAGCCTAAGTTTCGTTAAGTGTAACTTAAGAGCTTGGCAAAATGAAGTATTTATAAAACTTTGGTTTGCACCAGAGTCAAATAATACTTTTGCATACACGTTATGAACTAAGAACGTACCAGCTATTACGTCAGGAATTAGTTCAGCTTCCTGCGTGGTTAGTTGGAATGCTCTTGCATTCTTCTAGGTAGCTCCGTCTGCCGGTTTGGCTTTGTTGTCTGCTGGTTTGACCAATTTGGGGCATTCTGGTCTGAAATGCCCAGCTTCTCCACAGTTGAAGCAGACCCTTGTTTTCTTTCTGCAATCTTCTTCACGATGTCCTACAACTTTGCAGAAGTTGCAGGTTTCATTACACTTTCCGAAATGTTTCTTTCTGCAGTTCCTGCAGAACGGCGAAATTGAAGATTGTCCAGTTCCTCTTTTCTTGAAATTGCTATTATTACCCACACGAAATCCTTGGGTAATTTTCTGAGCTAATTCCTTCTTCCTATTTTCTTCTCGCGTACGCACCAGTCCATCAGTCAAAGTGTTGGCTAGTTCCACCGCATCATCGATCGTGCGGGGTCTTGCATCTTTGACAATGTCACGGATCTCGCTAATTAAACCCCAAATGTAGCGAGTAATAAGTATCGGTTCTGGCGAAGCAAGAGTAGGCACAATTCTGGCATACTCGAAAAAATTCGAAGTATACCCTCGGCAATCAACATCCACCATCCGGTGGCTTAGGAATTTGTTCGCCATTTGCTCTTTTTCATATTCTAGGCAGAATTTTCTTTCCACCAGACGCTTAAACTCCTCCCAACTCATGGCATAGGCCAGGTCGCTTCCCTTGGCTTGCAACACCGTATTCCACCATTCTAATGCTTCTTCTTTGAAAAGGTGAGAAGCGTACATGACCTTATCCTCCGCGACACATTTACTTATTTTGATTACTGCCTCAGTTTTCTCCAACCAATAAAGTGCCGCAGTCGCCCCTTCATTTCCTGCAAATTCAACAGGTTTACAGGCAAGAAATTCCTTATAAGTGCAACCAGGCGTTGCAGCTTTCATTCTTTTGAGAATTGGGGCTTGCAGTACATCATCATCATCATCATTATGATTAATGTTACCGCCTCCATTTACGCTATTACTGAAGTTGTCTTCATGAGTACGTTTGCTAGGAATAATTTGTTGAGGTTCAACTGGATTTCGGGCAGCAGCAAGGATTGCTGGAATAGCATTGGTTATTCCCTGAGCAACGATGTTCTCGATATCTTGCCTATTCAGAAATTGATCTTCGTGGTTTTGTTCAGATTGGTTAATCTCGTTAACTGGTTCATTATCAGCGTGTTCCATATGAATATTTATCAATTATTATTTATCACAGGCTAATATTTAGTACAACCATTCAAGTATCACTGTACAAACAGAAAAATGGCAAACATTGCGACTTTTATATATATATACATGTCTATTACAAATTACACTGAAATTCAAAATATACTAGAGGTTGTGCATTCCTAATTTATTTTAGTCTATCTAGGAATATTATGTTTAGCATGCTTTATTCTATCTTCCCTTACTAAGTTATTTATCTAATGGGCAAAGTTCCTTTAAAGTTTCTGGCTTATAGATGATATGGGTGCTAGTACTGGGTCAGGGTGTTGAGATCTAATTTCATTGGTTGGTCCGGTTTTGGCAGTTTAACTTAACTAAAAGTTAACATTTACTGCTGTAGTGGCTAACATATAGAGATTTGCCCATTGTTCATCTAATTCATCTTCCCATGGTGGTTTATTTCCTATTTCCTGAGTTTCCTTATTAACCATCACTCCTTTTGGTTGTGACTTCTTTATTTTCTCTTGACTTTTTCTAATAATCCAACTTCTTTTCTTAGTGGTAAGTGGTTTCTCAAACTGTGCCTTACGAACAAATATTCCTTCCTTAGTATCTGCTGAGTATCTTGAGGAATTTGATTGAAATGAAGTTTCCTTATCTTTTGATGAACTATCTAATTGATGATAGATGTCTGAAATTCTTTGCTTACCCATAATGTAAACTAACAAATAGTCAAATAACACAAAAACACATAAGCACAGGATGGCAATCAGAAAAATTAAGCATTTCTAAATACTTAATTGGATTAAATCAGTGGCTCTGATACCACCTTTTTCTGTCACGGCCCCCGGCCCGGTTTGACCCGGTCCAGGAGCCGCGGGACAGAAATCCCATGGTATTTAATTTGGCAGCGGAATTATTAACAGGATCGTTTAAAATTTGAAAAATACCCGATTATTTTATTTCATAATCCGGGACAAACCCCGTAATTTACAATAAGGGAATTTCACTGGGAAATCCCTATTTTACAAAAAAAAACATGTTTCTTTATTTAATTGAGCCACTTCTTCAAGCGTGTAGTGCTACACGGCACTTTTCCTGGATCACAGCAGATCACCAGAAACATGTTTTAAAAAGGTTTTATCAGCAAGGAAATACTGGCGAGTCACTCATTTTGCACAAAACGACACATTGTTATAATATACAGTATTAAGGGCAATTACATTGTTTATATATCAACCAATTACCCAACGGTATTTGTCACTCGACTCGTTTCTGTGACTATGGTCATATCACCCATTGGCTAACTCGTTGTCCAATGGTGACGGTTATCAAGTATTGTATACAAAACCCCACATACCGGCAGTAATTGAAGATTACAAAGACTTAATCCCTGCAATTATAACTTTGAAAACAAATATGATTTTTGAAAGCAATTTGGTAAAAAGAGAATGACTCACATTGCAGATTTAAACGGGCAAAGTTTAGCCTACTGATAAGCCTGTTAACCTAATTCAAATAACAATGCACACTAAAACTAGGTTAGTAACTTTAATCCTACTTTTACGACAACTCACGAGATTAAAACCTTCACAATGAATGACAAAGTGCGATACTTAAACATCCATCGAATTCACGACGAATGACAAAGCATAACCCGAGTTTGGGCAGCACTTAAACATCCATCGGATTGGTTTCTATCGATCGGACATTAAATCGTAGCAGTGATCGAGTTATTACCCTGTTATCGTGGCAGAATTTCGTGATTGTGTGTGTTTTTGGAGTAAACAGACGATATCTCGATGTAGAAAACGAATTTTAACGTCGAACCAACGCCAAACTTCAAGTGCCAAACCCCTGAATTTATACTGGAAAACGGCGCGCCCGCGTGTCACGAGAGGCTCTCGCGTGGCGCGAGAGGTCACTTTTAGCATAGGGTAGCCACGTGTCTCAGTAGCTTGGGTGAGTCGACCGTTCGTTAAAATTCAATTCCTATCAAAAACTGTTTGGATAATACTGACTAGGAAATACCCCCCCCCCTGAGTTTTAGGGGCCCTGATCCTGATTCCGATTGTTCTGAAAATTTTAGGGGTCATGCAGTATCACTTGGGGGTCTCAATTAGGGTTTCCTATTGTGTAAAATATAATAAGAAATAATAGTTTTGGTGAGAGTTGTTACACTGCTCATTTGCGATTTCACTTCCATATTCTCAGGTTTCATTACCCTATTTTGTTAAACCACTTCTTTGGTAATTCAAAGAAACACATTCTAAATTTCTCAATTTTGAACAGGTCCGCGCAGGCTTCTCACTTCACACTGCGTCATCCAGAATCCCCGTTTATCAGGTGCCAATTCTATCCTATTTTCGTTCTCTGCAAATTCATGACTTGATTTACCGGCTGCTTTCGCTTACTTTTACCAAAAACCGTGTCGCAACCCCCGATCCCAGGTTCCCCGGGAACGGGCGGCCGCGAGCCAGTTTCGGTGGTATCTCGTATTGTCTAATTTGGCAGCGGAATTTTTCATCAGGACCGTAGTTAGGAAATATTAATCAGAGTAAAATACCACATTTTTAAAACATTAAACAAATGGGTTAAAACCCAAGTTCATAGTACACAAGTTTTCATAGGAATAAATCCCATTTTATTTAATAAAAACATCTATTTTATATTTTGGTAACTTTATTGCCACTTTTCCAAGCCTTCAGTGTTGTCCAGCTGGCTTCTATTTGGCTTTCACAGTTTGTTACCTGAAACGCGTTTTAAAAACATTTGTCAGTGGAAAATACTGGTGAGTGAATCCCAGTTTAATCAAGTTTAAATAAAAAGTCCCAGTGTACAGTATTGAGGGCGATCCCACAATTATATTTGTTTACAAGACATCACAATTAACATCCATGGTACTG
Organism: Helianthus tuberosus; assembly: GCA_030545235.1. Lineage (NCBI taxonomy): Eukaryota > Viridiplantae > Streptophyta > Magnoliopsida > Asterales > Asteraceae > Helianthus > Helianthus tuberosus. The sequence goes on along the minus strand of CM060451.1, from coordinate 75,985,941 downwards.
TCGAACCCGACTTGTGGACATGTTACTCCTTGACCAGGTGGTAACAAATTTTGTTACAAAACCCCAACATACTCATCATAATTGTATGCTTACAAATACTCAATAACTGTTATTCGCATGGAAAAGTATTTAAGGTTTTGTAAAAACATTTAACAAAAGATTTACAAAAAGTGGATCAACTCACATTGCTGTCTTAGATTTTCCGTAAGGGTTTCCCGGTGATAATCTATAATTTACACAAATGTACACGTGTTAGTATTAATAACCCATTTTAACATTAGTAATACCCTCCCCGAGACGACATTCCAATGACTACGTCGGGCAGAACCACGACGGCCATTACGGAACCCTAGATCAATCGGGCAGCGTATCTAATACGTATCCAGGGGTTATAATACTTACAACGGAGCAGAACTTCGCTAATTAGGGGGGTATAATACCCGCTTTATAAAGCCTATAATTCAGAAATTGAGATTGAGAAACGTTTGTGAGCGATCGGAACTGAAAGCCGATGCCCTTCTTATATAGTTGTTGAACTTGGTCCTCTCGTGGCCCGCGTAAAACAAAGACAAGGGTTACGCGGCCCGCGTCAACCCTGGTCAAATGTGTAGCTAGTCCGAGTCAGCAAGTAGGGTCAACACGCGTCGGCCACGTGGCCGCACCGGGCTGCGCCACCTTTTGAGACTCTCGCGGCCCGCGTTAACTTAATGGGGGTCTTACACGGCCCACCTGAACTTATAAATCAACGAAATCAGGTCTTGACCTTATACCGCCCGCGTAAGGTTGGGGTGGGGTCTACGCGTCCCGCCTTAGCTTAAGTTTCATATTTTTAATTTATTTTTAATACTATTTCATATATTTGAGGCCCGTTTTCGCGTATGGGGTGTATTTTGAAACGTTTTAGGATATTTTAAAATATTAGGGTGTCGGAAAATAATCGAAGGTGTTGGTTTATTTTGAGAGTTGTTATATCCTCCCCACCTTGTTTTAGAGCTCGTCCTCGAGATCTACTGGAACAAGTGTGGATATTTCCTTTGCATTTCAGATTCAAGCTCCCATGTGTACTCCGGTCCTCTTTTGGAGTCCCATTTCACTTTTACCAGAACTAATCTCTTATGTTTGAGATTCTTGACTTTCATGTCTTCAATTTGTAGAGGCCTCTCTACAAACTTGAGTTGTTCATTTACCTTTATATCCTTAAGAGGTACTATTAGCGATTCATCAGCTAAGCACTTTTTGAGATTAGATACATGAAACACATCATGTATTCCTGCCATTTCCTCTGGCAGTTGTAGCTGATAAGCTACAGGTCCTATTCTTCTAATAATCTCAAAATGTCCAATATACCTGGGACTTAGCTTTCCTCTTTTGATGAATCTTACTACTCATTTCCAAGGAGAGACTTTCAACAACACTTTATCTCCTACTTGAAATTCCAATGGTTTGCGTCAGTTATCAGCATAACTCTTCTGCCGATCACGTGCTGCTTTCAGTCGTTCCTTGACTTGAATGATCTTGTCAGTTGTTTCCTGCACTATCTCAGGTCCAGATAGTTGCTTCTCCCCAATTTCTGCCCAACAGACTGGGGTTCGGCACTTTCGTCCATAAAGTACTTCGAATGGTGCAGCATTGATACTTGTGTGATAACTATTATTATAAGAAAATTCTATTAAAGGTAAGTGATCGTCCCAATTACCTCCGAAATCAATTACACAAGCTCTAAGCATGTCTTCCATTGTCTGAATTGTTCTTTCGCTTTGTCCGTTCGTTTGAGGATGATAAGTTGTGCTTAGATTTAACTTGGCTCCCATGGCTTTTTGGAAACTTAACCAAAAATGAGAGGTAAATCGACTATCCCTATCAGAAACAATTGATAAAGGAATTCCATGTAATGAAACAATTTCATTTACATACAATTTAGTTAATTGTTCCATACTGCAAGTTTCCTTCATTGGTAGGAAATAAGCTGACTTGGTTAGTCTATCTACAATCACCCAGATTGTATCATTACCTTTCTTCGTTTTGGGTAATTTAGTAACAAAATCCATTGTTATCAATTCCCATTTCCATACTGGCATTTCTAACTGTTGTAACAAACCTGAGGGTTTCTGGTGTTCAGCTTTAACATGTGAACAAGTTAAACATTTAGAAACATAGGCTACTATGTCTTTCTTCATTCCTATCCACCAGAAATTTTTCCTTAAATCCTGGTACATTTTATCATTTCATGGGTGCATCGTATACTTAGACTTATGGGCTTCTTCTAATATACGATGACGTAGGTTTCCTAATTTAGGTATCCACATTCTCTTTTTATGGAATCTCCAAATTCCACCTGTTCCTTGTTCTAATTCTTTAATCATACCTTTTAGTTTTTCAGTATCATCCTTGATTACTGATTCTTATGCTTTTCTGATTTGATCATTTAAATCTACTTGTAGATTTAATTTAAGAGAACGTACCCTTTTTGGCTTTACATGATACTTTTGACTTAAAGCATCTGCCACTACATTTGCCTTTCCTTCATGATATTGGATATCACAATCATAATCACTCAGCATCTCCATCCAGCGTCTTTATCGCATATTCAACTCCTTTTGCTCGAAAACATACCTTAAACTTTTATGATCAGTGAATATAGTAAACTTACTACCATAAAGGTAATGCCTCCAAATCTTAAGGGCAAAAATTATAGCTCTTAACTCTAGATCATGGGTTGAATAATTCTCTACATGATAAGTTGTCTAGATGCGTAAGCTATAACCTTTTGACGTTGCATTAATACACATCCATAACCTAACTTAGAAGCGTCACAATAGACTATAAAATCTTCAGTTCCTTCTTGTAACGCTAGTATGGGTGTATTAGTTAATCTTTGCTTAAGAATTCTAAATGCTTCTTCTTGTTTTTGTCCCCATTCAAACTTAATGGATTTACAGGTTAACTTAGTTAAAGGAATGGCTATTCTAGAGAAATCTTGAATAAATCTTCTATAATAACCGGCAAATCCTAAGAAACTTCTAACCTCGGTTGGTGATTCAGGGGTTTTCCATTTAGTAATCGCCTCGATTTTTGTTGGATCCACATGAATTCCTTCATGATTCACTAAATGTCCAAGAAATTGTACCTGCTCTAACCAAAATTCACACTTCGAAAATTTTGCATAAAGCTTTTCCTTTCATAATAGACTTAAAAGTGCGTGCAAATGCTTTGCATGATCCTCTTTACTCTTAGAGTAAATTAGAATATCATCTATGAAGACAATTATGAATTTATCCAAATATGGCTTACATATTCGGTTCATCATGTCCATAAATGTAGCTGGGGCATTGGTTAAACCAAATGGCATGACAGTAAATTCATAATGGCCATACCTTGTTCTGAATGCGGTCTTAGGAATGTCCTCTTCCTGTACTTTTAATTGATGATATCCTGACCTTAAATCAATTTTAGAGAAAAATCGAGCTCCTTGCAGTTGATCGAACAGATCATCGATTCTCGGTAATGGGTACCGATTCTTAATTGTGACTTTGTTCAATTCACGGTAATCAATGCACATACGCATTGATCCGTCCTTCTTTTTAACAAACAAAATCGACGCTCCCTATGGCGACGAACTTGGCTGTATGAATCCCTTTTCCAGTAATTCATCTAATTGTTTCTTCAGTTCCTGCATTTCGGCGGGTGCCAACCAATAAGGTGCTTTGGCAATTGGTGCTGTTCCTGGTAGCAGATGAATTCTGAATTCAACTTCTTTATCTGGTGGTAGTCCTGGTAATTCTTCCGGAAATACATCTGAAAACTGGGACACTACTGGAATGTCTTTTAGTTCTTTTCCTTTAGTGTTAGTGATTATGGAAATCAAATACACTATAGAACCTTTTCTTATATAACTTGCAGTTTTCATCACTGAGATGAATTTTGTGGATCTAGATGGTTTATCTCCTTTAATTGTGATCGTTTTACCTTTTGGTGAATTTACTTGGATTGACTTTTGATCACATAAAATACTGGCTTTATTGGCTATTAACCAATCCATTCCTAAAACGATATCAAATCCCGTCAGATTCATGGGTTAAAGGTTTGCCATAAACTTTTGGTTTAAAATTTCTATTCTTGCTCCCTGCAAGATTTCAGAAATCCTAACTGTTTCTCCATTAGCTGTCTCTACGAGACATTCTTGTGGTAGTTTAGTTAATGACTGATTTAGCAGTTTGCAAAACGAAGTATTAATAAAACTTTGGTTCGCACCAGAGTCAAATAATACTTTAGCAAATACATCATTAACTTAAAACGTACCAGCTATCACGTCTGGAATCATCTTGGCTTCATCTGCAGTCAGAACAAATGCTCTCGCATTTTTAGTGTTCCTGTTGTTCGCAGCTGGAGCCAATTTCGGACAGTTTGGCTTAATGTGACCTTTTTCTCCACAATTGTAGCACATTCCATTATTGGATTTCTCCTGCAATCTTCTTCCTTGTGTCCTGGCATCTTGCAGAAATTGAAAAGAGTAGAGCATTTTCCCGAATGTTTTTTTCTTGCAGACCTTGCCGAATGGTGCAGAGGTAGAACCCATATTCCTACGGTTGTAATTTCCAGAACGGAATTCTTGAGTAAGCCTTTGGGTTAGGTTTCTCCTCTGGTCTTCTTCTCTAGTACGGATTAATTCATCTGTCAAGGTATTTGCAAGTTCTACAGCTTCTTCTATACTTTGAGGTCTAGCTGCCTTAACTACATGTCTAATCTCTCCAATTAATCCCCAGATGTAACAGGAGATTAACACTGGTTCAGGTGATGCAATGGTTGGTACTATTCTAGCATATTCAAAGAATGTAGTAGCATACCCCTTACTATCTACCCCGGTCATCCTAAGGTTCAGAAAGTTATTAGCTATCTGTTCCTTTTCATTGGGAGGGCAGAATTTCCTTTCTACCATATTCTTAAATTCCTCCCATCCCATGTTGTATACCCTATCACTTCCTCTTGACTGGAGGATAGTGTTCCACCATTCTAAGGCTGGGTTATTAAATAGATTAGAAGCAAACATTATTTTGTCTTCTTCAGCACACTTGCTTATTTTTAAAACAGCCTCAGTCTTCTCTATCCAGCGTAGAGCTGCAATGGGTCCTTCATTGCCCGAGAATTCTATTGGTTTGCAGGACCAGAATTCTTTATAAGAACAACCGTAAGACACGGTTCTTCTTCTTTTGGGAATGGGCACTTGAAGTACAGGGCCATTGTTCACGCTGTGTTCTGGTTCAACTGGTCGCTTACTGCTATGTTTACTTTTATTATTCGCTTCTTGGACCGTTTGAATAATAAATGGCATTGCATCTATAATTCCTTGTGCCACTATGTGTTGAACGACACTATTATCCATTTGGTTTCCATTGTTATTGATGCTCGGATTCTCATTAACCACGTTAATGTTACTCTGGTTATCGTTATTCAGATTTCCTTGATTTCCTTCATCGGCCATCTGAATTTTAAACATTTACCCCATATTAATATCACAAAATAATATTAATATAGTCAATCACATGACACGCATTTTTTTCCAAAAGCGTCGATCATTGCGACTTTACTCTATTCATATACTATTATGCATCTATTACATACCAGTACTGAAATAAAACTTACAATACCAACTGAAATAGAATTACACTAATAGTAATAGGCATCCATACACACATATTTTATTTGATTTTTATTTTATTTTCTTATTATTATATTATTATTACTATTACCGTCTCCTCCATCCCATCACGGATATGGATTCATCCAGAAATCCATATTGCGCTCGTCGTACTTCCAGACGAGTCGCTCTCCCACCTGTCGCATTCTCTCACTGCTCTCTAAAATTTCCTCACCAAATGTCCTAAGTTCTTGTACGTTTTCTGCACTCATTGGGGGTGTAGGTTCTAGGACTGGGTTCGGAATCTGGGGTGCGGGTTCCTGGTGTGGGGGTGTAGGTGCCTGGAATTGGTAATGATCTTCGAAGATCTCCCTAGTGTATTCATCATGAAAATAGGGATCTAAAGGGTCCAAACCTAGGTAGACTCCCACATTCTGCATGGGTGTGTCTTCATGTATCGGGTAAGGTTGCAGATAGTCCCTAACGTCATCCCACCAGGGATCGTAATTTGGGTCTAGGGGGTTTGGTGCTGGTACCCTAGGGATTTCTTCTGGATTGAAGTCATGCATCTCTACTTGGTTTTCAGGGTTTTCTATCTCCATGGGTTGGTCAGGGATTGGTGGTTGGGGTTGGGGTGCTATTATTTGCTCCAGATTTGGGTCAGCTGCAGTGGTGGCTAAGATGTGGATATTGGCTATACCCCTATTTATCATATCCTGGGCATAGGCATCTGTCTCTCTCTTGGCTGCTGCTAGTGCTCTCTGGTCTTGTAACTTTTTCATACGCTTCCTACGCTCGTGTGCCCCTCGACTGAACCATCCCCTCTTTTTCTGAGGAAATGGCTCCTCTGACTGAGCCTTAAACACAAAGATTCCTTCTTCCGTATCAATAGAGTACCCTGAGAGGGCAGGCTGAGAAGAGGAGGTGCCTTCGCTTCTAGGCGAACCAGACAATTGACGGTACGCGTCAGATGGTCGTTGGTTGCTCATACTGTAAACTAACAAATAGTCAAATAACACATAACAATAAATACAGTTATGTACATATTTCCGTAATTTATTTCCTAACACTTTACATTTTGATGTCAGCAGAACACCTCTGTGGCTGAATCAGTGGCTTAGCTCTGATACCACCTCCTGTCGCAACCCCCGATCCCAGGTTCCCCGGGAACGGGCGGCCGGGAGCCAGTTTCGGTGGTATCGTGTGTTGTCTAATTTGGCAGCGGAATTTTTCATCGGGACCGTAGTTAGGAAATATTAATCAGAGTAAAATACCACATTTTTATAACATTAAACAAATGGGTTAAAACCCAAGTTCATAGTACACAAGTTTTCATAGGAATAAATCCCATTTTATTTAATAAAAACATATATTTTATATTTTGGTAACTTTATTACCACTTTTCCAAGCCTTCAGTGCTGTCCAGCTGGCTTTTATTTGGCTTTCACAGTTTGTTACCTGAAACACGTTTTAAAAACATTTGTCAGTGGAAAATACTGGTGAGTGAATCTCAGTTTAATCAAGTTTAAATAAAAAGTCCCAGTGTACAGTATTGAGGGCGACCCCGCAATTATATTTCTTTACAAGACATCACAATTAACATCCATTGTACTGTCGAACCCTACTTGTGGACATGTTACTCCTTGACCAGGTGGTAACAAATTTTGTATACAAAACCCCAACATACTCATCATAATTGTATGCTTACAAATACTCAATAACTGTTATTCGCATGGAAAAGTATTTAAGGTTTTGTAAAAACATTTAACAAAAGATTTACAAAAAGTGGATCAACTCACATTGTTGTCTTAGATTTTCCGTAAGGGTTTCCCGGTGATAATCTATAATTTACACAAATATACACGCGTTAGTATTAATAACCCATTTTAACATTAGTAATACCCTCCCCGAGACAACATTCCAATGACTACGTCGGGCAGAACCACGACCGCCATTATGGAACCCTAGATCAATCGGGCAGCGTATCTAATACGTATCCAGGGGTTATAATACTTACAACGGAGCAGAACTTCACTAATTAGGGGGGTATAATACCCGCTTTATAAAGCCTATAATTCAGAAATTGAGATTGAGAAACGTTTGTGAGCGATCGGAACTGAAAGCCGATGCCATTCTTATATAATTGCTGAACCTGGTCCTCTCGCGGCCCGCGTAAAACAAAGACAAGGGTTACGCGGCCCGCGTCAACCCTGGTCAAACGTGTCGCTAGTCTGAGTCAGCAAGTAGGGTCAACACGCGTCGGCCACGTGGCCGCACCGGGCTGCGCCACCTTTTGAGACTCTCGCGGCCCGCGTTAACTTAATGGGGGTCTTACGCGGCCCGCCTGAACTTATAAATCAACGAAATCAGGTCTTGACCTTTATACCGCCCGCGTAAGGTTGGGGTGGGGTCTACGCAGCCCGCCTCAGCATAAGTTTCATATTTTTAATTTATTTTTAATACTATTTCATATATTTGAGGCCCGTTTTCGCATATGGGGTGTATTTTGGAACATTTTGAGATATTTTAAAATATTAGGGTGTCGGAAAATAATCGAAGGTGTTGGTTTATTTTGATAGTTGTTATAAATCGTACCAAAAATGCATTAAAAACCGGAACCAGACCGTAAAATGCATAAACCACGACTCAACCGGACCGTAAATATCTCTAATTTCAGTATATACAGTTGACTCAGCATGTCAAACATATATATTTCAATAATTACTGTTCACTTATGTTGCATACTAACAATTTAGACAACAATCTTGGAGAATAATTTGAAGAAAGTACTAATGTTGGGTTATATGACAGTTTTAAATTAAATTGGGTCACCCCGTTTTTATGCATTTTTGGGACCATAACCACTGGTTGCTATTTACCATTCTTGCATATGTGGGACCTACTTGTATAGTTGTATGAAACCAATACAAGATGAAAAACGACCCTGTGACGACTTAAAATGTTTTACGGTTCGATTTTGCTCAACACAACAAAATCCACTACCTGTAAAATACTGAAGTCCCAGTTAAGTTACTACTGTCTCTTTGATATTTCATTAACATTTTTTTACCACATGTCACAACACCATAAAAAATAAAATATAAGTCATTTGTGAGTTTGATAAAAATGATGATGGTTAACCACCATATGCTTCAAAATTCAAACCCTACTTAATTCTCAATTTAACAGACAAAAAATCTCCAACAGTTGTATAAATTTGGTGGTTTTGTGTTTGATATAAAAAATACATGCTTTGAATGTCAACTGAAGCATATATTATTGTGATAGCTGATAACAAAATTAAATTCTCGAGTGGGAGGGTTTTCTATGGATGCTTAAAATCTTATTTATAACAACTTAGGAGACCATAACTTTCTTTCTCACTTTTATTCTGTTGGCTTTTAACAATTCATCAACTTGACAAACATTACGTTTTACTCGCAACTTGCTTGCGTATCGTACTTACAACCTCCTCCCACTGATAACTACTTTGCTATCCTACTTTGCTACCCAGCCATGTGTTTAGGTGTTGAAGTCATTGTTTTTGGAATACTAACACGTCTACCAGCCAAGGAAGCCACCAGGTGTAAGAGTGTCTGCAAGGACTGGTGTGCATTACTATCGACGCGCGCATTTGAAAAAGCACATTGCTCCTGCTCACTACTTCCATGTAATCAAAAAACATTGTTAACCCGTCTATTGACTTGCTCCGTTTACCCAATGGACTTTAAAACTGGTGATTATGGGACCCCGATTGACATTCAATTCCCATTCCCACCCGGTCTTAAGGGTATCGCAACATTAGCCCACCTGGATGGTTTGCTGTGTATAAGTTTGCAAGCGACCAATGACTTAGTGCTCTGGAACCCAACCACAGCCAAGTACAAGCTTCTTTCCACCCCTCCCGGTCAAGGACTCTATAATAACGTCACGGACGCGGTGGCTCTATACAAAGGGCCGACGGACGACTACAACGTATTGCATATAAAGAGAACAACAGGTGTGACTACAGCACACATCTACTCCAGGCGTTTTGAAACCCGGAGACAAATACCTTTCGACACAAAACCCGAATATGCAAGACGTATGTTCATTTGGTGGCATGGGACTTTATGTGGAAACACTTTGTACTTCACAATCTCAGAAGAGTGGGATGTCTTTATAAATGTCGTTATTGCATTCAATATAATCACCGAGAAGATTTTCGAGATACCATTCCCCCAGTTCCACCGACATCCATTTATGAGGGGATTTTGGCAAATGTACAAGACTCACAACAAATGCTTCTAATGACTACAAGTGGCGGGACTAAAAAGAAAGTAGACTTATGGACACTTAACGGCGATCGCTGGTACAACGTCTTCTCAACACCACCAGTGACTCGCATACCATTCTCAAAATGGGTGACATTTACACACTTCGTGACAAACGGAACGTGGTACCTTATGAGTGGCCCAAGAAAGCTCTATGAATTCCCAACAGAAGGCAACCCGTTGGACCGTTTCTACGCAGGGAATTGGTTTCAAGGAGACATAGGGGCAATCTTCACTGAGATGCTTGTGTCGCCAACTCATTTAAATTAGCCCGCACATCATCAAAACCGTATTTCCAATCCCCACATGCTAATACATCTGATTATTCAGATGTATGAATATCCAACCTTGGTAGCATTAAAATTTCTGAATTATTATTTATGTTTCGTTACTTAATGCTCACATTGCATTCATGAGTCATGGAATCAATAATATGTTATTTTAATTTACTTTCCAACCCCTCTTATCTGTATACGTGTTTGACTTCTAAAGTATGGATACTTAAACTGATTCCCTACAACCCAATAAAACAATAAAGTAACAATGGCAGTTGGGTTGTCTTTGAAAATATTTATTTAAAAAATACAAAAATTAGATGCCATTGAATGATTGCGGTGCTGCACAATCTTGTTTCTTAAGAGGACAATACTGATAAAATACCAGGTAAACTTTATTTAACTACAAGACAAAATTAACAAACTGGGCAGTTTCATGACATCCATCAAACCCCAATAGGCAGCCCAACACACTTTTATGCTTTGAAATTTGAACAACAGTCTTCTACTATTTACATTTTAAAATCATCTAACTTTCCACTTACCCATGTGTTATGGAGTAACGCCAATCCTAACTCACACTTACGTAAATTGGTTCGTTTGGACTTTACCAAAATAGGGTGGAATGTAATGGCCTTACTATTGTTTTCGATTTGTCTCACTGGGCAAAAATGGTAAGGAAACCAGTTGATTATTTACGTCTAAAAAAACTGAAATGACGCATATTCTTACGACTGCTCACTGTTACGTCTCGCCAGTTACAATGAAAATCAATCCCTCACTTGCTGATAACGATTATTCTCTTTCTCAGGAGCCAAGGAACAATGGAGGGAACAACTAACCAACCAAAGCCAACACATCCCGGTACGTCAACAGCCCCAACCACACTTCAAAACAAGTTACACACAATTTATTTCTATACCACATTTTAAAGTTCGTAAAACGCACGTCACCATGAAACAGAAACTGCCCAGGCAGTCAAGCATAATAACAAAAGGAAAACACCAGCTATGACAAAAACAATCACTCAGTGAGTATGACCCGCAAGCGGATTCCCCAACAAAACACGTTAAAACGACCACATCAGGTACGCCAAAACATATTCAACTTTTAAAAACCAATTACTTTTACATTGTCAACATCATTTTCATTAACAAACAAAATCCCATTTTAGCAACGTCGACGAACAACCCAACAAAAGAGACAAACAAGAACCAAGGAGCCATTGCTACAACCTCTGAACCAGAAAACAAACGCGTTGTCCAGGAAAAAAATGGCGACGATTGGGAAGATGATGAATGGTGGTCAACCAATATACACGAGATCATCGACGCATGCAACCCTCGTAACACCAAATGAACAACCTCTATATGAATATGTCCTAATGGTTTTAAGACGTGTCTTTTAACTCAATATTCAATAATTCAATGATGTTTTCCTTTTTAAGACATGTCTTTTCAATTTCATATTATCACGTCGTTTACCACCACATCCAAACTACACTGTTCTATTAAAAAAATAACAAACCTTTCTATAACCAGAAAAACAAGCTAATGTAAGATGTAAGCACAACCTGACATTTACGCATCCCCTTGAGTTGGGTAGATGAATTTACACAAAACCTTACGCTTCCGTTAATCCCAATTCAACAATTAATCCTATCCGCCTAAACCAGCATGTCTTGCGTTCAATACAACCATTACAGGAGATGAATACATGACTCTCTATCGACACCTCGGCAACTAAGGTGACTTATGCGAAACTTTCGTAAAACTACCACAACCCTTTTAACCTTCACCGTCTCGGCTTGGTGATATATTCATGCCTGGTATTATCGAGTCCGCCGCAACGCGCAATCCTATATGAATCCATCCCACTGGTTTTAACACGCCCTTTTTAACTCAATACTGAATATAACTCAATAACGTTTATCTTTTTAAGACCTGTCTTTTCAATTTCAAAATATGACGTCTTTGACCACCACCTCCTAACTTCAGTGTTCTATAAAAAAAACCAACCTTATGCGAAACTTTCGTAACACTCCCACAACCCTTTAAACCTTAACCATCTCCACTTGGTTATATATTAATGCCCGATATTATCGACTCCGCCGCAACGCGCGGGTCTCCCACTAGTAATATAACAAGTACTAGTTTCTTTCCGACAATGTTTTTAAAACCGGTTTAAACCAGTCGGTTGTACTAGTTGAACCATCCGGTAAAACCGGTTAAACCGTCTGGTACACCCGGTGGAACCGCCCGATACACCCGGTTAAACCGTTTTTGAGCCAAATCCGGTACGGTATAAAAACCGGATTTTAAAACATTGTTTACCCATGTGATTCGGTAGGAGTTTTATCATTTTCCCTGTGTTTCGTGGTGTGACTTTGGTCATTATTGACTCGATTTGTCGGAAATCATGAAAGTGAATATCTATATCGATAATGGTTCCGATAATACCGATACAGGAAACTATGATGTTTGCTCATAATAAGTTTGGTTCATCATGGTACCGCAACAATAACTACAATCACTATAGCCTACGATACCAAAAATATAATATAATATATATATATATATGTATATGAAATTTAAGAAAAATAATAAAGAAAAACTAGAATTATTTACGTTTGTAGCAAAATTATAAAATCGGAAAAATGGAAAGCCTTGAAGTTTACTATGGTTTTAAAAAACCACAAACGGAAAAATAGAGGCACTATTCCTAACTTAGCAGCTTCAAAAGATCGGTGGCGGTTAATCTTATTGATGTCGCCAATTGAAGAAATGAATTCAGTTCAGTTTGTTCTCGTGTGGTGTGATCAAGAACAAGTAGAAACGCAATTTAGATCTTGTTGGTGATTTGCAAAGATTTGGACTAGCCTTTGGATCGTGTTACCTCAATGTCCCAGCCATTTAGTGGTGATATTTTTCCAACCAATCAATGTAAAGTTTTATGAACATCTTACGTTGTGATCAGGTTTCTTTATGTTTTGAAAATGGATAAATGAAAAGGGTTTCTCGTTTTGCAAATGGATAGTCCTTTTTGCATGACTTAATAAATAAAGATTCAAACTTTTTTTTCTATTAATATGGGATTAACATAGTGTTTGAAACTTTATTAATATTGATTGTGTTTAGCAACACGTTTTTACCATTCATCCCATCTCGTGTGTTGTTGTTTGTTAGTTTATTTAGTTATTGTAGTTTTTTTATTTTGTTTGTTTAAAAGGCCTATTGTTAATATGGAGTTTGAATACATTGTATTATCTAGTTATTATTAACAGACCAAAATCAAGATTTTAGGAAACCAACAACAAAGGGTGGACAACACAGAGATGAAATAGTTGTTGAGACTGGGTGCGATTAAATGAGCAAGATTTTGAAATTTGAGAATCTCTAACACCTTTGATATTGACTTTTGGATTTTGATGACATGACAACTAACAAGTCACCGAAACCCTAGTTTTATCATAACACATTATGTTATAAATTTGTTACTGTTTAGTTGTTTGGAATATCGTGACAACCAAGGATTCCTGATACAAAGAAACTTAGTTGTGTTATCTATGAGGATAAAAAAAAGAAGATGCATTCCCGAGTTTTGTATTACTAAATCACCTTGAAACAATAAAGGTGATACAGCTGGAAGTGAGATCATTGTTGTTAAATAAGCACATTAGTTTCTCTACCACCTTGAAAAAACTTACTTTCTCAGGATGTTGTTTTCCCTCGTTTGATATGTCAAAATTCAGTTGTTGCCTAACCTCGAAGTTCTCAAGTTGCTAAACTATGCTTTAGAAGGACCATCGTGCGACATATAAGAGGGATAGTTTTGCCAGTTAAAGTTCTTGAAATCTCATAATGATATTCAACAATGGAATGATAACAGTACTAATTTTCCATGCCTTAAATGATTGATGTTGCCATGATGCTACTATCTTAAGGGTGTTCCAGATGAAGTAGGGGACATCCCCACTCTTGACATGATTGACGTTGATAAACGAAACCACTCTCTTGTCAGTTCTACTAAGAAAAATCAAGGAAAGCGACAAGCTATGGGAAATTATGAATTAAAGATTAATGTTATATGGGTTTTCACCTCAATAAGATGATTTATGGGTTTCCCGACATCACAAAACCATGTGAATATTCGGTATTATTTTTTGGAGTTTTTTTTTTTTTTTTTTTTTTTTTTTTTTTGTCTTGAATGATGCACTCTATAGATGTTTGATTGATTATCTTCACTCGATATACCAGAAAGATATCTTAGAGCTTTCTTCTTTGGCTAACTAGGGAAAATAGAAGTCATCGTTATCAAATACTTTTGATGGATTAATATGGTATTTTATTTAACATCAAGCTATATATTTGAATACACGCTTTTAGGCCCTAAAATCATAAACGGCCTAGGATGTATGTTTATTGAACCTAGAGATGGGCAAAAAAACCGGTTCCTACCCGATTCCAGTGGACCCGACCCGGTTCCGGTTCCTACCCGGCTAATAGTAGAACCGGTTCCGGGTTCAAAAAAACCCGTAGGTTCCGACCCGGTTCCACATTTTATAAATAAAATCGGTTCCTACCCGGACCCGGTGCGTACCCGAAACCCGGTTCCTACCCGGAACCGGTTTCGGGTATTAAAAAAAACCCGATATGCCCATCAATTGTCACATGAAGCATCATTAGCACAATAGTTGTTGGTCCAATAGAATTGGTATTAGTATCTTGAAATCGTTGAAAGTTATCAGTTTGCATGTGAAGTATAATGGTTGTCGGCCATTATATTTGTTTTTAATTCAGTATTCACGTGTTTTGTTTGAGTGTTTCAATACTGATTGTTACAGTATTTGTAACCAAAATCTATGTTCACTCAGGTACTATTGATTATCATGTCTGCTTGAGGCCTTAAGTGATGTGAGAGTGTATTTTAATGTTTAAAATGTCTTTTTATATTGCTTCCATTTTTGGCTTGCCTCACCTAAATTTGTTTGTTGTAATTGTTCATATGATTTGCTGTGCGTCAGTTAAAGATCATAGGCTTACAATTGTCGTTGTGTTATTTTTATTATTTAACGACAAAAAGTATGCTCGAGTCTCTAAGGCTATGAAATCATTTTGGGTTTCCATATGTTAAATGTGTTTTTTAATGACGCGGTTAGAAAACTGTTTCTGAATTCTTATTATTTGATCCTGATTCTTTAGTTGAACAGCACATGGAAGGTAGGATAATATGATTGAGATAGCAGCAAAAGCACTCGCCACATTTGGAGGTATGATGGTGTGTAATTGTTCAAAATGATGTTTTGTGAGCTTACTCTTTTGGTTAATGATGTTCAATGATATTTTGTTACTAACATGATCTCCTCTTTGCGAATGTATATGCCTCTGTGACATTGACTTATAGGACCTCAAGGCATGGTCAACCATTCATATGAAGATATATTTAAGCAGATGACAGTTATTTTATATAAATAAAACTTTTGAAATTACCAGTGTGTTTTTAATGCATAATTAATGTATATGCTTTTTTTATCCCACCTCTGGAACACCATTGATTTTATAAAAATAAGACTTTCTGTCACACCCTGGCTTTGCGGAAGCGTGGTTATTTTGGTGTGACTTCTTAATACCATAGCTTAACCATAACAAGCTATATGAAATAAAAACCATGCAAGATCATCCATTAAAATAAGTTTGAAGAGTAAAGAACCACTACATTGTCTTAACGGATATCACATCCTAACAAACATAAACAGTGTAAAAAAAAACACATCACCAACAAGAAATAAACACAGCTTAAGAACTGTGACTCGTCCAGGAAAAAGTCACATCCCTTAAACTCGGATGACCTTGAAACTAATGCAGCGGAAAACGTGTCATACCGCGCCAGATCCTTTAATTCACTGAAATACATGTAAGTTGAAAAATCAACAATAATGTTGAGCGAGTTCATGTGTAAGTGAGTATGTATAAACCTTTGTAAACAAGTCTGAATGTATGAAAATCACTGGTATGTAGCAATTAAGGAAAAAGAGATCGATTAATGTGTAGCTAATACATTAATAAGTGACATGGACTAGGAAGCACTCAAACCTGTAACGCGTATTTTATACCGGTCCTTCTGGCGGAACGACATAGTCACCACATGCAGCCGTACGCTGGCCCATGTGTGGGGCTCGCAACACCCGATAGATCTATCACTCATGCCTCTCGGTCCTTATACAAGGATTAATGGTCTTACGATAATAGCCTATCCATTCACATGATCTAGTTGTAAGTTCCTTAGCTAATCATACCGTGTATAAAACGTTTGTAGTAAATGTAACATGTATTTCACCCCCGCAGTTTAGAAAACTGAAAACAGTTAAGAGAAAAGGGGGAGCATGAACTCACAGTGGTGCGTCTCTACCAAGTATATCTCATGATCAAGCAGTTGTGCGACGACCTACACGTACTAACTCTATTAGACGAATGGCCGTGCCTTAGCTTAAGGTTCAAGTTTTTGGGAAATAGTTAGGCAACTATTTCGTGTTTATATTTTTTGTAAATACTTGGTAAATATATTCCTTCCCAAGGATGGGGGATTTAATACATGTGCGTTCGTATAACTTCGAAATATATTATTAAGTCTCACTTAAAACATATTTAAATTCTATCTCCAAAATATAAATATTTTTCCCAAAAATATTATATTTTATTCCATATAATTTTACCCAAAATAATACTTCTAACGAAATACACACTTATGCGTATTTTCTGAAAATACGTAAGTTACGGATATAGATCGGGTGGTAATAATAATACCGTTGTAACTTAAATATTTATTGTGAAGGCGTTCGTATTATTTTGGAGCCGTTAATATTTAGTAATATTATTTTTACCCTAAAAATAATATTTACGTAGTTCACAAAATAATCACAAAAATTTACACAAGTGTTGTTATGAAAATATATATTTTAAATATATATTTTAGCAAGTTTTATTTTGTGAAAATCCCACCTCCGACACTTGCTTAATTTGTAATAAAAATCGTGACGAAATTTATTTGGAAAAATAAGTTAAAATATATCCATAACACTTGTGATAAAAATATTTACAAGTGTTAGATTTTTTTTTTTTGAAAAAATTTCGCCAGAGTTTCTTCTGTAACTGGAGGTGGCCACGCTTTCAAGCGTATCATTTTCTTTTATAATTCAAATCAACAATGTTCCCAACATTAACAAACGATATATCAACATCAACTAGTCCAAAATAGATATAAATCGCATAACACATGAACTTGTGGTTTGTGTAAGATATGTAGTAACCTTCCCCATATTTTAGTAGATCTTTTATAAATAGACTCGGTTTCTTTGAGAACCTTGTTTTTAAAGAAGATACCTTTCTACAACTTCTTGTCCAAAATTTATAAAAATAATTCTTTGTTAAAACTTTTTGTTACACAAGTGTCTACACACTTGTGTGTTCACAAAAATCACTTTTGTTTAGGAAGGATCCGGCTTTAAAATTATGATTTCATTTTACACTTGGTCCTTCGAAAATACCACTTGTAGATCCGTAGATCTACTGGTTTAGAACTCCATTTTGTAAGAAAAATTGTTTTTACACAAGTTCATGGTTATAGGTAGTAGTGGTCTTCATCTACCCGCTTTTCACACTATAACATACACTAGGTCATGTTCCATGAACATGACTTAGTCGGGTTAGATGACGATCCGAACTAACACTAGCATAAAACAACACTAAATAATCATAACAAGACAAGTTTTATAATTTTTACACCAATATTCATCTATTACCCACTTGATTATATTATTTTAGTAGACTTTAAATTTTGTTCTAACATGTTCATAAACTCAACCGTCAAAATTCTTATTAACCACTTTAGAATAGATCAAAAAGGCATTTAGAGTCACTTACTACTAGCTCGAGGCTAGGGAAGAAACTAGTCGAAAATGCGTGGAGAAAAGCAGTGGGGTGAGGTCCTTGACGATCCGCAAGCACCGGGATTCCTCGTATGTGATCCCTCACACTTGAATGTATATAAAATGCCTTGAATGAAATCAAAAGTGATGGTGGTGTGCTTGTGGTTCTCGGCCGAGACTTCAAGAGTGGAGGAGAGATGAGTGGAATTTTTTTGTTTGTTGGTGATGTTATAGTAAATGAAAGTTTATCCCTTAATCCATAATATAAACCATCACCCACTAAACCCAAAGGATATTATGTCAAGTAGATATTAGACATATAAGATTATAATATTCAAAAGTTGTAAGTATTTGTTCCCTTGGGGAACCGAACTCGTTAGGGGGGATATTTGGTTAGATTGTAACTAAATGGTTAGTGGTATTAGTTAGTTTTAGTTGGGGATCTAATTAGTGTATTATGTGGTGTGTAATTTATAACGGGTGTTAGGGTACTCGAGGACCCTAACTAGCTCAGAAAAAGAAAAATAATGTAAATGACATTATTTTATGTCTCGGGTTAAGTCCGGTTGTACGGTTGGATATTACTCCGTTAAAGCGCTAAATAATTATTTAAAGTGTCGTTGATATTATTTTTAGTGACACAACTTATTCCCGACACTTTGGAAAGTGTCTAGTATTATTTTTCTCATGTTTTGGCACTTTATTAGGTAGCTAGATGCTGAATTATTATTTAAAGTGCTGAATTTTGTACCTAGAGTACGTTTTAGGCACATCCGGTCACTGTAATCTCATTCCTAGTGACGCAGTTCTACAACCCTTATATCCCTACACTCACCACTAGTGTAGCAAACTATCTCAGGCTCTTACAGGCCTTAGAGGCAGTACCTGCCTGGTGCTAGTTATGACAGCACGTTTAATAGGTTATCCGTTCATTGTGCTACTGTGCTTTTGGTGCATCAAGGTTGTCACAAAGGTGCTGTAAGCAAAACATGGAGTGACAGCAAGTAAAGTATGATGCAAGTAAGTACATGTATCAGCATTCAAGTAGCAGTTTATCCACAAGTTCAAGTAAGCCCAGTAATTAAGCAGTAATTAATTATTAATTAAGTCGTACGGATACCTAGTTTGGTGAGGGTTGTCACATTCTCCCCCCGTTAAAGAAATTTCGTCCCGAAATTTAAGTTCTGCTACTGGATGCAGGGTTCTTAGGAAATAAATGGGGGTATTTCTCTTTCATCCGATCCTCACGTTCCCACGTGAATTCAGGTCCATGCCTAGCATTCCAACGAACCTTGACGAGTTTGACACTGCTCCTGGGAGTTTTATTAACTTTCCAATCCGTGACCTTAACAGGTTCTTCAGTGAAGTAGAGCGTGTCGTCGATATGAACTTCATCAGCAGGACTGATCACTGTATATTGTGTTGGACTTTTTCTCAAATTGGATACATGGAATGTATCGTGAACACCATGGAGTTCAGCAGGTAGGTCCAACTTGTAGGCTACAAGCCCAATCCTTTGCAGGATTCTGAAAGGGCCAATGTAACGCGGATTCAACTTACCACGCTTTCCGAAGCGTGCCACACCCTTCCAGGGTGAAGCTTTCAATAAAACCATATCTCCAACTTGAAATTCCAAAGGTTTCCTCTTTGGATCTGCATAGGCTTTCTGCCTGTCACGAGCCGCTTCGATGCGTTTTCGAATCTGCGCAATCTTGTCTGTCATCTCTTGGACGATTTCGGGGCCAACAAGCTGCCTATCACCTGCGTCAGCCCAGCATAGGGGTGATCGACACTTGCATCCGTAAAGAGCTTCAAATGGCGCGGCTCCAAAACTGGTGTGGTAGCTGTTGTTGTATGAAAATTAGACCAGTGGCAAATGCTTATCCCAGCTACCGCCCAAATCCATAACACATGCTCTCAGCATATCTTCCAAGGTCTAAATAGTCCGCTCGCCTTGACCGTCGGTCTGAGGGTGAATTGCAGTGCTCAGATTTAATTGTGAGCCAAAAGCTTCTTGGAAGGATTGCCAAATCCTTGATATGAAACGTCCATCTCTATCAGAGACGATCGAGAGAGGTACTCCACGGCGCGTGACGATTTCTCTCATGTAAATTTCAGCCAACTTGCTCGTATTATCCTTCTCCCTGATAGGTAAGAAGTGCGCTGACTTCGTTAATCGGTCCACTATTACCCAAATAGTGTCATGGCCTCTTGGCGTTCTTGGCAACTTTGTAATAAAATCCATGGAGATTTGTTCCCATTTCCACTTGGGAATCTCAGGTTGTTGCAGAAGTCCTGAAGGCTTCTGGTATTCCGCTTTCACCTTAACGCACGTTAGACACTTGCTTACATAAACAGCAACATCACCCTTCATCCTAGGCCACCAATAGTAATCCTTGAGATCTTGGTACATCTTATCCGCTCTTGGATGGATAGAGTACCGCGATTTGTGAACTTCATCAAAAACAACTTTCCTTAAACCACCAAACAGAGGAACCCAAATCCTTTTCAAAACATAACGTTCCTTCCTCGTTTGGCACCAATAGCTTCTCCATCCCACGGAGATATTCTTCTTCAAGATTTCTTTCCTTAAGAGCTTCTTTCTGCGCGGCACGAATGCGCAAGGAAAGATCGGTTTGGATAATCATTTCTAAAGCCCTAACCCTTATGGGCTTGATCCTCTCTTTTCGACTTAGGGCGTCGGCAACCACATTCGCCTTCCCTGGATGATACTTTATCTCGCAATCGTAATCATTTAACAACTCAACCCATCGTCTTTGTCTCATATTCAACTCCTTCTGGTTGAATATGTGTTGTAGGCTCTTATGATCTGTAAAAATTGTACATTTCGTACCATATAGGTAGTGTCTCCAGATCTTTAAAGAAAATATCACTGCGCCTAGCTCCAAATCGTGTGTGGTATAGTTCTTCTCATGTTCCTTCAACTGACGTGATGCGTAAGCAATACCCTTCTGGCGTTGCATCAACACGCAACCCAATCCTTGACGCGAGGCGTCACAGTATACCACGAAATCGTCAGTACCTTCCGGTAGTGCTAGAATTGGCGCATTGCAGAGCTTATCCTTCAACAGTTGAAACGCTTCTTCCTGTTTGATTCCCTAATCAAACTTCTTATCTTTCTGGGTGAGGAGCGTCAATGGTTGAGCGATCTTCGAAAAATCCTCAATGAACCTTCGATAATAGCCAGCCAAACCCAAGAATTGGCGAATCTCGGTCGGCGTCTTTGGAGTCTCCCAGCTCTTTATCGCCTCGATCCTTGTGGGATCAACATGGATTCCATTTCCATTAACCACGTGTCCAAGAAACTGGACTTCGCGTAGCAAAAACTCGCACTTTGAGAAGTTGGCGTACAATGTTCCTTTTTCAGCAACTCCAAAATAGCTCTTAAGTGTTGTTCGTGTTCAGCCTTTGTCTTTGAATAAATCAAAATATCGTCGATGAATACAATCACGAACTTATCGAGATACGGCTTGCAGACTCGGTTCATTAGGTCCATAAAAACGGCAGGCACGTTTGTCAACCCAAATGGCATGACTAGGAACTCGTAGTATCCATAACGAGTTCTGAAGGCTGTCTTCGGGATGCTCTCCTCTTGTATCCTTAGCTGATGGTATCCAGGTCGAAGATCGATCTTAGAGTAAAAGCTTGAACCTTGGAGCTGATCGAATAAGTCATTGATTTTTGACAGAGGGTATCTATTCTTGATCGTCAGGTTATTCAGCTCCCGGTAGTCAGTACACATGCGAAAACTACCGTCTTTCTTTTTGACAAATAAAACTGGAGCTCCCCAAGGTGAGAAGCTCGGTCGGATGAATCCTTTGTCAAGTAACTCCTGTAGTTGTGTCGACAACTCCTGCATCTCTGACGGTGCAAGCCTATAAGGTGCCCTAGCTACAGGCGCGGCGCCTGGAACTAAGTCAATGTGAAATTCCACTTGCCTTTGGGGTGGCAATCCTGGCAAGTCCTCTAGAAAGACTTCAGGATATTCCCTCACGATAGGGATGTCTTCGATTTTCGGCTCAGCAGCTTTCTTATCCACGATGTGTGCCAGGAAGGCAGCACATCCCCTTTGTAAACATTTACGAGCTTTCAGGCAACTGATAATTCTTAAAGGCGTATCCCGCTTCTCCCCATGAACCACAATTGTTTCTCCATCTTCGGTTGGGATACGAACGACCTTTTCGTGACAAACAATCTCAGCCTTGTTGCTTGATAACCAATCCATTCCTACTACCACGTCGAAGCTTCCCAACTTGACTGGTAGTAGATCCAAAGCAAACTCACGCTCTCCCAATTCGATTACACAACCTCTGACCACTTCATTAGCTTCTACTAACTTCCCATTAGCCAATTCAATTGAGTAAGGAATACCTAGTTTACTAGCGGCTAATCCAAGCATATTCTTAAATTCTAACGATACGAAGCTATAGTCGGCACCAATATCAAATAAAAACAGATGCATAGCGTTGGTTTACAGGGAACGTACCAGTAACGACATTGGGATCCTGGCGCGCTTCTCTCGCTTCGATATGGAACACTCTTCCCCGGGCTTGGTTCAACTCTGGGCAGTTTCTCTTAAAGTGCCCGATATCACCACAGTTAAAGCATCCAGGTCTTTGCCCGTTTCCACCTCCATTGTTTCCTTGTGGGCAATTTCCATTTCCACCCCGGTTATTGTTTCTGTTTCCAAATCCTCCTTGGCCTCCCTGGCCAGCAGTGGCCCAACAAGAATCCTTCAAGTGGCCATGTTTCCCACACGCTTCACACACCTTCAAACCACATCGGCCAGAATGGTGACGCTGGCAGGTGTTGCACTTGGGTTGGGTGCCCATATATCCCTTTCCTCTCTTCCCACCACCAGCTGTAACCTGAGCTGGCGCGTTTGGCTCTCCTTTCTTAACAACACCACTAGTGCCTTGTTTGAAGTTCAAGAACTTTCGTTTGTTACCTCCGGATGACTCGACGTGAGTCTCTTTCTTCTTTGTCTCGATCTCATCGAACTTGTTCAGGCGGATAGCCTCCTCAGTGAGAGCCACGCTCAAATCGATTGCCTCAGTAATTGTTGCAGGTTTGGAGGAGGTCACCATGCTTATGATTTGAGGAGCTAATCCCCAAATGAAGCGTTCAATCCGCTTGAATTCTGGAGTGACCATATAGGGTACCATATGCGACAGGTCGTGAAACCTCTGAACATATTCCGCGATCTTCGGACCTTCCATCTTCAAATGCCAGAACTCAGTTTCCAATCTTTGGATTTCAGCGCGAGAACAATACTTTTTGCGCATTAGTTCCTTCAGTTCGGTCCATGTTTGTGCGTAGGCAGCAACTTCACCAAGTGTCTGCACTTGCAAATTCCACCAAGATAGGGCTCCATCCAAAAATAGCCTAGAAATGTAGGTGACTTGCTGGTCTGGTGCACATTTGCTCATGCGGAGAGCAGATTCAGTCTTCTTGGCCCATGAACAAAAGCGACAGCACCTCCGGTGCCATCAAAGTTGTCAGGCTTGCAGTCTAGAAACTGCTTGTAGGTGCACCCATGAGGTGGATTGTTGTTGCCGTAATTGTTTGAATTACTTCCGCTAGTTCCTCCTTGTGGGGCTGCGTACTGTGCAATGGCGGCAGTGATGATTTGTTGAAGTCCTGCCTCGTTGGCAGGCATGCGCGGATCGCGTTTTGGTGGCATCTTCTAAAAGATGGTTCACATTGGTCAAGTGATAGTAAGTAAGGTGTACGTATGTAATATCAACACATAACATCTCATGTTATAAATAAATCACCCATATCGATAGCCTTTGTAATGGTTGAGGGCTTCGAGGTAGTAACCATGTCCCTGATCTGGGGTGCAAGTCCCTAAATGAATCGTTCAATCCTTTTGAACTCCGGTTTGACTAAGTGGGGGACGACCCTAGACAAGTCGTGAGATTGCTGGACGTATTCAGGAATCTTTGGTCCGTCCATTCTCAATTCCAGAATCCACCTCAAGCTTCTGGATTTCAGCCCTAGAAAAGCTCAGTGCATTAGCAGCATCTTGTACCAAGGGTCTGAACCTGGAGGTTCCATTATGAGAGTGCGCCATCTAGAAATAACCCTGAGATATAGGTAACACTCCGTTAGGGCGAACAGTTACTCATTCTTAGGATGGAGTCAATCTTTTCGGACCAACGAACAAATGCAACGGCGCCTCCTGTTCCGTCAAAGTTCAAAGGCTTGCAGTTCAGGAACTGTTTATAGGTGCAGCCAGTTGGAGGGTTTTTTCTAGTGATGCCATCGTTGTGCTTAGAGCGGAGGGCTTCATGTCGTGCATTTGCCTGTGAGATGCGTTCTTGCAGCTCGGCTTCTGTCCTTGGCAACGTACTGGTGTCTGTGCCACGTCTGGGTGACATTCTCTTCTGTCGAAGTGGTATGAAGTGGGTTAGACAATATTTCAATTGTCTATGAGATACACAGCACCATAAGCCATCATGTAATCACCCAATTTCACACGTAAATATACTCAATGTATGAGTGGGGAAATAAATTTATGAGCCTTCACATAGGCTTGCCAAATTGGCTTATTGCTTGTATTAGAATGAACTCGAGGCTACATCGCCTTGGTCATTCGTGTTTTAGATATTTCCAGCTACATTGGTTTTCATTAGCTTGACCCGCAGAGTCCACCAGGATTTCTGTGCACTACAAGTCATTATTACGTGGGCCCCCGTAATAATAAATTATCTTGCACAGTTACCCCAAATTTTCTCTCGTCCAAGCAGATGATCAATCAAGGAGCAACAGCAGGTGCATTGGCATGAACAGGGTCATGCTCCAATGCGGGGTCAGGAGCAACGCCTGGCTCAGGGGCCATAGTCGGCTCCGGATCAACAAACTCCATCTCAAAATCAGCTGGATCAACAAACATAGGGTCGACAGGGGCTACAGGATCCTCCAAGGGCTGGTCTAAGTGTATGAACTCAATGTCACGTTCTGGATCAAAACCAGGTGGAAAAACATAATCGTCCTCAATGTCGCGATCAAACTCAAAGCTGTGTGCGGGAACCGGTGCAGCTGATGACGCCATATCAGGGTCGGCGTCGTGTGAGTGGTGCTGCACTCCCTGTATATGCGAAGATGCGGACGCCACAAACTCAAATGAGTTTGGGACAGGTGAATGAGCATGAGCCTCCTCTGCAGGAGCGTCAGCAAGCAGTAGGCTACCACCAGCAGCAATAGGGCCTCGCCCTCAAGTGGGTCCTCCTCTAATAGATCGACATCGTCGTCAGAGACAACGTCGGGGGGGGGGGCATATCAACAACGGGATAAGCGGCAAGGGGCACAGGAGCAGGGATCACCGCGAGTGGCAAATCCCCAACAGGGTGGCCATCAGCAGGCTCTGCTACGACATCAGGCAGTGCAAAGGGGTGAAAGTCGTCCTCATCTGTGCTGGTCGTATCGGAAGTGTACACCTCGTGCTCCGATGAAACTATGTCGCCTGATACTATGGCCGTGGGATCTGTAGTGTCCGACTTTCCAGTATCTGATGAAGGCACGACGTTTGTAACACAAACACACATACGTACAACAATCAATCATATAATCATATAAACATGTTAGTCACCAAGTAAGCAATCAAATAATTCTCCTAGTCCCACTAGCCTCCCAGCCTCCCAGACTGATCTTCCTAGTCCCACTAGCCAATTCTCCCAGCCTCTCAGACTGCTCTTCCTAGTCCCACTAGCCAATTCTCCCAGCCTCTCAGACTGCTCTTCCTAGTCCCACTAGCCAATTCTCCCAGCCTCTCAGACTGCTCTTCCTAGTCCCACTAGCCAACTACCTCGGTCCCCTAGACCGAGCCTTGGTCTTCCAGACCGAGCCTCAGCCTCCCAGACTGAGCCTATAAATAATAAATAAATGTGCTCAACATTTGTTTGTAAAAATTTTTGGATCTGGACTTAAGTGGTATGCAGTGTAAAAATGTTTTCGTGAGAGCCCTAGTGATCATAGTCTAGACTCGAGAAGGAATCCTAGTTCGCTATGATCAGAGCTCTGATACCAAGCTGTCACACCCTGACTTTGCGGAAGCGTGGTTATTTTGGTGTGACTTCTTAATGCCATTGCTTAACCATAACAAGCTATATGAAATAAAAACCATGCAAGATCATCCATTAAAATAAGTTTGAAGAGTAAAGAACCACTACATTGTCTTAACGGATATCACATCCTAACAAACATAAACAGTGTTAAAAAAAACACATCACCAACAAGAAATAAACACAGCTTAAGAACTGTGACTCGTCCAGGAAAAAGTCACATCCCTTAAACTCGGATGACCTTGAAACTAATGCAGCGGAAAACGTGTCATACCGCGCCAGATCCTTTAATTCCCTGAAATACATGTAAGTTGAAAAATCAACAATAATGTTGAGCGAGTTCATGTGTAAGTGAGTATGTATAAACCTTTGTAAACAAGTCTGAATGTATGAAAATCCCTGGTATGTAGCAATTAAGGAAAAAGAGATCGATTAATGTGTAGCTAATACATTAATAAGTGACATGGACTAGGAAGCACTCAAACCTGTAACGCGTATTTTATACCGGTCCTTCCGGTGGAACGACATAGTCACCACATGCAGCCATACGCTGGCCCATGTGTGGGGCTCGCAACACCCGATAGATCTATCACTCATGCCTCTCGGTCCTTATACAAGGATTAATGGTCTTACGATAATAGCCTATCCATTCACATGATCTAGTTGTAAGTTCCTTAGCTAATCATACCGTGTATAAAACGTTTGTAGTAAATGTAACATGTATTTCACCCCCGCAGTTTAGAAAACTGAAAACAGTTAAGAGAAAAGGGGGAGCATGAACTCACAGTGGTGCGTCTCTACCAAGTATATCTCCTAATCAAGCAGCTGTGCGACGACCTACACGTACTAACTCTATTAGACGGATGGCCGTGCCTTAGCTTAAGGTTCAAGTTTTTGGGAAATAGTTAGGCAACTATTTCGTGTTTATATTTTTGTAAATACTTGGTAAATATATTCCTTCCCAAGGATGGGGGATTTAATACATGTGCGTTCGTATAACTTCGAAATATATTATTAAGTCTCACTTAAAACATATTTAAATTCTATCTCCAAAATATAAATATTTTTCCCAAAAATATTTTATTTTATTCCATATAATTTTACCCAAAATAATACTTCTAACGAAATACACACTTATGCGTATTTTCTGAAAATACGTAAGTTACGGATATAGATCGGGTGGTAATAATAATACCGTTGTAACTTAAATATTTATTGTGAAGGCGTTCGTATTATTTTGGAGCCGTTAATATTTAGTAATATTATTTTTACCCTAAAAATAATATTTACGTAGTTCACAAAATAATCACAAAAATTTACACAAGTGTTGTTATGAAAATATATATTTTAAATATATATTTTAGCAAGTTTTATTTTGTGAAAATCCCACCTCCGACACTTGCTTAATTTGTAATAAAAATCGTGACGAAATTTATTTGGAAAAATAAGTTAAAATATATCCATAACACTTGTGATAAAAATATTTACAAGTGTTAGATTTTTTTTTTGGAAAATTTTCGCCAGAGTTTCTTCTGTAACTGGAGGTGGCCACGCTTTCAAGCGTATCATTTTCTTTTATAATTCAAATCAACAATGTTCCCAACATTAACAAACGATATATCAACATCAACTAGTCCAAAATAGATATAAATCGCATAACACATGAACTTGTGGTTTGTGTAAGATATGTAGTAACCTTCCCCATATTTTAGTAGATCTTTTATAAATAGACTCAGTTTCTTTGAGAACCTTGTTTTTAAAGAAGATACCTTTCTACAACTTCTTGTCCAAAATTTATAAAAATAATTCTTTGTTAAAACTTTTTGTTACACAAGTGTCTACACACTTGTGTGTTCACAAAACTCACTTTTGTTTAGGAAGGATCCGGCTTTAAAATTATGATTTCATTTTACACTTGGTCCTTCGAAAATACCACTTGTAGATCCGTAGATCTACTAGTTTAGAACTCCATTTTGTAAGAAAAATTGTTTTTACACAAGTTCATGGTTATAAGTAGTAGTGGTCTTCATCTAACCACTTTTCACACTATAACATACACTAGGTCATGTTCCATGAACATGACTTAGTCGGGTTAGATGACGATCCGAACTAACACTAGCATAAAACAACACTAAATAATCATTACAAGACAAGTTTTATAATTTTTACACCAATATTCATCTATTACCCACTTGATTATATTATTTTAGTAGACTTTAAATTTTGTTCTAACATGTTCATAAATTCAACCGTCAAAATTCTTATTAACCACTTTAGAATAGATCAAAAAGGCATTTAGAGTCACTTACTACTAGCTCGAGGCTAGGGAAGAAACTAGTCGAAAAATGCGTGGATAAAAGCAGTGGGGTGAGGTCCTTGACGATCCGCAAGCACCGGGCTTCCTCGTATGTGATCCCTCACACTTGAATGTATATAAAATGCCTTGAATGAAATCAAAAGTGATGGTGGTGTGCTTGTGGTTCTCGGCCGAGACTTCAAGAGTGGAGGAGAGATGAGTGGAATTTTTTTGTTTGTTGGTGATGTTATAGTAAATGAAAGTTTATCCCTTAATCCATAATATAAACCATCACCCACTAAACCCAAAGGATATTATGTCAAGTAGATATTAGACATATAAGATTATAATATTCAAAAGTTGTAAGTATTTGTTCCCTTGGGGAACCGAACTCGTTAGGGGGGATATTTGGTTAGATTGTAACTAAATGGTTAGTGGTATTAGTTAGTTTTAGTTGGGGATCTAATTAGTGTATTATGTGGTGTGTAATTTATAACGGGTGTTAGGATACTCGAGGACCCTAACTAGCTCAGAAAAAGAAAAATAATGTAAATGACATTATTTTATGTCTCGGGTTAAGTCCGGTTGTACGGTTGGATATTACTCCGTTAAAGCGCTAAATAATTATTTAAAGTGTCGTTGATATTATTTTTAGTGACACAACTTATTCCCGACACTTTGGAAAGTGTCTAGTATTATTTTTCTCATGTTTTGGCACTTTATTAGGTAGCTAGATGCTGAATTATTATTTAAAGTGCTGAATTTTGTACCTAGAGTACGTTTTAGGCACATCCGGTCACTGTAATCTCATTCCTAGTGGCGCAGTTCTACAACCCTTATATCCCTACACTCACCACTAGTGTAGCAAACTATCTCAGGCTCTTACAGGCCTTAGAGGCAGTACCTGCCTGGTGCTAGTTATGACAACACGTTTAATAGGTTATCCGTTCATTGTGCTACTGTGCTTTTGGTGCATCAAGGTTGTCACAAAGGTGCTGTAAGCAAAACATGGAGTGACAACAAGTAAAGTATGATGCAAGTAAGTACATGTATCAGCATTCAAGTAGCAGTTTATCCACAAGTTCAAGTAAGCCCAGTAATTAAGCAGTAATTAATTATTAATTAAGTCGTACGGATACCTGGTTTGGTGAGGGTTGTCACACTTTCCAACAAAAAGTGTTACAGGTCGATCCATTTGAACTCGAACCAAACTATACTCTTTGTCTAAACCCATTGTTGAAATTTTATATCTTTTTGAGTGCTTAATCTTCATTATCCTAGAGTCTAGAGGCAATTGAAGCCAAATTGAAATCATCACTGTTGTACTGCATAAGTTTTCAAGAAAATGAAGATGTTAAGGCTACTTCAAGTTAGAGGGCTATTCACTTCAGTTGAACAACTAACATGGCTTTGTTTGTTTTGTTACCCCTTTTAGTCTCCGAAAATAAAAAGACATATGAGAAAGCTTGGAGTTAACATGGCTTTGTTGGACAAGTTCCGTCTTTTGCTTGAACTCATTTTTAAAGGTATAATTTAGCAGTTTATAAGCTTTTCCATTATTATCAAATCTTTGGTCATGTTATACATAAGCCTGAAAGAATAACTTTGCCTTCATTTTTCCTCTTAGTGATTTTTTGATAAGTTAATGTAATCGAATACCGTAAGAGTTGTGGCTTTTTTAGTGTGTGGTGCTACTTTTTGTTCCATTTAGAACTCATGGCTGCGGTTCATTATTCCTCATGGTATTGCAAATTTCTTTAAGTGATGCATAACCTAACTTGAAAGAAAACGACTGATAAACTAACGAAAAACGAGTACAACACTATAATTTGGCGACTCCGTTGCAACGCGCGGGTTCCCCACTTTATAAATAGTATAAAAACACAACATGGTTAATAATTCAACGAGTTGTTTATAAAGAATTCTTCAATGAGTTGTGATTTTTTTTGTCGTATTCATGTATTTCAATTATTTCTTGCACTCTCTAACATTTTCGTTAATAATTCAACGTATATAATATTACAATTTTTACTTTACAGTTTTAAAGGACTTAGTTTTCCTGTTTAGCCACCCGTGTAACACACGGGAACTTAGACTAGTACTATATAAAGCAAATCTGATGGACAAGATTGTAATTTTACCATGCTTACTAGTTACGAAGCACCATGTACAAGGACGTGTAAGCTGTTTTAGAGGGGTTAAATCTGTATGTCACCCAAAGTTTTAAGACGCCAAAGGGGTATAATCTATAATTTGGAATCCATAAGCTTAATTGCCGGAGAGAGAAATGGCGGTTTTATTCCCTTAACTTAACTTCCACCGTCATTTGGAAACTTAAAAGCAACAAACCTATTGATTCCCTTTCTTCCTTCAGTTTCAGCATAAATCGAAGGGTGTAAATCTAGGAGTCTCGCATTCCCCATTATCTTTTGGCTTATGTGACTCTTGCTTCACCATCATCTTCAATCGTTGGTTTACACGGCTGATGGATTTTAGGGGATGACGATGAACACCAGGCAGCTATGGTGGGTCGATTTAGTTTACGCCAAACCTCGGTCATGCCTTTTTGTTGGTTCCATACGACGGTGTTAAGGTAATGCGATTTTGTATATTAGATACGCAATCATTATTTAAGGAAACTAGTTTTTTTACGTCGCGCATTGCGGCGAAACCGGGTAAATAATAATGTAAAACAAACGTGATTTAAAAATAAAGCATGTTGTTTAGAAAGCTAAACCGTTAGTAAAAATAAATACTTTATTTTGAGTACAACTTTGTTTTTAATAAAACTTATAACAGAATGTCAGGGAAAAAAATAAGCACAACTACGTACTTAAGTTATTAGAAAAAAGTTATAACGTAAATTATTAAAGAAGTATCAAATTAATCGATAAATTAATATATGTTTTAGAGAAAGAAAAAAAAAATTATTAAAAATGGTAAAGGAAATATATATTATCCTATATATTAATAGACAAACCTTGTGAATAATAATGAATAGTAATGACCCCTTCTTAACAAGTATTTATATAGTTTGTTGTTAGAAAACAAGATCAGTTATCTGGTCTGCCTTAGTGGTTGTTGTGGCAACTCGTATTTCAAACCTCTCTTTGTACTTAAATGTAACGTATACGGATCCGATGTGATTATGTGAACTTTGATGATTAATGAAACGTTATGTTTGATATGTGTTTATGTGTAACGAATGTATGTATGTAAAACGAACCGATCACACAACACAACCCAATCGCACAAGCCCATTCGGGCCACACTCCTTGTATCCGAACCAAGGGCAGCCCATGATGGGTTCGGCCCACTCCTTTACGCACATAACCCAAGAGGTGGGTGTATACTCCTCATTTGTTGCAAAACAAGAACACACACAAAACCCTACTCGCTCTCTTCCTTCTCTCTAGAAGTCGACGGCAACAACATCCCATCTCTCTTGAAGCTTTATCGTTCGGACCAACCCTCGTTCCATTCTTTAACCGGGTAGTGTAATACTTTTGATTTCATGATTGATGATGTGTTGGCTTATATGTTTTACACGATGATTTAGAGATGGTATGCGTTTGATTGTAATGAAAATTGATGAAGTATGATGTTCATGAAATCGGTTCATATGTGTAACATGTTTTGAATTATGTAGAGTTGATAATTATGTATTAATGATCTAGAACCGATTGAATGATAACCGGCTGTGATTCCTATTCGAATGAATTGTGGAGGGGGATTGTTATGTTAGTATACATGCTAGTGATCAAGAATATGAATCATGTTAATATGTTTAAGTGTTACGATTATTGTTCATGTTTTGATTATGATTAAGGTTCATATGAATTTTGTGGTAAAAACCTTGTTTTGATCGATATATGGTTTAGTTAGAAACTGTTGATTGATAAACTGCAAATATGGAAATTATCAATAATAGAGTAACTGATTGCATGATTTAAGGAAATACATAACCGATCGTACAAGACCAGTCGCACAAGTGCAATCACACAAGCTCTTGAATCACACAAGAGCTCAATTGCACAAGGAAACCGATCGCACAAGTGTCTGGTCGCACAACACAGTCGCACAAGTTATAGAGTACAACTGATTAAACACTGGGTACAACACCACATTGCATGATCGCACAAGACCTTGTGGATCGCACAAGATGGTGCCGATCGCACAAAGCTTGGGCCACACACGAACCACTTGGACCTTTATACAGTTGGGCCTCAAAGCCCAATTCCAATCGCACAAGGACTGGTCAGTCGTACAAGACCATCCGGACCGCACAAGACTTGTGTTATTTGTTGGGCCGTATACATGTTGAACTGCTTATTTATATTGGGTCGACCACTCGCACAAGATGTTATTGGGTTGTACGACTACTTCAGCCCAATACATCCTGATCGCACAAGTTGGGTTATTGTTGGTGCAATTAGTGTCTGTTAACTTTGTCTTTTACAAGTCTTTTGTCTAGATAGGTTGAATGAACACACAACAGGGTCGAAATTAGGTTTAGATCATGTTTGAGATAGGGTTTTCGCTTGAAAGTGTGTCTTGGCAGATTCAAGCGAAACCTATTCATCATCATCATACAGTTTCGCTTGAAACTGATCTCAAGCGAAACCCCTTGGGCTGGCACTCTTAAGCGAAACCCTAGTGGCCTATATATAGGGGTGTGTGTTGTTCATTTGAAGCGAACATGTATGTGTGTGTAAGAGAAGGTGCTGCCGGATTTGCTTCAGAATACATTGTAAAAGCACAAAAATCAATCAGAAAAGATAGATTAAAAGGAAACTAGCTGTTGTGACTTCTTTTACATTGATTACGCCCTTGTATTCGAAGATGAACTGCCTTAACTGACTTTTCGAGGTCCTAAAACGGTCCAACAAGTGGTATCAGAGCTCAGGACGAGGAGTTCATACCATAGCAGCTTGATTCTACCGGATTTTCTACTTTCTACTCACTTCTTTTCATACTTTTCTGTTTTGAACGAGTTCTAACGGTTGAAATGGCCTAAATTTCACATATATTGTGTAAAACATAGTTTTAACTAATCCTACAAAGATTCAGATTAAAATTCGGACTAAAACTGATAAAAAAATGGACTAAAACAGCCTTTCGCTTGAAAGTGTTCGTCGTAAAGGACCCATTTCGCTTGAAAACAAAGGTTTTCGCTTGAAATACAGACCATTTCGCTTGAAAAATTTCAAGCGAACTAGGTTACTTGTATTTCGCTTGAACTGATCGTTTCAGATTAACCATTTCGCTTGAAAGTCCAAGCGAAATAGGAGGTTTTACTTCAGATTGATCTATTTCGCTTGAACTACATAGACTTGTTGATCATTTTGCTTGAACAGCTTTCGCTTGAACTTGTTAATTTTTCAAAACTTAAAAGTTCTAAGTGTTTTGCTGATTGTTTTTGCAGATACATTCAAGATGGATGACATATTCTTGAACCCGTTTAGCGACATGTACGCATTCGCTGGAAATTCCGGAAACGATGATTCTTCGTCTAGCAATGACAATGAGAATATGCCAAAAGAGAGGAAAAAGGAAGCTTGGGAATCGGAAAGTGCCTTCGGAACATTCAATAAACCTCCAAAGCTAATGGCTATTGAGGAATACAGTCGGTGGTCGAGAAAGTTTGAAGATTGGCTGATGGCATTCGCATTTCCCAGCTGGAAAAGTCTTAAAAATGGTTATGACAATGGAAACAAAAATGGTGAAACTTTAACATCAGCTGATGAGATTGATTCATTTGTAGCTGAACAAAAGTGTGTAGCTTTGCTATTTCAGTCTGTTCGGGAGGACAGAATTTCATTGATCGATTATTCAAATGCTAAAGACCTCTGGGCAAAATTAGAAAAGAAATGTATAGGTAGTGAAGAAATCAAGAAAAACAAAATAAAAGTTCTTAGGAAAGAGTTTGATATGTTTGGGTGCTTAAAGAATGAATCAGTTTCAAAAATGATCGAGAGGTTTGGGCACCTGAAGCTGGAATTAGTTAGACATGGAATTAAGTATTCTGATGATGAGCAAGTAGACAAGTTGTTCGATTCGTTGCCAGACGAGATGGAGTGGAGATATTATGCTCTCATGCTAAAAAATACTATCTTGCCGAAAGATCTTACTCCAGATGTGCTGATTGAGAAACTTGAGAGTCACGAGTTGGAATTAAAGAAGACATACAAAGTCAATCACTCATCTTACCAGCAGAATTTGGATTTGTATTATCCAAAGAGCATGATGCCAAAAGCAACTTCTCCAAAGACTGTGTTTTCTGCTGAGAATGTGTCCACAGCAAGTAAAGAAAGTCAAAGTGGTCAAAGCAGTGGAAGTCACAGTGGTTATCACAGTGGATCTTCATCATCTGCAAGTCATTCTGATGCAAAGAATCGTTTTCAATGCAACATTGCAATAGACTTGAAGAATGCTCAGAATTTTGATGAGGAGTCGGCCAAACAGCAGATGATCTTCCTAGCATCGGTGTTGGAATCGTATGAAGGGTTAGTAGCTGGGAAGATAGGCAACACCAATCTGACGAAAGAAGATTATGATCAGATTGATCCTGAGGAAATGGAGCTGATCGATATTCGTTGGGCTATGGCCAGTGCTGTTCGTCGAGCACAGCGTTTCATGGAAATTACTGGCAGAAAGACAATTGGTGGTCCATCTACCACGCTGGGGTTCGATAAATCCAAGGTGACTTGCTTCAAATGTAAGCAGAAAGGTCACTTCAAACGAGAATGCAGAAACGCTTATGTTGATGAGTCGGAGAACCCTTTCAGAGATGATTATTACAAGAAGGCAATATATCATCAGAATAAATCCGAGCCGCCTAGATTGAAGCAGGTTGAAGACAACAAAGAGAAATCTAGAGCTCTTGCGGTGATTTATGATGATGAAGGGTATGATTGGAGTCAAGAGGTTCTACCTGAAGAAGATGCGGTTGGTTACGTATTCATGGCGAAAAACGACGAACCTATTCCGTGGAAAGATGATAGAACTGAAGAGCAGAAGTATAGATACAGAAAAATGATAGCTGAAAACAAAATCATTAGAATATCTCGTATCTATCTGGAAGCGAGGAGAGCAAATAGATGGGATCCGGACAGAGAGTGTTATCTTGATGAATATGGAAATATTGCTATCGATGACAAAACGCTTGATATCGAAGCCATAATCCAGCAGTACAAAGAAGAGGATGAGTACTGGCAGAATAAATGGTGGGGAACTGGAAATGAGAAGGAGAAAGAAGAGAAAGAGAAAAAGGAGAAAGAAGAGCAGGAAAAATCAAAGAAAGTTGATACAGGAGTTATTGACACAACGCAGGAGTTGACAGCAGAGAACCTGGGAAAAATGGCTGACAAAGTGCTGGCTGCTAAGGTACTTGAGGTAGACTCTAACTCCGTGTCTGAGTCAAAAAGCCAGGTCAGTTCAAATGTGTCAACAAATGTGTCAGGTAAGAAAATCGATGGAAATGCTGATTGCAAAAATTGCAACAAAGAGTGCAAATTTTGTAACACGGTCACGTATCTCAACGGTAAGAAAGTTGATGATCTGACAGCAAAGGTCAGAAGCGTTGAGAATCAGATTCTTGATCGTGAAAAAACAGTGAAAGCTTCAACTGAACGGATAAGAGAATTAACTAGTCAAATTGAAAATGATAAAATTGATCATGAAAAAGTTAAAAAGGAAAATGAAAAGTTAATTCTTGAAAACCGTTAGATTTCTGAAAAGTTTGAAAAACTCAAAAGCACAATGAAAGATAGTGATGATCGAAATGGTAAAACTTTTAAAGAAAATGAACACTTAAAAGCAGTGCTTAGAGTAAAAGAAGAAACAATCAACCAACAACTGGATGAAATCGCTAAACTGAAACTTAAATTTCAAGAGGCTGAAATTGAAAACGAGCGAATCCAGTTGAAGCTTAACAGTTACAGCTCCGCAAGCTTTGTTTTGCAACACATTATTCCCAAACCCATCGGGAAAGACAAAGCAGGCGAAGATGTGTATTCTGATGGAACTGGGGTGGGTTTTCATCAAGTACCACCACATGTTCTTGATAATTACACGAAAAAGCAATCAGGGTTGGTTGAAATTGAGGAAGAAAGTGAAGTTAAACTTCCGGAGAACATTGATGTCACGTTCACATCTTCCAATGACGATAGTGTCCAAAATAATATTGTAAAAGGTGTTGTTGAAAATGTGCTAAAAATGGATAGTGACACTACTGAGGAAGATGGGTGTTTCTTGGATAAGTACATTCAGAAACCAAAATCCAAAAACAACTTAAGTGATGAACCGGGTCTTGTAATGTACAAGATGGCTGGATCTGATAAGTTGTATTCGGATTCTGAGTTTCCGATTGAGAATGTTAATGTGAAAAAGTTGACAAATGTTTTCAAATTGGTTGAAGTTGAGTTGTTAGAAGTGAACAAGTTGAGTCAAACAAAGAGGAAAATGAGTTTTGAGAAAGATAAATCATACTACAAGAAATCTGTTAATCCATCACGTTTTTATAATAACAATCGAAATAACTGGTCGGGTGGTTATCAGGGTGGTTGGAATTATCAGAAAAGAAATGTTCTAAACAAGAGGTTTGCTGAAAAGAAAAAGTTTGTGAACAGTTCGAGTTCACTTGCTGATGAAGAGAAAGAGATTTTTTCAAAATCGAATGAAGAGTTCTTTGAGAAAAGAGCTTCACAGTATCAGTCTGAAGGCACAAGTCGAGTTGTTGATACTCGAACATGTTTCAGATGTAATCAAGTTGGTCACATTGCACGGAAGTGTACCAATGTGAAGCCTAAGACTGAAACTGTGAAGATTCAACAAAAGAAAGTTGACGTAAAGGGTAAAGCACCAATAGTTGTTGAGAAAAAGAGTGTGAAAAATGACAACATCAAAGTGAAAAATGAACCCGTAAATAAAGTGGTAATTAAAAATGACAAATTTTACAAGCGGGTTGCATTATCTCAACAAGTTTGGAAACCAAAAACAGAAATGAAAATTTCAACTTCTGAAGTGAAAAAGGCTGAAGAATCAATTCTGGTTGATTATGATGCAAATTTTCCACCTCTGAAGGCTGAAAACTTCAAAATTCAAATTGCGAGAGTCAAGGTTACACCTAAGGCTGATGAGGCCTGGGTGGACTCCATGTTTGACTAAACAGTTTGAATTGTCGGAGCTTCCTGGATCGTGAAGCATGAATTGGCATCTTTATTGAAGTTGGTTAAGTCAAAGTTTGTTATGTGCAGGATCTTCCAAAACTTGTATCTAGATGGATCATGGATAGTGGAGCTTCAAGACATATGACAAGAAAGACTGCGTTGTTGTATGATGTGAGAAATATAAATGGTGGTTATGTAGGATTTGTTGGTCATGAAGGTGGTAGAATTATTGGTGAAGGAACGTTATCCAACGGGATTGTGACGTTTGAGAGAGTTAACTACATCACTGAGCTGGAGAATAATCTACTGAGTATCTCGCAGATTTGTGACAATATGTATACTACTCACTTCACTGATAAAGAATGTTTGATCTTGAAACCAGGATTTGTTATCCCTGAAGAATGGATTATCATGCGGGCACATAGAGTGAATGATTTATATGTGTTAGATATGAGTGTAGCAACTACATCTACTGGTCAAGCACATTGTTTTGTTTCTAGAGCAACTGAGAAAGAATCGAGATTGTGGCACCGCAAGATGGGGCATATTCACCTAAGGAAGATGAATCACTTGGTGCACAATGATTTGGTTCTTGGAGTTCATGTCAAAGGTTTTCATCTGGAAGGGGAGTGTATTAGCTGTGTTAAAGGCAAGCAGAAGAAAAAGTCACACCCTACAAAGCAAGTCAATTCAGTTTCGAGACCTCTGGAAAGACTTCACATGGATTTGTTTGGTCCTGTGAATGTCAAAAGTATTACAGGAGATTACTACTGTTTGGTCGTTACTGATGATTATTCCAGATTTTCGTGGGTTTCTTTCTTGAAAACCAAAGACGAAACGTTTGACAGTTTGATGGCGTTGTTAAAAAAGATTGAGAATTTGTACCAAAGGCGTATCAAAAGAATTCGAAGTGATAATGGTACTGATTTCAAGAAGAGTAAGATGGAAGAATTTTGTGATGAAAGAGGTATATTGCATGAATTTAGTGCTCCGTACACTCCGCAGCAGAATGGAGTAGCAGAACGCAAAAACCGGACACTAATCGAGACGGCTAGAACTATGCTCGCAGATTCAAAGTTACCGATAAATTTTTGGGCTGAAGCTGTTTCCGCCGCATGCTATACGCTCAACAGGGTTCTCACTGTCAAGAAGTTCAACAAAACATGCTTTGAGCTAATCAATAACTGCAAACCGAATTTGAAGTATTTAGAACCGTTCGGGTCACCCTGTACAGTTATAGAGCCACATGGAAAGTTTGGTCCGAAGAGCATTGAGGGAATATTTGTTGGTTATGCAAATCCGATGCGACGTGTCTTC
The DNA here is from genome assembly GCA_030545235.1 of Helianthus tuberosus. Lineage (NCBI taxonomy): Eukaryota > Viridiplantae > Streptophyta > Magnoliopsida > Asterales > Asteraceae > Helianthus > Helianthus tuberosus. Next base: position 75,946,924 of record CM060451.1, on the reverse strand, counting down.
GTTCCAAGTGAGAAGCGGATTATTGAAGCTGGAAATGTTGAATGTCAAGGTTATACTATGCCGCCGCAGAATCCTGGTGATTCATGGCGTTGTCATTATGACAAATTGTGGGATTCGTTTGACATAAAAGAAGAATCAGAGGATGATGAAGATTTCTTTGATGAGCTGGATATTTTGCGTGAATATGAGTCACAGCTAAGGTTCCCAGCTAAGTATTCTAGAAGACCTCGGGAAACTTCAAATGACGATGAAGCAGGTCCGAGTAATGCTGGTGAACATAACGATGTCCAACAGAATGAAGTTGCTCAGGATAATCAGTCAGTTCAGGATGATAATCAAGAAGCTGAAATCATGCCAGTCTTTGATCATGGTGATTCAGATTCTGAGGGGGAGCAAATTCAAATTTCAAGTCAAACAAACCAAGTTGGTGAACAAGATGCAGAGCAGAATGTTACTAATCTGGAGGGCAATGTAGATGTTCCAAGCGAAGTGATGCCGCGAACTTTTTCATATCATCCAGAGGAGTTGATCATCGGAGAATTGCAGACAGGCGTTCGCACTCGAAATCAGATTGATAAAGGGCTTACATGTTTTTATACAAAAGTTGCTCCTTTGCAAACTGAATTCTCATTGAGTTGTTTATATCGCAGGTTGAACCAAGAACTTACAAAGAGGCGCTTACTGAAGACTCTTGGGTCAATGCAATGCAGGAGGAACTTAGTCAATTTGAGAAATTAGGAGTGTGGAAGTTAGTGGATTTGCCAGATGGTCAAAGGAAGATTAACACTAAGTGGGTGTTCAAGTGCAAGAGAGACGATAGAGGAGTTGTGATTCGTAATAAAGCTCGACTCGTTGTTCAGGGCTTTAGTCAACAGGAGGGGATTGATTTTACCGAAGTCTATGCTCCTGTAGCACGACTGGAGGCAATCAGAATTTTCCTTGCATTTGCGTCTTGGAAGAACTTCAAAGTTTATCAGTTAGATGTAAAATCGGCGTTTCTTTATGGGAAGGTCAAAGAGGAGGTTTATGTCGGACAGCCGCCGGGCTTTACCGATCCAATCCACAAAAACAAGGTCTACCTATTGGACAAAGCGTTGTATGGTTTACACCAGGCCCCGAGAGCTTGGTACGAGACTTTGTCTCAACACCTACTAGCCAACAAGTTCATTCGTGGAAAAGTGGATGCCACTCTCTTCACTAAAGAGGTTGACGGTCATCTTCTGATAGTTCAGATTTATGTGGACGATATAATCTTTGGGTCGACAAATGAAAATCTATGCAAAGATTTTGAATCAGTGATGAAGCAGAAATTCGAAATGTCATCAATGGGGGAGATGAAATTCTTTCTTGGATTACAAGTTGAACAACTTCCAGAGGGAATTTTCATTCATCAGACAAAGTACGTTCATGATATTCTAGAGAAATTTAGGATGTCAAGTTCTACTCCAGCTGCTACCCCACTTGCAACAAATCATGGGATTCACCCAGATCTCACCGGAGACAGGGCTGATGAAACGTTTTACCGATCCATGATAGGTTCTTTGATGTACCTAACTGCTTCACGTCCTGATATCATGTACCCAACGTGCCTCGCAGCAAGATTTCAATCTAACCCGAGAGCTTCGCATATGATCATTGTGAAGAGGATATTGCGCTAACTGAAAGGAACTCCTTCATTGGGGTTGTGGTATCCTAGAAAAGGCGACTTTACGCTCGAAGGGTATTCCGATTCGGATTTCGGATGCTGCAAAGTCAATTCAAAATCAACAACTGTAGGATGCCAGTTCTTTGGTCCTAGATTGGTTACCTGGCAGTGTAAGAAACAAACGTCTGTGGCGTTATCTACATGTGAAGCGGAGTACGTGTCTGCTAGCAGTTGCTGCTCTCAGATCTTGTGGATACAGCAACAGATGCGCGACTACGGTTTGCAGTTTCTTAACACACCTCTTTTTGTTGATAATGAGGCCGCAATAAATATAACTAAAAATCCAGTACATCACGCTAAAACTAAACACATAGAAATTCGTCATCACTTTATTCGTGATTGTTTTGAGAAAAAGTTGATACGAATTGAGAAAATCCACACTGACGAACAGAAAGCTGATTTACATACCAAAGCTTTTGATAAAAATCGGTTTAAATATTTGTTAAAACGGAATGGTATGAAGCTTCTTTCGGTGTCGGATGGCATAATTGGCGTTGATGAGAGTACTGTTGCGGATGAAGACGAGAAACAATCTGCAATGGTTTATCGAATTTTTACTTGTTTTGGTATTTAGGGGGAGTAGATAGATGTATATAGTTTATTTTCAGAAAATACAAAAACAGTAAAAAATGCAAAAATACAAAAACATGATAAAATTTGAAAAAGAGCTTGTGTATATAGGGAAAATGATAGTACATCGGCTAGACAATTACAGTATGCTAAAGATTTGTAATGTTTAAATGACTTAAACAGTCTCACTAATGATGTGTCGATAGGTTTTCACACATTTAGTAGATTTATTCGGGATATAAACCTAAATTTTCAAACTTGTGAAATTTGTGGGGAACACTACTTGGATATATAGGTAACCCCTGAAATCTCGTTTGAAAGGTCTCATAATCTGATATACTAGGTCTTTATACTCAATGATGTCTGGGGTATTATTCCGGGACTTCTGCTGAATGGAAGTTCTGACCTGGTCCTTGGATAATACTTTCTGCAAATGCTTGAAACACAACCCTCAGCATGCCGATGAAACAATAAAATTGATAGTCGATGCGGTTGAAGCTAAAAGATCCTCTAAAGGGGACATACCGTAAAGTCGAAGCTGATATCTCTCTGCGTATACGGAAGTATCGACCTGAGATCCCTCGGCCCTCGCATACCTAATTTATGTACAGATATCATTGTAGTATACTCACCTGTAAGACTGAATATTTGGATTCTGGATACGGGAGTATATTCAAGAGGTGGGACACATGAATGAGCTAAGTTCATAAGACATCTAATTCGTATCCTGAGTAAATTGAAATTTGTGTGGGAATTTAAGATGGATCAATATATCGACAATCGAGGTGAATTGTTTAAGTCTGAGTATGAAATGTAGCTTAACGGTACTTGTAATTGGTCTGAAAAGCTGATATGATTCCTTGACACACTCGCAAAAATATGTTTGTAAATAGTTTACTTTGTTTACTTTCTGCAATTTAAGTTTTCTGTATTTCATTTCTTAGTTTAGAACATTTTATAAAATCCAAAAAGATTTTATGTCTGCTTTATTTTTGACAAACCAAAGTAGAGAGTTGATTGTTGGATTCTCAGATGATTGAAGAAGATGCAGGAGATTCTGGACTGAAGAATGAGGAGAGCTTATCTTGATGAAGTTTGTTTTATTGAAAAGTCAAAAACAAGTTCATTAACTTGATACTTGTTATTTTCAGAAAATGTTTTCAAAATCAGTTTGATTCGTCAAATGATCAACCAAGGTCATTAAATTGAACTTGGTAGATTAATCAAGTGATCAGGGTCATTAACTTGGCCCTGAATACTTGAGTGGATTGCTAAAGCTGATTGAGTTTGTGATATATTGTTGAAAAGATAGATTGTAATGATTGATGTTTGAGACACAGGTTTTAGACTTCATTATTCCCATGGAAGCTAAATGTCAAAGCTTGAACCAGATAAAGACCTCAGATTCTAGCATATTGAGAGGGAGAGTCTGTGAAAGGGGGAGTCTGGATCAACAGTCAAAGGGGAGATTGAAGTTTAAAGTTTGAAAATAGAGATTGAAGAGATTTTTACAATGATTGAAGATTGATAAAGACAAAGACTTGAAGCCAAAGACTTCGTCAACATCCAAGGGGGAGTCTGTTGGTGCAATTAGTGTCTATTAACTTTGTCTTTTACAAGTCTTTTGTCTAGATAGGTTGAATGAACACACAACATGGTCGAAATTAGGTTTAGATCATGTTTGAGATAGGGTTTTCGCTTGAAAGTGTGTCTTGGCAGATTCAAGCGAAACCTATTCATCATCATCATCATACAGTTTCGCTTGAAACTGATCTCAAGCGAAACCCCTTGGGCTGGCACTCTCAAGCGAAACCCTAGTGGCCTATATATAGGGGTGTGTGTTGTTCATTTGAAGCGAACATGTATGTGTGTGTAAGAGAAGGTGCTGCCGGATTTGCTTCAGAATACATTGTAAAAGCACAAAAATCAATCAGAAAAAATAGATTAAAAGGAAACTAGCTGTTGTGACTTCTTTTACATTGATTCCGCCCTTGTATTCGGAGATGAACTGCCTTAACTGACTTTTCGAGGTCCTAAAACGGTCCAACAGTTATTATGTGTTTACTATTTTGTCTAGCATGTTTAATGTGTTGCCATGATCAATACGTGTTCGTAATCTGTTAACTTATGTGAAACTTATGTGCACTACTTGAAACCAAAACCTGACTTGTATGGTAACCATGTTAGGACGTGGTTGACCACATATAGCTCAAGTAACCTTTTTGTATATCTGCCAAGCAAACCAAGGTGAGTTCACACTCTTTCCAAGGCATGGGATTCCTAAGGGATTGGGAATGTGATTGAATAACTACTCGTACTATCATTACTATTAAACTACTTTTTACTGTCCTCGGATTGAAGGGCACGTACGTAAAAGCTACGTACACTCATACATACAACCATCCTCCGTGGGTAGGATGCCTAGAATATCTGTGATTCTTGTGATTCATGTGATTCTTGCTGCAACATGTTGGAATATCTGGCGAACAAGGAATTATTTTATTTTCAACCTTAAACCTCCTTAGGTGTCGAAAGCAATAGGTGACATAAAGGCATGTTCTTTTCTGTGGATAAAATCTCGGGCTAGGCATTCGGATATAAGCCGGGAGAAATGGAGGGGTTTTAAATTTTCGGACTTTCCACTGTAATTGGCTTGTTCTATCTATGTAACTTTTGTACTTTTATGTTTTTGAGCCCCTGGCTTGAATCTTTCTAATGAAATTAAGCCCTTTGTAAAAAAAAAATTATTGGAAATCTTCTACCTGGATTTAAAAACTACATAATCCAATATTCCAATCCTTTTAATCTTAAAAAAGAAAAAGAAAAAGAAAAAGAAAACAAGTCAACTTAATAGTTTCTGTGTTACTGTGTACGTGTCTCTCTCTCTAGAATTATCATGAGTCATTGCGTATGAAATGAAGAAATACCTACACAAGATAATACTTTTATTCCAAGAAATAGTCCTTGGGCAAAGTTTACTTTTGATCCCTCAAGTTTAATTCAGCATTCATTTAATCTCAAACTTGTCTTTAATCACTTTTGACCTTCAACAATTTGACTACATTAGGATTTTACGTACAATGTGTTTTTGTTACTAAAATATGTTTTTTTTATTTATTTTATCTTCTATCAATGATAGGATCTTAAATTAGATCATTTTGGAATTTGCATGTTGTGGCAGTTGTATAACTAACTATTAATGACCACTTAAAGTGAAATTTTAAACAAATGTAAAAAAAGATTTTATAGAAAATGATACTTTCATAAAATCGATCACGTGTCTATAAATGTGATTTTGAAACAACTAGAAAAATATTTTGCGCGTTGCGGCTGTACGTCACGTCATATATGTAACTAGAGTAAAACCATAGAAATATAGATAAAAACTTTCGTGGCGAAAAATGTAGATAAAAACATTTGTGACAATATATTCGCAAATCAGGAAAAAAGCCACGTCTTAAATAAAGCTTGAGTAAAACCGTGACATATCCAAATTTATTACAATTAATAAATAAATTTAATAGATAAAAACTATAATTAGTCTAAAAGTAAAAATAATATAGAAAATATAACACACAAACTGTTTAACATATTTAATACATAGAAAAAACCATTTGAGTATAAAATTATTAATTATCTATATTTTCTGTTTGGTAAAATAAATTATGCCTAGGTTTTATGTGTCTAAACTTAAAAAGAAAAAAACTTTTGTTGTCTAAAATAAAAAGAAGATAACTTTACTGTAGTTATTGTGATGCAATTTAATATATAAAAAATGTAATGTAATGCAATGCAATATAATATAACGTAATGTAATCTAATAACTTATATCAAAAGGTGATTTTTCATCTATAACCATATTATTAAAATTCATAATTACATATAGTTCTCAAATGAACAATTACCTCTTTTTAAATGATTTTCAACTAGTTATTTTCCACCCGCGCGTTGCGGCGGGGACCCAATGACTGCAAAACGCGTGTCAACAATAGCAAGCAGATACCGAATATCAAAACATAAATAAAATGGCGTGGTAAGTATAGGACCCACACGTCCTACACGTTGGAAATTCGAATGTTTTCAATTCAGTTATTACGGTGCTATCACGTTAAAATATGGATGAGCTCGGTACCGGTAACGGCACCGAAAGTACCGATCCGGAAAATCATTGAAATTAGGTACCGGCATCGAAAATGCTCGGTACAATACGGTATGGTATTTGAAGGTAAAAATCAATAAATACAGGTATGGTGCTAGACCGGTGTCGAACCGAAAGTAACGATTCTGAAAACGCCAAAAGGTGGGTACCAAATTGGTATCGAGAATGATTTGGTATAGTAAATTTGGTACCGATACGATACCAGTTTGATTACAGGATTTGATATGATTTGCTTATCAATAATCTAAATATCCAAGTTAATTTTACATGCTACAATTCATTCATTACAGAAAAAGACAAAAAAGAAAGCAAAATAAGTTGTTGTGTATATAAAATCTCATTCAAACAAAATACAGTTACTTACTGTGTGTATGAAAAGTAATATATATACGGTGCAATTACTTGCGTTGCTACAGGATTTGATGAGCTCGGTACCAACCGTACCGAAAATATCGTTACCGAAATCTCCAAACGTGGGTACCGGTACCGGATATACCTAGTATGGTACGGTTCGGTACCGATCGGTACTGGTACGGCACCGGTATTTGAAGGTAAAAACCGGTGAATACCTGTGCAGAACCGGTACCGAAAATACACCGGTTTGGTAAATTTAAGACCGGTACCTATATCCGATACCATTTGCTCATCTCTTAATGATGTTACAATTCTAATCTATTCTAATTCTAATTTTAAATTATATATAGATCTACTATTCATTCACTTTTCATTTTATTATATATTATATATAGAATGGCGTGGTAAGTATAGGACCCACACGTCCTACACGTTGGAAATTCGAATGTTTTCAATTCAGTTATTACGGTGCTATCACGTTATAATATGGAGGAGCTCAGTTATTACGGTGCTATCACGTTAAAATATGGATGAGCTCGGTACCGGTAACGGCACCGAAAGTACCGATCCGGAAAATCATCGAAATTAGGTACCGGCATCGAAAATGCTCGGTACAATACGGTATGGTATTTGAAGGTAAAAATCAATAAATACAGGTATGGTGCTAGACCGGTGTCGAACCGAAAGTAACGATTCTGAAAACGCCAAAAGGTGGGTACCAAATTGGTATCGAGAATGATTTGGTATAGTAAATTTGGTACCGATACGATGCCAGTTTGATTACAGGATTTGATACGATTTGCTTATCAATAATCTAAATATCCAAGTTAATTTTACATGCTACAATTCATTCATTACAGAAAAAGACAAAAAAGAAAGCAAAATAAGTTGTTGTGTATATAAAATCTCATTCAAACAAAATACAGTTACTTACTGTGTGTATGAAAAGTAATATATATACGGTGCAATTACTTGCGTTGCTACAGGATTTGATGAGCTCGGTACCAACCGTACCGAAAATATCGTTACCGAAATCTCCAAACGTGGGTACCGGTACCGGATATACCTAGTATGGTACGGTTCGGTACCGATCGGTACTGGTACGGCACCGGTATTTGAAGGTAAAAACCGGTGAATACCTGTGCAGAACCGGTACCGAAAATACACCGGTTTGGTAAATTTAAGACCGGTACCTATATCCGATACCATTTGCTCATCTCTTAATGATGTTACAATTCTAATCTATTCTAATTCTAATTTTAAATTATATATAGATCTACTATTCATTCACTTTTCATTTTATTATATATAGAATGGCGTGGTAAGTATAGGACCCACACGTCCTACACGTTGGAAATTCGAATGTTTTCAATTCAGTTATTACGGTGCTATCACGTTATAATATGGAGGAGCTCAGTTATTACGGTGCTATCACGTTAAAATATGGATGAGCTCGGTACCGGTAACGGCACCGAAAGTACCGATCCGGAAAATCATCGAAATTAGGTACCGGCATCGAAAATGCTCGGTACAATACGGTATGGTATTTGAAGGTAAAAATCAATAAATACAGGTATGGTGCTAGACCGGTGTCGAACCGAAAGTAACGATTCTGAAAACGCCAAAAGGTGGGTACCAAATTGGTATCGAGAATGATTTGGTATAGTAAATTTGGTACCGATACGATGCCAGTTTGATTACAGGATTTGATACGATTTGCTTATCAATAATCTAAATATCCAAGTTAATTTTACATGCTACAATTCATTCATTACAGAAAAAGACAAAAAAGAAAGCAAAATAAGTTGTTGTGTATATAAAATCTCATTCAAACAAAATACAGTTACTTACTGTGTGTATGAAAAGTAATATATATACGGTGCAATTACTTGCGTTGCTACAGGATTTGATGAGCTCGGTACCAACCGTACCGAAAATATCGTTACCGAAATCTCCAAACGTGGGTACCGGTACCGAATATACCTAGTATGGTACGGTTCGGTACCGATCGGTACTGGTACGGCACCGGTATTTGAAGGTAAAAACCGGTGAATACCTGTGCAGAACCGGTACCGAAAATACACCGGTTTGGTAAATTTAAGACCGGTACCTATACCCGATACCATTTGCTCATCTCTTAATGATGTTACAATTCTAATCTATTCTAATTCTAATTTTAATCTATCTCCTCTAATAAATAACTAACCCACATAGACACTTGGCAAAGATTTAGACTACCCACATCATCACAATCCTATGTGTCAATCTTACAGCCCATTTCACCTTTCTTTTAATCAGGTTAAAGCTCGGGTCTTTAGCATCTGACCCGGATCCACTACCCAAATTAATTTGAAATTTTTATTCTGCCTTGCATCATACCACTCTCTCTCTCTCTCTCTACCAACCATCGCTCTCACAAACCCTATCTCCTCCTCGCAGATGTGATTCAGTGTTCTCTAACCCTAACCCTCACCATCGTCGGAAGATACCAGCGATCTGATCCGTAATACAGCCCTTGCATCATACCTTTCTCAGCTGAAAAGAAGGCTGACGGAACTCTTGCGTTAGTCAAACAAGGTCAAGACAAGATAAAGTCAACCCCAGCAGGGGAATATCTTACATCGGTCAATAGCTTGATTAAGGTAGGGCGTACGGTGCCTGTTATGGTTCTTCATGTTGACGAAGAGAAAGGTTATGTTAATTTGAGTAAGCGGAGGGTTTCTGAAGAGGATATTCAGATTTGTGAAGATAGGTATAACAAGAGTAAGCTTGTGCACTCGATTAAGCGACATGTGGCCGAAACTATGCAGATTGATCTTGAGGTAATGATCAATTTCTTCATATTAAAATGTGTATTAATTAAACTGCATTTTATGAGACTGAATGTTTTAATGTGCAATGACATGTTACTTCGATTAACACATTTAAGGCAATTATAATTGTTTTGATGTTGATTGTTGTTTCTAGAGGCCAAAAATGTATATTGAGTTCTTGAATTTGTATTTAAAATTTTAATTAGGGCAATTAGAATCATTCTGATGTTGGTTGTTATTTTTAGAGAGACCAGATGTGTGTAATGAGTTATTGATTTTGTTTCTAAAACTTGATTTTGGGCAATTAGAATCATTCTGATGTTGATTGTCATTTCTAGAGAGACCAAATATGACTATTTAGTTTTTTGGTTTTGTTTTTATTATTTGAGTTAAGGGGCTGGGGGTTTGAGACTGGAAAGGTACTGTGGAACTGTGGACACTTATCACTTTTAGGTTGTTATTCAAACATTTGGTAGATATGGAATGTTTGCCATTTTAAGGCTTGAGAGTAAGTTTAAGAAAGCTTATGAGGATAAGAAGCAACACAGACACAGTCAACATTATGCTTATTTTGGTAAGATTTTATTACTAAAATGTCACAGACCATTACTTATACTTATTTTTCTATATAATTTTCAACATACGTGTCAAATATATCTGATCTATACAAGACTGTCTATATCAAATCGGAAGTTAGTAGTCCATTTGACCTAAAAGGTCAACCTTTACCTCCTAATGAGTTTCCAGTTATAAACTCAACTACAAATTCTATATCTCTCTTACCAGATTGGGACATGGTCTCTTACCAATTTTATGGATTTCATGTTCGTATTATTCATATTCACCATTTGATTAAACATTTTCGACTTTTTTCGTTTTGTTTCATCACAGGTTTGCCCAACGTTTTCTACTTCATTGATCAGGTGGGTCGTTTACAGTTTCGTGCCAGATGAGTTTTCTCCAAACCCGATTCCCAACTCGCTTATCGAAACACTTGATGCCGAGGTTGGTATATGCTTTTTCATTGTTTCAACACTTTTACTAACCAGATTGGTAATAGGGGTGTGCATTGTTCAGTTTGGTTTTTGGGTAAAACCGAAACCATAACTGACTAACTGAAAGTTTGGTTTTCAGTTCTTGAAAACCGCCCGGTTTTCGTTTTAGCAACGGTTTGGTTCGGTTTTTGGAACAAATTACGTAAGATTCAAAAATAAAAAGTATAATCCGAAGTTTAAGAATCTTTCTTAGATGTTTACATTTAAGTTAATATATTTAATCTTTTTAATTAATATTGTTCACATAAACGTAACCTTCAAATCCGTTTTAGTGTTTTTTCAAAGCTTTTACTAAAACTCTAATACTTTAAAAATCATTTCATTTTTATGTTAAATTTTATTATTTCTTGTAGGCAATGTATTCAATAATAAATAAAACATGTTAATGTTCTTATTATAAATACTTAACATCCAAGAATAAAATTAATAATTCCTAAATCAATATATAACAAATATAACAAAAAAGAATATTTAGGTTATTCGGTTCGGTTCGGATTTTTTTGGTTTTGATAAATTGCAAAACCGTAACCGAACCTCAAATTTCGGTTCGGTAGGGTTTTTTTCAGTTCGGTTAATTGTGTTTTTTCTGTTCAGTTTTTTCGGTTTTCTACTTGGTAATATAATGTGTGGGTTGGGGCTCTTCTAAGTTTAAACACCATTTTCTGTCCTTAACTTGTATACACTTTAAAATTCATGATGATGAAACAGAAGCTTCCGAAGAGTCTCTTATAAACTTTCCATGCAGTGCGCCACCATCAACATACAAACCTCCATCGGCACATTCACTTTCATGAACACAACCCGAAGAGTCTCTTATAACACCTCCATTGGCATTCATTTAGTAGTCCTCAACATACTTACCCTAATGCAACAACCTATTTTTGATATAGGGGAATATTGTCAACACATATGACAACAAAAGACAGGTCAAAAAGCTGAAATGAACAGTGACACACCAGGAAAATATCAACTCTAAGGGACAATAAGCATTAATGTCTTATGAAAACCCTTGCACCAAAAAGTTTAGTACTCTCCAAACACATAATCCATACTCATATGCTAAAAAAAAGGCTTCTCAAAAACTGAAAACACTTTGCACAAAAAACTATAGTACTTTTCAACACAGGAATTCAAACTCATATGCTCAAAAACAGGCTGCTCAAAAATAGAATTGTTGTTAAATTTTATTTTTATGTTAAATTTTATTATTTCTTGTAGGCAATGTATTCAATAATAAATAAAACATGTTAATGTTCTTATTAAAAATACTTAACATCCAAGAATAAAATTAATAATTCCTAAATCAATATATAACAAATATAAAAAAAAAGATTCTTTAGGTTATTCGGTTCGGTTCGGATTTTTTTGGTTTTGATAAATTGCAAAACCGTAACCGAACCTCAAATTTCGGTTCGGTTGGGTTTTTTTCAGTTCGGTTAAATGGGTTTTTTCTGTTCAGTTTTTTTCGGTTTTCTACTTGGTAATATAATGGGTGGGTTTTAAAAAGTCGGCATTTTGGTTTGTGTTAAAACGAGTTTTATTAAAATGGATGGGTCGAAATGTTTTTTTTTTATTTTTTTATAAAAATATGTTAGATAACTAGAAATAATAATTACAACCATATTTATTGTTGTCGAAATGAGTGACGAGGGTTGTCTTGAATAGCGTTTGAAACGTCTTCAGGTCATAATGGTTTGTTTTGTTTTTAACTCGGTTGAGCATAACTGGTGAAACCATTTGGTATAAATTGACTGTTGAACCCCATTTGATTTTCTATTTTTTGCAGATTTTGTTGGATAAAATGGCTAAGTCACAATATGCAATACCTGGTTAGAACACCAAGTATTTTCTTTCGTATCAAAGGTTCTCAGTGAGGCGACAACACGAGGCTGCTCATATCAGGAAAAAGTATTCTGATAGAATCCCGGTATTAACTGTTTCAGTTATGGACTAAACTAGACAAAAAGTTAGTTGGATTATGCTCTTTGTGGTTGAGTGGGTTGTGGATGGGTTTGGTAATACGTCAAAGGGGTTGATTTGAAGCTTTTAAGCTTATGTTTTTATCTAACAATCTTATTCCAAATTTAATGGTTTATTATTTACTGGGATTTTTCTCTTTTTGCTCGGTGGTTGTTTACAGATGATTAGTTCATGATATACTGGAGTATGATTAGGAGTAAGCGAGGCATGATTTTTGTATGAAAAAAACGGCTTAAGGCGCAGGTGAGGCAAATAGAATAAATGTGGTTGAAAATTTCAACACCTACCATTGTAAGTAGTTCTGAAACGCTAATCTAAACACCCCCTAATTGTGTCAGATTTAAGTGTCCAACTTTGGTATGGTTAATAAACCAAACATTGTTCGGATTTCATTAACCTAAGGTTATGCTTACATGTATGTTTCTATGTTGGTAAAGGTATAAAGGAATATTGTCAACACATATGACAACAAAAGACAAGGTCAAAAAGCTGAAATGAACAGTGACACACCAGGAATTTTTTTTTTTTTTGAAAAGAGCACACCAGGAAAATATCAACTATAAGGGACAATAAGCATTAATGTCTTATGAAAACCCTTGCACCAAAAATACTATCCAAACACATAATCCATACTCATTGGTAATGGTACACGACTACGAGTACTTTATCTTGGTAATAGGGTGATTGAAGCTGAGATTATATCTGGTGCTAAAATTGGTACAAGAACTTTCATCCCCCGCCTTAGTCTGTCACCATCTGATAAGAAAATCCCTTTCAAGTTCAAAAGAAGACAGTTTCCGGTTGCTGTTTGTTTTGCAATGACTATTAACAAAAGTCAGGGACAATCATTATCCAAGGTTGGATTGTATCTCAAGGATCCTGTTTTCTCACATGGTCAACTTTATGTGGCACTATCAAGGGTTAAAAGTAGAGCCAGTTTAAAGATGTTGATAACAGATAAAGATGGCCATGCTACAAATAAGACCACAAATGTTGTGTACAAAGAAATTTTTGGAAATTTGTAGTCTTTTTTGTTCATTTATCATTTGTTAAGGAAACTTTTGCCTTTATTTTATTTAAACTGTTTTGAATATAAAGTTATATGTGTTTTCTTTTTTTAGCGTTCAATCCGTGTGACACACGGGTAATAACCTAGTTTTAAATTATATATAGATCTACTATTCATTCACTTTTCATTTTATTATATATAGATGGTGCTTCCTAAGCTAGACTCGGGCTCAAGGCGTAGATGAGATTAATCATTCAAAAGTTAGGCGTTATCTAATAATCTTCCTAAGCTAGACTCAGGCGCAAGGCGTAGATGAGATTAATCATTCAAAAGTTAGGCGTTACCCCCACAAAATAACGTAGGTTCAAATCCTTGTAAATGCAACCGTAGGTGTAACAAATTATTATTAGAGAAAAAAAAATCTAATAACCATCTAGGAGTTGTATTAGATATAACAGTGAACACATTATTTACCTAAATAATTTCTTTATATATTAACTATTAACTAAAATAATAAAATTGGAATGTTCTTTATTTAGATGGCAAACAACAATAGCAATAGTAATAAAAAATGTCTTTTGTGCTGATAATCGAAATGGCAAGTTACGTGGAACTGATGTTCTTGGACAACCTATTGGTAAACTTTATTTAAACAATGCAACATCTACAACTATAAATGCTTACATGTCACGCGATTTAAAAATTAGCATAAAGAATGTTGGCGTATTGACACGATTCACAAGTTATGTGTTTCAAGTGGACGTTTGAAAAGAGTAGTAAAAGACTAAAAGGCTACTAACGTTTTGTCATTTCATTAAGTTTGCCATGTCAATAAAAAAGAAAGGGTGACCATGTATCGAGATTAAGACATTTGCCTTTCTTAATCAATTATAATAATAATGGTATAGGTAGTTTGTAATCAAGTACAATACGAAGAGCATGGAAATGTCTGTTTGGGGGGGGGGGGGGGGGGGGGGGGGGATATTCCACGGTCCTCCCAACCGCCGAGGTGATCCCACCTCACAGACCGCCACCCAGCAAGCCTGAGTCTAGGGGTAAATCCGCTACCGTAGGGGCATTGGGAACGAGCAAGACTCGAACCCGCCACCTCCGGAAATGTCTGTTTGAGTTGCATAAAATATTGATAAAGAGTATTTTACACAAGGCCAAAAAGATCATAATGGTTAGAGATGGGATAGTGACTTAGAATTTAGAAACCATGAAGGGGTAAAATAAATGAAGGCACAAGGAAATAAGGGAGGTCTTCGTTGTTATTGTTTCCTCATGTAAATGGAGCCTTGGCTTATACATGTGGAGGTATGCAAGACATATATATTTGAATTATGTAATTGCAACCAAAATAAATTATTTATGCAATCATAGTTGTTTGATAGTGCAAGATATGGTGAATGAAACCTATACGTTGTTCATTAGAATTGTGATAAGATTGATGCTCAAGCAATCATTTTATGTTACATGGATAATATGCTAAGGTCTATGGTTTTGGGTAGAGGATGTCTTGGAGCTATAATTGGCAATGAACACTGTGAACCTTGGTAACAATAAAGATCTAGATTCTAGAGAGCCCATAAGACTGAAGGGTATGGGGGCCAGCTTAGGCCCGGCCTGGCCCGGCACCGGTCCCCCACACCGCCCCCCTTAGCCCGGCTCGTCCCAACCGGCTCCCACACGACGATCTCGCCGTGCCTCCCTTCTCTCACATATACCTATACATACATATATATATATATATATACATAAAGGGGCTCATCTCCCACCCCAAAGGTCCATCCCCTTCAAGCCCTGCTTACGTGGCAGTGATGTGGCGACCCATCCCCTTGAGGATGAGGCTCTCCATACCCTCCAATCTAACCTATATGGCTATATATAGGGAGTGTTAGCTTTGGCAATCAAGTCAGGTTGCTTAAAGATGAATACACTTGAGTTTGTTGGAAGGGCGTGCGTCTCTATACATACAATGAAGACACTTTATTGAAGGGTTTTGTTTTTCAAATTATGAATGGCTTGTTATGTTGTAAGGTGAAGTTGCTTTGTTTTATTTCATAATAGGTGGTGTGGTTTTGTTAGGGTTGCAAATGAGTCCAGGCTCGAGCTTGCGCTCGGCTCGATTCGAGCTTTATTTCTAAAGCTCGAGCTCGGCTTGAAGGTAATTTTTCAAGCTCGAGCTCGGATCGGGCTCGACTCGTTTAGTATTTATTAATTTATTTATATTAATTATAATTATTATTATACATATGGGTGAGAGTTTGCTACAAAGTCCATTTTTCCTACAAAATGTAAGAAGTTATAAAACACCATGATGTCAATCATAAAACACACTCAAAACCCATAAATAACAAAGTAAATATTACTAAAACACCATATTTGTGGGTTTTGTGTTGTGTTTCGGATGATAAGGCTTTAACTATCGAATGACTAACATTAATGTGTTTTATGTTGATTATCATGTTGTCTTTTATATTTATAGTTCTACGATGGTGTGTTTGAAGTTTTTATGGACTCTTAGGATTTGGATATTGTGTTTTAGTGATCTTCACTCTGTTATTTATGGGTTTTAAGTGTTTTATGGTTGAAATTGTGGTGTTTTATGACTTTGTACACTTTGTAGGAAAAATTGACTTTGTAGCCGAACCCCACCCATATATAATTAAGTTTTTTTTTATATTTATATAAATGGTAATTATTATTATATAAATATATGTTTAATATATTAAGAAAAAATATTAACAGAAAGCTCGTTTAGGCTCGCGAGCCGGCTCGAGCTCGATAAGCGAAGCTCAAGCTCGGGCTCGGGCTCGTTTACTAAACGAGCTTGTTTTTAGGCTCGGGCTCGAGCTCGTTTAAGCCGGGCTCATTCGAGTTTTTTTTTTCGAGCCGAGCTCGAGTAGCTCGGCTCGTTTGCACCCCTAAGTTTTGTATAAAGACACGTGTCACATGCATCATGCTTAATAGAAATTCACTATCGTTTCCTCTGTAGCCACAATGATAAGGCATTATGGTGTTTAAGCAAACGGGCAAATTGAGAAACAAAAGGACATGCATAACCAATGTTGTTTAGTGTGACACATAAGTTAAAGGGTCAAACAAATTTGTCATAATTTACGAGGTATTTATGATCGTAGAGTATTTTAACTTTTACTTCTAACTTATTTAATCCCTAATTTATGATAACAATCTTACCAAAAACACATTAATACTTTTATCTTTTAATTTTCCAACTTAAATGACTAGGATTTGGGGGTTGGATTACAAGTAAATCAACTTGGTTCATGGAATGCACCAACAATATCAACATAAGGACTAAATTTAAAAAAAAAATAAATAAAAAAAGGACATTCTTGTCACTAAGCAAACATGAAGGACCACTTATGTAAATCCGTCGATGTAGTTGGGGAAAGTGAAAGAGGGTCAGTTTCTTGGCAAGGGCTGAATAATCAACCATCGTATCGTCGTCGTTCACAATTCACTGTGTGCGAATCCGAAATCAAAATCAAGATCACGTAATCAATCAATCAATCAAGCAGAAGAAGGAGAAGGATAAGGAGAAGTGAAGCATCCCGTCGTAGCCATGGACGAGCTGCAAATATCTCCTGCAGATCCGCATGGCGCCAGTCCAGGTAAGGATCAACAAGCGGCAGGTGTTGGCATTCTTCTTCAAATTATGATGCTCGTCCTCTCCTTCATCCTTGGTCACGTCTTACGCCGTCACAGATTCTATTATCTTCCTGAAGCTAGCGCATCCTTACTCATCGGTAATTCATTCATTCATGCTTCTTTCATCCAAATTTTCTTAGTAAACTCTTGTTGATGTACTTCTGTTTCCTTGATTCCGTTGCGTTCTATGCATGTTTCGACATTTTAGATGTGATTTTGTACAGTATACTCTTTAGTCTGCACAGTAATCAGTGTGATGATGATGATTTCATTTATATTTCGGACTCCATTGATCGGTAATTGATGCTCATTTGATTTCCGTTTTTCGTAAATTGCTGTTGATGTAGTTCAATTTTGTTGATTCCGCCGCGTTTTCCGCGTGTTTTACTGTTTTAGATGTGACTTGTTACATACTTTGAGTGTAAGGGTGGCTGGTGCACTTTGCAGGTAGGAGTATGCGGGTAAGGTTTGAGGGTTGGGGTGTTTAAGGTTGTGTGATTGGTAGGTGGAGTAAAAGAGTGGGGTGCATGGTTCTAGGGTACTGGTGGGTAGGTGTCGCCAGTGTTTTGTGTACCTTGGGTGTAGAACTGACATGGCAATGCGGGATTGGTCAGGGCTAGGGTAGTACCTTTGAGTGCCCCTTCCTCCCTAATTTTAGTCTGCACAGTAATTTTGTTTAAAGTTCAACTCTATTGATCGGTAATCGATGCTCATTTGATCTAATTTTTTCATAAATTGGTGTTGCTGTAATTCAGTTTTGTTGATTCTGTTTCGTTTTCTGCATGTTTCGCCATTTTATATTTGATTTATTACATACTTCGAGTATAATTTCAGTCTGCGTTGTAATCTATTGACTTTTGAGTTAACGTTATTTTTTCGCAGGATTAATCGTAGGTGGACTTGCGAATGTTTCAAACACAGAAACTAGTATCAGGTTGTTGAATGAATTTAGTTATGGTTTTTAGCTTCATGAACCCTAGTTTATTGAAGATACTAACCCTAACTGGTGCAATTGATTTTTCTACTGTAGGGCCTGGTTCAATTTTCATGAAGAGTTCTTCTTCCTCTTTTTGTTGCCTCCAATCATATTATATCCTTGCTCAGTCTGTTCAGTCATTTTTTGTTCCTTATTATCTTTCTTTTTGACTAATCTGGTGGAAGGTGTTGCCCAATTGTTTTTCTTGACTATTTGTTTGTACCCAATCAGGATTCAGTTTAGCGCCTGTAAGTTATTGTCACTCTTGATCACATTCGGTTATGACATTACGGATGTTAACTGTTGTTTTCTTTTCTTCAGAAACCATTCTTTTCGAACTTTGGAGCCATAGTGACATTTGCAATTTTGGGAACATTTATTGCTTCAGTTGTTACAGGTCTTTTAGTGTGAGTGTTACTTCTACAAGTAAATTAATTTCAGTGTATAGTGTGTGTGTGTATTAACAGAAGAGAGGCATTTTTGTCTTTCTGTTCAATGCCTCAACAAATTCAGACAGCTTCACATGTGATGTTACAGGTACCTTGGTGGTGTAATGTACCTCATGTACAGACTTCCATTGGTTGAGTGTTTGATGTTTGGTGCCCTTATTTCAGCAACAGATCCTGTCACCGTTCTCTCCATTTTTCAGGTTTGAAATGGTCTAAAGTGAAGTCCTTTATGCTATACGAGTGTTCAGATGCTTTAGAAGGGTGGTGATTTGCGTGCTCAATCTTAGGGACTCTAAAATGAATTAGATATATATTTTTTTCTGTATTAAGATATTATGTATCAGTAATAGAAGACAAGTTAGTTCATGCTTTAAAATATATACAGCAAATACACAATCAAACGGTAAAAATCTGATTTTTATCATGTCATCACTTAAGAGGGCATATGTGAAGTGGTGAGATAAGTTTATGCAAAGCTTCACATGGATATTTCTAACATTTTGTATGATGTTATAAACTGTTGAATCTTTTTATAAGTAATATTATATCTAATAGATTGCAAAGACCATTAGAAGCTGTGGTGAATGCACAATGCTTCATTTATTTGCTGTCAATGACTCAATGTCCGTTCACCCAATTCTCTAATAGCTCTTTGTTCACACAGCTTTTTACTCCAGATTTTACGTATTATATGTGAAAATTCTGTGTAAATTGTGAATGAACTTGGATTTCTACATAATGGTCCGAGTATGCTTTTATCTTGTGAACTTTACTTGTTCGGCTCAGTTGATTTTTATCAAACCATCTTTATAAGTTAATGTTTTCTAATAGCCTGTTTATTCTTCAATTGTATATGACCATATGTACTATTGTAGGAGCTTGGCACAGACACGAATCTATACGCATTAGTTTTTGGTGAATCGGTTTTAAATGATGCAGTAAGTTTGATTCCGATTTCAGTTATTCTACTTCCGTATTGCGTTGAGATATTTATACTTACACTGAACTTTTTGCTTTTTATTGTTGCAAAAACTCGTAGATGGCAATTTCCTTGTACAGGTTTGCCTTACTCCAGTTCTACTTTCAATATACATGGGCCACATTATATTATATTTGTATAATATGAAAAGATGAATACATAACCTGATTATAATTCATTTTTGCAGGACAATGTCATTGGTGAAGAACAATTCATCTGGACAAAATTTCTTCTTGATAGTTGTTAGGTTTCTTGAGACGTTCGTTGGTTCCATGTCAGCAGGTCAGCAATTTTAGCTTATGCTTTTGCTGATGCGAACAATTGTTTTTTGTTACGAGTGTTTCTTTCTTTTTTTTTTTTTGTCGATATTGTTTCCTTATTTGTTAACATTACTCACATTGATGTCGTTGCATGACAGGAGTTGGAGTTGGATTCACATCTGCTTTGATATCCTTTTTGTAGTGATAATTCTTTTGAAGCAAAGTATCATTTCGTCTATATCTTTGTTGTTGTAAAACCTTAACTGCACGAACCTGTTTAAGTATGCAGGCTTGGATATTGATAAGTAAGTGCCTGCCATCTTGAAGTTTTTATTTCTGTTTCACCTTGAGCTTTTACCGAGCGTGTGTAACATATTATGCATCATTTTCAGTCTACAGAACTTGGAATGTTGCCTGTTTGTTCTTTTTCCGTACTTCTCGTAAGCTCACTACATATCATCTACTTTCATGTAGTTGTATGACTGTGTTCTCCTTTTGTGATTTATGAGACACGATCTTCATTTCAGGTACATGCTAGCAGAAGGGCTTGGCTTATCTGGAATTGTGTCGATCTTGTTCACTGGGATGGTTAGTGAATACATTGTTTGATTGTACCGAGTTTATCTCATTTAAAAAAATAAACGATTTCTAGACAGCGGTTTTTGCATTTTTGGGCTAGGTTATGAAGCATTATTCCTTCTCAAACCTGTCAGAAAATTCTCAGAAATTTGTGGCCGCTTTTTTCCATTTGATATCGTCTTTAGCTGAGACATTTGTGTAAGGAAGCATCTTTTACTTTATGTTTAAGATTCTTAATCATCATAACAATTATTTTTGATCTTTTAGTTTCTTCATAATTATGTATACTCTTTTTGGGTTGGTTTTATTGCAGATTCATATACATGGGCTTTGATATTGCTATGGAACAGCATAGCTGGTCCCACGTGGGATTCATCTTTTTTTCTATTGTATCCTCCAGTTAATTAAAATGTCACTAGTTCTATAAGGTTTGTTGAAGCAGATTGTAGTTTTTCTTAACTTGCTACTCGATTTTATCAGATATTCATCGGATTAGCAAGGTATGGCAATTTAATCATTCAAGCAGTGTTTAATTTGATTGTTAACTTCCTTGTTTTAGGAATTCATTGCATAATTTGGTTATATTTTTATTGTTAAACAAGTTACTGATTAAATTTGTAACATGTAAAGGGCTGCGAATGTATTCTCATGTGCATATTTGTTGAACTTAGTTCGACCTGCACAGCGACAAATACCCGTAAAACACCAGAAAGCACTTTGGTACAGTGGTAAGTAGAGACAAAGTTCAGACTTGACAATTTATCACTGAATTGTTAACATAAGCGAGTTATTTGATGTCGCAGGACTTAGAGGTGCTATGGCTTTTGCTCTTGCTTTGCAATCAGTTCATGATCTTCCTGAGGGACATGGCCAGACAATATTTACTGCAACCACTGCAATAGTCGTTTTAACGGTAGGCAAACTGATTTTTTCCGATATATTTATTTAATGCTTCTTTTATACTTCAATTCACCTGTAAAGAGCATTCATTTAACGGATGCATGTTGTGTGCTCCTGTCATAGTTGGTGATACATGTCTTAATATGACGAGTAAATTCTTTCTGTTTGTACCAGAGTGCAGGCGGTATCCCTTGCCTTTAAATTTGACAGGTTTTGTACTTTATGTTACAAAATCTTGCACGTTTCGTCTTTTAGCCCTAACCTAGTTAAATTTTTCTGTTAAATCAGATCATGTGCGATGTGCAAGTCACATGAGGGTATAATTGTCTTTTCCCTATTATTTAAAAAATAAACAAAAATTATATATATTAATTATTTATCAACTAAATATCTCTCTCTCTAAAAACCCCCCCTCTCTCTGTGGTCCAACTCTCTCTGTACGACCACTGACACCACCACCACCAAATCCGGCCAAGAAAAAAACCATTACTGCCTACCATCCAACAACCAAATCCACCAGTCCACCACCACCTTCATCTGGTTAAATCAACCAACAAACAGATCCAACAACCTGCAGTTATCTCTATCTCTATCGCAAATGTGTATGATGAAAAAACAAATCCAAATCCAAGACCCCTGTTTCTCTCTCTACTCCAAATCCACCACTCCAGTTTCTCTATCTACTCTCTCACACATAATTGTGTGCGTGACGGAACACATGATGTGAAGATGATGAATGAAGACCGAACCCGAATTTCAAAATCAAAGGATGATAATATTTTTTATTTTGTTTGCTTCAAAATCTGAAATTGAATTCGAAACATCTGATTTTGAGCATTATCGATTTCTTCATCACCTTCCATCTCCATCCGATTGAAGTTACAACACCCTAATTGACCGAAAATTGGGGCTTTAGCGTTTATTGAATCGAAATCTAATCAATAATCGAAGATCAATACATCTCCAATGAAGAAAACCTAATATTTGATGTGTGATTAAAGTTACGAGAGAGTTGTATGTTGGTTTGTGACGAGCTTCTGTTGTTGTTCATCGTGAAAAAGAAAGGCAACTATTCGTTGTTGTTCATTGTGAAAGAGAAAGGCAACTCTCTGCTTTTGTTGTTCTTCATTGTGTGAGAGAGAGAGGCGATTATACAGAGAGAAGGAAGATAGGTGTTATTGGCTTCTGATACACATCATTAGGGTTTTTGTGTATAGGTTATTTAAAAGTTAGAAAAGACTGATTTGCCCTAATGTGCAACTCATATAATCAGATTTAATAGAAAAAAATAACTGGGTTAGGGTTAAAGGACGTAACGTGGAAGATTTTGTAACATAAAGTACAAAACCCGTCAAATTTTGAAGGCAAAGGACACCGCCTGCAATTTGGTACAAACATAAAGGACAAAACTTGTAATTTACTCTAATATGATTCATTATTTCGATGTTTTAGTGACTTATATGTCATTGTGTAGCTGTGTGTTTCTCTTCCTTTTTAAGAACATGTATATGATGAGACTCCTGATCATGTAACAAAAACATAGTTGTGCGCATCTTGTCATAGATCAACCTCATTAAATGTTAGAAAGTAATTTGATCTATGACAAGATGCACACAAGTATGTTCTTGTTCCATGATTAGAAGTCTCATCGTATATATTAATTTTACAGAAATCACCACTTAAATCAACAATAAGATTACCATTCTCATTCTGCTTCAAGGCACATTTAATTTTTTTTGTGCGTTTTGCTCCTCTATCCGAGATGTCTTAAGAGCCTTAACGAACTATCCATGGATAAGGAAATGACATGGTCACTTGAAGAAAGATTATGGGATATATACTTTTTAAATTCATATAGGGCTTATAGCACATGTACATTTTCTTATTTTTGGGCCATAGTAGGATATCTAGGAGACAACCTTGGATAAGTACCAAGGTCCTCCAACCATGTATGAAAAGAAAAAGAACAGGCTCTTATATTTCGAGAAAACAAACTCAAATAGCATAATAGGTTGATCAGTTCTTCCAGTTGGTAGTTATCAAACTGTATTTTTTAAATATTCAGCATAATAAAAATTACAACCATAAATCTCTAGCTATAATTTTCTTAATACTTGTAGGAAAAGTAACTTGCTCCCCAGGTATTTTGTATTCCTAATAATACTCTAAATCCCAAGTATTATCTAGTATAAATCTTATCTGATAAATATATAATAAGATAATATCATGACTAACCTGATAGATAAAAAAAGATACTACTAATTAATGTGCTGGGGTATTGATTAAATATGATTAGGGCTATCATTATTCATGCCCCCCACTCTCAAGGTGTGGCTTCAAACAATCTGACTCTGGGATCCATGTTTTGACATGTAACCGAGGTCCAAAAACAGATCCAAGTCGATTATCTCCTCTTTTTTTTTTTTTTTTTTTTTTGTAAGTTACCATCGAGACCAACAATGGATATTTTTGGATCCCAGGACCCAAATTAAACTTTAAGTGATGCCCCCAATTCCGTCGAGCTGTAGGTTTAAAAATTAGCCTACTAGGGTGCTCATGATGCCCAGTCGGTCCAAGAGTAGCCCTTTGTTTTTGAATTCTTAAGTCATTAACTGAACATCTCTCTCCATCACGCCTCTCCCAGACCATTTTTCTCCATAATCTGGTTACTAGTACTTCCCAATTGAGGTCGTCTCTGGTGCACCGTATATCTTCCCGTCGCCTGGCTCTGCCTGGTGCAGCCTAGTATAGAGATAGGATCTGTGTCTTGATTTTCTCAGAGATCACTTGATTCATCTGTGTAAACTTTTTGCATCCATGTAAACTCTTATTTCAGGTTAAATTGCATTCATGTGACCATCTGTGTGTCAATCTTCAAACCTTCTTCAAATATGTGGCTGCCTTCTCTTTGGTGTAAACCGTAATCCTTTTTTTTATGATTGGCCCAAAATAATGCTCTAATACCAATAGATAAGAACTGGCTTCAAGGTAGTTAAAGGCGAAGGTGCACTTGAGGCACCATGTCTTTCAGAGGGACTAAGGCGAGGGCCTGAGTGGACAAATGATTTTGCAGATATATATCACCAAACACTTCTTAAATTAGTAATATTCTATTAAAGTGATACATCTTTACGTTCTTATCTTTCCGGGATTCGTTTCCTAGCTATATTATATTCAGGGTCCTGCAGATAATAGTGCACTCTTTTAGCAGTAACCCCTACGAGTATTCTATTTCTAACCAACATAATCATCAGCCATTCCCTTTTAGTTGTTTACTGTCTGCTTGCAGAATTTGTTCACTTTGTAGTTTATTCTTGGGATTCAACTGCGATTTGGTCACTAAATACCTGAAAAAGAAACGATTATTCTAACTTATTAGCCACTTTATGATCTTTCCGTCACAATGCTTCTCATGTACCATGCAAGCAAGCAAGTGCATTTATTTGGTTTCAGATCCGTTTCTAACATGGTATTTAATAATGCAGGTCTTGCTTATTGGTGGCTCAACAGGTACTATGCTTGAAGCTTTACATGTTGTAGGAGATACACATGAGCCCCACTTGTCTGATGTGAGTATAAGCTTTTTTAACTATCATCTCTATAGTTTATCAGTAAGGCTGTTTGGTCTTTGCATTGCTTATTATTCGTTATGGATAATGTGACACGGCCCAAATTAAAAGTGTGTCCCAGCAGCGTCCCTTTAACAAGTAGAAGGGGGAATTGCAAATTAGTATAAGCAGTAGGGATCGGGTCTCATTCGATAACGGGTCGTGTCGGTTTGTCTCTTAACAGGCATTACCACACTTGTCAACTGTTTTTTTTCTTTTGGATACAGAACTTCGAAGCTAACAACGGTTACGTGGCTCCTTATGATGATGAAGAATCATCATCATCTGGGAACAGACTAAAGATGAGACTTAAAGAATTTCACAGAAGGTTTATAAAGATCTCATTTAATTATTTATTTATCAATTCCACATCTTTTTCTAACTTTTTTTTTTTAATTTTGTTTTTTTCTGGGAAGCAGTGCTGCATCTTTCAGGGCGTTAGATAGGAACTATCTTACCCCATTCTTCACAACTCAATCTGGAGACAGGGATGACAATGATGATAGTAATGGTAAATAAGCACATTTTGTATTTAATCTTTGTACACTAGTTGCAAAGTGTCGATAATCAAATTTGACCCGTCAACTAATCAATTTTTGTGTGGTCAGCTGAAGATTCTTTACTGAGGTCTAGAAGAGAAGGTTTCCACTAGCAGAATTATTTTATCTGAGGTGGAATGAAGTAAACTGGATGATGAAACTGTTACGTGTAGGTAGGTAAGGTATAAGGTATGATAGAGTTATTAGTATACTCGTGTAAATGGTGAACGTAGATTAAGAAGGGGAGCTGGAGATGTTTTTTACTTGCATGACTATTTATTACATTGTTTCAATGAAAAGTTAAAGCAAACTCGATTACTAACATGTGAAACCGAAAACATGAAGAAACACTAAAGCCTTGCAATTAAGCTTTCATTTGTAAGGTCAGTTTGGTTCATAGAATCAGCTGGAATTGGAATAAGAATTTCATGGAATAACATATTGGTTTGTCAAATAAGTTATCATTATCTTTAAGTTTCCTTTAACTGAACGTGTGTTTTTTTACCCATTTGACCCCTTATCAATAACAATAGAAGGTTCATGCCCTAAAATAAACAAATTTGTTATGTTCACACAAATCATTTAAAAAAAACTAATTCATACGTTTACAATTTTAAACTGTTGCGTCATAGTTTTAAAATGTAGATAAAAACTCTAATTAAAAATTACATGATCAAGATATGTTGAGTGGCTAATGTTGATGTTGAGAGTAACGCTAGTGATAAGAAACGCATTTGACGTCACATGCTATTTTCATCGTATCGATGAAGATGGTCAAGAGCTAGATGATGACGTGATTTCATACCCTACACATGATCACAACACTAACCGGAAGGTAATGATTTCTGAGAGGTATGAGAATGCGACATACTTAACTTGATCAAGAGCGTAAACGCAACCACATTAGTTGTGATCTAGGATTAAAGGCATTAAGAAGTGTTGATGCACCTCAAGGCATTGATTAAATTTCCTTTGTGGTGTTCTGTATGTCCAATCACAACGTTGAGTGTTACAGGACTTTACATCATTATGAGTTGTTTTTTTATGTCACTAAATAATTCTCATAATCAATATAAACGAGTTCAGAATGGAAATTACATCGAAATAGAAAGTAAATGGGCAACAAGCTGCGTTGCTACCATTTTTTGAAATTGTTTATTAAGATTTATTATTATTGGAAAACCCTTCGTTGGTACCAGTGCTACTTAACAAAACATGAAGATCTACTTTTTGTTTGTTTCTTTGATCCTAAAGATTTCTATTTTCTTGCTCTTTTGAAATCGATTGTGAGGGTTATTTCAAGAATCTGAAAAGTTGTCTGAACATAAAGGTTTTAGTCTAGGGTTTAAAAAAACCCTTATATATTTAAGGGTTTCAATTTATAATTCTTAATTTGATAAATTTATGCAATAAGGTAATGAGGTTCAAAGTTTCATAAACATTTGAAATTTTAGAGCACATGTATCCCTCATTCCCTCCAAGTTACTCGTCGTGTTATATTGGATATTTTATTAAAATAAAATGAGGTTTTAAAAACAAGCTAATTTTTTAGGTCATAATTTTTTTATAATGGTGATTTAATATGGACACCTAATTTATAAACTTTTAGTGAATGTATTATCCTTTGTCACATCAGTAATTCTGTATTGTATATAAATATATAGGGTAATTTCATATATACTCCTGCAAACTTGTGTAACATTATATGTCACACCCTCAAAATACCACCTAGGGAATGTCCCGGTTAGACGTGTGACGTACCAACAACGAGCCACTAATTACATTGAACCCATACACGTTTCAAAATAAAGTTCTTAATTATTAATAAAAATACCATCAACAAGTTTAAGTGAAAACCAAAGTGTTCAGCGGAAGCAAAGTTAGACAGTTTCAAAACCATTGTTTAGTATCAAGAAATCAATAACATGAATCCCTCCAGTCGACCCGGGATCACTCCAGCTACTCCAGACAGCAAGTTCCCAAATCCAAGATACCTAACGACCTGCGAGCATGCAACAAGTGTGTCAGACAACGCTGGTGAGTTCATAGTTTGTGAAAACGTTAGTTACCAAGTGTTTAGTTAATCCATTGAATTTAATTCCGAAAGTAATGTTGATAATATCTCGATACTGAACAAGACGGCTCCTGGTGTATGTTTTGCCCGTTCCCCAGTGCTCCTATCAAAGCACTGGGCCCGACTGGGTCATTAGTTCACAACCGTCCTCCCCGGTACCAGATTTATAGATCCTAATATCCCCTATTAAAATCCAGACGACTAAAATAACGATGCTGGTGTGCTTTGTTCAACACAAGTTTCCTACGGTTGCCTTATAGTGGGGCCCACATTCGCTCCATGGAGTAGCAAATATCGTCCGACTTGCCGAAAGTTGTTCCTCCATGCCCCGCATGGGTTAATCTTGAAAAATCTCTTCCTTCAGTTCTTCAGTTTGAACGGAGCGAGTCTGATCAGGTTGGTTAGGGTCGATGGGGAGCTGCAAGCTCGCACGTGTTTAGGTTCCCTAGTCGAAGTCACTCGAGAGTTCCATCCAGTGGTGTCATTACATGTTTAGCCCCTTTGAAGCAACGGCACACGGGAGGCCCTTGTGATCGGTCTAAGTAGCACGTCTGGTACCGTCCAAGTAATGCCTCCAACTTAAATCCAAGACCATGGTTTCCATCGCAGGTTGTGATTCGTGCAGTTTTTCCTGTAAGTCCATTACGTAAGTCATCACTTTCTCGTGTTGCGTCGGCGTGTAAACATTGCAGAGTTGGTATTCGAAAGCTGAAAAGACGTCCTCCTGTTTTGTCCTTCACGAACACAGCACCCTACTGTGCTAAAGAGATTTAAGTTGCGCGATCTTCGAAAATCCTGTGGTGAATCTGCAATAGAGTCTAGTGTGACCAAGAAATTACTACATCCTCGAAGGGATCTTTGGTGCCGAACAATATCTAACGAAATGAGTCTTTAGCGAGATCCACGTGTATTCCCACTTCGTTGATCATATGACCAAAAAGGTATCTCTCGAATCCAGAAGTTACCTTTAACAAGACTTCGCGCGGAGTGGCTCCTCCCTCAAGAGCCCGGAAAATAAGATACAAATGCCGCCCATGATGTTCCTTCCTCTTGGAAATGATCCAGAACGTCATCCATAAATACGGTTGATTCATGTGGTCCATAAAGCTGTTGGTGTGTTGATTAACTCAATGGTCATGGTGTACAAAGTCGCAATGGCCGTATTGCGTTCGATATGTCGTTTCAGGAACATTCTCCTCTTGGTCTTCCGTCAATACATGGTCGAGGCAAACAGTTCTTGATTGTCACCTTGCTGAGTCCTGGATAATCAGTACACATACGAAAAGGCTTTATCTTCCCGAATATAGCTGGGGCTCCCCAAAGCGAACAAAAACTATGTCCAATAAAACTCCTGTCCAACAGTTCCTGTAGATAGTCCTTGCAACCCTCCTGGTGCAAGACGGTATGTAGCACGAGTAATCAGGGCTGCCCCTGTCGTGAGATCAAACTGAGATTCTGCCTAACAGTGGTGGAAGTAAATCTATAAGCTCCTCGGGTAGCACACTAAGTGGAATCACAAACAAAATATGGATCCTCGATCCTCTTTCCTTAGCACAAACATTAGTAACGATTGCCAACATAGCGGGGTAGTCCCTCCGTAGACACTCCTGGCTTTCATTGCTGAAATGATACTAACCTTTACACCACACTGAAGCTTCAGGACAGACGACGATTCGCCACTAGAGAGAGGGATACTCAAAATTTTCTCCTCATAAGGTATATCCGCACAACATCTGGACAATCAATCCATACTAACTTGTAACATCCCGAAAATACGAGTTCGTAAATTTGCAATTTAGTTGCCAATAAACTAACTAGCAATGACACTAACTAAGTTAGTTGATTACTTATGAGCAGTTAAAAGTTAAAACAAATAAAGAATGAAAGATGAGGGGCCAAAAGTGTCTAAAAGGAAACTATTTTTAATAAAACAACAAAACTAAACTCAAAACACAATTTTGTCTGTGTTGTTGAGATCGACCAGAACCAGGGGCGACCCCAGGCTCCCCCAAAGCCCTAGTTCATCACAAAATCTCACAATTGAAGGTTCAAATCTGATTCAAAACAAAAATCGAACATGGATTACTGATCCTCATTGCAAGGGGGTTGTAAGG
Source organism: Helianthus tuberosus (assembly GCA_030545235.1). Lineage (NCBI taxonomy): Eukaryota > Viridiplantae > Streptophyta > Magnoliopsida > Asterales > Asteraceae > Helianthus > Helianthus tuberosus. The sequence goes on along the minus strand of CM060451.1, from coordinate 75,917,126 downwards.
TATGTAAAATTCTATGAAAATTCTCTGTTTGAATTTCTTATGGATTTGGGAGATTCAAAATTTGAAGATGCATGTTTGTGATTTGGTTAGATTAGGGATGATATAATGTCTAGAAGTAAAACCTAGACAACTACATGTGAAATCATGTCCAAATTCAGGAAATTCTATGAACTCATTGAAGGTGAGTTATGGGTTTTACAAGGTAATGATGAACACTAGGGTTTAGAATGATTATTCTAATATAAATTGATCATAGAAAGTGATTTTCAGAAAAAGTGTGATGTTTAGGGATAAACCCTAGATGATTCTTGTCAAAATCTTGCATGATACTTGTAGGGTTCATAATCACCATTGTAGGTGATTAATAAGTTGTAGAAACTTGGTAAACACTAAGATCATGATTCTTGTTCTAGTGTAATATGAGTTTTATGGGGTACTTTTTGAAATTGGAAGTTAAAACATGTGTAAATGTGACTAGTTGGAGTTGATTTAGATGATTAATACAAGTCATGAACTTGGTTTTGATGATGTAAAAATCTGACCCACTAGGTGTTTGTTAAAATGCCTAAGTGGGGATTAAAATGTAAAAAAAAAATCATATGAAAACGCAGATTTGATTATTATAGAGAATTATGCGTTATTGATTATGAAAAGAGTTCTAAGTTGATTGTGAATTGAACTCTTTAGGCAAAGAATCCGGATCGTCAAGCGGACAAGCCAGAGCGGATACGCGTTTGAAGGGTGTGCTCTAAAGGTACGCGACTTGTCGTCTCGTTACATTTACATAGATAAGCCTAGTCGTGAATATGTTTAATGTTGTCATAACGAAAATAGTTACGTTTGGTAAGTCTAAGAAGTGATGTAATTCACTAGATGAAGAATATGTTAAATTAATGGTTGAAATGGTAGTGTTTGGAGTGACTTGAACGTCACCCGTCAAATTGAGTCATAAAAGCAGAAACCAAGGATTGGAAGGGATACACTAAGGTCGACAAGTCCGGGAATGGGTAATTATGATTAGAAAGCAATGTCGACGAATTATGAAGGTATGTAACTTGAAGTGTACATTTAGTAGATTTTGATTTTTGTAAAACGTATAGTAGAAATCTGGAATAAAGGTTGCTATGAATGAAAGCAGTAATGTCGCTATGTTGAATGATTGGTCAAAAGTTGTTTAGAATTCGATGGTTGTCGTCATAAGAAAGGAATTTCGTAGACGAGCCAAACGGTTCGAATAATCAAACAAGATAGGGTAATGTTTTGGATTATAACGGTTTGATCCTTGATATAGGCTATTAATAGAATGATAAAAATACAAGAATTCAATGTATATGTTGTTAGAAAGTGAAAACCGAAGGTTGGGTTTTGGGTTCAACAAACACAACAAAACAAGAGTTGGATTTCCAGCTGCTACCGTAAATTACGGTAGTACCGTAATTTACGGTAGGGATCATATATTTATGGTGAAACTCTCCTGGTTTACGGTGACCAGGAGCCTTCATAATCCACCGTAACTTACGGTTACACCGTAAGTTACGGTGCAACCAGGAAACAAATTATCATTTTATTTTCTTGACTTTGATGTTGGATTTTATTATTATGAACTATATAATAGTGTCAAATCTAATATTTTAAAGATTTGAACTTTAGGTATCAAGGTGTTCCTACGGATGATGGTCAAGCGGATGATGAAGAACCGAACACTCAAATCTACGCTTCCGCACTTAAACTTTTGTTTTAATACTTTTGTAAACAAATTGTAATGTTTTCTTGAATATGTTTTCGTAGAAACAAATGGTGAATGTTATGTCTATTTCAAAAACTTTCAGTTCATGTAAGTTCTTTAAAACTACAAATTTTTGCATGATATGCAAAGTATAACGTCATTAAATCTAGCATTTTAACAAGGGTGTTACAAGTTGGTATCAGAGCTCATGGTTGTCAATAAGTGTTCGGTTCAAGCTTGATCGATCGTCCGGTAAGAACTAACTTATTTTGTTAATAAATTACGTACTACGTAAAGAATAAGAAATGAACAATATGCATGAAAAGAGTGTGTAAGCTCACTCAAAAACAAGAAATGCATGAAACAAGAATGATTAAATCAAGTTATGAACTTGATTGAATTGAAACAAGAATGATTAAATCAAGTTATGAACTTGATTGAAATGAAACAAGAATGATTAAATCAAGTTATGAACTTGATTGAATTGAAACAAGAATGATTAAATCAAGTTATGAACTTGATTGAATTGAAACAAGAATGATTAAATCAAGTTATGAACTTGATTGAAATGAAACAAGAATGATTAAATCAAGTTATGAACTTGATTGAATTGAAACAAGAATGATTAAATCAAGTTATGAACTTGATTGAAATGAAACAAGAATGATTAAATCAAGTTATGAACTTGATTGAATTGAAACAAGAATGATTAAATCAAGTTATGAACTTGATTGAGTCAAAACAAGTAAAGCATGTGTTATAAATGGAATGTTTAACAACCTATGTAAACATTTCAGAAATAGAGATGGCTGACACAAGATCTGATGCCCAGAAATCAAGGACAAAGTTGTTTTATATAACAACCACGGAGGCTAAAGCTGAACCTGATGTCGTTTCAGGTATACTCTTGTAGATTAAATTTCAGTATGAATTTTTAATTATTACGAGTGCAAGTAAATCGTTTGTTTTATACCGATTTATTTAACATCCTACACTAGTGTTAACGAAATTACCAAGGCTTTGAAAAATAGAAATAGATAATAATAAAAGTTCTATTGGTTATAAGAAGTGCTGAAACTGTACGTTGAGCACCGAGGTAAAAGTAATCTCGATAGATATTGCAATGGGAAGGAGTGGGTGTACACTCGAACCCGGAAATTGCAATAATAATAAATGGCGAAGACAAGGTTATAGACTTGGCTGAACTAAATAAAACGCGTAGGAGCGTCATTTACATCAACAAATGATGTGGATAAATTTCATGCAACGATAAACAATAATAAAATTAAATGAATTAATTTTGTTATTATTGCAATGGGATTAAGGTTAAAGATAAGAAATTAAGACTCGGACCGAGAACATCCGAGAAAAAGAAGATAAATGAATGACACATATTATTCGCTATTATGAGTAATAAAAGTGTCAATAAATACAAATTTAGAAACTTGGATAGGGGTAACCATCCAAGTAATACATTATTAATCAAACCCTCATGAGGAAGAATAGTGATCGCAGTAACGGATGTGATTATACGAAAGCCTAGTAAAATAAACTTTATGAAAGTGTTAGAATAAGAACGGGTAAACCCCAAAAGCCGTAGAACCATGACAGTGGTTTTACCAAATAAGACTTGAGGAATGGGCCTTCGGAACATTAGTAAAAGAAATAGACCTAAGGGTCGCTAACAACAGAAAGGTGATGTTCGAATCAAATAAGCAAAATGCTTGATAATAAAGGTAAACGGAAGCCGGATAATGAGAGCATATTACATTAAGGTAATAAGCCCAAGGGAAGGGATAAGAATCAAGGTAATTAAAATTATAAACTAACAAACAAGAATGTTAAGGCACAAGGATAAATGTTTGACTATTATAAGTAATAAAGTTCATCAGAACAAGTCAAACAAAATAAATGGAAGGATTAAGGAATCGGTGGAATAAAGGCGACAGGTTACGCTAATACCCCGAATAAATCAGAACGAAATCTTAAGGCATGTCAGAATGATGACTCTAATAATGACATCGGTAAAATAACCGATAGATGGGTAGGACTACGGATATATGCGTAAACCAAGAGACGGTGACCCAGATTAAAAGTCAAAAGACTCAGATTAAGAGCTATAACTAAGAGACAATGAAATTTCGCGAAACAGAAATTTCGATAGTTAGGTCCAACTATTTTAATATTGGACGGGCCGAATAAAGTATAATACTTGATATTCCAAGTAAGAGCAACCCGAATAATGAAAGTGCGAATTACTACTGAACCTATGTGATAGGTCGTAAAAGAATATGGAAGGGAAAACGTAAACCAATAAAACCGGGGTGTTAAAAACATTAAGACAACGAACCCAGTGATGGGTTGAAAGGAAATAGAGGCATAAACCAAATAACGGCATGAGTAAAATAAACCAACGTGAAGGTGACATAAGAAGTCATAGAGTCGGAAAGACAATCCGGAAGACAATGAGTATGGCTTTAGACTACGGTCAAGGTCAAATGAAATTTTGAAAGCAAAAATTTATTAATTCCAAACATAAAAAGGAGGTGCCTTAACGCCACATGTATACTTATACCATTAAATAAAGATATGAAAAGAAGACGATCCATGGGATCACCATAACCTTCAGGTTATAAACAATGTAAAGGTTTACGGGACCAAAATGACCATCGGGTCACAAATACAACAGAACAAGCTATAGGGTCTCACCCTAAAAAGGGTGAAGACCTAATAAAATAGCCTACGAAGCTAAGTAAAGGAACCTGCGGGTCGATAATGTATAGCATGGGAACCAGTCATGAGTTCCCGCGTAAAATGATAACGGAGAAGAATAATTCTTGTCGTCAATTTCTGATATGATTAACCGACATGGTTAAAGGGAAAAACATTAAACTAAAAATTCAGTTTTAGTAAAGAAACGATGTTCTAACACCTATGAATACCGAGAGAGAAGTTAGAAAATAGATAGCACTAAAGAATATAGGTCTAATGCCGAAAGCTGTATGATGATGCATTCGGAGGAAAGATTCTTAAGAATGAAAAGTCGATGTAAAACTAAACATGGCGTGATGTGATCACGGATACAAAAGTAATATAGAATGTAATCACATTATAGTGTGAATGACTAGATATGAAATCATAAGCACGCAAAGGGCCGATGACGGCAATATTGCATACCTGAATGACGAGGTATGAGGTAAAATGGTGACCAATTAGTTTAGGCAATAAAACAAGTTGTAGCCTAAATAACACTGCGACCTATGTAGAGCGCTTGTTAATACAAAACTAGCGTCAAGTAAGTATGCTGATGGATTCAGTGACTGAATGGTCAAAAGACAACCCGATCAAAAGGGCGACAGAGAATAGGAAATAAGTGATACAGTTATGCTAAAAGTTTTCCCAAAGAAGGGGTGTTATCCGATTCAGGAAAGGAGAGAAACTAAGCCCGAGGTTTATCGGGCCATTCAAAAATCATCGAGCAGATTGGCAAGGTGGCTTATTGCCTCGAGCTACCGGAAGAATTGAGTGGAATACATAGCACGTTTCACGTGTCACAACTGCGAAAATGTTTAGCAGACGAAACTGCTCGTATCCACTATGATGATATCGAGGTGGATAATAGCCTGAATTAGGCAGTGAAACCAGTGGAGATTTTAGATCGAAAGGTCAAGCACTTACGAAATAAACAAATCGATCAAGTCAAGATCAAGTGGGAGCACAGGAAAGGCTCGGACACTACGTGGGAGTCCGAAGAGGAGGTGCGACGTCTCTACCCTACTTTATTTGGTACGTACGTTGGTTTCGGGGACGAAACCCTTTTAAGGGGGGTGGACTTGTAACATCCCGAAAATACGAGTTCGTAAATTTGCAATTTAGTTGCCAATAAACTAGTAAAATAAACTAACTAGCAATGACACTAACTAAGTTAGTTGATTACTTATGAGCAGTTAAAAGTTAAAACAAATAAAGAATGAAAGATGAGGGGCCAAAAGTGTCTAAAAGGAAACTATTTTTAATAAAACAACAAAACTAAACTCAAAACACAATTTTGTCTGTGTTGTTGAGATCGACCAGAACCAGGGGCGACCCCAGGCTCCCCCAAAGCCCTAGTTCATCACAAAATCTCACAATTGAAGGTTCAAATCTGATTCAAAACAAAAATCGAACATGGATTACTGATCCTCATTGCAAGGGGGTTGTAAGGTATGTAAAATTCTATGAAAATTCTCTGTTTGAATTTCTTATGGATTTGGGAGATTCAAAATTTGAAGATGCATGTTTGTGATTTGGTTAGATTAGGGATGATATAGTGTCTAGAAGTAAAACCTAGACAACTACATGTGAAATCATGTCCAAATTCAGGAAATTCTATGAACTCATTGAAGGTGAGTTATGGGTTTTACAAGGTAATGATGAACACTAGGGTTTAGAATGATTATTCTAATATAAATTGATCATAGAAAGTGATTTTCAGAAAAAGTGTGATGTTTAGGGATAAACCCTAGATGATTCTTGTCAAAATCTTGCATGATACTTGTAGGGTTCATAATCACCATTGTAGGTGATTAATAAGTTGTAGAAACTTGGTAAACACTAAGATCATGATTCTTGTTCTAGTGTAATATGAGTTTTATGGGGTACTTTTTGAAATTGGAAGTTAAAACATGTGTAAATGTGACTAGTTGGAGTTGATTTAGATGATTAATACAAGTCATGAACTTGGTTTTGATGATGTAAAAATCTGACCCACTAGGTGTTTGTTAAAATGCCTAAGTGGGGATTAAAATGTAAAAAAAAATCATATGAAAACGCAGATTTGATTATTATAGAGAATTATGCGTTATTGATTATGAAAAGAGTTATAAGTTGATTGTGAATTGAACTCTTTAGGCAAAGAATCCGGATCGTCAAGCGGACAAGCCGGAGCGGATACGCGTTTGAAGGGTGTGCTCTAAAGGTACGCGACTTGTCGTCTCGTTACATTTACATAGATAAGCCTAGTCGTGAATATGTTTAATGTTGTCATAACGAAAATAGTTACGTTTGGTAAGTCTAAGAAGTGATGTAATTCACTAGATGAAGAATATGTTAAATTAATGGTTGAAATGGTAGTGTTTGGAGTGACTTGAACGTCACCCGTCAAATTGAGTCATAAAAGCAGAAACCAAGGATTGGAAGGGATACACTAAGGTCGACAAGTCCGGGAATGGGTAATTATGATTAGAAAGCAATGTCGACGAATTATGAAGGTATGTAACTTGAAGTGTACATTTAGTAGATTTTGATTTTTGTAAAACGTATAGTAGAAATCTGGAATAAAGGTTGCTATGAATGAAAGCAGTAATGTCGCTATGTTGAATGATTGGTCAAAAGTTGTTTAGAATTCGATGGTTGTCGTCATAAGAAAGGAATTTCGTAGACGAGCCAAACGGTTCGAATAATCAAACAAGATAGGGTAATGTTTTGGATTATAACGGTTTGATCCTTGATATAGGCTATTAATAGAATGATAAAAATACAAGAATTCAATGTATATGTTGTTAGAAAGTGAAAACCGAAGGTTTGGTTTTGGGTTCAACAAACACAACAAAACAAGAGTTGGATTTCCAGCTGCTACCGTAAATTACGGTAGTACCGTAATTTACGGTAGGGATCATATATTTACGGTGAAACTCTCCTGGTTTACGGTGACCAGGAGCCTTCATAATCCACCGTAACTTACGGTTACACCGTAAGTTACGGTGCAACCAGGAAACAAATTATCATTTTATTTTCTTGACTTTGATGTTGGATTTTATTATTATGAACTATATAATAGTGTCAAATCTAATATTTTAAAGATTTGAACTTTAGGTATCAAGGTGTTCCTACGGATGATGGTCAAGCGGATGATGAAGAACCGAACACTCAAATCTACGCTTCCGCACTTAAACTTTTGTTTTAATACTTTTGTAAACAAATTGTAATGTTTTCTTGAATATGTTTTCGTAGAAACAAATGGTGAATGTTATGTCTATTTCAAAAACTTTCAGTTCATGTAAGTTCTTTAAAACTACAAATTTTTGCATGATATGCAAAATATAACGTCATTAAATCTAGCATTTTAACAAGGGTGTTACATAACTACTACATCGAAACTATCAAGGATAATAGAAGAAAGGTCAATGTCAAACACTTGTCCCACAAGGTCGAGCTTGCATCCCAACGAACATACGAGGCTTCAATTGACTTGCCATCAGCCAATTCCACAACAAGTTCGGTTTCAAGAAGCATCAGAGTTAAATAGAACAGAGACGAAGCGATTAGTTACCAAGAACTTGCAAACCACCATGTTGCTATTATCCTGGCGTCGCCCACGCCAATCCTAAATGTCCTTCCACAAGTATCGTTCCCGGTGTTTGTTGTTTTTATTACGAGAATTTCCAGTACTGTCGTCGTTCCCTTGGTTGTGTGTCGTCTTGATTTAACAACGGCCAATCCATGTCGTAGGTACCTTCATTTCCATACTGTAGGCTATGATTACAAGTACCTTGATGTTGTCATAACGGTTTCCTCTAATGTCGTTGCTTGAAACGGAGCCCTACGACCTTTCACCAACAGGGTCCATCTTTTCACATTCCGAGTCGCGTCCTCAATGTGCTGGCAGATACGCATTCCACACCATAGTCAATTGTCATTGTTTATGTCCCGATTAATTCGTAAGAGTCGACTCCCATGAGTCGCTGGCTAGGGTTAAGGATTCGATTGGAGTCAAATCGTTGTTGTTCGTTGCCGGTAACTAGGGTCGTTCAAATGCTGAAGTCGGTAAGGTACTACGTTTACCCTCTTGTCCATCGTTCTTGCAAGTTGACTGAGTAATACACGGTATGTCGCGAGAGTGTTGCAGAAGTGATCGCACTTCGGGATCTAAGGCGTCAACACGCTAAGTTCCAGCAAACAAGGATAAGTGAGGAAAGTATAGTCCAATCATTTGACGCTGAGCCATCCAACTCAGGGACGTTCATACTAGCACCTAACATTCTACACAGTTCGCTAGGCGTTCAGATGTGTGATCAGGTGATACTCGATAGCATCGAGATTCGTAAGGATTCAGAAAGGGGTGAAAAGATCATGTTCGAGTAGGAGACAATCACTGCTATGACTCCTATAGACTGCTGAGTTCTAACATAACATCAATTAACAGAGCAGAATCCCTCTCACACTCGTTAAGCCTCACTGGGACTCACATGCACCCCACATTATTATTATGTGTGCACCCATAATAATAAGGCAATTTGCATGCTTATCTCAGTGCCTCTTAACTCGCGCTAAAAGGTTCCCCGAATTCGAGCAATAAGACAGATGACGCCACAACATAGATCATGAAAGTTCAAGAAGAGTCGCACTCTTAAAACACGTAACATGGGTTGGTAACATAGAAGTTCATACTGCAGTGCTAAGTGTGCATTCACGTGTGATGTTATTCATAAGCAAACACTAGATATACTATGCAATAGTAAACGAGAAACGAACCTTGCAGTCTGGAGCTGAGTGTCATGGTCGATTTCGGATCTGCTCGGTTATAGTCTGGTTTTATAAAAACGTTTTTAAAACCAAGTTCACTATAACCAGTGGCTCTGATACCAAACTGTCACACCCCCAAAATACCACCTAGGGAATGTCCTTGTTAGACGTGTGACGTACCAACAACGAGCCACTAATTACATTGAACCCATACACGTTTCAAAATAAAGTTCTTAATTATTAATAAAAATACCATCAACAAGTTTAAGTGAAAACCAAAGTGTTCAGCGGAAGCAAAGTTAAACAGTTTCAAAACCAATGTATAGTATCAAGAAATCAATAACATGAATCCCTCCAGTCGACCCATGACCACTCCAGCTACTCCAGACAGCAAGTTCCCAAATCCAAGATACCTAACGACCTGCGAGCATGCTACAAGTGTGTCAGACAACGCTGGTGAGTTCATAGTTTGTGAAAACGTTAGTTACCAAGTTAATCCATTGAATTTAATTCCGCAAGTAATGTTGATAATATCTCGATACTGAACAAGACGGCTCCTGATGTATGTTTTGCCCGTTCCCTAGTGCTCCTATCAAAGCACTGGGCCCGACTGGGTCATTAGTTCACAACCGTCCTCCCCGGTACGGTGTGAGGGTGCCAAACCTAAGTAGCGCTACCAACTAATACCCCGGTAACAAAAGATGGGACTTAAGAATGATAGGGTGAGAATATTATCCAACATCCCAGTTTTACCCAAAAGACCTATCCCTCCCCGGGATTCCCACTGACTGTCCCAACCACCGGGACGCATGCTCAAAAGTAATGAACTCACATTTGGTTTGCTTGGTAAGATTAATTATTTGATTATCGTTGGATACCCCAAACCCTAATATGATTCCAATGACAGTCAGTTTCGTTTCTACAGGATTCACATCTTCTAAATATATATTTCACAAGAGTTAAGCAAGTAGGGCACATACTATCATACAAGTTGTAACGAGTATTCGGCTATATATATATATATATATATATATATTCACATTACACGTTCACGTATCACAACCACAGATTGTAAACATTTACATCATATCATCATTCTTAACACAAGCCCAAGACTCGGGTGATAGTTTCCCAGCCCCACGGCCCAAGAAACATATGATCCAATTTAGTGTGTGGTCGGTTCACAAGTGCGCCGTATAATAAACCCACTAGTGAGTGTGCAGCCCGATACAAGTGGGCTATCCGTCTAAATTGTGCGGCCCATTATAAAAACTGCTCCAACCCAACCGGCCCAACCAAAAGATAAAATAATCCGTGCGGCCCAAGAAATCTAGTTCAGCCCATTTAACATAATAGCCCAAGATGTAAGTGTGTATGATCCAATTAATATACTGTTTTACTTTTAATAGTTGTTTCCTTATGCTAAACTCAAACAATCGGTTCCACCTATTCCCCTATATTCATATTATCGTTAAAAACAGTATTACAATTACATGATAATCAACATAACAATTAACATCCTCCTAGATCGAATTGGATCAATTATATTATACCACATAGAAAACTGTTTCTAGACACCCTCATATTCTCTAAGGGTGGACGGGGCGTAAGCGGGGATAGGGTTCGGTGACCCTAGTCACCGATCGGGAACACCGCCGCCATCAACGCGGGGACCCGATTCGGTGATAGGGATCGGTGGGGAGACACCGCGTTGTTTGGCTCGACTTTCGAAAGAAGACCGTTCATCAACGGTCATTTTAAAAAAAAAAAAAATAATTCAACTTTTTTAAACAATATATATTAACCAACCTAAATCAAACTCACCACTCTCAAACTCACACCAAAACTCTCAAACTCAATTCTTTCAAATACAAAATGGATCCCAGGCTTCCGTTTCTTTCAACCCTACCCGACTTTCCCGACGATGGAGATGCATCGTCAAGCGATTCTAGCTTAATTTTCTTCCAAAATCTCATCCAACAAGCGGAGCTACTAGACACGGCATCGTCTAGTAAAAAAAAATTTGTTCGTCGAGATCGTGAGGGGGGCCATGAGACACTTATGGCCGATTATTTTGATGAAAATCCAAAATTTAATGACGATACTTTTCGTCACAGATTTCGTATGTCCAAGTCGTTGTTCCTAAAAATTGTTAGTGACGTGGAAGCGTTTGACGAGTGGTTTAAAGAAGGCTTAGACGGGAGAATGAAGAAAAGTTTCACACCGTTGCAAAAGGTTACTTCGGCGATTAAACAACTTGCAACCGGTAACCCACCAGACGAGGGGGACGAGTATTTAAATATGTCTGAAAGGACCTCTCGTGAGTGCCTTGAATATTTCTGCGAGACGGTCTGTAAAAGGTATGGCGGTGAATTCCTATGTAGACCAACGAGCCACGACGTCGCGCTATTGTATCAGGCTCATGAGGATAGGCATCACCTACCTGGTATGTTGGGAAGTCTGGATTGTACACACTTCGTCTGGAGAATGTGCCCCACAGAATTGCGTGGACAATACATGAGAGGCGATCATCAATACCCGACGGTTATGTTAGAAGCGGTGGCGTCTCAAGATTTGTGGATTTGGCATGCTTTTTGTGGCCCGGCGGGTTCACAAAACGACATCAACGTGCTGCAACAATCTCCATTATTTCTTGCTCAACGAAACGGAACGGCGCCAAATTGTCCATTTCAAGTGAACAACCACTTATACAAACGCGGGTATTATCTTACTGATGGGATCTACCCTACCTGGTCCGTGTTTGTGAAGTCTTTTCCATATCCACACGACCTGAATGAAAAAAAGTTCAAGAGGCAACACGAGGCCGCAAGAAAAGATGTGGAACGGGCGTTTGGTGTGTTAAAGTCGAAGTGGGGAATACTAAATCGTCCAATGCGTTCGAAAACGGTGAGAAAGATAAGGTCCATCGTGTATACGTGCCTTATTTTACACAACATGATTATAAAAGACGACGGAAGGGCGATAGCACCGGTACATATTCAAGATCCTCCAGTCGAACCCGTCTTCGATGATACAGCTTATACGGAGCTCATTGACGAAGACACGCATTGGAGACTAAAACACGATCTCGTTGAGCATCTCGGACGTTTAGATCTACCTCACCTTGAAGTGAGTTCCGACGACGAGTAGTTTGTTTTTATATTTTTCTAGTTTGAATGTAATTTTTATTTTTCTAGTTTGAATGTAATTTTTATTTTTCTAGGTTGTTTTTTTTAATATAATGAAATGTCTTTTATTTAATTTTTATTTTTATTAATATTTTTTTAATTTATAAACATGCATAAATAAAAAAAAAAAAAAAAAACCCAAGTCACCTAAAGAGGGGAGTGCCGCCATCAAAATGGGGTGTTAGGGGAGTTTAAGAGGGGAGTTGACGTGGCACTGATTGATTGGTTGGGTGTAAGAGAGGGGACTCACCTCTTAGGTGAGTGCCCCTTACACCCTAATCAATATCTTATGGTCAACCTACTTTATCAACATCATGTGCTTTCTTTTCATCATTAATTCATATCTCATTAATATACCTGACAACACTTTTAGGATGTGCACATGGTTGATTAAATCAAGAACACAAATACAACATGAGCCGCCAATTTACTTTGTTGAAGATTATCCTCTTTATCAAATCATGACATACAATTCTATTGGACCGATTATGTTTCTGTTACATCTAAATTAATTATGACTCACATATTATTCATAATATGAATTCTATATCAACCCTTTCACATACAACACATACACATCATAAATACAATTACCACATAATCATCCAAATATTAGCATATTATCTTATCTATTGCTCATGCAACAAATAACTCATATTCATAAATCATAACATTTACTAACCTGATTACGATCTACAAGGAAGCAGACGTCGAGGGAAGTAGGGTTTCAATATGAAGAGATTGCCGTCCAAGATAGAGGGTTGAGGAACGAGTAGGGTTTGAAAAAAAAATTGTGACATCTAATCTATACTATATAATAAAAGAAACCATTCTAAGGACACTTGTCATCGTATTAGGCCATGCCTTATGGATAATTATTTAGTTTAATAAATATTATTTAGTTTAATCTATTCTACTTAACTATAGATAATTATTATTTAATTTAAATCTTATAATATTTTAAATGTCGAATAAAAAATACTTATATTTTTCTAATAAAATATTATTCTTAAATTTATGATGTTTTGATTTATTGATGAGTTATGTTAATCGTTATTATTAATTGCTTGTAACGGTGGAGTTGCAATGTATATCCGCCTCTTTGTTGACAATTTTACAAGTTTATTCTTTACCAAAAAAAAAAAAATTTACAAGTTTATTGTGTTGTTATAATTGTTAATTTATGAGATTTTTAAATAGCCAAATTATTTATCACTAAAATCAAATTTTGTGATAATGTATTATTTATTTTTATTATCATTATTAAAAAATTATTATATTGATTTTATTACATAATTTTTAAACAAATTGTATATAACTTTGAATATTACTTTATATAAAAAATTAGATTTATTACGGGCTTTTTTAAATATAATAATTAATTAAATGATATTCAACTTTTGTAAGGCTAAAGGGTGTGGGGGTAATGATTTGGACATGATTCGCCACCTAGGAACATGACTCGCCTTAGCAACCATGATCCCCCTTTCCATTTTTCAAGTGATCATTTCCTTTTTTTTCTTTAGAAAAAGATAAATTAAAATAAAGAGTAAATTGCACAAAACGTCCTTTATGTTTCCTCAAATTTACAGGTTCCAGCCTTAATGTTTAAAACTTGCTGAAAACAACCTTTACATTTGCAACAAACAATTATCGGTTGTCATGACTCGGTCTACAAATCGGGAAAGAATTATCAAGAAAACGCCTGGTAAATACGACACGCATTCTCGGTTGTCAATTCTAGAAAACAAATTCTGAGCATAATTTCAGCATCATATCCTGTAAGGTTAGAGTAGTGGTTTTGGATGGTGGATTAGAGGTGCGTGACATGACACTGACATGGAGGGTCATGAGGGTCATAACCACACCCTATAGCCTAATATACATGTTTTTAAAGAATGTTACGTATCACTCACTTATATTTAGTAACAAAGTAATAATCCGCTTTGTGTCTCAATCTCATAATAATTATAAGCAACCGTTCCAACAAAATATAACTATAAGCAACAAATTAACAATATTATATTTCTTAAAGTTGTATTTATTTATTCAACCCGTGTGATACACGGGGTTCTAACCTAGTATACCATACACGTAAATAATGGGGAAGGGACTGGGCTCGGTTTTGGGCCTGAGATAACACGAGGAGCCATATCAACTTATTATACGTGCACACTATAGCCGGCCCAATTCTCTTATTTTATATTACAACCGATCCACTAATACTTTGGTCCAATCAGAGTTATGCTATCACAATTAATTGACAGCCCATGTGATTTTATAATTGTTCAAAGTTGTCAGTTGCATGTGTAGCACTTATCAAAGTTGTCGGCCCATATATACAGTAGGAAATTCATGCATTTTCCATTTAATTGTACTTGCATTTTGTAGAAAGAATATACAAACACTACAAGGTGACCCCATTTAAACGTGTGACCTTAATTTCTCGATTGCTAGACGCTTAACAATCATGTATGTACTACGAAGATATATCACATAGTGTCTATCGTCGAACCGCCACTTGATCGGATCACCATCCGATTCCGATCTACGTGCATTAAAATTCGGTTTGTTCGATAAGTGATAATCATCGAGTGGCCAGTCGATCCATTCAATATTGTTTCTTTAAAGCTAATCCGATTCATGTGCATTAATTTCAGCTTTGTTAAGTGTTAAGTATCGAGTGGCGATTCGATCGAATCACCATCCGATCCTTTTCACACTTTCATATTTCACTTGTTTTGCATATCGTCGAACGGCAATCCGTACGGATTGCCATCCGATCCTAATCACTCTATTTGTTTGTCTCACAGGTTCAAGTGTCGGATAGCAAATCGTCAGATCACCATCCGATACTTTGTTGGTGTCAGTCGTCGGATTGTCACATTATATATACATGTCTAAAACTTAAAATATCATATATGTCCATAAAAACTAGTTTAATTATCATACTTACCCATATCAGTAGAAACAATCTAAAAATTAACCATTTTACCCTTAATATTTTAAAACTTAAAAAAAAAAGTTCAGCCTCCATCCGATGAAAAAAAATGATAAACGATCAATGTTAAATTCAATTTTTTGTTGCAATTCATCAATTAAAGTTAATTTAAAACTTGAAATCAAACTTAAAATGAAAGTAATATATTAATTCATTATTCGTCAGTTTTAATATCAAGACCAACAATGGGATCATATCAAACTCAACATTCGAGCCATTAATTCTTGGATTATTTGAAACTTAAAAGCACACATAAAACCTAATCAACCTATGATTCTTACTAGTAAACCAAACCTACAACTTTTGCTAGTAATATCAAGAATAAAATATCAGAACCATAAAATCATATATACCCATCTAACTGAAAGTTAAAAGCATAATCAAATGAGATAAACAATTCTTCAAGGGGTTGTTGAATGTGTTTCGTCAAGAGAAGATTCAGTTTGCCTCTCATGTACATCGATGTCTATCAATTAAAAAAATAGAGTTTAAACAAATCATACAAAGGAAAAGGGTAAAAGGGTCTTTTTACTGCTCATCATCCGTTGTATCAAAACAATCTATGGACTAGATTGGCGTGGTGGCGTTTTCGTAAATAACATCAACTTTATTAGTTGGAACGTGCTTCATTAAGGGCAAAAGGGTCTTTTTACCGCTCTAATTCAAAACGCCAAACTAATGAGCAAAACGCCATTCAAAACGACTAAAACACCATTAATACAAAACGTCAAACCTTAATAATAAAATGCGTTGCAGATTTAGCAGATAGATGGAACAAACAATAACTGAAAGTTAATTATTAACATTTATTACAAAAAATTCTCTCCTAAACTACGCGCCAAAAACATCATTATATAAACGACGTTACCATCGCTTCCATCATCAGTTCCATTGATCATACTAAAAACGCAATCTTTAACCAAAACGCCAAATTTAAAAAAAAAACCTGAAAGGAAGAAAAATGGCAACCATCGTTTCATGGAGATACACCCTCAGAATCAGAAGATTCGTGATCCGTTTTGACAACAGAAGAAGCGTGTTTGTTAAAACAATCAAAGCCATATTGAACATGGAAGAAGAAGTACAGAGGGGGATCCTAGCACTTGGCATCACTCTTGATAACCACTGTGATAAAACAAATACGATTATAAGAAGATTAACCAGAAAATTTGGACCAAACAAGGCAAATGCAAAAATGGACCCAGTCATCAAATCATGGTGTTTTGATTAAGACACAGACATGGTCACCGTTATATGTGACAACGGAGAGGAGGAAGACTACATGCTTGAAAACATCATGACCAAGCAGGGTCTTGGGTTCCTGGAGGAGTTACACAACACAACATGTTTGAACACATACATGAACATAAAAATGGCGTTGTTGTAGGACATGTTCAAATGGAGGCTTCAAAAGCTTCAAGAACAAGAGGACAATGAAAGTGAAAGTGATGAATTGGATGAGAAACAGGAAGAAGAATCCGAAGAAGAAGACGAGGGGAGTGAACGATACTTCTCAGACAAAGTCTTTTCTGACGAGAAGTTTTAAATTTTTTTTCTTTTTTTTTTCTTTTCTGCAAATTTTTATGTGTTTATTATGTACTTTTCAAATAATAAAATACTATATTTCTCTCATTAGTTATAAAACGCCAAAATGCCACAAACGTCAGACACCAAAAGTTAATTAGTGTATTTTATCATCTTTATATATAAAACGCATTAAATACGAAACGCCAAACTTGAATGATAGGACGTGTTACAGCCTTAACAGATAAAGCTGAACAAACAGTAACTACAAACATTAACTGAAACGACGGATACATTATTACTAACATTAATTATAATAAAATCTCACCTAAACTACGCGCCAAAAAAACCTTATAAAAACAAACATCTGTGCACCTTCCATTGATCACACCCAAAAACAAACCCCATGTTTTCTAAATACCACTCACTTTAAAACGCCAAAAAAAGTTTAAAAACAACAGATGTCAAACGTTGTTTCTTGGATATTTAGTATTGTTCTGCATGAAGTTTCACTGAATGGATTCTTAGGTGAGGGAGGTAACTCAATAAGATTTTGCTGAATGAGATGGACAAATCTTCAAGAAAAAGAGACCGATGACAGTGATATGTCATTTTGTGCGCTTTGTTCTTGAAGAAGGTTTGGATGAGAAGAAGAGACTGATCCCAGTGTAAATGCTATTTTGGACTCCATGATGATAATGAGGATGACGGCCAAATAGCATCCACACATACGGCATCGGTCTATGTCTCCAAAATCCACAAAACCACTTCAACAACGAACAACAATAGATCACACCAAAAACCAAAATGCCACATTTTACTGACTGGTCAGCTTCATCTAGAGCCGGGCGTTTCAGCTGTGTAGGGAAATCGACATCTATCTAAGGTGATCAAAGGTTCAAGGCACAAAAACTCAAAGAAGAAGAGACTGATGACGGTGAAGATTTGGATGAGAAATTGGATTAGCATTTTAATTTTTTTTCTTTTCTATTTTTTGGGGGGTCATTTTTTGTGGTTTGTTATCTAATTTTCCACTAATAAAATACATTATTTTTGTAAAATGCTTATATAATGCCAAGATGCCACAAACGCCAAACCTAAAATAAAATTACTTTAAACAATTATTATTAAAAAACTCCAAAAAATTACTGAAATGTATAAAACAATGTGCAAGAGAATAGAACAATGTGTCATCTTTATCTAAACGCCATAAAATACAAAACGCCAAAACCTAAAGATGGGACGTGTTACAGCCTTAACAGATAAAAGCTGAACAAGCAGTAACTAAAACGACGGAAACTTTATTACTAACATTTATTATATTAAAAACCATGCCATGACATTGAATTTTTTTTATATTTTCAAAACGCCAGAATTACCTGTCACATTTTAGGTCTGCATCCTACATGGCACGACAAAAGATACAAAAAAATACACATCAAAAAATATAATTACTAATGTTTTTAGTGAAAAAAAGGTCATTATATAAGTAGAACATGTAAACAAACTAAAACTCCACACATTCTCTAACCACGCCACACATTGTCTAAAGCGCCATACAACTTAAAATATGGCTTAGGTTATTGCATGGAGGTTTGAGATGTCAGAGAGATGTTTCGTCCTAAAGTTCTCTGATAGGAGAAGGGTGAAGGTCAAAACAATCAAGGCCATACTTAGTATGGATGAAGTCGTTCAGAGGGATATTTTGGCCCTTGGGGTTCCAAGGGCCAACTATTGTGAAAGGACTCAAACGGTAATAAGAAGATTGAAGACAAAATTTCCAGCAGATGATGATAATGATGTTGACGATACCGATCTACCAACAGTTACCAGTTGGAGTTTGGATGAACAATCAAGAACGGTGAAAGTGACTTATCAACACGTGGTGGATTATTCATTGACGATGAACGAAGTGCTGAACACAGATAGACTACACCTTCTTGAACAACTCTGTGATTTAGCACCTTCGAACGATGCAAGATCCAGGGTTGTGATGATATTTAAATATAGGATGCAACAAAGACAAAACGAGATTATGGCGTTATACGCCAATGAACAAGATGATGGTGACGAGTCTGAAGAAAGTGATGAACAAAGCGATGGGTACATCTCTGATGTAATACCATTCACATAAGACTATTAGTTTAGTTTGATTTCGTCTTAGTTGTAATCTTTTGAATTATTAATGAATTATAATGAATTTAAGAACGCCAAGATATTTACCTTTATAAGATATAAGGGATTAATTCAACTGGTCAGATCAACAAAAACGCCAAAAAAATTGTAAAGTTTGAATTATTAAAGGTATATAATGAATTTGGGAATGCCATGGAGGCCAAGATGTTCGAACTATTAATTGATTTTAATGAATTTGGGAATGCCATAAACGCAAAATAATTACTATGTAACACAAAAATGATTAATTCATCGAGCAAGATCTAAAAAAAACAATAAAACGCCAGGTAGTTATTGAATCTAACTACACGCCAAAAAAATCCTACACGCCAAAAATGAAGCGGTGTTGTGAGAAACGCATTAGAAAAGAAGATAAAACGACAAAAAAACCCATCCGCCTTGATTATATCGCGCGCCACATGTTCGACCAGGATACGTTCTCACCGTTTTCATACTTTTAGGCGTTTTCTCCTGATCCTGTGATGTGTGCTAAACATACTATTAAAATTAACTACTTTAGACTCTCTACGCTAGACACTAAAAAGCTTTAAATCTAGACTCGACCTAAACCACACAATCGGCAAGTGTACCGAACACTGTAGTATGACCTAAGGAAGTCCGGATATCGAACCACGAGACTCTATTAATCACGCTAACTAGACTCTAATAAACTCTGACATACACGACTCAAACTGTTTAATTGTTTTTTTTGGGGGGGGGGGGGGGTGTTACTGAAAATTCAAGGAAATCTATTAAACTAATTATTAAACTAAAACTAAACTAATACGAGCTAAGGTGAAGACTGTTCTTATATGATGATGAAGACCACTTAGACTAGAATCCTGGATTGATTTTAAGAATTTACCGATTAAATTAACTTCATGTTTTATGGAACCGGGATCTTGTGATACTAAACCTATTAAGACACCAACTAAGCCCCTTAACCCTTCTCGAGGCGAAACTTATGGCACTACCTAGGCCGTTAATCCTACCGGTTATTGGACTTCGTTCAGGTTATCTAATTATTGTGTAAGTACCCTAGTATTGACCTACTCTTTTCCAATTATAGATCTAGGGTAGTTTGAGTTTCTTAACTTGACTTGATAGACTAATAAACCGACGGGGCAACTAAGGCACGACTTTTTCCAAAGACTGTCTAAAGAAATTCGCCGGGTAAGACCTACCAATAGCCCTGCACCTTCCAGCTATTAGGACTAGTAGAATACTGAAATCTAGCTAAATACTAACTATCACTTCTAGGGTTTATTGGCCAATTCACCCTAAAGGTCAAAGACACAAGGTCAAAGATCTAGCATGAACCTATTCTGTAGCAGACAACCACCTAGATTCACACGAAGTAATTGATAATAATTTACCAAATTAAAGTACGCATACACACCAAATTAATAAACTAAACCTTTTACAATACACAATCAATCCATAGAAGACATTCAATTAACGAAAAAGGTTCAAACTTTATTTCAATCCATTCATCATAGTCTAGGCAGTTTAAATGTTTAGCCGAGCATATTAATCAATGAAAACAAGATGCCAACGAGTTTCGAAAGAGAAATCAACAAACAAGGAACTAAAGAACCCGTGCAAGTCTTCAATCCTCGACCCGAACTCAAACCAATGATTCTAGTGATAAAAAACGCTCCGAATAGCTCAAAGTATGCTCTGGAAATCGCCTTCAGCTTCCTTAATTCGTAACTAGGGTTTTGGTTATGATTTCTTGAGTTTTTATATCAAGCCCTAGTCGATAACGAAGAAAAGCCGTCATAACACCCTGTCGCGCTGCGCGACGGGTATGTGGCTTCAAGGTCGCGTAGCGCGACGACTAAAAATGCCAGAAATGATTTATTTAATGGTGGCGGGCCGCGACGGTGAAAGCTTATCGTGGTAGGGCGACGCGACTGCCCATTTTTCACAGACTCCTTCGTTTCTTGATCAGCTTCAACTCCCCAAAACTTCAGAAATTATTCTAACTTCTTTTCCACTCGTTTCCCAACCTATAACACTTCGTTTTTCGACATTTTTAGCACCGAAGACCTGGAAACATAAGACTTGATCAAAGTAACGAAATTCTAAATAAAACACAACTAAAAATAAAGGAAAACTATACAAACTTTACACGAATAAGAGATGTATTTTGCAATACATCAAATATCCCCACACTTACTATTTTTTCGTCCTTGAAAAAGAATTATGCAACGGAATCAGAGATGAATAGATACCCGGGTCAAAAGCATATTTATATTTTGTTAAAATCAAAGCTTGCGTTAGCCGCGATTGCGAATATATTTGTCCCTTTAAACCCAAATCCGGTCTTAAGCCCTTATCATGCGAATTTAGTTTAAGTGCGGTCAATCTACCTAGGGTCTCATGCTAGAAGCTACGGTCCACCTAATCCTGCCTCAAGCTTATAGAACAAAAGGAACGATCACTGGACCAATTCCTAACCGTCTTATATCAAAACCAAGAGAATTTAGAATTAATTTTTTTCATTTTTTTCATCACTTTTCTTTCTTTACATTTTCTTTCTTTCTTTTAATGAGCGTAGATGTTGCTTCCCTAACCCAGAGGCATTCCGGCTGTAGAGTCGCTATCCCCAACTCAGATTACTTAAGCTTCGGTACTTTTTATTTGCAAGTTCGATTTCACACATCCTAGAGGTATTCCGGTTGTAAAGTCACTATCCCCAACCCAGATTACATAGGCCTGCGCTACTTTCATTCAGTTTCTAGCTTATTTTTTTCATTTTTCATGACTAAAAATTCTAACGGTTTTAACTTATAACGGCATTCTTTATACTCTTATTGGCGGTTTCAATTTCCCATATCTCCCAGATGAAAACCCACTAGTAGACCGACAATTAAGGTGTATTAAATCAAAGGGACTTAAAACCAAACTCGGGCCTATTCACATATCCCTAACTAGACACAAGCTTGATTTATTTAAATCTCATATTATTATTATTTGAACCCAAGCAAAAACTCATCTTTTCTATCATTTTCTGTCACGTCCCCCGACCCACCCTGGACGGAATCGGAAGCCGCGAACAGTCCAGTGGTACCGGTGATTTATTTTAAAAAAACGTTGCAGCGGAAATTTCATCAGGACCGTGAGTTAGGAAAAAAAAATATCAGAGTTTAGAAACACCGGATTTTATTTAAATAGATGGAATAAATTTCATTTTTACAAAGGTAGCTTTTAATAAAAACAATATTTCTTAATTTGATTTAATTAATAAAATAAGCCACTTCTTGAAGTCCTTCAGTGCCGGATCCAATCCTTACTCCAATCTATTACAATTACCTGAAACGCGTTTTAAAAAGGTTTTGTCAGCGGGAAATACTGAGTGAATCATTCAGTTTTACTAAAACGACTCATTTGTTATAATTCACAGTATTAAGAGAGATTACAATGTTTCTGATATCAAACCAACTACCCACAGTATTTGTCACTCGACTCATTTCGGTGACTGTGGTCATATCACTATTGGTTGCCCCAATGAATGACGTATATCACTAATTAGGTTCGCCTACCTAAAGTGATAACAACAGTAGTAATGTGCACAATACCCCACATACCGGCTGTAATTTGGTGATTACATAAACTTAATCACTGTAATTATAACCTTTGAAAATAAACATGATTTTGAAAGTAATTTGATAAAAAGAGAATGACTCACTTTATAAGCATGCAGATTCATACGGGCAAAGTTTAGTCTACAGATAAGCCTTGATAGATTGCAGATTTATACAGGCAGAGCTTAGTCTATTGATTAGCCTTATAACCTAGTGCACACGAACTAGGTAAGTAACTAATACAACATTTACGATAACTCACGAGATTAAAACCCTCACAACGAATGACAGAGTATTCCCCGAATTCGGGTGGTACTCAAACATCCGGTCGGAATCATGATTAATGACAAAGGATAGCGCTTAAACATCCATCGGATAGTTTCTATCGATCGGATATTGAATCGTAGCAGCGATCAAGTTAATACCCTGTATCGTAGCAGCACCCCGCTATACTAATTAGTGATTTTGATACTATTTCGACAATATCTCTGTGTACAATTTGAATTTGATCGTCGAACGAACGCCAGGAATCAAGTCCCACTGCCATCTATTTATATATGAAAAATGGTCCCTGTCGCGTGTCGCGACAGGTCCCCTTGTGCCTGTCGCGTGGCGCGACGGGTTACTTTTAACATAAGGTTGCCGCGTGTATTTGTAGCCTAGGTGAGTCGACAGAACGAGAAAATTCGATTTTGATAATAAACTGTGATGATAATCGTCAATGGGGAATACCCCCCCTGAGTTTTAGGGGCCCTGATCCTGATTCTGATTGTTCTGAAAATTTTAAGGTTTATGCAGAATTACTTGGGTGTCTCAATTAGAGTTTCTTAGTGAATCAAATATAATAATAATAATAATAATAAAAATATAATAGTTTTGATGAGAGTTGTTATGGTTTGGGACATTTTTGAATATAATTATATCATAAAGAAAAAGGGAATAAAATAGTGAGAAAAGAAAATCGACTCACTTTGTAACTTTAGAGTTCAACTAGAAAGCCTCCTGGTATAAATTTTGGGTATAATTTCTGAGCTATTTAAAAAAATATATAATGCACTTGTGTTAAGTATAGTACCCCTAATTCAACCTTGTCCCGATATCCCGAGACCGAATCCCAACAACTTAGTCGGGCAGAGCCCTGACATATGTTATGAGGCTCAGATCAATCGGAAAGGGTAGCGGTGATCGGGAGTTAAAACACTTAAAATGGGGTAGAACTTTATTGCTAGAAAATATATATATAATAGGGAAAGTGGCGACAGACAAAGCAAAAGAAAAGAAAAGTTTTAGCAACTTGAAATTTGAAACCTATTGCTTCTATTTATACTACTCTTAGAGTAAATTGCATGGAAAGTTATTGAATTTTATTCCTCCACGTAGCCTCCTGTCTACCAATCCAAATTTTGTAGAGTTTTAAATTTTAATTATTATTTTATTTTTTTGATCCTTATCTTGACAGATCATACATTTCAAACAAAATCTCTTTTGTTAATATTTTACTAGGTTTTTACCCGGGATTGCTTCCCGGGCTCGGGAAAGTTATTTAGATTAATTAATTACAATTTGTTATTAATACGACCACATTACATCAACCATCTTATTCTATTCAACGACATTGTCTTAAAATCACGGAATTAGATCTATTCAACAACAGGACCACATGAATAACATTATTTCCAATTTTACTTCAACAACAACAACAACAACAAACATACCCAGTAAATCCCCCAAATAGCAAAGCTACTTATAGGGTCTGGGGAGGGTGGGATGTAGACAGACCTTTCCTCTATCCCTAGGGATAGAGAGGCTGCTTCCATAGAGACCCTCGGCTCCAAAACGAACAACATACCAATTCACCACGTCGAAGAATAGAAAAAAGAAATCACCAAACCCAAGAAAATGAACAGTGTGACACAATATAATGTAGATCATGTATAATAGCATGTAACATCATTTGGGCATGAACACAAGAACACAATCACCGGTAAAGTCACTTAAAGGATAGGAAAACCTACGTCCCTAAAACACACCCAAGACCTTACTGTAAAATCCTCTAGAAGTCCTTAACCCTAATCCTACGCCTCCACGAAGTCCTATCTTGGACCATGTCCTCAGAAAGATGCAACTCTAGTAAATCATGCCTAATCTGCTCATCCCATGTCAGTTTGGGTCTGCCTCTTCCTCTCCTCCCCTCCACAGTAAGAGTTTCCACTATTCTAACTGGTGTCGTCGTTTGCCTCCGCTTCACATGCGCAAACCATCCTCATTTCCAATTTTACTTCAATGCACTTAAATGATCGGGTGATTTGGGATTTTGTAAAAATGTTTGTTCTTGTACTTCTTAACAAAATAAGATGTTGACCAAAATTCAAACAAATGTTGACCAAAAGTAAATCAGATCAGATGTTCAACATAAACACTGAATCTATAACAACAGACACTACAGACACTGATTATATTCAAACTACTGATACATAAACATTGATTCTTCGTTCCACTGTTGTAATCTAAGCACTGATGTTTTAGGTTCAATTTTTATGCTTCATCAGTGGTTGGATTCCAATGTATGTAGAAGCTTTGCTGAGCTGTCATCTTCAAATGCCATTGTCTTGATAGCCTGTTATATACAGCTTCTTGCTCTTTCTCTTCTGCATCAGTCAACTTTTGCCTCTTTCTTTGGTTTAACATAATGACAGAGGTATCTGATGATGTGAACAGTGGTTCAGAATTGTGGAGCTGCTTCTTTGACATGTTAATAGTTTTGTAATCAGGCTTCTTTGGAAGGCTAGGATCTGTTTCTCTCTTTTTTCTAAGCCTTTCATAAGCTTCATCAGTGTACTGCCTTGTCCATTTTGCTATGGCCTTGGCAGTTGCAACCTTTGCATCAACCAACTCTTGTTTCTTTCTTTTATACTCCAAGGTAAGATCATCAATAGCCTTTTTGTATTTACGCCAATTTGGAGCTGACCTTTTAATGCTTGGATCTCTTTTTACTCTTTCAATTCTATTGATTTCTGCTTTGAGACCAACAAGTGGCCAATCTTGGAATTGCTCTTCCTTGGCAGGGTAGAACTTCTCACTCATGATCAATGCCAGAATGTCTTTTCTCACATCTTTTTGCAGGCCAGGTTCTGGTGGTAAATTTGACATTTCTTTACTCAAATCTCTAGCATAGTCTTCCATGAGCTTGACTTTGGTGAGTAAAAACTGATAATGACTTGAATACACATTGTCATTTTCTCCTTCGCATTCAACCCTAGCTATTATTTGAGCTTGTCTAGCTTTTAGTTTTAGATATCCATCCATGTTTTTTGGATTTCTAAAACCAACCAGAGAAGGGAATTTCCTTTTTGAAGGATCATCAACTGTGTAGAACTGCCTCATTTCATTCTTTACTGCATGGAGTTCTAGTGGATAACTGGCAGCTGCTGGGGTACCATCTGCAGACTAATATCCTTGAAGAGATATTGGATCTTTGATTGGATTGACCAATTTTGGAGGAATGAAAGATTCAGGTTTGGTGATTTTGTAAGGTACAGATGAAACAGGATCAGGTGCTGGTATATCATCATCATGCACTTGAATATTTTTTCTTCTAGTATACACATTTTCAGGAGGAGGTGTTTCTATTTGAGGTTTTGGAGCAAACAGAATTATGGCTTGGGAAGGATTGTTAAAAGTGGTAGGTAATTGACTAACAGTTGTCGAAACAACTGGTGTCTCAACCA
This sequence comes from Helianthus tuberosus, assembly GCA_030545235.1. Taxonomy (NCBI): domain Eukaryota; kingdom Viridiplantae; phylum Streptophyta; class Magnoliopsida; order Asterales; family Asteraceae; genus Helianthus; species Helianthus tuberosus. The sequence continues at coordinate 75,890,691 of CM060451.1, read as the reverse complement.
CTGTTGATGTATCAACAGTTGTCTTTTGCTTTAAGGCAGGTGGTGAATTTTGTGATGATGGTTTTGTTTGGGGTGTTTGAGTAGTGATGGTGTGTGTTTGACTAACAGCTGTTGAAACAACTGGTGTTTCAACCACTGTTGCCATTACCACGGATGATGTGTCAACTGTTGTCTTCTGCCTTTTAGCAGGTGGTATTGGTGGTGGTGAAGGGATTTTTTGTAATGGAGATAAGACAGTGGATGTAGTGTGTGTTGAAGTGGTTGTGGTGAAAGTTTGGATAACAGATGTTGAAATTACTGAAGAAGCAACAACTGTTGATACAACAGGTGTTTTAACATCTGTTGGTTTCGAAGATTGATGTGTGGAGCTTTTGGAAGGTTTGGGAGTTTGTTTTGTGGATTTGGGAGGTGTGGTTTTGGGTTGTATGACTTTTCTAGTAGACTTTCTTATGGGCTGAGAATTTTCTTGATCCTTTGCCTCAGAAGTACCCTGTTCATTCATCTCCATAAAAACTCTTTTCTCCTGTTCAAACCTTCCTTTATCCTTTGCCTCCATATCCTTTTTCACCCTTGCTTTTGCATCAGCAATGACATTTAAGGTTACATCAACCTTTTTGGAACCATCTGGCAAAGGGATGTGTGCAAGCATTGTTGAATTATCTGGTGCAATGTACAGACCATCTTCATATCCCTTTTTCTTCAACTGCCTCATTTTCTCCGCCTTTTTGGCATTATTTGGTGGTGGGCTGTCCACAAAGATGATAGAGGGAGGAGCAGTGCCAGTGGTGTTCATAAATTGAGCCTTCAGGGTTTTTATATCTGCCTGAGTGTCTTTGAACCTAGCTTCCATTATATTTCTGATATTTTGAAGCTGAATTTCATGTTTCTGATTAGCATTTGCTCTTTGTTGGTGAAGCAGAGGTTGAAATAATGCCCAAAGGTCAGTGGGAGCAGGTGGTGCCTGCTGTTTTTGTAACAACTGTTGCAGTATGGTTTTGATTTCTGCAATAGATGTATCCAGTTTGTTAAGCCTCTCCCTCAATTCTCGGTACATTAAACCATCATCCAATTTAATGGGATCATCTGATTTCCCAACAGAGGTGGTTGTAACAGTGGTTGACTGAGGGAGACTTTCCCAAAAGTCATCCCCTGTTGCCCCTTTTTCTTGGAACTGGGGACTTCTTTCCTCAGCAGAGGTTACCAATCTAAGCTCACCAGTGTATACAGGATACACACCAGTATTTAGAAAGGTTCCCATAGAAGAAATTGCCTTCAAGGAAGTTTGATTAATGAAACTACTGTCCAAGTGTAAACCAGTGGGTTCAACACTTGTAGTAGCTGCTTCACTTGAACTACTGATAGGAAGTACTTGTACATCCTGCAGTGTAACCTCCTCAGGTGTTGTTGGTGGGTTAGCAATGATAGGGAGCTCAGACACAGTCACTTTCTGTGGCATGCTCTCAGTGATAGGGGGTTGAGAGGAACTGATTGCTATCTGATTTATATCAACTGCATCCAACAAAAGTTTTGTTTGTGGTGGAATTGTAACAGTGAGTACGGGAGTGGAAAGAGGATTTGCCCCGGGCAGTGGGCTGGTGATGATGGATTCAAGTGAGTCCAAAGCAACATAATTTGATGTCCCTATTCTTACAACCTGTTCTTTTTGAAAAGAAACAGGAGGAGTTTGAGGCTCATGTTGAGATATTTCTACCATCTGCTGTGAGGAAGTAGCAGCAGTGGTTTCTGGTGACTTTTGTGTTTTCACCGGCAGTGGCTCTGGGATCTCATCTTCCAGAGTTGCCTTTGTTTTAGGTTTGAGGGGCTTTTGTGTTTTCTTCTGTCTTGGTCTTTTGGTGGATTTAGGTGTCGGTTTCACAGCAGTTGTTTTGCTGCTGTGATCACCTTGAGCAGTGGGCTCAGCAGCAGATGCCTGAGGAGCAGTGGTAGCTGCTAAAGTCTGCTCAGGAGCCTGTGCTTGTGTTTTGGACACTTTTGATAGCCTTGTAAATGTTAACGGTGTAAGGCCATTTATTTGAAAAGGTTCACCCTGGATGAGTACATGAGCATCATCCTTTCCAAATTTCTTTTGAAAATAAAAGCTTAGGAACCTTGGAAATAGTAAAAATGATTTGCTATCAACATTTTTTACCAAGTCATTAAAGATCTCCTGTGAATAGTTAAAGTTTTCCCCATGCAAGATAGCATATGCCAGGTATTGGATCTTTAATGGAATTTCATTGAAAGCAGTGGTCTTATTAGAAACACACATTAAGAGGGTATGAAACAAAAACCTTGGGGCAGGGGGAAAACTGCCTTTTTGCAAAGTGTTTTTTTTCATTTGCTTTGCATACCCTCTTTCTAAAAAATCTGTTTGATACTCTATTTTAGGGAAAAAAAGTCTTACCTTCAAGATCATTGAGTTCAAACACCTCAGAAATGGTTTGTGGTGTGATTTTAACATCAACACCCTTTATCGAGGAATTGATAGCTATGGGTGTTTTATCTTGATATTCAAGTTTTGCATTTTTCCAAAATTCCCTCTGGGTTGCCAAGTAAATCGGAGCATCAGAAGTCAACAAAGTTTTGTATTTTGAAGACGAAAGGGCATCTATGACGGAATTGAACGTTTCAGTGTTACATGGTTTTGTCAAGAGACCCAAGTAGTTATGGGGAGCTTTGTATCGAATTTGTATGACCTTTTGACTGGATTTCCTTTTACCTGATGAAGACCGTGATTTTGCCATTTGAGGAAGAAGGACGATGAGGAATTTTGAGAGAAATGGAGGATAACTGCTTTGAAAAAGGAAAAATGAATTCGATTCGACAGTTAAAACCCTGATTGGGGGTTTTGATCAGGGTTTTATAGCAGGAAAAGTGAATGCTGACGTGGCAGCGGTTACAAAAGATCTGACGGCTATGAACTGTCCACGAGCCAACCCCTGATGAGTAATGGAACACAGTTGTTTTATGAAGACACTGATGGAATAATAACAGTGGTTGCAATGATTACACTGAAAAACAGTGGGAGACTTTAAGTTATCAGTGGATAGCCTTAAAACATTTTAATGCTTATAATTCATAAAAAAAAATCATTTTAACTATTTTTAAGATGAATTTTGAGATTTTTTAAATAAAGTATTACATATAATCAGTTAGCATGCTGGGGTGATGTGATAAATACCGTTACATATAAACAACCCTATGATATGAAATTTAACAATCTAACAAAGTATAAAATACTGATGTTGAATCCACTATAGATGATGAAGCACTGCTGCTACTGAGCAATGTTTTTCCTTTCGTTGATCAGGCTTTAGGAACATAAGTGCTTGTCTTTAACATGGCTTTGTCTTCAACAGTGGATAGGCCTCATCAATCTTTAAGAACATCAGTATTTATAAGGAGCATTGGTTAATTATAACAGTTCTTAGCATGATCAGCTGTTATAACGACTCAAAAACCTCTTTGAGAGGAAGCATTGAAAGTATTAAACCTCTGTTGTCTTATCAAACAGATGTTCAGACACAATTCAACATCAACATAATTTAAATCGTACTCAAACACTAAATAATAAATAAAAATAGAATACAACATAGAAACACTGGTACACAAATACTAAAGTTGAATCCACTATAGATGCTGAAGCACTGCTGTTACTGAGCAATGTTTTTCCTTTCGTTGATCAGGCTTTAGGTACATAAGTGCTTGTCTTTAACATGGCTTTGTCTTCAACAGTGGATAGGCCTCATGAGCCTTTAAGAACATCAGTATTTATAAGGAGCAGTGGTTATTTATAACAGTCCTTAGCATGATCAACTGTTATAACGACTCAAAAACCCCTTTGAGAGGAAGCATTGAAACTATTAAATCTCTATTGTCTTATGAAACAGATGTTCAGACACAATTCAACATCAACATAATTTAAATCGTACTCAAACACTAAATAATAAATAAAAATATAACACAACATAGAAACACTGGTACATCAATATTGAAGTTGAATCCACTATAGATGCTGAAGCACTGCTGCTACTGAGCAGTGGTTTTCCTTTGGTTGATCAGGCTTTAGCTACATTGTCTTTAACATGGCTTTGTCTTCAACAGTGGATAGGCCTCATCAACCATTAAGAACATCAGTCTTTATAAAGAGCAGTTGTTAACTATAACAATCCTTAGCATGATCAGCTGTTATAACCGCAACATAACCCTTTGAGAAGAAGCATTGACACTATTAAACCTCTGTTGTCTTACCAAACAGATGTTCAGACACAATTCAACATCAACATAATTTAAATCTTACTAAAACAGTAAATAATAAAAAAAAAATACAACATAGATTCATAAAATAAAATTTATTAATTTATTCATGACCTTAAAACTAAAAGTCCAATAATTACATGACATACTAAACAGTATTAAAGTTCAAATCTAAGAATAACAGCAAGAATTAAGAAGCTTTAGTTTCAACTCCATCCATTGCTGAACCTCTAGATGTATGTACTTCAGCATCGCCAAGAACTGCAAGTCTCTATCACCGCCAAGATCGTGAAAAGTTGCGATTACATGTCATTGGGATTTCTACAAACCTGACACAAGAAAACCTGAGTTTCGATTTAACGAAAATCGAACAACGTAACTTTTCACGATGTTGCAACAATGATACTGCAACATCCATATTGAAAGGTTGACTTGTGATGGGAATCTTCATTGAAACGACGATGTTGGAACAATGATACTGGAACGATAACATGTTCAACAAACATTCGAACAAAGAAGTGTAATCGGAGATTAGCGCCTAAATCACGAGAAAGATGCATTTGAGAGAGAGATATACACACACATATATGAGCGAGCGAGATTTGAATCTGATAGTAGATAATTATATCTTATTTATAGGATTAGAATATACGGTTTGAATTTTCAATTTTGAATGTGGGAACTGATAATTATTAAATTATCTTATTTACTGGGAACTGATGTTTATACGTAATCCACAGTAGTATATATCCTTATCCTCTCTTTATTAAAATATTAAATATTTGAATTGTTATGCAAAGTAGGAAAAAAAAAAGAGAAGGTCAATTTTCATGATGACTTTTATGTAGTTACTGATGATGATTTGAAAGCAACTGTCATTGTCATGATGACTTTTCTAATTTTTAAAAACATAATAACCGTGAGTTTGAAATGTCCAAAGCTCAAGAAATTAACATTAATTACTGATTTGATTTGCAACAAATAGTTATAAAGAAATTTTTTTATTTTTTTATTTAATTTTAAATTTTATGATCAAAACAATGTTGTTTGAAATCTTACCTCATTGGTATGTAAAGATGAGGTAAAATGGTAATTTTATTGTAATTCTACTTTTTATTTGATAATTTCAATCTATCACTAAACTAAAACAATCAATAACAAAAAAGTGAGCAATGGCCGTTTTTTAGGAAAACCACTGATGGTCAATATCAATAGATCTCAACAATAAAAAAAAGTGAGCATTGGCTATTTTTGCTATCAGTGGATACCCCATAGTTTTTTAAACACTGATGTTTGGTCAGTCAATGGTAAACAAAAAGTGAGCAGTGACTACTTTTCCTAGCAGTGGCATTTTTTTAAACAAAGAAGTGTAATCGGAGATAACCGTCAGTTTGAAATTCTAGTTTTGCATATTTTAAAAGTCCAAAGCTCAAGAAATTACAATTAATTATTATTGATTAGATTTGCAACAAATAGTCAAAAAGTATTTTTTTATTTTTAATTTAACATTAAGGATAAAAATATATATGGTTTGAATTTTGAATTTCAAAATTACTGATATTATTAGTAATTACTGATTTGATTTGACCGCAATTGTGATGATGTTTATTGGGAACTGATGTTTATTGGGAACTGTTAGGTAAGTAGTGTATATCTTTATATCCCTCCTTAATAAAGTAAATAAATATTAGTAATGATATGCAAAGTAGGGGAAAAAAAGAGAACGTCAATTCTAAATTACCATCTTGCATAAATTTAATTTCAAATTTTCAAAATTACTGATATTATCAGTGATCTGATTTGAAAGTGAGCAGTGACTATTTTTCCTAGCAGTGGCAGTTTTTTAAACAAAGAAGTGTAATCGGAGATAACCGTCAGTTTGGAATTCTAGTTTTGCATCAGGAAATACCCATCAAGTATTTTTTTATTTTTTAATTTAAGATTAAATTTCATCAGGAAAACAATATTGGAGGAACTCTTATCTCATTGCAATGTAACGATTAGGTAAAATTGTAATTTCATTTTAATTGTAGTTTTTATTTGATAATTTCAATATATCACTAATTAACACCATGGATGGTAAATATCAATGGATGTCAAGAATAAAAAAGTGACCAGTGGCTATTTTTTCCTATCAGTAGATACCGAACGTCAATTGTCATTATGACTTTTCTGTAATTACTGATATTATCAGTAATTACTGATGATGATTTGAAAGCAACTGTCATTGTCATGATGACTTTTCTAATTTTTAAACCGTGAGTTTGAAATTCACATTTTGCATGTTTTAAATGTCCAAAGCTCAAGAAATTAGCATTAATTACTGATTTGATTTCCAACAAATAGTTATAAAGAATTTTTTAAATTGTATGATCAAAACAATGTTGGAGGAAATCTTACCTCATTTGTATGTAAAGACGAGGTAAAATGGTAATTTCATTGTAATTCTAGTTTTTATTTGATAATTTCAATCTATCACTAATTAACACCATCAATAACAAAAAAGTGAGCAGTGGCTGTTTTTTAGGAAAACAACTGATGGTCAATATCAATAGATGCCAACAATAAAAAAAAGTGAGCAGTGGCTATTTTTCCTATCAGTGGATACCCAACAGTTTTTTAAACACTGATGTTTGGTCAGTCAATGGTCAACAGAAGTTTGCCCATAAACAGAAGTTTGACCATAAACAGGTGTTTGCACATAAAGAGATGTTTATCTGGTGGTTTAAAACAACTGTTGGGTCAAACAAATTTCACAACAGGACCAATACTCAAATAGATGTTGACCTTAAACAGATGTTTGGTTTAAAGCCAAATATCTGTTAAACCCCAAACATCTGTTTAACCCTGAACAGATGTTTAAGTTAATAACATCTACTGTTCAACCTAACAGGGGTTTCCATTAACTATTGACCAAATTGCAAACAGATGTTAAAACCACTGTTTGTTATTGTACTTCTTTACAAAATTACATAGAATTCAAGAAAACGAAACAATCACTTAAAGAACAATAATTTAACACATAATCTAATCCGGCAAAGCAATCTATTATCTGAGAATTCACTGATTCTTACAACATGAAACAAACTCATAATGAAATACTAAAGTTACATAAGAACCCCTGATAATTAAATACTAAATTTGAATCCGTTGTAGATGCTGAACCACTGCTGATACTAAACAGTCGTTTTCCTTTAATTAATCAAACTCTAGTTACATAAAGTGCAAACAGTCGTTTTCCTGAACAGATGTTTAAGTTAATAACATCTACTGTTCAACCTAACAGGGGTTTCCATTAACTATTGACCAAATTGCAAACAGATGTTAAAACCACTGTTTGTTATTGTACTTCTTTACAAAATTACATAGAATTCAAGAAAACGAAACAATCACTTAAAGAACTATAACTTAACACATAATCTAATCCGGCAAAGCAATCTATTATCTGAGAATTCACTGATTCTTACAACATGAAATCTTCTGCACAAGTCAATTATAACAATAGCAGATCCTTTCTTGCGTTTAGTAGGAACTACTGTGGGTTCTACATCATCATCTTCTGCACAAGTCAATTATAATCATCATCATCATTTAGACATAAGCAAAAATTATTTTAACTATAAATTTAATAATCTTTCTTTGTGTTTAATTAAACTTTATGCTTCTTTGAATACAAACCTATAATAACCCGTAACAGATTGTATGAATTTCAAACAACTGTGATTAGACTGGAATATAAACCGAGAATTAGAGTATATCACTTCAAAATAAAAAACTCAAAATTGAAAATCAGAGTAGCAAAAAACACATACTTTAAACGATGTTGGAATAATAATACTGGAAAACTACCGTGGAACAATCATCATCATTGTATGAGAATACCCTTAATTTATGGAACCTGTAGAATGAAATGCTCCACTGTTGGGTTATTAACTTTCAACCTCACTTTCCCTAAATTCATCAAATCTAATTTTCAACAGGATGTAATACAATTATTACCTTAATTAAGATATCTTCAACTGCAAACAACAATAGCAAACAACATCAAACAACAATAGCAAACAACATCAAACAACAATAGCAAACAACATCAGACAATAATAGCAAACAACATCAAACAATAATAGCAAACACCTGATGTTGAATCCACTGTAGATGCTGAACCACTGCTGTTACAAACAGATAATACCAATGAAACTCTAATTTCAGAAAGAATAATGGCTGAACATACTCAAACATCAATAATCAACAGATGTTATACTCATATCATCACCATCTAGAAAAAAACGCTAATTTCAAAACATATTCAAACATACCAGCTTATGGCAGAAATCTATCCGCAGCTAAGCGGATTTCAACTTTGATGACAACAACCCTAACAATGGTTACATGAAAAGACACAAAAAACAAAGGATTAGTATAAATAACAGGAAATCATGAAAGTATTTCAACTAAAAAAAAGAAGAACAAACCTTTTGATTAAGTAATCGATGAACAAAAGATGATTTTATGGTGACGTCTGGAAGAAGATTAAGGTTTGTGAAATTTGAATTTGAATCGCCTGAATATAGAGAGAGAAAGAACCCTAGGTGTTTGTAAAGAAAGATCAGAAGTGAGAAGAGAGGTTATATAAGGAAAAGAGGATGGCACTGTTGGGCGGGAAAAGAGAACTGAGGATGCCCTAATCAAGTGACACGTGGCCCAAATAACTTTCATTTATTATATATAATAGATTATTCTATTCGTAAGTTTTAATTAATATGATTTTATTATATATATATATATATATATATATATATATATATATATTTAAAACGTATGTACTATTGTTTAGTTAAATGTAAATTTTAATTTTATTAATTTATATATTATAATTAATTTAACTGCTTTACTTATTTGGCGCTTATAATTTCTAAAATATAACGTTCTAGAAAATAATAAATATGTCTTTAGAATGAGAATATTTTTGTCTACATTTGGGTCTAAGTTTCATTAAAAATAGAGTAGGTTCAAAATACAATGTATTAATTATTATATGGTTCCTAGGCCCGTCTAGGAACTTTATATTTCTAACAGTCTACTTACCCGTAAACTACCCGTCTAATAATATAAGTTCTTTATGGACTTTTATTATATTAGAAAGGGCACTCATATACAAGCCAATTTAATTAATATAATATTTCAATCAACTATAGAAAATAGTGTTTAAAACTATTTGGGTTGAATATTTATATTAAAAATAAACTAGTTACTAGTTACTAGTGGTTAATAAATTTAACCAAACCTATAATTCTTATGTAAAAATAGGAATGTTACATTTTCCGTATTAATTTGCAAACTTCTTTATTTGAAAGACATTTTTCTAATTTTTCAATTTTTTTTGAATTTTTTGATTTTTTTAATTTTTTGTTTGTATTTTTCATATTTATGACTCGATTATTTACATGTATCTCATCCCCACACTTAAAGATTGAATTGTCCCTAATGCAAGAACGGAAATACGACTCGAAACTACCTAAAAATAAAAAACTAAAAACTAAAAATGAAATAAATAAATAAATACAAGAATACAAGGGAAACGACTTAGCTGAATATGTGAGACTGTCAAAGTGCCAGTCGTTTCCACATAAGCCCTCCAATTTGGAACGCGCTCAGCAAACAACTCCTAATCTCGGACACGCGAACGAAAGCGGCTACTAACATCAACCTATCAACATCATAAGCAAACACTACCAAAAGATCATAATATATATCTACCATCAAAAGTATCAGTTTCAGACACCAACCATCCAGCAGTGTATATCAACCAACCCCATAACCCTGCCAACATGTTTAAGTATATCAGTACAGACCAAAATATGAGAATGAAAACAACATAAAAGAAAAATAATATAAAAGATATAGTCCATCAGCGTTGCTGTTGCATCCTCATCATCCCCACACTAATTGTCACACCCTGACTTTTGCGGAAGCTTGATTATGGTGTGACTTTCTTAATACCATAACATTCAATCATAACAACAACTATACGATAAAACCATAGATTCGTCATCCATTAAATAAGTTTAAAACATAACAATATTGTTTTGAAATGTAGACTTCAAATTCAAGTTTTACAAACCGTACAAATTGTTTATGAGTTCATTAAGGACTCACCAAAAGATATTGAAAAACACCAAGGTTTGGAAGACGTGTCTCATCCAGGAATAAGACACTCTGTCCAAACTCAAAGACCATGGATGACATCTTTATTCCTAACGCAGCATAAAAACTTCCAACGCCCGCCAGATCCACTTACTAATTCCCTGAAATACATGTAGTTTGAAAACATCAACAAAAGTTGAGCGAGTTCATGTGTTTGTTTGTGTGTATGAGTACACCTTTGAAATCATTGTAAGTATGTATGTAAGTTTATAAATCCCGGTATGAAAGCAACAAGGAAAAACAGATCACCAATGGTTTGCAAAACCATTGATATGTGTGAAGTGATGCAGGAAAACTCAAACCTAGCAGATTTCGTCAATAAGACATAGTCACCACATGGCTCATTCGGCGTGCGCATGGGTGGGGCTCGCTACACCCGAATAGATCTATCACTCATGTCCCTCGGTCCTACAACGAGGATTAATGGCCTTAAGTGTCATACCCACCACTCGCATGATCAAGCAGTACCTTTCCTTAGCTAACCATACCACATAAAATGTTCGTAAACAGTTTGTAACATGTATTTCACCCCCGAAGTTAATAAACAAAACAATTTAAAGAAAATGGGGGACATGAACTCACAGTCTTGCGTCTTCAGTACTCGTAACTCACGTTCCTTCAGCAAACATGACTTCCTACAATATACTAATGTCTATTAGACGGACGGGTCGTGCCTTGTCTTAGTATTAATGCTTTCGAGTTACGTTTCTTTTATGTCTTCGATATTATTCCAAGTTATAATTACTTGTTAAAATAATAAATATTTTAACTTTAAATTATATTTAATTTTGGAATAATTTGTTAAAACAATATTTTTGTAATAATACTTCTCAAGTATTTATACTCGTATTTCCTTCCCAAGGATGGGGGTATCTTATACATGTATATCCGTATTCTTGTATTTGTATTTCTTGCCATGTATCGGTGTCGTATTCCGGTGTGGATTTATACGTGCGAGAATACGTAGTTTCTTGTAATCGTTAAGTATTCTTATACTTAATTTTGTATTAAACTTTCCGGAATATTATTTCTAATAAAAGTCCACTAATATATATGTATTTCCCAAAATATATATAGATTTAAGAATTATTGCTTAGAAAAATTATTTATAATTTTTCCTTTTGGCAAAAATATTTATAGTTCTAAAACAATATATTTTCAAGTCTCACTTAGAAAATATATATAAACTTATTTTTATCCATAATAATGTATTTCAAGTTTATTCAAGAAAGTATATATTTTTTTCCAAAAATCATATATCTTCTAAAAATTCCAAGAAAATACATTTTTACTTCCCAAAAATTAATATATTTTCTTCTTGTCAAAAATATGATATAACTTTGTAATAATTGGAAAAATCATATTTTCCTTTCCCTTGTATCCAAAATACTATTTACCAAAATACGTTTATAGACGTATTTTCTGGAATATTTGGTAAGTTACATTTCTTGTTCGGTTTCTCAGTATTTTGTGTGTAACTTGTGTGTTTATTCCTTGGAATTTTTGGTAATATTTTGGATTGTAATTTCTTGGTATTTTATTAAGTTATATTATTTTAACCCTAAAATAATATAACTAATACACAAAGTATACAAATATTCACACACAAGTGTCTTTGAGGTATATATATATATTCTAAATATATACTTGTCCATTTTTTTTATTTACAAAAATCAACCTCCATTGTTTATACTTTTTGTAACAAAAATCATGGAAAACTTTTATATGAAAACCATGGTTAAAATACACTAGTAAATATTTGTTTGAAAATATTTTTCTAAGTGTTTACATTTTTAGAAAATTTTGCCATAGTTTCCCCTAAAAATGGAGGTGTCCATGCTATCAAAGCATATCATTTTCTTTTTAAAATCATCTCAACAATCAACAATTCAATCTACACTTACCAAGTGCTAAAATCATGCAATTTATACAACAACATGAACTTGAACTTTTATAAAAAACTTGTAGTAACTTGGTAGTGTGTTTAGTAGGATTAGTTACCTTTTAAAATGTATTTACTTCTTTAAAAACTCCATTTTTAAAGAAGTTGGGTGTTTACAACTTCTAAACAAATTTTCTAAAAATGCTTGTTTATGAAATCTTTTTGTTACACAAGTGTTTCTACACTTGTTTAACCATTAAAAATAGTGTTTGTTTATGTAAGAACCAAGATCTACTAAAACTCATATTTCAAGCTTGGTTCTTTTGGAAAACTATTCATAAATTTTAGATCTATATGATTATTAACCCACTTTGATTATTATTTTTCACGAAAACAATATATCCTTTCAAGTTCATGTCTTTCATGAGGATGATTTATAAATCTCTAACATTTTCATCCTCTCATCTCACTAGGTTATGTTTTTAATCATGATCTAGCAAGATCGTATCATGATCTATATCATTTACACAAACCATCAATCATCAAGTATCATAACAACACTAAACAACATGATTTCTTTAAGATTTCTTATAGTTTTATGCTTATGTTCATGTTTCATCTTCAAGTTTCTTTGTGTTCTTCATGATTATCATTAAGTGTCTACTTTAACCACTTAAAATAGAAGTAAACTAGCAAGATCATGGTTCTTACCACTAGCTCAAGGCTAGGGATGATCAAGAGGATATATGAAGTGGATAAAAGCAAATGATGAAGGTCCTTCAACTTCCGAAAGCTCTAAGCTTTCTAACTTAGCTCCTTACACCTCTAGATCACCTTGGAATGTATGGAAGATGGTTGAAAATGGAGGTGATGTGGTGGTGTTGTGTGGCCGTGAGGTGTGGGTAGGAGAAGGAAGAAGATGGTGTGTGTTTGTAGGTGAAAGATAATGAGAGTTTAATCCCTCAACTACTTCTTATAACCATCTTAACATATTAACCATTGTGTATTATGTTTCATAAGTACAAAACAAGATCTTTTAAGATATCTAAACAAATCAAGGAAGATCAAGGGTGGGCCACACCTTTGTGACCGTCCACTATGGGGGGGGGGGTCTTGGTTGGGGTTTAATGATAAGTTAAGCAATCTAGTTAGAACTTAAGTGTATTAGTTAGGTGTTATGCGTATTATGTGTTATATAGTGTGTTAGGGTGTTCGGGGATCATAACTAGCTCAGAAATATTAAAACAATGCTTCTAGTATAATTTTGATGTTTCGGGTAGTGTCCGATTGTTCGGTTAGATACCGGTTCGTTAAAGTGCTAAATTATACCGTTTAGTGTTCTTTATGTACCCTTTTGTGTCACTTTTAATTCCCGACACATAGGAAAGCTTTCAGGACCATTTAGTCATATTTTTTCATGTTACTAGCTTTGTTAAAATGCTGATTTTTGCTGAATTGTGCTGAATTCAGCACTTTGGGTGAGTTTTAGGCACTTTCCGGCACTTATACTATCACTTAGAAAAGCAGTTTTTGTGGTCCTTACTTCCCTACACTCTATACTAGTGTAGTACTTAGTTTCTGGCTCATACTGTGTCTTAAAACAACGTCTGTCTATGTACTGAACTCCGTCAGCATTTTCCCGGTTTGTCTGTTAACTGTGCTTTGTGCATCATTTATGTCAATATGTTTGCATGCAGTCAATGATATGTCATTTGCAATATGTAATGCATATGTATGTATATGGTAATAATCAGAAAGCAATTCAAGTAATTAATTGATATTCAACACAGTCATTAAGCACTAATCAATATTTAATAATTGTACGGAAACATGCAAATTTGACAGTTGTCACACTAATCCTCACCATGCTCACTGGCAGTCTCCTCACTGCCCTCCTCTCACCCACCTGCTCCAGCACCAGCCGAGCCACCCTGCTGTCTCGGCTGAAAGAAGTCCGGAATCCCCATGTTATGCCTGCTCATGATAAACCGGAGAGCCTCCTCCTACCTCTCCTGTCCCGTCTGAATGAGGTTCTCCAACCTGTCGAACCTCTGCTCCACATAGCCAGAGAACGACTCTAAAGTAAGAGGCTTCGGTGGTGGCTGCCTACGCGGGTACTGTTGCGCTGGCTGCTCATGTCGCTGTGGTGGCCGCTGACGGTAAGTAGGGTCAATCTGCATCATCACATCCTCAGCTGGATGTCCCTCTGGCGGCTGCACCTGCGGGCCCTGCCTAATCGGCTCCCAGCCGTAAGGCTCAGTATACGTCACAATCCCAGCCTGCTGCAACTCCTTAATACCAAATGTCAACGTCTTCGGCCCCTCATGTAGAAATCGGGGGATGTGCTTGTCAAACACCCCCAAACTCAGTGCAATACAAGTGATATATAGGCCCATAGCCAACCCAGCTCGATGACCACCTCTACGCCCCCTGCTTAAAAAATCCACTAACACCGTAGCTAGGTTCATCTCCCGGTTCTCCACCCGACACATAAGAATGAACAACTCAATCCAGTTTGCTTTATTTTCACCCGATTTCCTCCCCACCAACGTTGTGTTCCCTAACCGTAGTGTATGCACCTCTCAGACTAGTCACAAACCCAGGCTGCTTCACCTCTTCCTCAGTATAAAAACCCGAAACATTAGCAAACCTCGCCATATTCATCTCGAACACTCGCCTCCCAGACTGAAAGACACAGCTTTGTCTTCATCAAACTTCCCTTCTTTGTGTTTCCATGTGCTGTGAAACTCCAGTACTAACTGCTCATACTGCTTATGCCCACAATCTAGCGCCACAGTCAACTTTAGACCCATGAGGTCCAACACTACCTGCCTTGAACCTATTTCATCCAACCAAGTCCAATCTGTCCCCCTATGCTGAAGCAGGTCTGTATCCTTCAACTTATCATATTTATCCCATTCAGGTGTACTCGACTCGAACTGCAGTATCGGGTGGTCAAGTCTATAAACTTTACTTGTTGGAATCCATTCATGAGCCCTTTGATACTTAATTTTTCTCAATCTCGGATCCGTAGCACCTATTTGTAGAATCGGAGTCTCCTGTGCAATCGGATCCTCCTGTGGTGCTGTCTGATCCGCACCCCTCTTTCGGGCCCTACCATTACGTCCTGAGTTGCTACCCTCAGCTACCATGTCTGCAAAACAGATATTAAACAAGACATAACAAGCAGATAATCAGTAATCACAAACTATTTTTTGATATTTTTAATTTTTTAAAATTCTTTTTGAATTTTTTTTGAAATTTTTATATTTTTTTATAAATTTTTCTAAAAATTAGAATAGTCGTATAGCATTTCATTCGCGGCTAATTCTGAAAATAAAGTTAAATTAAAAACACCGGGTTACTTTTTACAAATGCTAAGTAATAATTAAACTCGCCCGAATGGAGATTGAGTACGGGCGAGCCTAATTCACTTGTACGTGCAAGTACCCAAAATCGACAAAAGAAGACTCGAACTAGACTAAAAAATGACTAAAAAGAACACAAAGACACTAAATTGGACTCAATGTACACTACCCCCCTCGGTACTTTAATTGTCCGCAATTAAAAACTAGTGCCTAACCAAGACATTGAAGTCCAACCTTGCACCAATTCAGCCGTTTATTAGTTTTAAAATCAAATTTTTCGCGTTTGAAAAAGTCCGCCTAGTTAAAGGAGGGTTTTCCTTTTTGTAAAAATTCCGATTCGTTATGCAAGGTTTGCACTGTAAGTCGATATTCCATACCAATCAATCATCAAGCAAAGTCAATTCAACAATACCAAACCGACACCACCCGCACCCATATATCGACACTAATCATGACCACCCTATGCGAGACATAAGTCGAGATTTGATTATCAAATGTCATAACAAAGTAGCATCACAAATCAGCAAATCAATGTTCTAATTGCCCAAACCATAACCATCAGCACCCATGTAACAACTTGAAACAAAAACCGAATTTTTATGTCAAAGCGGCAATGGGAAGTTAAGCAGAAAAATAACATCATGTGCACACCCCCAACCGCACCCTTGAAATGACATTATCACCAACTATATAACGCAAAAAGCTGAACTCGCCATATAGTAAACACAACATGAGGTTAACAAGTTCAAAATCAAGTCCCAAACCAAACCGTCCGCACCCCTGTTATAACACGAAAACAACTAGACATACCAAGCAAATAAGATGATAGACTCGCTAATGGGAGGACCACTACACGGACTCAACACAACTCGACTGACCCGACTATAAACCTAAACAAATAACTAAAACAAAACTCGACACTAGACATGACTCCAACCGACTTACTCGACTAATAACCTACGGACCCAAAACAAAGAAACTAAACAATAATACAAGAGAATGATGCAGAAAACATACCGGCGTCGCTTGAAATACGCAAGAAAAATCTTTAAGTTTCGTGAAGGGCAGTCCCGAATCAGAGCTATAGACCGGCTAAATGTGGAAAATTTTTGGTGGGTTTTGTTCGGCACTTAAATCCGGTCACGTGGGTATAAAAATGGTGAAATATGGTGGCTGATCGGTGGAGATATGGTGGTGTAGGTGTGTTCGGCGGTGGGTATGGAATAGATAGGGTTGTTTGTGAGTTTGGGGAAAACAGATGAAAAGAGGGCTTTTAATCGATCTGAAAGGCCGTCGCGCGACACTACGGTGGGTAAAAAGGTTCGTGGCGTAGCGCCACGGGTCAGTTCAAAATGAAGGATCAATTAAAGGGGTCGCGTGACGCGACTGGAAGGTTCATGTGTGGTGGCGTGACGCGAAGGTAGGGTTCAACAGCAGAAATTGAACTGAGGGGTCGCGTAGCTCGACCATGGGTTCTCTTCACCGTGGCGGCACGCGACAGGCCATTTTTAACAGTAGGTTGCGTGAAATTTTGAGTTTAATGCCTTAGAAAAATTCTAAGTCTTACTAATCCTTCCCAAAACCATCCCAAATTTTTTCTAAGCGTTGGGACTTACCTGGAATGTCGTTTTCTTCGTAAATTCAGCTCCTCGATGGTACGATTCCTGCAAAATTACTCAAAGACGCAAAACAAAGACATGAAAAACTACGAAAATTTTACGAAAAATAACGAAATTACAAACGGTACATACTCTACACTTGGGTTTTCACCCCAAAACACTAAGTGGCAGCTTTTGATGGAATTTTGAGAGGAGTTTCCTCCATCTCATTCTTGTCTATCACTCCTCCAATGTAGTGCTTCAAATGCTGGCCGTTTACCTTCCAACTCTGGCCATCCGACTCATCCATAATCTCCACCGCTCCGTACGGAAATACGTAATCAATCATATACGGTCCCGACCACTTCGACTTCAACTTCCCCGCAAACAACTTCAATCGTGAATTGTAGAGAAGCACTCTATCACCCTTGCTAAATTCTTTGATCTTTCTTAACTTGCGATCATGTAAAGCTTTCATTTTCTCCTTAATTCCCAAAGATCGAGCATAAGCCGCATCCCTAAGCTCCTCAAGCTCATGGATTTGAAAGAAACGTTTCCTAGCGGCTTCAGTCATATCAAGATTAACGATTTTTAACGCCCAAAGTGCTCGGTGTTCTAACTCTACGGGAAGATGACAACCTTTTCCATAGACGATCATAAACGGTGTGGTTCCTAAGGGTGTTTTGTAAGCGGTTCGAAACGCCGACAATGCATCGTCAAGCTTGTCGGACCAATCTTTCCTATTATTTCCAACGGTTTTCTCTAAAATACGTTTGATACCACGATTCGCGTTCTCGACTTGACCACTTGTCTGTGGATTATATGCGGTAGACAAACGATGAGTGACTCCGTAGCGTGCAAGCAACTTTTCCATCAATGCATTGCAAAAGTGAGTACCATGGTCACTAATTAAGGCTTTAGGTGTACCAAAACGGGAAAAGAGTTTCTTGAGGAAACTCAATACTACTCGGGCTTCATTCGTAGGAAGAACTTGAGCCTCTACCCACTTAGACATGTAGTCGATTGCCACAAGTATATAACGATTCCCTTTTGAGACGGGAAATGACCCCATGAAATCTATGCCCTAAACATCAAAAACCTCCAACACTTAGATTGGGTTTTGAGGCATCTCATCTTTGGTTGAAATGTTACCGGTTCGTTGACAAGCATCACATGTTTTCACGAACTCAACGGCATCACGAAGTACGTTAGGCCAATAAAAGCCACAATCAAACACCTTTTGTGCGGTGGCATATGCACCATGGTGGCCTCCCGTTAGACCTTCATGCACATGTTTAAGGATATTCAAACCTTCCTCTCGCGACACGCATCGCCTAAGTATCTTATCTCCCCCTATTCTAAAGAGGAACGGATCATCCCACACATACTTCCTCGACTCACTAAGGAACTTCCTCCTTTGTTGTGTGGTCATTCCCTTCACAATATTGCCACTCGAAAGATAATTCGCTAAATCACAAAACCAAGGCAATCCCTCCTTCTCGGCCTCTACAAACTCGATCGAGTCATGAGGAAATGTATCTCCTATCTCCTCCTCACGAATCTCCTCTCTCCTAGGGTCCTCTAAACATGAAAGATGATCGGCTGCTACGTTTTCGGCCCCTCTCTTATCTCTAATTTCAATATCAAACTCGGAAAGCAATAGAATCCACCGAATACGTCAGGGTTTGGCGTCTTTCTTTTGAAAAAGAAAATGCAACGCGGAGCGGTCGGTAAAAACTATGGTCTTGGAGAGAACGAGGTACGAGCGGAACTTGTCGAACGCGAAGACTACGGCTAAGAGTTCTTTCTCCGTGGTGGTGTAGTTCTCTTGAGCATCATTTAACGTTTTGCTCGTGTAGTAAATGGGGTGGAAGTGCTTATCCTTTCTTTGTCCTAATACCGCTCCAACGGCATAGTCACTCGCATGACACATGAGCTCAAAAGGTAAGCTCCAATCGGGCGAGATAAGAATAGGTGCACTCACAAGTTGTTCCTTAAAAAAGTTGAAGGCCTTAAGACACTCCTCGTCAAAGACGAATGGAACATCTTTCTCTAGAAGACGGGTCATGGGGCGAGTGATTTTAGAGAAATCCCTAATGAAGCGTCTATAGAAGCCCGCATGACCTAGAAAACTCCGAATCGACTTCACGCTAGTGGGTGGAGGTAACCTACTAATGGCATCTATTTTCGCACGATCCACCTCTATACCATCCCTCGAGGTCTTGTGTCCTAAAACAATACCTTCCGTCAACATGAAGTGACACTTCTCCCAATTCAGCATTAGCTTCATCTCGACACACCTCTTTAACATCCTCTCGAGATTCTTCAAACACTCATCGAACGAGTTACCATAGACCGAAAAATCGTCCATGAAAACCTCCATGGAACTCTCAATCATATCCTGAAATATGGAACCATGCACCGCTGAAAGGTAGCTGGAGCGTTACATAGCCCAAATGGCATGCGTCGGTACGCGTAAGTGCCATAGGGGCATGTGAAGGTGGTCTTATCCTGATCCTCCGGTGCGATGGGGATCTGGAAGTACCCAGAAAATCCGTCGAGAAAACAATAAAATTGTTGACCCGCTAGACGCTCCAACATTTGATCGATAAAGGGCAACGGGAAATGGTCCTTTCAGGTGGCATCATTCAACTTTCGGTAGTCGATGCACACACGCCAACCTGTGACCGTACGAGAAGGGATAAGCTCATTCTTGGAATTCATGACAACGGTCATCCCTCCCTTCTTAGGGACAACCTGAGTGGGACTAACCCATGGCGAATCTGAGATGGGATATACATCCCGGCATCTAGGAGTTTTAGAACCTCCTTCTTCACTACGTCTTGCATATTGGGGTTGGGGAGCCTTTGGGGTTGCACCACCGGTTTGAAATCATCTTCCATGAATATCCGGTGAGTGCAATAAGAAGGGCTTATGCCCTTAATGTCGGACAACCTCCATGCAATGGCCTCTTTGTTGGCCTTCAACACTTCCAACAACCTCAACTTCTCTCCTTCCTCTAACTTCGATGAGATGATAACGGGTAGCTCGGAACCCTCCCCTAGAAAAGCAAATTCTAAATGAGATGGAAGGACCTTAAGCTCTAATGGTGGGGGTTGGGTGGTGTCATCACTAACGGCTAACGCCTCGGGAATCAAAGGAATCCCCTCATCTTCTACTTCATCCAACCTCGACGACTCCTCCTCAACATTCTCCCCTCCTACTAAGTCGGCACCACTAATGTACTCTAGACAATGGTCAACACATGAGATGAATGAGTTCAAGAAATATACGGAATGGCAAGGACCACTATAGTCATCGGAACCACTCGGGTGGTTCATGGAACGATCTATATCAAAGGTGACTCTCTCTTCACCGACCCTAAGTGTGATCTTACCATCGTAAACATCTATGAGGGCTTTAGCGGTGCGCAAAAACGGACGACCAAGTATGATAGGAACTCTCTCATCCGCTTCCATTTCAAGAATGACGAAATCGGTGGGAAAAAAAAACTTGTCGACCTTAACAAGCAAATTTTCAACAATACCCCTCGGGTATTTCACGGACCGATCGGCTAAAGATAATGTGATACGGGTAGGTGAAAGTTCGCCTAAGTCTAGTTTCTCATAGAGAGAAAAAGGCATCAAATTGATGCTAGCACCTAGGTCAGCTTAAGGCTCGAGTATTTGTGTTACTACCGAAAAGACATGGATCAGTAAAAATGCCGGGATCGGTGAGCTTCTCCGGAAGCTTATTTAGAACGACTGCAGAGCACCCTCCATTCAATGGAACATTCGACAACTCTCCTAACTTCTCCTTGTTTCTAAGAAGGTCCTTTAAAAATTTCGCGTACTTGGGCATAGATTGGAGTGCTTCAATGAAAGGTAAATTAATCTTCAATTGCTTGAAGATATCTAAGAACTGCCTGTATTCCTTGGAGTACTTTTGATTCCTAAGACGTGTAGAAAACGGGACACGCGAATGATCTACTAGTGGAGAAGGTCTAATGTCTACGAGTGGTTTCTCTACTTTCTTCTCTCCTTGAGGCTCGCCGGGCTGTGTGGTACTTGTTGGGCTTAGCCTCGATTGCACTTTGCCGGGAGCCTCCATCTCGATTTCTTCGTCTACAATTTCCTCATCTTCCTCTACTACTCTCTCCTCAACTCTCGGGTTCCCTACGGTTTTTCCACTACGAGTGGTAATGGCTTTGGCATGGGCGTTAGGGTTCGGTTGGGTGTTACCCGAAAATTGACCGGGTAATCTCTCCTCTAGTTTTCTAGACATGTCACCTACGACCCTTTGAAGGTCTTGGAAAGAGGCTTGGTGGTTTTTAAGCATAAGGTCGTGTTCGGTTAGGATCTTTTGGGTGGTTTGGTCCTTAACAACTAATTGGCTCATCATTGCCTCCATCCTCTCAAGGCTACCACCTAAATCATAACTTGGACCCTGAACTGGTTGAACCTGACTACTTGACCCCCCATCTTTAACCTGTCCATTGAACCCCTTATTGAACTGCCCATTTGAACCCCCACCAAAGAATGAACCTTGCCCCCTATTTGGATTTTGAGCTAATTGGAAACCAGGGGGACCATTGAAACGAAAATTATTATTATTACGCCAACCCGAATTAAAATTACTACCAAACCTACTAGGTTGACCTCTAACTAGACCCCCTCCTACGAAATCGACCTGCTCCTCACCAACTAACAATGGACACGCATTCGTATCGTGACCCCCTAGACAAAACTCACACTTATCAACCTTTGCCTTAATCTCCTTGAGCTCTCTAGTGACGTTTTCTAATACAACGGCTATACTAGGGTCCATAGTGATATGGTTCACCCCACGTGTGGGTGCACTAGTAGTGGTATTTGAATTGCCACTTTGATACCCCTGATCAGATCGCGACTGAGATTGATATTGGTCAAATGCCTCGAAACGCTCTAAACACTCGGCAAAAGTAAGAATACCCATCATATGACCTCCCACATTAGTGTCAAAAGGATCACGAGTCTCTTGGGTGAGACCGTTATACAATTTTTCACAAAGGGCCCAATCAGAAAGACCATGCTGGGAGCATCGAGCAACTAGGTTTTGGAATCGCTCCCAAGCAAGGTAATAGGGCTCGTCGGGCTCCATGCGGAATGAGTGAATTTGATCGCGAAGACGTGAGGCCTTCGCGGGTGGAAAGTATTTGTTCAAAAAGGCTTGACGGAGGCCCGCCCATGTGGTAAAAGTACCGGTTGGTTGAGAATCCAACCAAGTAGCCGCACGGCCGGCTAGTGAAAAGGGAAAGAGATGTAAGTAAGTAGCATCGTTTGGGCGGGGGCGTCCTCGTCCTCGCGGTCGTGGAACTGGATGGTATTGGTGATGACTTGCATGGCATATGGTGGAATCTGCCATGAGTTATCGTTTACTATGGGTGGAACGGTGATGGGTGAAGCAAGACCAGTGAAGCCTTGGGTGGCTTGTTGATGGACGGTCTGTCTTGCATTGGCCATTTGTTCTAAGTCTATGTTATCTGGGGCGCTAGAGGTGCTAGAAGTGGGACTATCAGGTGGGGAAGCTTTAGGTGATATTTTAGGTGAATGGGGTGGTGAGGGAAAATGGGTGGTATCGAAATTAGGAAATTGAGAAGAGGATGAAGTACTAACCTGCGGGCCTTGGCCCAATCGAGATGATTACTCTGTGACTGGTGGCTTCGGCGGCGGTCCGTGCGAGCGCAGATGTGGCATCCACTACAAGCAAAAACCTAAATATGAGAAAAATAGACACTAGTCACTAAGACTTAAAATAAAAATAAAAATAAAAATGAAAAACTCAAAACAAAACAAAATAAAACACGTAGCACGTATATGTCAATTAAGTCTATCAAAGCTAATAAACGCGGTTGCCAAGAGTCCCCGGCAACGGCGCCAAAAACTTGATGTGTGCTAAACAGACTATTAAAATTAACTACTTTAGACTCTCTACGCTAGACACTAAAAAGCTTTAAATCTAGACTCGACCTAAACCACACAATCGGCAAGTGTACCGATCACTGTAGTATGACCTAAGGAAGTCCGGATATCGAACCACGAGACTCTATTAATCACGCTAACTAGACTCTAATAAACTCTGACATACACGACTCAAACTGTTTAATTGTTTTTTTTTTTGGGGGGGGGGGGTGTTACTGAAAATTCAAGGAAATCTATTAAACTAATTATTAAACTAAAACTAAACTAATACGAGCTAAGGTGGAGACTGTTCTTATATGATATGAAGACCACCTAGACTAGAATCCTGGATTGATTTTAAGAATTTGCCGATTAAATTAACTGCATGTTTTATGGAACCGGGATCTTGTGATACTAAACCTATTAAGACACCAACTAAGCCCCTCAACCCTTCTCGAGGTAAAACTTATGGCACTACCTAGGCCGTTAATCCTACCGGTTATTGGACTTCATTCCGGTTATCTAATTATTGTGTAAGTACCCTAATATTGACCTACTCTTTTTCAATTATAGATCTAGGGTAGTTTGAGTTTCTTAACTTGACTTGATAGACTAATAAACCGACAGGGCAACTAAGGCACGAGTTTTTCCAAAGACTGTCTAAAGAAATTCGCCAGGTAAGACCTACCAATAGCCCTGCACCTTCCAGCTATTAGGACTAGTAGAATACTGAAATCTAGCTAAATACTAACTATCACTTCTAGGGTTTATTGGCCAATTCACCCTAAAGGTCAAAGACACAAGGTCAAAGATCTAGCATGAACCTATTCTGTAGCAGACAACCACCTAGATTCACATGAAGTAATTGATAATAATTTACCAAATTAAAGTACGCATACACACCAAATTAATAAACTAAACCTTATACAATACACAATCAATCCATAGAAGACATTCAATTAACGAAAAAGGTTCAAACTTTATTTCAATCCATTCATCATAGTCTAGGCGGTTTAAATGTTTAGCTGAGCATATTAATCAATGAAAACAAGATGACAACGAGTTTCGAAAGAGAAATCAATAAACAAGGAACTAAAGAACCTGTGCAAGTCTTCAATCCTCGACCCGAACTCGAACCAATGATTCTAGTGATCAAAAACACTCCGAATAGCTCAAAGTATGCTCTGGAAATCGCTTTTAGCTTCCTTAATTCGTAACTAGGGTTTTGGTTATGATTTCTTGAGTTTTTATATCAAGCCCTAGTCGATAACGAAGAAAAGCCGTCATAACACCCCGTCGCGTCGCGCGACGGGTATGTGGCTTCAAGGTCGCGTAGCGCGACACCTAAAAATGCCAGAAATTATTTATTTAATGGTGGCGGGCCGCGACGGTGAAAGCATATCGTGGTAGCGCGACGCGACTACCCATTTTTCACAGACTCCTTTGTTTCTTGATCAGCTTCAACTCCCCAAAACTTCAGAAATTATCCTAACTTCTTTTCCACTCGTTTCCCAGACTATAACACTTCGTTTTTCAACATTTTTAGCACCGAAGACCTGGAAACATAAGACTTGATAAAAGTAACGAAATTCTAAATAAAACAGAACTAAAAATAAAGGAAAAATATACAAGCTTTACACGAATAAGAGATGTATTTTGCAATACATCATCCTTTCTCTCTCTCTCTCTCTCTCTCTCTGTATATATATATATGATATTTTTAGTTTTGATTGGGTATATATGTGATATATCAATGTTTGTAAAGGTATATATGAAACTAACTAGGTTATAACCCGTGGTACCCACGGGTCGCTCTATTTTTAAGGATATTAAAATTTTATTAATTTAATTATAATGGTCCGTTTTATAAGCATTGTAGTCAATGTTAAACGTATAATACTAAGAAGAATAATAATTTTATTATTATGATTATAACTGATAACCAACTCGCATCAATTTCAATATGAGAAAAAACCGCAAACAATACTTTTAATATTGATTTGAACGACACTGTTACTTTTCATATACATTTGCATTTGTCTGACTTAATTGTTGATCGTCAAACGTATAGAGTTCAATTAGTTTACGCGGCCACAATTCCAAGAAAACAGATGAAGTAATAAAGGAACCTTGTTCTTGTAGTGTTTCCTGGGAAATATACATTATAGAAATATGAAAAGTATCTGTCAAAAAAGGAAGAAAAACCATTGTATGAAATGGTATTTGCATGAGTGATTTATAAGAATTGTCTATGGTGTAAATATATTAAAATTTTTGAAAATAACATCAAAAAGTTATTGCAAATATTAGAATTTTTGAAAATGTTAGACCATGTTAATCTTACGAATAATATAAAACGGGATTTCTATATTTGAAATAGTTTTCAAATGAACAATTCGGTTTTACTTATTAGGTTACTTTTACTCATTATTTATACAAATATATCAATAAAAAAATTGGTTGACTTAATATTTATTTCGCACTTCTTAAGATAAATTTGGAAAATTTCCAAATGTCAATTAACGTTTTTATTTGTTATAATATTCCTTAAATAACAAATCAATTCTTAAAAATAAAATAATCATTTCCATTCATAATTTAAAATTTTCGATTGACTAATATAAGTATGGTTGTTCAAATAAACCCAAAAATCCGCCAAAAAATATGAACTTTTCTTACATTACATAGATATATAATTAGATTTGAATTATAATTATAATAAAAACAATAAACAGAATCACACATTTATATTTATAAATCGACTTACCATTTTGAATTATAAATCGTTTTTATTTTGTTTACTCAATTAGGCCCAATTTAATCTACTATATAAAGGATATACATAGAATTTTCAATTGTAGGTTTTGAAGTTTTTAATAATGGTTTATATTCCATTTGATATTATACTCTTTGAAATCTTAATTAGGCTCAATGGTAGATCCGTTGACCAGTGCAAATGTGTGTGTAAACAATGGAATGAAGCGCTATCGTCATGGCCGTTTGAGTGGTTATACGTCAACTACGCTAAAGAATATCTTGTAATATATTATAGTTGTCTTTTACTTACTTACAAAATTTAAATTATTATTCTCAACATTCTTACTTTTTACATCAAAATAATTTGCAATTTATGGACGCAGGAAACTTTTTGGGAAGACTGTCCATCGCTATATGGTGTACTTTATAAAGAATTCTTTCCTCCAGAATGGAAACGCAAGAAAATAGAAGAATATGAGGCAATGGAAGAAGATAACACGATTGGTGAAAAAAAGAATTAGTCTTTTGGAACATTTGAATTATGGGTTGTTTGTTCCTTATAATAAGTGTTTCCTATGTTTAAATAATATTATCAGTTTTAATTTTTCTTGGATTAAAAAAAATTGTGATATGCAAGACAATGGTTTTTGGTTATTATAATATGTTATATAATATATGTAATATCCATTTTTGAATTAAGTGATTATTAATAAAAACATCAAAAAAAGAATTCATTAACACAATCAAAGTAAAAAATAGAAAAAACAAAAACATCGGGAAATACATTATGACGAAAATAGTTACTATAGTATCTATCACCATCATCCCTTCATTTCAACCTATACTTACCCTAACCTTGAGCTCTCAACATTCACATTGTTCAAGAAATCTCAAACTCGCCGGATTAAGCTTTGGTAAAGGTACTTTTCCTGCAATAACTCCGATCACCTGTAAAACGATGTATTCTTTGATTTACAAAATAAAAATTGTCTTTAGAACTACAAATAAGTCATCGGAAGTTTGTTTTCACCGATTAATTGCTACATAAACGTGAAATTTTGTGTTTAGGTATTCCTTGAGTTGAGATTTAGTATGTTATGCATACATAAAATGGATTATATGTATTGCATGTGTTTGTAGATATAGATTTCTGGCTTAATTTTGTGTTTTGGTTGATAGATTTTGTTGATATTCTTATGAAATTATAATATTATTGGATAATAGATTGATTTGGAAACATATGATAATTAAACACGTATCATTGTGACTTACAAACCCTAATGAAGAATGAAATCACACATTATCACGTTTGGAAACTAAAGAACAGAACAACACCATATTAAGAAAGTTCAATAGCCAGACTAAGAACAGGATTCAAATGCAGTTCCGTTTGAAAATTGTATGCATAACCTTAGGAATGATCCCGTTGCATTCCTCATTGTAGTTTGTGCCCATTGTATAAATTTTACCGGATCAAGTATATAAAAATAAATAAACAGTAGAACTACAATATAGTTATAGTTTAAAATACCTATAAAAACCATATATGTCGGTCTAAATTTATTTGACAAAAATTAATCTTTCTTTAGTTGTAAATAAATATGATGATGAGTTAATACTTCCTTTAGTATTGTGTATATGTCAATTCTACATTGAAATCTTGAAATCCTTCATAAAAGGATATTAATAACATCAGTTTGTCTAATATTTCTTAACAGGTAGTTTTAATATATGTTGTTACATTACAAGTATTTAAAAATGAGTAGATCATGTGTGGCTTTGTTAGAAGAGACTTCATCGTTAAAACTGGTATGCTTCAATTGTTACAAATAATTTTATATACATTCTATTAACTAACATTTACAACATAAATTAAAACGCAGGTGCTACCAATTGAATTTGTTAAGAACGTATACGGAAATTATTGGCAAAGAACAAAAATAATGATACATCATATAAGTGAAAAAACTTGGCCAGTTTCTTTAAGAAGTGTAAGTGGTGAATGCGTTATCACAGACGGATGGAGTAATGTCGTAAGGGACCTTCAGTTGCCAAAGAGGACGTTATTGCGCTTAAGGATAATCGATGACAACAACATTGACATTGATTGTTTCGTCAAAAACATATGTGGTGAATCTTTTGTGACAGTAAACCGTTATGGAGTTTTAAAGATTATAGTAAGCGCACTAACATGTGTGAATTCATATTTGTTGTATTATAGTTTTAAAATAATTGTTACTAAATTTTGCAGGTGATTCCGGATGTTTATATAACAACACGTTACCCTTACTCGCCAGTGAACGATTATTATAACATTTATGCATCAGGCCAGATTTGGAAAGTTGAGACCGAAAGAATCAATGATAATTATGTTCTTACAAAAGGTTGTCCAAAGCTATTTGATGATCTTGCAATCGAAGACGATGATATACTCCTCTTGATGAAGATGGATAACGTCACATTTGAGTTAAAAATTTATCGTAGAGGAGTTGAGATAGCCCGTAACAACAAAGAAGAAAGTGAAAATGACTCTGTGCTGGAAATACCTAGGGATACATACTACAAAAACGTTGACTTCGTAAGTATTTTGAACTAACGTATAACAGTATTTTATAAAAGTGTACTTATTTTTGTGTATTTCATTGAATAACAGAACTTCTGTGTAGAAGATGATTCAATAGATCAAGTAATAACTGAGGTAATAACCACTCATTTGTACATATTAAAATACATTATAATAACATTTGGTGCATTTTATTAATCATCATACATAGATGGATGAAGGTGAAAAAGAAATGTCAAAAACAGGAACCAAGAGTATGAAGATAGAAGAGTCAAACGAACAAACAAAAGAAGATGTACTTATTTTAAACATAATAATAGATGAGTATTTTCATTCATATATGAACAAAAATTTACTTAATTATTATTGGCTATTATTAATTAACTTTCCTCATTGTCTTAACAGCTTAAAAAAAAGGAAAACAAATTGCGGAATATCGTAACCCGGAGAACAATAAAAGGCCAATACGTAGAACAGAAGTGGAAATGGCAGATGTATCAACAGTTGGACGAAGAACTCGCAGCCGGTTGATAAAGGAAATTGCCTTCTTTGAAATTGAAAAGGTATTTTCTTGTCTGAAGGAACCATACTAATCCTTGGAATAAAAACTCTTGTGCCGATATTTCCGCCAGATATTACTTCCGCTTCGATTACTCTTTTACCAAGAAAGGTTACTTGAAGTCTAGTTCCATTACATAATCCGTTCTGTTGATCAATGTTTCGAAGAAGCATCACAGGAACACCAACTTTAAGAACCAACCTATGGTTAGGTAAACCGGAAATTTTCAGAGCATTCAAATTATCAGGAGAGTATAGACCTTGTTGAAAAGAATCAAGAACTTGCTCAGTTTGACATATACTGTCACAGCTCAAATACTCTTTTTCTTCACCTGGAAATAATGAAAGTAATCGATCATTAATCTCATGAACTACTTCATTCTTTGGTGCTAAAATTTCTCTCTCTGAAAAGAATCCAGGATTTTTATATTGATGTAAAATTGAAGGATAAACAAAGTCGATTAAACTTTGAATTGGGTCATCTGAGTCGGTAATTACTAAATCGTCGGGTATCTCGATAAGTGCCTCACCATCGTTTTCTGAACCAATGTTTCCTTCACCAATATCAAGTAGCCATTTTGCAAACTTTTGAATAGAATCGCTGTTAGATGATTTAGCACCAATTCTCAACCTCATGTTTTTTGTTAACTTTAAAACCTTGCATTCTGACCATATATATGAAGAACTCAAAGATGCATTAACAATCTGCTGTCTAGTACCATTAGGAATAACCGGGAGTATCTGTCTAAAGTCACCACCGAAAACAATAACTTTACCTCCAAATGGTAGTTCCGAATGGTTATTCGTAGAAGACGATGGAATGTCCTTCATTGTTCGATCTAGTGCCTCAAAAGCATGCTTGTGGACCATAGGGGCTTCATCCCATATAATCAACTTTGCCTCTTTTAAAAGATTAGCAACGTCATCGTTTGGCTTTATGAAGCACATGGAATCTTCTGTCAAGTTAATGGGAATTTTAAACCTAGAATGTGCTGTCCTTCCTCTAGATAATAATAATGACGCAATACCACTGGAAGCAACGTTCAAAACTATGTGACCTTTAGATCTGATTGCAGAAGCCAAGGTCTTCCACAAAAAAGTCTTACCTGTTCCACCGTAACCATATACGAAAAACAACCCTCCACTTTGGCATTCGACTGCATTGACAATTTGGTTAAAAACGTTTAACTGCTCCTCAGTTAGAGATTCTTTCAATCGACTAAACTCACTTTTCAACTCATGTGTGTCATGCGATAATTCCTCATTGATTAGACGATTAGTACCTTGACGTAACGAATCGTCGTCTGGAAAGGGCATAGTTGAAAAATTACTTAAGGTTGACCCATTGGAAATTAAATAATTCTCAATTTCCACCAAAATAAGATTCTTCAACTGATGTTCAGGAATCATTAGATCTACACATGGTATAAACTAAAAATAAACATATGTTGAAAGAAAATAGATTAAAAAAAATATATAACAGGTACATCGTATGAAAATAAAATACTAACTTACCAGGGATATGTGTCTCTTTGCGACGCTTGTATATAATATCGTCTCCTAGTAAATGCCAAGTTTTTTCCCACACAAATTCAGGTCGTGATAGTGTATTTGTTAAAAGCAATGTCGCAAATAATGATCTTAAATAGCGACAGTGAGCTTCAAAACTTGCTTCTTTAATGGCTTCAACATACTCGTTGTCATCGTCTAAAAGACCCATCGCATAACATGCATCTTTAAATGTCGGAAATAATTGTCCGTTAACAGTTCGAATCTCTTCAAATGATTTAGGACCTTTAACTTTATTTAGAAGAATCCTTAAATAATAAGGTTCTCCTGAAGCAATCGAAACAGAATGAACTCTACCAACAGTTTTATACCTTTTTCGTACTTGCCAACATCTATCTTTTAAGTTCCAAACAAACTTTGATGGGAACTCCACATAAGTCAGTTTACGTGCTTCCTCATTATGTTGATTTAAACGCATCCATTGCAAAAAAATAGATGAAGCAACAGATGGTTTATTCAAGACATCTTCAATATCATCATCTTCACCATATACTACGTTGTGTTGACCAGGCAAATGAAAAGGTAGCCTCATTACAACAGGAAATCTATAATGAACTTCGTTTGCAAAAATTCTCCAAGACGCTTCACATGCTGATATGTATCTACAGTCGTAGTATTCTTTGATCTCATCTTTTACTTTCTGATTGCTAGTACCGGTTGCATCAGTATATAAAACTGTCGTAGCACGGTCAGGTCCTTTGTTAATGTACTTGAACAGATACTTTATCGAACCTGCTTGGTTACACCATTCAACATTAATATGTGCTTGATATCTTTTCAATAGACCTTTGTTGTAAGGTACGACACTTCGGTTGTCTAATTGAACACCTTTTTTCATAACAGTATGCCCAGAATTTCGTCTTCGATATACCGGAAAACCACTTGAATCAATAATTGTATGATCCGAAAAATTTTTCGAAAATCGTTTAGAACATTTGTTGTCAACCATGCAAGGACAACTCATGTTAGCAATCCCACAAGGACCATGAATCATATACTCAGACACAAGATAATGTAATTGAGGATCTTCAGATTTATCAGGAATTTCAGCAGAAATAAAAGGATCTATATGATCTACAGTCGGAAGTTTATGATCCACCTTCATGAATAAACAAATGTGTGCATGCGGTAGGCCACGTTTTTGAAATTCAACGGTATAAACAACTACAAAAAAAACTTTATGTGTTAGTAATATACTAAATAAAATGTCATATAAAATATAAGAAAAATTTTAGATGAAGTAAAATTAAAACAAAAGCATACCGGCATTTATTTCACCAAAAAATTTATTATCCTTTATATCTTTAATCATTGAATCCAACTTCATCTTGAACAATCGACATAATATATCAGGCCTGTCTTCTGCTTTAATGGAAGTATCTTTAAGAAATCTTGAAACTTCCGGCCATTTGGGATTGCATGTAATGGTTATGAAAAAATCTGGGTATCCAAACCACTTACATAACGCCATAGCGTCCAGGTAGTTTTGTTGCATGAACCGAGCCCCTCCAGTAAAAGATGAAGGTAAAATTACCTTTTGACCAGTGTTAGATAAATTTTGTTTACCAGTGTCCTTATACTTTTGAAGATTTTCAAATGACTCTGAACGTAGATTCTTCTGCTTACCACGTATGAAATTGAGTCTTTCACTTTCAATCATAGTGTAAGCATCAACCAAAAACTGTTGCAACAGTCTTCTAGCGTTTAAAACCAACGAATAACCACAACTTCGATCATGTATTCTATATGCAAAGAACTCCCGCATTGTGCATTTTGGTCGTATTTTTTTTGGTTGTTACACCTTCTCTATGAGGAATGTCGATCCTATATCCATCATCACCAAAAGGGAAAAGAATGGGATATTGAAGAGCAAGATAGGATGGGTGTAACTCACTAATACGTTTAAGCATACCAGATTCAGTTTCAACTAAAATGTCTCGACGATCAATAGATGGATCTAAATCATCAACAATAAGGGCAGCAACCTCAGTAGTGGATGGTAGATTATAAGTCCTACCATCTTTGTCTCTCTTGTAAATGAGACGGAGCTTTAAGTTTGCTTGAGGATTCTCATGAAAGTGGTTTCTTACCATTCTGTACGATTTAACCAACTCGTTATGAGAATCTAAAAAATCTCTGAGGTATTCAATTATTTCAACGTCCAACTCCTTTTCATGTGAAGATAGTTGATTCCTAATATGAGAAAAAAAAAATTTATATAACAAACAATAATTATATTTGAATAACAATTATAAGTTGTTAAAAATATAAATCAACCAAATAATATGCTTACCCCAATACACTCTGTCTGTTAGAAATCTCGTTCTCAGTATCATATATGTATAGCTGAGAAAACTTAGCTTGCTTCCCTTTAGGCGGTCTTAGGCTACCTAGACTATGACAATTTTGACCACTAATACGGTATATGAATGGGGCATTACCCTTGTTGATCTTTGAATCAACCTTCCCACCCATAGATGTAAAAGAGAACATAGAATTATAACGTCGGATATTCTTCAAGAAAAATTTGCTTTTCGTATCGGACATGTGAAACAACTGTTGATACTCCGAATTAGCATCTTTTAAGACTGGTAGCTCAACTTTCCCATATCCACAACACACACCATAACATAGTTTATCCATTGTTATACGACCTTTGCCACCTTCGGAAGTCCACAACTTTGCATGACAAAACTCACATACTAGAACCTGGTCACCATGATCTAAATAGTCTACATAAAAAATAAATTTCTATTAATGAAATTTATTGATTTTATAAAAAAACTATTGTCTATTAAATAATATAAATTGCACACCTGTTGAAATTCCTTTATAAGGATCAAAAACAAAAAGTTCTTCGTTGGGTTCGTCAACAGAATCCAAATCTACCATAACTACTGGCGTTATATCACGTGCCTTGTGCTTCAATTTGCGCTTACCAGCTGATAACTTACTAAGTGATGATGTGTTAGATGTTGTAGACGGATTTGTAGGTGTCACGATAGTTGAAGTAAATGAATATAGACCAGGTGTAGATGACGCCCCATGATTATTATTTATATTATTATTTGCTGAAAATAAAATCAAATAAAAATTGGAATTATAACATAATTATATATGAATAAAATATATATAAAAACTTAAATGTTTAAATAATCTACTTTATAGATTATAATATAATATATTGAGATGTTTCACTTACCCGAAGTAATATCAACTAATGAGGCCGTAGAATTTATACTTCTATGAAACTGGATGGGAACATTTAACTGATTTGTAACAGTCGACACCTGAGATAAGTTTTCTTTGTCACGTAAGGTGACACCAACCTTCCTATTTGAATATTTTCTCTTTGCCTTCTTACTATCAATTATTGCTTTTCGAACCCTACGCCTTTCTCCGGTATCAATTACTTAATAATGAACATAAAAAAAATACTATTAATCTAAACAAAACAGTAAATAACTATATGAACTAATTGGGATCTAATAAAAACTAATACTTACCATTAGAAATGTTTGAAAGAGGAGTTCTGTCCAAAATACCTACATGTATACATGTATTATAAAAGGTACAAGTAAACTATTGTCGGTTTAAAGATAAATTGTTAGAAATTTAAAACTTACGGTTAACATCTACTGCTACTGATCTACCGGGTGTTGATGTTGATGAAGGAAAATTATAGGTTCTCTTTGACATATTCTATACAAATTAAGATCCACCAAAACGAAATACATAACATATAAACATGGCATCAAACGAATTGCAAAAATGAATTTGAGAAAAAAAAAATTTCTTATAATAATAAAACAAAGTAACCTTGAATCAAATTATTGATATGCTGTGAAGTGTTAAAAAAAACTAACCTTGAATAAAATATTGAGATGTTTTCAAGTGCCAAAGAATGAAATTTGAAGTGAAGAAATGAGATATGTTTTCAATTTCGTATATGTATGGCATATATATAATAGATTTAATACAAACTTTAATTTTTAAAGTTTATCTTCATATGGAATGTATGTAATTACATTAATTATCAATAATCACAATTTCAATCGTATATCCTTTTAAAAATTTGAAACATAATAATTATTAACCATAATTAATAATAACCATAATAATTAACAAACGGTATTACTTAAAAATAATGTATTATAATATTGTTAACATGATGCTTCCATGAATAAAAAAACGATAATGTTTAATAGCAATAACATAATATAGGAAACTTATAATGTTCCAACTTTGTCAATTACATAATATAGGAAACTTATAATGTTCCAAAAAACGGAAATAAACAGAAATGACAACTAATATTGAAATATGTTGATAACTTAAACTCAGTAGTTCTTCACTTGGCAGGTATTATCAATCAATGGTCTTGCGTTTTGTGGAAGAACAATGCTGACTTCGCTGAATTTCATAAACTTCATTAACACCGCGTTTCCCATTTATCGACTTGCGATCCTGCATAAAAGAATAACAGAAAATATTACCATATACTTTAAGCATTGATGCAAAAAACAATAAATTTTGATTATAATACCTGTCCACTCACAAACTTGTCCTTAATCTCACAAATCAGAGTTTCATCATCACTTATATTGGTGATTCCATAAACCTCATCATAATGTACAAGATTGTACTCAGTGATCTCTATCTTGAATGCAAATAGCTTCCCAACCAGTGACCTTATCTCTTGTGGAACAACAACAATATCATCACACTGAAAGTATTGAAAACTGTTTGTGTAAATTTTATATATTTTAAACTTTTTATAAAACGAA
Organism: Helianthus tuberosus; assembly: GCA_030545235.1. Taxonomy (NCBI): domain Eukaryota; kingdom Viridiplantae; phylum Streptophyta; class Magnoliopsida; order Asterales; family Asteraceae; genus Helianthus; species Helianthus tuberosus. The sequence goes on along the minus strand of CM060451.1, from coordinate 75,855,209 downwards.
TAACTTTTAAAAATATAAATATATAAATAACCGTGGTGTTCTCGTGAATCAATTGTTTAGGAGTCTTATTAATAAGCTCAGCAGCCTGGTTGTGAAATAAGACCAGTTCAACGGAATCAGAGTCATCAACAACTTCAAGATTAATTTTAAAATTAGGAACAGGTAGGACTGTAGTCTCAGAACAATCGTAATTCGAACAGTGATAAACTTCGAATTGCTTTAAGTCATCAAAAGGCTCAGGTGAAAAAAATTCTTCGACCTCCAAAGTGGCTTCGTTAGAACAGGTAGGACACATCATGCAGTACCAAGAATTGTTGATAATATTTTTGACCTTAGTCAAAATAAGAACATGCTTTGGCTGAAAAATATCAAAAACATCTTCATTTAGTTGTTGAGTGTAAAACATCCTAAATCTAATATATATAACAAATAAATTATACCTTTGATATCTCCCAAATGGCACCAACGTTAGAAAAAGTTGAATCCTTCATAAATAAAGATGATAAAACATCTCCCTTGGCAGACATCACAACTGATACACATTAAAAGATAAGCATTATATTTTATAAAATGAAGTTGCTAACAATCAAAAACCCTATAATATAACTAAAACCTTATATATAAACAGAATTTAAAAAAAATAAAGAACCTTGATGAAGAAGAATACAAGAAAACGAATAAAAGTTTGTTGCAAATTGATAATATTCTCAACGTTTATTTATAGGCTCAAGTATATGTATTTTAGGATGTAAGGTCAAAATAATTGAAGATATATGAAATCCATATCCATAGTTTTTATATATATATTTTTGATTGTAATAAAATAAATTATCAATTATCTATTATGTACGAATATAAATTTAGTAAATAATAATTCAAACAATTATCCCAAAATCATGAGTGATTAATTTTTGAATTTTTAATACATTCTGTTTGCCAATAAAGTATTTTTGGTTTGGTTTAATGATATATTACGACTAATTTAGGAAGTTATGATGTTCCATGAAATAAAAGATACAGGATTTATTTTAAGAAACCATATTAAATTTGAAAAACGTAATCACTTACTTATAATACATGTCAAAACCTCTTAATTTTTTTAATACACTTTTAGAAAATCAAATATAAGTAATTGTCCAAAAAAAAAGAAAATATGAATTAATAACACCTAAAACAGATTTTACAGAATTTATTTAATTTAAAAAGATTAATTTTTTAGTAATTAATTAAATCTTACAGTTATCTAATGTAAACTAATTATAGACTCAAATTTATGTATTTCAGGATATAAGATAAAAATAATGGAATATATATCAAATAGGTAGTTTCTCTAAATGAAATTTTAATGGTAGTATAATAACTTATCGTTTTTAAATAATAATAATGTAATCAACTTTGAAAGTAACCTACTTACTTATTGAAGTTTATGAGGTAGAAAAGGTTGAAGGGCCTTTTATGCAATATTATCAAAACATATAAATATGAAAGTACAAAATAAAGGGCACAGTTGGGTATCAAACCATCACCAAACATGGTTAAGTTTTGAAATTATATAAATTAAAATAATTAAATAATCAGGTTGTCCTAACTACCCTACTTAATTGTCGATTTAAATGTGGTAGTTATAATTCAAGAGCCTCTTGTGACATTTTTAAAAACTTATAATGATACATGATAATTAAAACAAACGAAAAATATGGGTTTAAAAACATAACACCTGTAATCAAAACCATAAGCATATTATTCAAATGAAATATTGTCTTAAAACCATATTAAAGCAACAACCAAGTTTCAAAAAAAAAACAAAAAATGTTCCCACGCGAAATCAAACCATAGCAAATTTTCTTTAACTCAACAAAACCAAACTAATAACCCAAATGACACAAACTACTTCTCAATTTTAGGAATCAGAAGTTTTGAAGATTCGGAATTTTGGGCTTCCTCATTCTCATCACCAATACGCCTTTTTGTTGAAGAACATCCAAGCATGTCATCAACTTCATACACTTCATGGAGATTACGCTTCACTTCCCCTGAAGAAGTTGATTTCTGAACATTATGCAATAGGTTCGACATTGGCGTTTCATTGTCTCCACTGAAAGATACCTCATCTTGAAAATAAAAAGGGAATGCATCAAATGAGTATGTCTATCTTATTTTTTATGGATATCATATAATTGAATAAATAAACCTACAATAATATATAAAAAATAGGATTATTTATAAAAAAATACCTTGGAAACATCACAAGGAATAGATTGAATGTCTGACACTTGCACACTGGATGATTCAGATTTCTCATACTAAGAAAATAAAAAAAATAATTTAATTAGACTTGTAATACATTATATGTAAACTAAAAAAAAAGACTTGACGTGAAGATAACATTTTTTATACCTCATGAATTTTGAATTTCTCGTACAAAGCAGAAATAATCTTTGGATCAGATGTAAGCATGGAAATCCCATAATTTTCGACATGATACTTAAGGTTAAAATTTGAAACAGTGATGATAAAAGCCATTTTTTGACCGATCAAAATGTTAAAAACATCTGGATATCCCTTGGAAAAATCACCAGAAGACAACTCCTACAAAGTTATTATAATATATAAGGATTAACATGTATTTAGTATAAAAAAATAGTAAGAACAAAAAAATTAGAATTTAAAATTACCTCGTCCTGCACTTCAACCAATTCTTTAGCCGTTTTCTTAAAAATCTTGTACGCTTCGTAATCAAAGAGCGTCAAAGTAACAGTACCGGATGAGTCTTGTACGCGAATAGGAATTTTGAAACTGGTGATAATTTAAAAAAATGTAATTTTTTTACTGTAATAATAATATATTTCGTATATAAGTGTGGTAATTGTAAGGTGAATTAACAAACCGAGGGAGAGACACAATATCAACTCCTTTACACTTAGTGTTGGTGCATAATACAGTCTTTGTATCTTCTACATCACCTGAACCATCGTCTTTAGCAACTGTTTTTTTTCTGAGCAAATAGCAATTATGGTGCCAACCAAAATAACTTTCTTCTTCTAATTAAATAAAAAACATTAATCAACAATTGCACAAACATCAATCTTTTATCATACTAATGTATAAATAATTATAAATACGGACATAAATAAAAGTTGGTACCTTCTCGATGGTACTAAGAAAAGCAGTTAGAACAAACCCAGAGTTGTTCAAAAATGAATCTTCAACACTTGATATAATATAAGATCCCACGTTGTCACTGGATGACGGTGTGGATGCAAACTTCTCTATAAAACTATATTAATTCGAATATTCATATAGTTTTCCAAAAATTAGATAAAAATATATATAACAAAAAAATAGTAATGTGATTTGAAAAGTATGCAAAATAAAGTAAATATACATATTCTTGAAAGAAGAAATTTCTTCAAGTTCAGAGTTGATCCACATTCTACTTATATCAAATGAAGTAGACAAACCAGGTTGATCTACAAAATCAAAAAATACATACTTAAAATCTAATATAGGATGCAATAAATTGAGGTAAAAAATTGAATGCTTCATGTGTTATAATATCACTTATAAATTAGGAAAAAAAATTAGTAAGTTCGAAAATTGGTACCTTTGTACATATTAACAACACCAAAATGAACCAACACCACAACATGCTTCTCCCGGTTAGGATTGTTAAAGTATCCATGCATATCAATTGCGAAATCATCCCAAAGAGTAGCAGTAACTTGTTGATCACTATGTAGACAGACAAAAAGGTCAATTATATATAAGATTAAGAGGAATACGGTATAAATATTACGAATTAAAACTTAAAAATCTTACTCAATATCTTTAAGCTTCAAATTCAGTCGTTTGCCTATTGTTCCATCTTTCTTATTAGTGTCCTCTAGATTGAAGCACACTTCAACATATCCTATGAAGTCTATAAATTAACAAATAAAAAAAAATTTAATAACTAAGGTATAAAAATAAAAAAAATAATAATGTAGACGGATTAAAAATTAATGAGAAAAAGTACATACCAACAGGTGAATTAACCGCAACATTATTTTCGAATACGTCTCTGAATTTCACAAATGAGAAGCAATACTTTGGACCTTTCCAATCAACAGTTCTTTGAATTTGTGTATACATATTAAATGTTAGCTTCTGGTTATTTTTGGTATGGTATATACTTGTATTGTAAGGAGCAAGAGAAGGCCTGCTAATGACAATACATTCATTGAGCTTGAAGTACTGGTCAAACTTTGGCAAAATACGGTGAAGACAACTTGCTTGAATAGTGTGACCCTGTAAGTGCACAATGATAATAACTCGAATTGTCAAAAAATATAAAATACATAATAAAATAAAATTATATACTAAATGAAATAATGTGAATATAAAAAAATAAATTTTTCATACCTCTTCGTCCATACATATCATATCAACCCGGAATATCTGGTTCTTACGATCATGCATCATTTTTCTCCAAATAGAGATGATTTTCAACTTCAAAGTATAGTTATTTGACAATGCATTCAGCTTAGACAACATTGTAATCTTCTGATCTTCCATATTGTAAATCGAAATACAGTGGAAAACAATACAGGAATAATGTTTGAAATATTATGATAATCATATTGTATATATAATAAGACTAAATCATTGATATTTTTAGATGATAGATATATGATTGATATGTAATTAATGGACAATAGTTTCCATCTTTGCATTCTCATCTAATTCGAATTTCAAAATTTAAATTGACAGTTCCCTTTTTTATTGTTGTAGTTAATTAGTGACAAATCATTTCCATTATTCGTGTTCTAAAATTAATGAAATTTATTAATGAGACGTTTAATAGGCATGGTCATTTACAACTATAAATATATTAGTGATAAATCATTTCCATTTTTTTGAATTTATGTTATAAAAAAAATTAGAATTCTCATTTAATTTTGATATTTTATAATTGTTACAGTAGGATTAAATACGAATTTAACATTATTATATGGTTTAATTGTTACAGTCAATAAAAATTATATGGTTTAAGACAAATACATTATTATTTTGATTGTCTCGAGAAAAAAGATTGCAATGATAACAACTTACAGACCACATCAAATCATTAATTACTATATTATTATAATAGATTTTGACTATAAATATGTTATTGATAAAAAGGGAACACTAATCTATTATAAATATTAAGTCTATTCAATGGACCATTAAATCGATTTCCAAATAATCTATTAAACGGACAATTAAAACGATTTCCAAATATATAATAAAATAAATTCCATTAACTTAGTGATTACTATATGGGAGTTACACCACTGTATTCTAAACAATATCAATTACATTAAAGATTGAACAATAAAAATCAAAAACTAAATATTAAACATGTAACATAACCAACATAAGCTAACTTATATAACATTTAGTAGTCAAAAAAGGGTTACATCATATAACGTTAAAAGATTCAAAAAACCTTATAAGATAAAGATTCAATATGAAGCTTCTAAGTAGCCAAACAAAAAAGGGTTACATCATATATTGTTTAGAATATGCGAAAGTTACTACTTGACAACCTTCTTGAGAATCAACTTGTTTTGAAGTTGGCAATAAACAAACGTGCACTTAGCAGGATGATTTATACCATTTGGTTTCGTAAACTTGGTACGCCATTCAAAAGCCTCATAGCGAAAACCACTACCGTGTTCTTCAGCACGAAATGAAATCATCGTATCCTCTCCAGCCAAGTTTTGGACGCACATCTTCATAGTCATGTCAATTCTGGATGCTTCAGCAACATTGGAATTAAGACGCTACAATAAATAATAAAAGAAAAAATATTAGTTACTTTAACTATATAATAAGTCTACATTAAATACTAAAAACTATTTTTTATAAAAAAAATTGATAAAAATAACACGGATATTAACTTAACTTACAAAACGCCTGTCGTACTTCCATTGAAACTCAATAGGATGGTAGTCCGGATCATACTTCTTATCTTCTTCAGAATCAGAAACTTCAACATCCTCCTCGTCATTGTCCATTACATCGCTATCAGAGTTAGTTATAATGGAAGATGCATCATCTGAATCATATTCAATGGACTCATTATAGTCTGGATCAGATTCATCAACATCATTTTCATGATCGGTGTAAGCGTCAGTGTCTTGTATTTCAATAATAGGAGGAACGGGTTTAGGTATGCTTACAACAACATGCGTGTATACACGCTTCGGTGCCATAACCTCACAACCATTCAAGTCATAAACAATTAACTGGAAATTTTTCTCAAAAATGTACCTCATCACAACGTAATAATCCGGGTATATAGGTACGTATGAAACAACATTGTCCCATCCATCGTAAATAAAATAAACCTTAAGATTCGGATCTTTAACAATCATAACATCAAAACTGTCCCACCAATTAACATGGACCTTGAATGTTAACTTGCGAATAGATGGTAAACGTATTGTTCCTTCAACGAAATCAGAAGGAATGACCTGCATATATATTGAGGTTGGTTAATAACTAAAATTTGATATTGAAAAAATAAATAACTAAAATTCATATACTAACCAGATTATCATTAGAGTCTTGTGTGAAGCGTTGGCAGAAGTACTCGACATTGCTTACAGTTTCCTCCGTAGACATGGAAGTAAATAAAGGAACATTAGAACCAAAGATCGGATGTGTTTGCATCTTCTTAAAAGGTGTTAACAAATAAGAATATAACTCGATTTGCTTAAACATGAGGAAACAACCATCAGTAAATGATAGTTTATCAACAATGTCTTGCCACCCATCCATGAACACAAACGCACCTTTATGCTTAGTAAATAGAACTTCAAATTCTTTACCATTAACACACTTGATAACAGCTTTATTGTTTGGCTCAGCATACATCAGGAACCTGTTGCTGTATTCATATGGTATTTCCTTGAAAAAAAAAAGAAAATATATTAAAAAAAAATATGAAGAAAATTTTTTGGTAATTATAAAACTGATAAACTTACCAAATATTGATGAAAGTCCGATGAAAAAGTTGTATAAAAAGACGTCATAATGATCTGCGTGTGAACAAAAAAATGAATATATTAACAAAAATCAACTGGTAGAAAATAAACCACATAATCCATTGTACACATTCTTATTTTTTTCAGTATGTATTACTGTAAATAAGAAACATAATAAACCTTTTGACAATAAACCAACAATAACATCCACAAAACAAAATCTCATATAAAACAAAAATACTACAAAACTAATAATGATGCATAACAATTTTACCATCAATAGATCATATATTTTTGAAAAAGAACTAACACATAATAACATAAAAAACGGATCTGGGTTTTTTATTTCCAAAAAAATACTAACATGCAGTAACTTTTAACAAAAAAAAAATCAGTGAGGAAGATAAGTTCATCCATAACCTTTTTAGATTGAAAATTATAGAGAAAAACACATGAAAACCTTAACACATCAAACACATAACAGATTTCCAGAAAAAACATAAAATACCATACATCTGTTAAAAAAACATACAAAAAACGGATCTGGGTATTTTATTTCCAAAAAAATACTAACATGCAGTAACTTTTAACAAAAAAAAAACAGTGAAGAAGATAAGTTCATCCATAACCTTATTAGATATAAAATTATAGAGAAAAAACACATGAAAAATTAAACACATCAAACACATAACAGATTTACAGAAAAACATAAAATACCATAACCCTGTTCAAAACACATAGAAAAAAACTCAGACGACTTTATAAATAGATTTCAAAAAAACTTACAGTCGGTGCTACACTGACGAAGATCGGTTCTTCGTAAATAAAAAGAACAAAAAAGAAGAGACATAATGGATTATTACAGATCAAGAAAAACGGAAGTTGTTGATTCGTTATCTTCAAGTTCCGATTATTTGAAAGAGATGAATATGGATGGATTGATATTGAATCGGATGAAGAAGAAAGGGTTTATGGGGTTCCGTGAGATATTCTTTGAAGGAAAAGATATGACAATGACTAATGAATATTTGGTAATAGAAATAGGTAGGTTATAAAGGATCCATTTATGCGGGTCGGATTCAAGCAATCGGGTATATTATACGGAAAAAAAAGCTAACGGTGTTTTCCCGCCAAAATGCACAATTTAGAGGGGCTAATAGCTTGACACATCAGCAAAAAACAACACATTTATTATATATAATAGATCCTAAATATATAGATCTGATATATCATATATGTACATATATCCATGGTATACCTATGATATACAGGAAAACCTCTATAAATTAATACTCGATAAATTAATAACCTTGATAAATTAATAACCTCGATAAAATTAATAATTTGTCCAGACCCAACTTGGGACCAGTACAAAATTGGACCCTAATCAATATAATAATAAGATAATAACTTTTTTGAAATCCCAGTGTATATAAATTGGTCCCAACGAAACTATAAATTAATAATTACTAAAAGATTCCGAATTCTATGATTGTCTAGTAAAAACTGAATCTATTTGTTTTTTTGTTGAACTTCAAATTTATCTTGAGTTCATCTTTAAATTTCCTCATTGCACATAAGAGTTGAGGCATTGTCTTCTCGTATTACAACAAAAAATTGTGAAGAGTTGTTGCCGCTTGCAATACACTTAAGAAATGTGCATTGAAACTTGTTTTTGTAATTTATTTTTTGGTACCATGAATTAACTTTTTGTATTAAAAAACAATGAATTTGACAAATTCAATTAATTTATGAATGTATGTATGTATGTATGTTGGATTTAGAATTTTAAAGGTTATATGTAAAACCCAGCTAAATTATTAATTTATCAATATAATAATATCTCGCTAAATTAATAAAATATCTTAATTCCAACATTATTAATTTATAAAGGTTTTAGTGTGAAGAAATATAGACTTAGGGGCTGTTTGTTTTTTGCAAGAAGGTCTTCCTGACCTCTTATGTCTGCGCCGCGCAGACCACGCGCAGACCTTTGGGTCTGAAGACTACTTGTTTTTTCGAAGACCTTTCATTAAAAAAGGTCTGCGATACCTCTTCTTGGGGCAGATGTGGACTCATGTCTTCAAACATCTTCTCCTCTCCTCTTCTCTGCCATTTCAAAACACAGATCAACCATCTTCTTCTCCTCTCCTCTTCTCTGCGTTACCTCCACATCTCTGCCACCACCACATCTCCGCTACCACCACGTCGCCCCCATCACCTCCACCACCACATCCCCACCGTCACCTCCACCTCCACCACCACGTCCCAGCCGTCACCTCCACCACCACGTCCCAGCCGTCTTCAAACCTGAATCACAGATACAAACCCAAACCTGAAACACAGATCCAAACCCAAACCTGAATCGCCGCCCGTTTACCGCCGCCGCCGCCGCCGTATAGGGGGAGGCCGGCCCTGTCTTCCTCTCCCGTCGTTCTCTTTCTCTCGGTGTTTCTCTCTCTAGCCGCTGTCTCTCTCTCTCTCTCTCTCGCTGTTTCTCTCTCTAGCCGTCGATCTCTCTCTCTCTCTCTCTACGTCGTGTTGGTGGTGGTGGTGGGAGATAGAGTGGAATCTAGCAGGTTTGATGGGGGTGGTGGAGGTGGTGGGTGGTGAGTGGTTTGCAGATGTTAAAAAGAAAAAGGGGTCTGGGAGAAGAGCAAACCTTTTGCAGATGTGGGGTTTTGAAATAACAAAACACTCTTTTTATTATATTCTGAAGACATTTGGTCCACCTTTTCTCGTGCAGACATTTACAAATGTAATCACCAAATCATTGAAATCAAACATAAATTGAAATCAAACATTAGGAGTTGATTAAAATTAGCCAATTCGGGAAAGGGCATTCCTATAGAAAAACTCATCTTACTTTTTTTTAAATAGTGTATTTGATCAATGTATTAATAGGTAAATGTGTAGAAAAATCTTATTATATTCTTCTGATGAGTGTTTTTAATAGAATATAATTTTATGTTCTTTAATCTATAATTTAGAAGTCTTGCGTTTAAACAACTATCGTTATCATTGTTGTAATCTTCCCAATCTTTTTTTGTATAACCCATTCACTTTTACAATAACTATTTCATCAAATTCACTTTGATGGTCATTATTTACTAAATTTTAATTTCAAAATTAAAATACATGACAAAACTAACAATAAAAAAATACAAAAAATGTAACGCCACATTAAATAAATTAATACACTTTTAAACCATATCATAAACCCATAAATTTCTAAAACAAAAAAAAAATATTATATATAATAGTCTTGTACCGTTACACCCCCAAATTCAAAAAGGACCTCAGTAACGGCTAGTTTCCTTCATCTTCCCTTTCCGATTCCCAACACAACTCATCTTCCAAACCACCTCACAATTTTCAATAATCGTCGCCGGAGATGACTAATTCCGTTGCGGCAGCTCCATCAGCGGACCACGCCGGAGCTCCTCCGCTACCTCACCCTAACCGCCGCCCTAGAGTCAAACAAGTCGCCTCTAGGTTCATGTCTCCAGCCCCCTCTCCAATCTCATCCGCCGGAGATCTACACTCTCTCACAATGAAATCACCGAAACACTCGGTCGCCACTCCCGCGCCAGACCGAGTGTCAAAACCGTCGCCTTCGCAGCGACGGTTGTTGCTCCGTAGTCAGACTCCGGAACCGTTCTCTTCGTCTTCGCAAGAGAACATTCCGGAGACTGTACGGAGCATGGAGACACCGTTTCAGTTTGCGAAACCGGAATCGAATCAGAGGAGACAACGAGCTGTGGTTAAGCTGTTTAAGGAGAACGGATTTGGAGATCAGATTCAGATCCCGAAATCTTCGACTGTAAGAACGAGTAAATCTTCGAGACCTGATACGCCGAGTGATCGGATTGTTCCGTCTAGGTTTAGGTTACCGCAGCAGCGGCAATCGAATCAATCAAATTCATCGAATTCTTCGGTTACAGATGCTGCAAAGCTGCTTCAATTGACAGGATTGTCGTTTTCGTCTGCTAATAACGAATCACAATCGCAATCAGAATGTGATTCAGTTCAAGGCGGTTCGTGCCCTAATTCGCCTATAGCCTGTCGCCGCACAACAACACTACCTTCTGATACGAGTGTGTCCGTGACGGATGACAACACATCATCCACCAGATCGCTGGTTCGGAGTAGTAGTGGCAGTATTGTCACCGGTGCAAATTCTCAAACAGCTTCATCATCGTTGTTATCTTCGTCGTTATCTACGCCTTCTCTTTGTAGCAGATCGCTTAATTTGCCAAACTCCGCGTGTCTTAATACTTTCCAAAGCATAGAGAGGAGTCTATGCAGGCCACCGCAACCGGCCAATAGTAAACCTGGAGTTGAATCTAAGAAGGGGAAGAAGCCTCAGTCTTCTCAACAAGATGTTTATTCTTTGAAACTGCTTCATAATCATTATATGCAGTGGAGGTTTGCAAATGCTAAAGCACAAGTCTCTATGAATGCTCAGACAACACAAATGGAGGTTTGTTAATGCTTATTGTTTTTGTAAATAACTATTTGTGGTTACATTATTTGCTTGTGTTAGATAGGAAACATAAAGGGCTTATCTGATTGCACTGTGAATATTGGAAAACTGTTTTAAATAGCATTCTAATTACTGTTTTTTTTATCTGTGTAGAGTCAATTGTTTTCTCTTGGAGCTGATATATCTCATTTGCGCGATAATGTGAAGAAGAAGCAAGCTGAACTTCAACTACTGCAACGAACAAAAGCTCTTTCGACTGTTCTTGATACTCAGGTAAGGCATTGTTATCTGATATTCCATGTGAAAAAGGCTATAGTTCTGACTTTTGGTAACGTGTACGCGCTCTCTGGATGTGAATATGATATGATAATATGTAATAGCATGAAGTATGAACATATTTGTATAAGATGACTTAGTTTTTTTTTTTTTGTTTTATGTGGGATGATTTAGATACCTTATCTTGATGAATGGTCTGATGTGGAGGAAGATTACACAAGGTCGTTAGACGGAGCCATAACTGCTTTAACTAACTCCTTGCTCCGGCTCCCTATTAGCGGGAACGTTCAGGTAAGGATGTTTAGTTATTACCTTGTGATAGTTACTATTATCAGTAAGTTTTGTGGTTTTGATCAAGAGGGGATTTTGTGGCAGGTTAATGTAAAAGATGTAGCAGAGGCTCTGGATTCAGCGGTCAAAACTGCAGATATGATAGCTCACCAAATGCAATTGTTTTTGCCTAAGGTAAATGATACAGGCATGATGTTGAATGTTCTTGAACCACATGTGTCACCATGACCTGCAAATGTTGTGTCTAAATCATTATAGGTGTGAAATATGATGCTATTCAGGCCAAACTGTTTACGACCCATTCACCCATTGTTTTACAGCCCATTCACAACCCGCCAACCTGTAACTTGATTACAACCTGCCAGCCTGTTTACAACCCAACCCAACCCGTCATTTAGATAAATGGGTTACAATATCGTGTTTGGGTTACATGACTCTAAGTGTGTTTGGGTTAGGGTTGATGTCTTTAACACAAATAAATATATGGGCCTTGTTCAAGTTTGTCAATTCAACCTGTCAACCTAACACAATTGCGCCGCCCCTACGCACCATGACCTGCAAATGAGACTTGGGTGTCTACTTGGCCCTTTTAGTCGTTTGGACCCAGCCCATCCAAAACCTAATTATATTTATGTTGGGTTGGGCTGGTTGGCGTCATTTGGACCCAGCCCATCCAAAACAATTTTCTTTGGGCCTATGAGACTTTATGATGTGTGCTTCTTTTGTTTGTGTGATATTTGGAAGCTGATTAAAGAATCTTGTCCACTGCAGGCTGAAGAGATGGACAGTTTAATGTCAGAATTAGCAACTGTTATCGATGTCGAAAAAGCACTAGTTGAGGAATGTGGAAATTTATTGGTAAAGACACATACATTACAGGTAAGTTAACACCTTGCTTTTCTATGCTCACTGTTGATTGTGCAGCAAGCATCTTGAGGAAGAATAAACTTGACAAGCAAGTAATCTGATGCAAATGCTAATGAAACTTTAATTGCAGATTGAAGATTGCAGTTTAAGAGGACATCTAATGCAAGCTGCCTCATCTTAAACAATATAGCAGAGGACACATTTGTTCTCCAAAATCAGGGTGCTGATGAAAGGAATGGTTTTTGTGCGTGTGGGTGGTTGTATGCAAAGAGAATAAATTTTCTTTTCAATATAGTAACATACATAAATAATGCTATTTTTTTTTTGGTATTTTCCATATTATGATGCCATTAGAGAGTTACAGGAGTGGAAATTGAGTGAATACCCCACGTCTCTCTCGGTTTTACTAGTTTTTGCAGGAAAACTATGAGTGAAAAATGAGGCCGAAAAACGCATCACCCAATAGGAAAGAAAAGAAAAAACTGCCACGGGCCAACAAACGAATGCTAAAAACGTCTATTGAGCTTGCTCTTAGTACAGACGGTCTTCTAGGGATGATGTCTTATCAGCATCCCAATCTAAGACATTGTTCTTAAGAAATCTCAGATTTTAAACAATTTAGGAAAAGTAATAATATACAAGTCATAACATATGCTTAAAAGTATACACATTGTAACATGTAACATAAGATTTTAAATATCACTAATACAGTGTACTTATCAACAACTATGTATAGATATTTTATATACATGCTTATTTATCAATAAGATCACAAATGAGTGGAAAATCAAAGTCCATCCATGGTAGGATTGTGCAAACATGTATGTCCGGACACGCTAACCGGCCCACACCCGGCCGCCCCAGGCCCAACATGTGAGAGGTAAATCAGCCTAACTCAGCGGCAAGGCGATTGACGCTTAGGATCGGAATCAAACCCGCAACCTTGTGCTTATTGTGCAAATCTCAAGCCCCCATCCATGGTAGTATGCTAGTATGTGGGCACGGACAAAACTCTCCATGGGTGTTTATCGACTTACCAAACAGTAAGTGTTAGTAGGGTGCACATATCGGGTATTTTCAATACCCGGTTATAGATATGGAACTGATTCCATGTATTTAAATGATGGGAAAAATTAGGTATTGAAAATAACCGGGTCGGATCTGGTTCCAGACTTCCAGGTACACTCCAAAAAAACCGTACCTTACCAGGTTCCAGGTGGGTATGGAACCAATTCTTCAAGAACTGGACCCTATTTTCAATTCAACAGCAATGCATTTAATCACACATTTTTTTCTGGAACATGAAGGTACTACAGCTAAAAGTACATGAAATTTCAATTTGAAGACCAACAGTCTTTCCCTCCAAAAGTACAACAAAATTCTATATTTAAAGGTGTGCAAGCATCAGCTTTCAAACATCACAAATCAACATTTGTGATTATAGATGCATTGCTTTCAAACATCAAAAATTAGGTATTGAAAATAAACCGGGTCGGATCCGGTTCTAGACTTCCAGGTACACTCCAAAAAAACCATACCTTACCCAATTCCAGGTCGGGTATGGAACCGACTCTTCAAGAACTATGGGTAGGGATAATACCCTCTTTTCAGATATGGAAAACTCGGTCCAGAAAGCTGATTTTGTGTGTTTTGGGGCTGCAACTTTTTTTTAAGGGTGTACCTATTGGCAGTTGTGCATATAGGACAAAAAAACACTTTTTGAGTGGCTAGTGTGTAGATAGTTTGTGCCTACAAAATATATATACATAAGCTGCAACTTATGTGTTTTGGGGCTGCAACTCGGTCCAGAAAGCTGATTTTAAATATCACTAATACAGTTACTTATCATACAACTATGTATATATATTTTAAAACTCGGTCCATATGCTTAAAAGTCAGTTTTTTTTTTTTTTTTTTTTTTGCATAAAACTTCAAAAATAATATGCTAACATAAAACCTGCATATATGTTAGAAACTTAAAATATTACAGAGATTTATAAATCGGGTATTTAAATACCAGGTTCGGGTATAGAAAAACCCCGGTTTGGGCATAGAAACCGTTCCAGTTCCGGGTATAAATCAGGTATTACGTGGGTACGGTTCCGATTCCGGGTATTAAGGTGCAAATGTATGCCCTATGCGTACCCTAAGGGTAGGGTCGGTTCCAGGGCCGGGTACGGATCTGGTTCCAGTTTTCTTATGCAGCTCTAAGTATTAGGTCCGTACATTAAAAAGTGTTAGGTCGATCCTTGACAGCCTATTATAGTTGTCATAGATATACAACTTAGATATCTTCTCATATTTTTCTTTAGTTATACTATACGTTACATCTTTTTATCACACGCGTTTTAAGACATTAGACACATTTTATTACCCACCATTTTGTGTTTAATTATTTGTTGTTTAACAATAACCATTGTGGTTAACCGCGCCTAGTCAACTGCTTACAAAATTCTGATTATTCGTTGTGAGATACTAATTTTTATCCACGTTTGCATACAAGTTTTACACAAAACTGAGTTGTGAATAATAATGTACAAGTGATTGATGCACAAACGTATATCATTAAAATTGTCTAGATGACAATTTCGCCGATGTGGTGAATTTCGCCCTAGGTGAGGATTTTCCCCGGTTCAGAGGCAAGTGTATCCCGATATGGTGAATTTCGCCAGTAGCCCATTTGAAAGATTCGTTTGCCGTTCAAAAAAAAAGTTTACCTTTCTGATAGAACAGCTGGTATCTACAAAGGCTAAATAATCACAGACAGTAACAAGAGCAAATATCATATAAGGGGGGTTGAATGCTCAATCAATTGAATAAGTCTAATACTAACACATTTAAGAATTACATCTTTCATAATCTTCTCAAACGAATTCAGTTCTTAGATATCAACTCATACTAAAACAGCGAACGACATTAGCAACTATTTTTGACAAGGTTGGACACTGTATCTATAATCCAGAACATGAGCTCTGTGTTTTACATTGATATTGAATACAGCGAGTAACGTGCGGTTGAAGATACCGGCACACAACAAATACATTAATATCATCATCTAACTTCAGCATACTAGTTAAAGAGTTTTTCAATCTTACCACACCCTATGAATCTACTAATCAAATATATATTTCTGTAATCTGCACAGGGGTACAACAAAACAAACCATGATTCATTGTCAAGTAACCGCCCGCCGACATCCCAGATGAATTCAGTTATTGCTACTGGAATGGTGGCCTTATGCTCGACTCTAGCATCTCGTGCATGCTCAACCGTTGCTTTTTCATGGACCGTTCTGGTGAACCTGAGTCTGGTGTCAAGGGTTCACCTATCATGTCAACAGAAATGTTGTTGATCTTTGTTGAGTTTTCGATGATAGATGGTGGATCTTGACAATTGTCTTCAGATGCAGCTCCATTCAGCTTCTGTTGCTCTTCAATGATCTTCTTCAAGTACTTCCCTTGGGCTTCTATCCGTAACTGAAGCTGCCTTTGTACCTGTTGTTCGGTTTTCATTTCGCGAGTTACTTTATAGATCAGCCTCTTTTGTAACATAAAAGTAATACTATTTGACGCCTAAGACGAGCAAAAAGACCATATGCATATACTATTTGGTTGATTGGTTCATAGTTTGAAAAACCGGGTTTAACGGGCATGAAAGTTGAAACCTTTATTATTGAACATTTTTTCATTATTGGAATATGCAGTTGTACATGTGCATAATATTCATGAACCATCTCTATCATATTTAAAACAAATTATACAAACTAATGATTTTGACAAAACCATAATTTAGAAACAGGTTCAAACCGTTTCACCCGGTTCGGCTTGCTGTTTTTTGAAACTGTAGTTAGCGGTTCGGCCAAAGTTTTAGTCAAAACCGGCTGAACCAAACTGTAAAACCCCATATGGTGTATATAATACGGAATATAAAAAGTTTATACCTCCAACTGCTCGTGCAGTCGCTTTTGCACTTCCATCTGCAGTTTCAATGCTTCCGTAATCTGCAGCCCGCTGCAGAAGAAAATAGTACAAATACATTTCAACTTAATGAAGAGACTAATACACAAATGCCACAACAAGTGTTGTAAGAATCGCTAGGCACTAGTCGGCCGGTGAGGTATCAACTAGCGATTAATCGGGATTAACTAGATTGGGATTTTATATGTAATTTTCAGTCTTATATGTATATACACACATTTTTATATGTGATTTTTCTAAGTAGTCATGTTTTAACACCTTCTTCAACCCATATTTTGAAGTAGATAGGATTAATTGCCAGAATTTACAGGTTTTGGCCGGAATTGCTAGACGGCCATCGATCTTTGGCTGATTAGGACCGGATTTGACCACTGTTGACCGCCTAGCGATTAACTGGCCGATCTCATGAAAATTACCCGGTGAACCGGGGACTAGCGATTAATCGGCGACTAGGCTAGGCGGGATTTTAACAACCATGACAACATATATAATTGTTATTCCGTAGTTATCTTTTGTCTTGCTATATAATGTATATTTTTTTAAAAGTTTTAACCTCGTCAAAACTTGTTGAGGTGGGCTTCAAGGGAGCAAAAATCGTCATATGTAAAATTATTAACAGGAAATAATGATGTGAACCTTTTAATTTAATTAAGAAAGTTATAAGTGTTCGCGAAACAGTGAAAATATGATGAATTATAGGATGCTAATTTCTAAACCACAAATGCTCATACGGATTATCACATCTAAGAATTGAAACCAAGGAATGATAAAATATACTTACGATGACCCATCCAAACTGGAAAGCATGCCACCGGATTCTTTCTGGTCGAACGGTTTTCCTTGCATTGGCAATTTGAGCAAACAAATTAGTGCACGTGTTTATTTTCTTTTAAACTACGCTATTTTAATTATCAAATGAAGATTAAAATCAGCTATTTTAGGAATACCTTCAGAAGAGGAATCTGGGAGGTACTTTGCCAGTCGATATTTCTGTTCAAATAATACAAGTCAACAGCATGTCCGAAAATCGCTCGGCATATATAATAAAAATGTCACCTACCTGCAAATGGCTCTTCACATGATAAATGGTTAGCCCTTGAACACCCATGACTCTAAGCACGCCTTTTGGAGTAGCCCCTGTACACCACTCACACATAAGTTGGTCATTAACATATAATAGTGCCATAGTGGTAAGTTGGTAATTACTGAGTAAAATGCGATTTTCGTCCATGAGGTATGCCCAGTTTTGCGACTTTCGTCCAAAGGTTTGTTTTTCTGCATTGGTAACCAAAGGGTTTGAAATCTTGCCATTTTCATCGGGCTCGTTAACTCCATTCATTTTTCTCCGTTAAGTCAGGGGTAATTTTTTCTTTTTTGTTAACTTAAAGGGCAATTCGGTCCTTTTTACTTTATCACTTTACGTACAAGCATTTAGCATAAAGTGAAAGGACCGAATTACCCTTTAAGTTGATAAAATAAACAAAATTACCCCATACTTAACGGAGAAAAATGGATGGAGTTAACGAGCGAGATGAAAATGGCAAATTTACAAACCTTTTGGATCCAGATGCGAAAAAACCAACCTTTGGACTAAAGTGGCAAAACTAGCTAAACCTCAGGGATGAAAATAGCATTTTACTCTTACTTAAAAGAGTGAGGTTTCTTTTCCGTTTTTTTTGTCTAAGAGCTTACTTTCAGATGAGTCATAAAAAAACCGACGCCATTTAGACTATATCCAAACCCACGAAGAAATAAAGTGCAAGAAGCAAATGCAACAAATAAATGTAAGCTTAGGCAATGAACATAAAGATAAACTCACGATCGGGGCCACCCAGTTGGGCGACAGCATCGACAAATCGTTCATGAAGCTCATTGGTCCAACGAAGTCTTTGTTTAGAAGCTAGGCTAGCAGAGTTGTTGACACCATTAGCAACATCCATAATACCCGCACCACTATTTGATGCCTAATGTGTTCTTGCAAGCTAAACTTAAACTAGCACCACCCTTTGCTTGATATACAAGTCATTCACCTAAAGCAAAGTGAATCCGAGGATAAATCAGCATGTATCCTTAAAGGAGGAAAAAAAAACGGGGGTACAATCTTTTTAAAAGAATTAGAAGCAATTTGGAATCAATACAGCCTGACTAAAGAAACAAAAATGACACATGATTATGTCCAACTAGCAAAACAACCCGAAGATAGAAACAAAGGTACGGCTTATTATTTTCGGATCATACACATCAATAAACTGACTTTATTAATACTGCTAATTTGAACTCGCTTAATCACATCTCGGATTCTATTTTTATGTTATCGGTTCAATTAAAAAACCCAAAAACTATGATCATTAGTGATTAGAATATAAAACTAGTTTTTTTTCTGTTTGGTGAAAATAGGAAAAAAAAATACTGTTTGTAATATCAAAATGAGAGACATCTTATAGAACCCCATTGTAATCACAGGAAGTAATTAAACCAGGGGCGGCCCTGGAGGTGTGCGGGGAGGACAACCGGCCAGGGCCCGTGATTCCGAGAGGCACGTTTTCTTTAAATCCGATACATATATATTAAATCCGATACATCACAAGATTCGAAGGATTATGGAGATAAGGGTGGAGATAGGAGATAACACGAAAAAACGAGTCGAATTCTAGTCGGATTAGGATTTCTGGATCGCCGGAAATGGCGCCGGAAATTCGAAGAAGGAGCAGCGTCTGGAGATTTGTTTTTGTTTTAAAAGTTTGAGTTTTGTGCTATACTGGTCCTCATAGTTTGAAAGTTCACTTAAAAGTTTTTTAATATTTAACATCTTTGGCCCCTTTTGTTTAAGGAAAACTTAAGACTTGATAACTTCTGTAACTTTTCTTTCTTTTGTTCTTTATAAAAATTTAAACTTTTATAAGATTTATTATTTATTTAAAGATCATTGAACTTTAAAAGTTTAATAAAATTATATATTATCACTATTAAATTCTAATAATTTATAGAATTATTTATTTAAAACCAAATTTTATAAAATATATATATATATATATATATATATGATATATATATATGAAATTTGGTAAATGGTAAAATAAAAATGCAAATGAAATCGAATCGTTTATTGATTAACAATTATGTTACACGTACAATGTGATAAAATGGAATAATGGAAAATATAGTGTTGTTACATGAACAGTTGAGCGACAACCCACCACGCACCACCCTCGAAATTCTGGCAATTTTTTGGGGCACATTTTTTCGAGCTCGAACAGGGCATCTGAATTCTCAGGGCCGGCCCTGAATTAAACCCTGATATTTTCAGTCTCGTCATCACATATACTCATATAGAATACTTTTGTGTGTAAATATTAGAGAAAATGTTAGTAACAGTAACAGCTTTATAAAATAAAAAGCTAAGAACCTAATGTTTTCTTATGACAATTGATAATTTGATACTCATGACACATAAATATGTTTCTTCTATAGAATAACAAAATATGTAATTTGTATCAACGATGTGTGAACACCTTTTTGTTTCTATATTTAGTTTCAGGTTTCAAAGTAACACAAATGGAATAGATAACTCTGAATATTTTAAGGATATAATTCCAATTTTCTAAATTAAATTATTTCAAATTGCGGATTTATGTTAAAAGAAATAAATCCAAAAAATTTAATATGTTAAATTTAGTCACTTAAAAGAGAAATATGGACTTATGTATAATAGGATATGTATCTAATAGCAGAATTAGGATACAAAGCAAAATTAGAATCTTCATCACATAAGCTAATAGCAGAGTGATGATTGCTATTAGAGTAAGCAACAGTTATCAGTTACTTGATGTTACAATATATATGTATCTATAAGAATTTGATGTCCTAACTAGTGGGTTGTAATGTACATTAGGGTTTCATTTCAGCGTGTGATGTATATCACAACAGATAAAGCAGTTCCACTTCCCTGCTTGTGTAATGAAAGATATTTAGCAGTCAAAAGGAATTAATTTCAGGTATCAGAGTGACAAGAGCGGTAGTTAGAAGGTTTAGGTGCCTAAAGTGGACCTAAATTTAAGCAACAAAAGATCCACGAGGGACCATCTTTAGGGCATATTCTTGAGAAACCCAGTACACCTTTGCAGGGCACAAGATTAAAAGAGGGCATGCTTATGCTAAAACTTAATAGTTTAGAGGATGATGTATGGACGACCTTGAAGAACATAGAGGTAATCCACGATAGAGCACAAACGGTCAGATGTAGCATGTGCAGATTTAAAAGTGGGAAAATACATTATCCTACGGTGACAACAGAAAGATGCTTATATAAAACCACTAGTGGTCATCCTCAGGATTTAGAGACAAAGATATACTGGTCACGGTCAGTATAAAGTTAATCCAATTATGAAGTATTGATAAACAAAGTAACATACATAGAAGTCTAAAGAACCATCAAACATATACTAGAGTGCACACAACACGAGTTGACAAAACTGAGTCACCGAACAATGTCTGATCTTAGACGTTATTAAAACACAACAAAATATGCATAAAACACGCAGTTACAAAAAAATAAAAAGACCCCGACAACAACTGCATTGTTAAAGCACAATCTTATAGTCTAAACAAAGGCGGTTAAAACAAACACGGCCAGAGTTGACTCCAATTCAGCCAGCAAGCATCTTTTAGGACAAACGAAATATCGCCTCCCGATCACTACCTATCTCAAAAACAGTTAGCTTAAGGTGATCTACAAGCTATGAATCAAATAATCAGGTTCCGGAACAATCTACAACTTCGTCGGAATCAGATAAAAACTGTCCGTAAAACATACGCAGGTAACGCTTAATTGCTAAAACCCTAGGCAACTATTTGAAGTTAATCGGAAACTGAATATGTACAGATGAACACAAACTGAATCATATGATTTAGATACAAGATATAGATATAGATAGTCTACTTAGGGTTAAAATTGTGCAATATACCTCCATACAGTTGCAAATCGGCTCAATTCGATTATTCAGATGACTGCAAATGAGACGGAGATTTGTTTACAAGTTTAAGCAATTAATAAGGCGTGAAATAGAAGAAAAAACGAAGGAAAAGATGAGACTCGCCGGCGTAGATTTGAATGTTTGAATATGAGGCGGAGTGGAGCGACGGTGAGGCGGTGGCGCGTGCGTCCGACGACGACGACGACGATGATGATATTTCTTCTTCTTCTTCTTGTTGTTCTCCTGGGGTGAGTTGAGTTGAGTTGAGTTTGAGTTGAATGAAGAACGAGTCAAGTCTGAGGCCACTAGGTAACAACTCTATGATGTGTGCTTTGCTTTTGACGTTTTTGTCTTTTTTATTGTTGCATCTCTTGGCTATTTTGTTTATTTTTCTCCTTTTGTTTTTTCAATTTTTAGATTTCTTTTTTAGTTGCGACTTGAGATACTCTAATTTTCTAATTTTAGTTACTTTAGTTAGTTAGTTATGTTGTTTAAAGCTTTTTTTTAACACATCTAAGAGATTTGGAACAATGTGTCGAGAAACATGAGGTCCAACTTTCCATTATTACGTTTGGAGTGTATGATTTCAATTCTTCCATAAATATGATAGGAAAGTTTACTTTGAGTCAGGATGTCTGGTTTATATTTTGGATCGTATAAAACATCTCCAAAGTTAGGATCTAAGATATATGCGTCATGGCAGCCTAATGAAAGGTGTGGCATGACTTGATGACTGACAAGGATGATGTGGACGTTATTACCAACAACGAATATTGTAGAGCAATGGCAGGCTTTACAAAGTAGAGTGCATGTCTAGCACATAGTATCTATTAGTATGGATTAACAATGTTGAGACCACGTGCTATATTGTCATTGATGGAAGAGTCCAAAGATGTCCTGATGTAAATACTACCTAACCGGATACGGAAAATGGGTTAGCAATTTAATACCAGAACTCTCAATACTCTCTCACTTGCTCATTCAAAACAAATAGTTATTCACTTAGTCTAATGTCGGGTTGTAAAGACTAAAGAGAAATCCTATGTCAATGTAACTAGAACATTGACCCGCGCGCGTTGCGCCGCGGCCAACGAAATTGACACGCTGTTGATCAAATTCACATTTACAATGTGTTAAAGATGTTTTTGTCGGTTAAGTCTGTATAACTATCTTATACAAATAAGTAATTCACCAAATAAGTTCAATACAATTAATGGTATCATAATTACTATGTTACATGACTTGTATCAATATAAATAACCTATCGTGTTAAGACCCTGAGTTGCGGCGGGGGCATAAGACCGTGGCAAATAGCACCAACGACACACTATAGCCAACGACCACCAACATTGAAGTTGTGGCTTTTTTACGTGGAGAAATTAGACCGACATATAAAACATAGAAAATAATAACTAACTCGATTTAGGACTTGCGCGTTGTGACGAACTTATTAAACGGGAAAAAATAGATGGCGTAAATACACTGAACCACACACGTACGTTACGCCATGTTCACTCGCAAAATTTAGAACGAAGCGTATAACAAAACGCAAAATCGTTGATCCACACACAAATTGTGCCGTATTAACTCACAAAATTTAGAACCAAAGGTAAAACGAAAAATTTTGCAAAATATGAAAAACATAGGGGATCAAAGTTGAAAGTAAAAAAGTTGAGAGGTAAAATTGGAAAAACAATAAACTTTGGGTTAAACCTACAATATCCAATAGTTTTGGGTTTCAAGTGAAATATCAACAATTTTTTTTTGAAAAACCCCCCAAAACATAGTGTACAAGACCTAATGCCTCCTTTTGTTGGTAATTTATATGATGTAAATAAGGCTAACAACTGTTAAAGATTTCTTCAAGGATAATCTAACACTAATATTAGGACTAGAGTAAAAGATTTGGGACATCCTAATACAATATTTTAATCTTGATTTAGGAGCTGTTTGTTTACCTCTTAATGGGGCTCATAATGGTTCAAACATCTTACTGGTTCAGCACTTAATGGTTCAGACTGTTTGTTTCGCGAGCAGATGTCTGAATGGTTCAGACATTTACCTTTGAATGGTTAAGAATTATGTTGGGTCTGAATGGTTAAGACCTCTAATCTGAAATGGTCAGACATTTGTCTCTGAACGGTTAAACATTATACTGGCTCTTAATGGTTCAGACCTTTTACTGGTTCATCACTTAGGTTGTGTTTGTTTTTGCTTATAATGTCTGTAAAGAGCTTATGTCTGCGGGCGGGCAGACATAAGCTCTTGAAGACTGTTTGTTTAGAAAAAAAAAGAAGATCTTATAATAGCTTTTAATAGCTTCAAAAAAAAGCTATGTATAATAGCTTCAAAAAAAAAAGATCTTCATCTTCTTCCTCTTCACCCCTGCCACCACCATCTCCGCCACCACCACCTCCACCTGCCATCTCCGCCACCATCTCCGCCAGCATCTCCGCCACCACCATCTTCACCTGCCACCACCATCTCCACCTGCCATCTCCGCCAGCATCTCCGCCACCACCATCTCCGCCACCGCCATCTCCGCCACCATCTCCGCTAGCATCTCCGCCACCACCATCTCCACCTGCCACCACCATCTCCGCCACCACCATCTCCGCCACCACCACCACGACCACCACCACCTCCACCACCATCTAAAAAAAAAAGAAGATCGTAGAGAGAGAGAGACCGTAGAGAGAGAGAGATCTGTGAGAGAGACCGTAGAGAGAGAAAGAGATCTGTGAGAGAGAGAGAGAGAGAGTTTGTAGAGAGAGAGAGAGCAGACCTGTGATGGCGGTGGTGTGATGGCGGAGGTGGTGCGGTGGTGGTGGCGGAGGTGGTGCGGTGGTGGTGGTGGTGCGGTGGTTGTGGTGGTGGTTGTAGAGAGAGAGGGTTTGTAGAGAGAGAGAGAGCAGACCTGTAACCTGTTGTGTGTGTGTTGTGGATTGTGTGTGAAGTTGTTTTTTAAGGAAAAAAACAAACCCTCTTCTCCTTGCAGACTGCAGATGTTTGGTCCACATCTTCTCTTGCAGATGCCTGCAGATGTGGTTCGCAGACTACAGACATTTTACATCTGAAAAAACAAACAGCACCTTAATGATTCAGGCATCTTACTGATTCAGCACTTAACCATTCAAAAATTGCCAAACGGCCCCTTAATTTAATGAAGTAAACTTTTGGAGATTCATGGTAAAATCTTGATTACGGGATTAAACAAGTTGACGTGTATTTTGGTTAGTAGTAGAATCTTTGTTGAAATTTTCATTTCCATTTATTAGTCTAATATAATCATGAGATGGAATAGTAATAACATTAAAGACCTTGAAAGCTAATCATGAAAGTTTTCTTATTTCTCTCGAATTATTGATCTTTACATTTAGTTTTTTTTTTTTAACGGCAAATTTCATTTATTCATGTCGTCTGTAGGACTTAAACCCAAGACCCTAAAACCTTCCTCTCCCAAGGTGTTTAAAGGCTTTGCATTTGCCAATAAATCACCACCCCATTGGTTTTACATTTAGGTTTATACATACATTTCATTATGATCTTCACTTTCTTGTATTTTTTTAATTATTAACTAATTTTTTGTTATGTACTATGGTTTTTATTGTATGTTTTTTTAATTATTAACTTTTTTTTTGTTATTGAAGGGATATGGTCCCAAATCACAAGTGAACACATGTCAAAGGGACCACACCACTCCATGTTGGCGTCCCTGTCACACGAACTTCATCCAGAAGGTTCTAGAAGCTTGTGGAAGAAGCCACCTGGTGACACGAATATGCTCCTGCAGACAAAAAAGACAACATGTGGCACCAATACTGAGACGCCGGCTACGTTTGAAAGATCCTAGGAGGACAGGACGACAACCAATACAAGCGGGTGCTCAGCTGAAGCGAATAACCGTGCGCCACGTCACCTCAGCAACTGACAACGTCAGAGGGGACAAAAAGGATATTTCTCCTGGTCGGACAGCTGGCAGGCACCGGCTAGCTGGCATGTCTCCTCCTCTACTATTCTCCGGCTATAAATAGAGGACTTCACCTCCAGGTTTAAGGATTCGCTCTCTCACTCTCTTACTATACACACACTTTTATCCTCAAAACAAATTACTTATTCTCACGCCGGATGGTGATTACAAAGAGAACCCCCTATTCTCCTCCTTGTAACGAGCTTACGGCATGTTGAGTGTTTTGCAGGATACTTGAAGTATACAATGATGACAAATAATAAAAAAAAAATATCCTAAGTATTAAATATTTTACATTAAGATAAACCAAATAATAAAAAAAAAAGTTTTAGAAAATCTGAGGTCATCCATGTATTAAAAAATATTTCACTAAGGTAAACCGAGGTCATCCATGTATTAAAAAATATTTCACCAAGGTAAACCAAATAATAAAACAAGTTTAAACGTCATCCAAGTATCAATTTGGTTTATCTTTGTTGATTACAAAAAAAAAAAAAAAAAAAAAAAAAAAAAAAACACTTGTCCGAAAATTGTAATATGCCCGTACTAACCCCAAGTTTAAGATTAAAGTTATAAAATGTTCAAAACTAGCAAAATTACCCAACGCTTCGTGACTGGAATTCATTTGGTATCGTTTTGCTTCTTTATGGCAACAACACTTGTTAAAGCAATCGAAAGGAAAACCCAATGCTAGAGTACTTTTGGATGAAAAGGAAAAAAAATAATCAAATGTAAAGAAAAGTAAAAAGAAATAGCTTTTATTGAGCTTATTTTGGGTAGCTTACGAACACATCGACTCGTTTACATTCACAACAAAAAACATCTATAAAAATTAAGGGCATGTTTGGCTAAGTTTTTTGAAACAACTTATTGGCTTTTTGAAAAGTCATAAACTCTAAAATGATGTTTAGCAATAAGGATGTTTGTGAAGGGAAAAAACCAATAAGTCACTCCATACTTACTTTTCCAAAAGAGTAAAATGCACGGATAGTCCCTGTGGTTTTGCAAAGTTTCAGCTATAGTCCCCAGATTTTGGAAATTACACTCATAGTCCCTGTGGTTTGACAGTTTGTTACGCTGATAGTCCCTGGAGTGGATGTGAGTTAGTTTTCTCAGTTAATTTGGTGTGAAATGACTATAATACCCTTAATATAAAATAAACAAATCAAGTATTTAAATATATAAAACATATATGTATGTATATACACACACTTACTGAACATTTCTACTCTCTCTCTCTCTCTCTCTCTCACTCTCACTAAAAACCACCACCACCGTCACCTCCCCTGCCGCCATCACCACCCATCCCCAAATCAACCACCCCTATACACAGACGTTCTACTGATCGGATCCTCCATACACAACGCAAAGCAACGCAAATCAGATCAAACTTCTACAATTCAATTCAATAAAAACAAAAGAAAACAGAAACATAACACAAACGTGATGCTGAACAGATCCTCCATACACAACGCAAATCAACTATAATAAAGTCCGATTCTAACTAAACTAAATCCTGAAATCAACTACTATTACAACAACGAAAACAGACGTTCTACGGATCAGATCCTCCGCACACAACACAAATCATATAAAATTTCGAAACAAAATCACGAAAATTCAATCCAAAAGGTTACAGAAACAGAAAGAGAAAGTTACAGCGGTTTGAACAAGTTCTTCGGAGTAAGATCCGGCACGGATGACGGAGACGCGAGCGGCGGATGATCGGGAGGAAGATCCTGGACGTTGTTTTGGATCGGTTTGAACAAGTTCTTTGGATCTGTGAAGAAGATTTGTACTTGAAAAACATTTTGTTTTGGAACCAGCTCAGATCCGGCTCACAACTCATGGCTCAGATCTTGAAAGATGAAAAACATGGACTTAGATCTGCAACCGTTCTTTCTTTGTTACATATCATCGTCTTGACATCACGCCGCCACCGTTCCGCCCGCACGTCATCATCTTCTCCAACCCATGGGCTCGAGACCAGACCTTCTGATTTGCAAGATCCTCAATCTCAACTGCACCGATCGATCATCTGCTGTACGTTTATAAAGCAGGTGGTGATAAGGGTGGATGTGGGTGTGGTCTGCAAAGAAGAAGATGAAACGGGTGGGATTGGTGTCTATTATGTAGATGAAGATGAGGGAGATGAGAGACAGACGATTTGGGGGTTTCTAGAAGAAGGAGGTGGGGTGGGGTGGGGTGGGGTGGGGTGGGGGTAGGGGTATATATCTTATTTTAGTTATAAGGGTATTTTGGTCATTTCACATGGACTTAACGGAGAAAACTAACCCACATCCACTCCAGGGACTATCAGCGTAACAAAATGTCAAACCACAGGGACTATGAGTGTAATTTCCAAAATCTGGGGACTATAGCTGAAACTTTGCAAAACCACACGGACTATCCGTGCATTTTACTCTTTCCAAAAAAAACAATAAATCAATAAGTTGTTTCAAAAAGCTTATCCAAACATGCCCCAAATATCATTTATCTGATAATAATTTAAAAACATTGAGTTTTATGTATAAATTTGTATCAAATAATTTTATTGTATTCTAATTAATTAGTTTTATAAACTTAAGAGAAAAACACAAATATATATATATATATATATATATATATATAGGATTAAGATCATGAGTGAACAACTTTTTGAGAGTGAACTAAGTGAACTAATCTTGACCCTTGATCATTTTTTAGTTTAAAAGGGTAAGATTGACATTAGACAAATACTTTTAATTAGAATCCCTTAATTTTCTCCTCACTTAACTCACTCTCTCTCTCTCTCATTTTTAATTATTTCTCTATTATTTTAATTATTAATTATAAGAGATTGAATGGCTAATTTTTTTTATATAAATTGTTATGTTCCTTTTAAAATTAAATATTAAACCTAATTAAATTGATTTTTAACATATGTGTATACAAGTTAGTATATACAAGACTTATACACTTGTGTATTATTACATCTTGTTTCCACGGGTCGCTATAAACCAGATTTATACACTTGTGTATTATTCAAGTACGTATGTGTATACGGGTCGGTATATACCAACGTATACACCTGTGTATTATTCAAGTACATAGTGTATACATGTCGAAATATACCAGACTTATACACTTGTGTATTACTACATATTGTTTCCACTATATATCTTTTCATCAAACATTGATCTAATACATATATGTATAGAGAATGTAATTAAATATTTTTAATTGTGTTTTAGATGGAACAATATTTGATAATGTTTGTATTTTTTTTTTTTAAATTATGTAATATTAAGTTAGGTAATATGTGAGAGAAAAAAATATATAAAGAATGTAATTAAATATTGTTTTAATTGGAAAGAGAAATCAGGAGAGAGAAAAAATTAATTAATTAAATGAAGATAGAAATATACAATTATACCCTTGTGTCTATTAAATTACATGTAAGTTACAAAAGATAATTACAATCTTGTCATTAAAGAAAAAATCTAGATCTACAAAATCAATGGTCAGGATAAGTTCATTTTGTTCACAAATAAATAATTGTTCACTCATGAACCCTACCCTATATATATATATATATTTATTAAAGCTATTTATATATTAGAATTAATATATTAATTAAATAAATTTAGACGTACACCAGTAGCTAAAACTTGCGTAAACTAAAAAGTAAAAAAGATATAGTAATAATAATAGACGTGGCCACTTTCGAACAAAATAATTTTAGGAATTGTTATACCATGGGGTACTGATGTGTCAATAGCGGGATGGAAGAAGAGACAGCATGCAAATGAGGTACTGAAGTAGGGTGATGACACTACATGAGGAGAAAGGACGAAGAAGGGACTAAGGCCGCTCGACACCACGAGTAGATGTGGCCAGTTCGTGAGGCCCCCCCTCTTAAAAAAACCCTCAAAGCTATTGTTAAATCCTCGAATGGCCCCGCCATTGGTCATGTGGAACTAGCGCATAAATGGGAGCATTGTACCCCTCTTTCGGTATCGAAGGCTATCGCCCCCACCTTCGAGCAGGGGCGGATCTACCATGGGCCAAGGGGTGGCATCCGCTACCGCTTGGCCGGAAAAATTTTGACGTTTTTAGTGTAAATTTTGGAAAAATTTGACGTTTTTTCGATTTCGTTACCGCTTATTTGATAAAACGTTACCGCTTGGTCGGAATCCTAGATCCGCCACTGCCTTCGAGACGAGTGTGTGACATTGCCAAAGAGTTGTGAATATTTGAATGAACTATGTATATATCATATCCTATTTATTTTTACTTTAATATTTCCAAATGGTTATTTCAAATAATATTTTTTTTAAATATATAAGCAACATGCCTTTTGTTTTTACACTTACACATGACAATTCACAAAGTAAACATTAACAAAACTCAATAGCAAACTAAAGTCTAGTAAGTTGTAATGTTTTCAGATTCTGTAAGCATGCAAATGTTTAGCCCATCTTCTAGCCATATAAGGGTCATGGTAGTCCCAACTTCCTGCATTACTACTTCTACCCTCTTCATCTTCACCACCACCATCACCGCCACTGCCACCGCCACCGCCCGCCTCCCTTTTCTCCCCATATACAACCACAACCTCCCCTGTTCTCATACATTCGCGCACGCCATCTTCGACGTAAGTATACTCCACACAAGTCTTAACATTCCCTCCTCCTGCAGTGATCATATTTAATGGGATTCTCCTTTCTTCCCCACCTCTAAGTTCACCAAGTCTA
Source organism: Helianthus tuberosus (assembly GCA_030545235.1). Lineage (NCBI taxonomy): Eukaryota > Viridiplantae > Streptophyta > Magnoliopsida > Asterales > Asteraceae > Helianthus > Helianthus tuberosus. Next base: position 75,824,620 of record CM060451.1, on the reverse strand, counting down.
ACAACCCTACCATCTTCTCTAATCCTCAGCTGAATGTCTCTTACTTTATCCCCCAACACTCTATCTAAAAACACCTCGAATTCGTGCATCACGAACCCATTTGACGCCCCAAACGTATACCCAACATGAAACCGATGAATCTGGATTCCCACTTCTGCGTCAAACCCATGGTATGGTCTTGTCGGGTTGTCCGACAGATGAACAATACACGATTGAGGGTTTTCATACGCGCGGTCCATTAACACCTTTACGCCTTTCTTTAGCCCCTCAATTGGATCCGCTTGCCCCATGTAGAACAACCTGTCGATTACCTGAAGTGCAGCTCGTTTACCATATGATGTCATGCGTCTTAGAGGGAACACGCGTGCTGCAGCGGATGAGTATGTGACAACAGCTAAACGGTCAATCGGTCGAAGTGAGAAAACGATCAATGCCATAGATTGTTTTATAAGCCTGAGATGAGGCCCGTTTGGACAAGCGACCAATACTAAATCAATAGCGGGCTGATGGGCTAGTCTTACGCAGAGTCTGTAACCAGGTTCTGAAGACGAAGAGGATCCAAACGGTTCAGATGATATGGAGAGATGAAGACGCGGATGGTCAAGATTGTGACTGGGTTCAATCGGGTCATCGTCATCATAGCGTGCTGCGCGTAGGATTGAGCGTCTGTGAACTCTGAAAGTGGCAATTGAGTTGTCGAGGATTTGGAGGGCGGGGTCAGCGGTTTGGTTGCCATAGAGAAAACTGCAAGGTGGGAGCTTTAAGTTTCGCGGCAGGTGGGTCCATTGGGCCCGGCATATGGGACAAGTGACCCCACCGTGACGAACATTGGACGCGATACAATCAAAATGGAAAGCATGAGAGCATTGGGCTGTAAATATAGCCTGGCCTGGAGCTGTGCATGCACTGTAGTTTAGGACTTCTAGACAGATTGCACACATGGTCTGCATTTGAAAAAACAAAGAGTAACAGATGGTTAGGTTGATTTTCTTGATAACTAGTGTTCATGGTTCGGTTAATTAGTTATGGTTATATGTGTTTAAATAACTGAACTAATTGAACCACGCCGACATTAAAACCAAATCTTTGTATTTTATTTTATATAAATAATATGTTATAGACAGAGTGCACAAATGGCCTGCATTTGAAGAAACAAAGAACAAAAGAATTTTTGAGCCAGAAAATCAAACTAGGGGTGAGAAGAAAAACCGAACCATAACCGAAATAACCAAACCGATGATTCGGGTATTTTCTCTTGTTAACTGATTTATATGGTACTGTTAATCGGTTATGGCTGTATGTGTATACAAACTGAATTAACCGAACCAAACAAACACTAATAATCAAATCTTTATATTTTTTTTATAAATAATATGTTATATGTAAAAAAAGTTCTGATATAAATTTTTAGAAATAACATGTTATAACTAATCTCTTAAAATTTTGTAAATCATCCGTCAAGAAAAACATAAACTCCCATTAATGATACTAATTTGATCTAAATAATCAATTAATCATCAAATTAAGCAAACCCCAATTCAACAATTCCCAAAAAAAAAAAAAAAAAAAAAAAACCCAACCAATTCGTTAACAAAAACCTTAATTATCTATCTTCAATTCAACCCACAATGAAACAACAACAATTACACACACTGAGACCGAAGCTTACCTTATTAGACGAATTGCTCGGATCTACGTCAGCAGCCGTTTCCATGACGTCATCAGAATCATCAATCTTATCGGTTGCCGGAAATTCATCAACCTCGCCTGAAGCTACCACCTGCAACAACAAAATACGGAACACACAATTCTCAAAAACCAAAATTCACAAGTAACCTAAAAAATTAAAATTAAAAAAAAAAAATAATAATAATAATAAATAAAAACCCACATCGGAATTATCAGTAGGACCGTCGATTTGGGGTTGCTGGAAAGAGAATGAGCCACAGGGATGCAGCAGTTTCCGAGCAACTTGCCGGAGTTTCTTGGATCCACCCATCAATAATAATAAGTTTAGCAAATGAATTGGAAATGGAATTGAACCGGAATTGACAGACTCATTGTCCTGTTTCACCTTCCATATTTCTCGTATTTATATAGAAAAGACCAAAGATACAGTGTGTGTGTGGGTGTGATATGATTCATGTTCTTATTCTTGTTGTTTTATTATTTATTATTATTGTTAGTCTCGAATTTCGAGCCTACCAAGAATTAATTTTGGGGTCTAGATGGGGAAATCAATGGTAGAATTAATTAGTTTTAGTGAAGGGTGTACCTATTGGCACACCCAAATGCCTATATGCACATCAAAAAAAGATTTTTTGTCCTATATGCACACCCTACAGTGTCGAGCTATGGTCAAAACGAGACGTTTTGGTTTGGTCAACCAGACAAAAGACTGACGGATCTGTTGGCTGGATCAAAACGCCGAGCTTTGGCCGCGTTTTGGTCCTGTCAACCAGGCAAATGACTGACCGGGTGTCTGGTTGACAGGACCAAAACGCGGCCAAACCTCGTCGTTTTGGTTCGGTCAACAGACCCGTCAGATACCCGTCAGTCTTTGTCTGGTTGACCGGACCAAAACGTCACGCTTTGGTCACAACTCGACACTGCATGGTGTGCATGTAGGACAAAAAAACCCTTTTTAGCTGACTATCTACACACCAAGTGTGCAAATAGTCTCCCCCTTAGACTAAAGGGTATGGAGAGGATGGGCTTGGAGGGGATGAGCCGCCACGTAGGCGGCTCGTGGGGGATGGGCCTCCTTCACATTTGAGGGGGATGGAGGATGGGGCTACCCACCTCATTATTTTATAATTTTCTTTAAATTGAAAATGGATGAGATAGAGAGTATTTAAATTGAAAAAGGATGAGAGAGAGGGTATTTAAATTGAAAAAGGAAATATAATATTCAAAGTGGGGTCACGTCTCATTCGACTGTGGGGAGCCGTTTGGGCCGAGCCGACCCTCAGGGGGCGGTGTGGGGGACCGGCGCCGGTCCTAACCGGGCCTAGCCGGCCCCATACCCTTTAGTCTTAGTGAATTTAGATTGTGTTATGATGATTGAAATCTGTTTTTTTTTTTAAATAAAATTTGGTTACTTTCACATCATGTTTTAGTGGATATTATTTTAGCCTGGGTTTTGTCGTTTAATGCATGAAAAGATGTAATTTTCTAAAGTTGATTATGTGAATACGCAAATATAAAATATAGGTGTTTGAAAATGTAAAATGTTTTAGTTTAAAATTTAAAATAAACTTTTTATCTTGGATTTAAAATTATTAAAAAAATGTTTTTGATGTAGATGTGGCGTGATATTAATTTTTAAAATTTGTTTTGTAAACTACAATAATTTAGAGAGTCTTCATATTTGTCTTCTTTTGAAGATGTATTTTGATGATTTAATTTGGAGAGTATTCATATTTGTTAATGTATTTAATTTTGATAGTATTCATATTTGTCTTCTTTTGAAGATGTGTTATGATGTATTTAATACATACATAATGCATTAATTTTTTCTCTTGATTAATTCAGATTAGTGCTTTATTAATATTTTGTGAATAGCAAACTAACCTACTCAGTGGCGAAACTTGAAAATTTCCGGTGGGTCGGAAGTCACCGGACCTAAAAATCTTATATAAGTGTTATTTTTATAGGAGCGGGGGGTCGAAAACGTACATACCTAAAAAATTCTATACGAAACGTACATACATAACGCTACTGAGTGAAAAGTTCGGAGGGCCGGTCCCCCCCCCCCCCCCCCCGGGCCCCTTGAAAGCTACGCCCCTGAACCTACTTTTATACATGTATCTTGCAAAATCTGCATTTTTCACATTATAGATAAAGGCGAGACAGATTATCACCACAACATGTCCACTAACAACAGTACTCTCTCAAATAATGAGATGCGTGTATCGTACCAATCATCATTGGTTCGAAATTAGAGTGGGTTTCCTAGTAACAGTGGTTTGTTTGGATGATGGATAAGCTCCAAATAATCGGGTGATTGTCGTATAAATCATTATTAATTTGGATGTGATTAGGTTTGGCTTATTCATGTGGTATGCCATCAACCTTCTTATAATTTTATGTAGTATATAAATACTAATGCTCTATTTTAAATATTTACATTATTCGTACATATATTAATGGTTTAGGTAACACTTAAAAGTTATTATGACATTGGTTTATCAATGATTCCAAGACAACCTACAAAGAGACACAAGGTGAGGAAGAGGGACCCCAATCACAAAAAAAAAAAAAAAAAAAAATGTACTCTCCATAAAGAAATAAAGCTCTTAAAACTTTATTTTCATTCTTTCAAACATTGAACTTCTTCCAAAACAAACAAATGTCTAATTTGCAATCTAAAGTAAAAGAACAGGGAAAAAAAGGGTCAAAGAAGAAGTTGGTCTCTTTACTTTTACTAGGGGGGGGGGGGGGGGGGGGGTAGGGGTAACAAAACCAAAGGCAAGACATACTGATTTGAAATCAAGCTTTTAGGTTTTGGCATCAATTCCAAACACATACCTAACTTAACTTGTTTAATAATATCAAACTGCACATGATTCCTATTCTTGTTATCTGTTATTGTTTATGCGATATAAATTATTTTAGACGAATTTATTCTATATAATAATACATGTTAAGTCAATATTTATATGGACTTTATTTTTTGTTGAATATGATTTTTTAACGGAAAATTTGGATCACTGACGGACCACTAGAGTATCATCGTGCCACCAGCGGAACCACCCGATCATATCCATCTCCACTAGGCATAATGTCTATATACCATTTCAGGAGGAAACCTAATAAATATGGGAAAAACCCGTGTAAGAATCGAACCCAAGACCTGTTAAATAATAATTGTTGATTATATAGTTAATTTCATCGAGTCGGGGGTCTCACTGGAAGCAACATCTGTATTCCTACGGGGTAGAGGTAAGACTGTCCACATCTTACCATACTCAGACTCTACATTTGCTTTGCTATTGGTGAGATTTACTGAGTATGATGATGATGATGATGATTATATAGTTAATTTCATATAAGTTAATGCTGTATTAGTTGGAAATTAATGGTTTTGAAAATACAGATTATGAAGATTTTATGGTATATGTATGGCCAAGCTTTGTTATTGTGTGTGGGTGTAATTGAATGATTTTGTGTAGACTGTAGACCCACCCAATACATCTAGCGTCCACAAAGTATTTTTATATATATTTCTGGAGATTCAGATTTCAAAAAATGAAATAAAAGAAAGAAAGAAAATAAGCATATTCGGTTGCTATTATTAGCAATTGAAAAAAGCATATTATGTTACGAATAATAATCAAACTTGTCATGTTCAGATTGTCTCCTTTTCAACTTGGTTAAAAGTACAATTAATTTTTTTTAATATATAACTTGTAAGATCAACCGCAACCAGTTTACAGCTTGCTAATTTAGTAACGGCCCATTTAACCTGTTTACAACCAGTCATTCAAATAAACGGATTACAAGCATCATATTTAGGTTCACTAATTTTGAGCGGTTAATCTGATATGATTATTACCTCTAATTATGTACAAGCATGAGTAGTTGATAATAGATGTTGTGGGTCAAAAGGTGAAGAAGATATGATGTAAGTAGTGGCTTTAATTGGTAGTGCTTGTTGCTACCTGAAAAGAAGGTAAAGTTGACAACCACCCAAGATTCTTATTTCAAAAAAAACATACAAGTTGTGTCTTCCATCCTACAAAAGGTAATCAACTATGTTACATGTTGTATTCATCCAAGCCAAAAACAAAAAACTAGAAGTCAGTGACCATTGACCAGGTCAAACCAGCGTGTTTCTTTTTCATTCAATGTTAGTTTAGTCAATGTTAGTCAATCCGTGACTCGTGTATAGTTAGTTAGTTAGGTAACGAAATGGAATCCACATGCTAACAAATGTATACTTCGTTGAAGAAATACATTGTATGGTCCTTTAAATTATGTATGAGTGGAAATAGAATATTCAATCTTTTTTTTTTCTTTTGGTGGTTGAGCTTCGACTCTTTGATTGGATGGAGAGGGAATAGTTAAAGTATTTATACTCTTTTAATGTGTTGAATGATTCTTTTTAATCTGCATAAAACAAAAATAATCTTCCTTGGTATACACGAACAAAGAGAAGGTGGATGTCCAAGAACTTCATTAGAAAATACAAAACCATATGATGTACATATTAGACTATGGTCCCACAAGCTCGGTTAGGTTTCTAGGGTTACTCGTAATCACTATATATTGTAACCTACTCATTCAATAATAATCATTCAGTCTTTAATAATCTTACATGGTATCAGAGCCAGCCTAGGCTCTATACCGTTTCCGCTGCGCCACTCACAAATATACAAACCCTATCCGTCACCACTTGAGAAAAACCCTAGACAGGGCGGCGTGCCGCCACTGCCGCCCTGTCCGGTCTTTGTTCGTTTTCCGTTTCTATTTTTTTCAGTTTTGTGTTCAAATAAAGCTTCGTCTTCTGTTCTAGATTCACCGGTCTTCTTACGGTCTCTTACCACACAGATGATACTACGGCTCATCCTGTTGATTTCGCATCTCCGTCAAGCCGCCCCTTGCCGCCATGCCGTCGCGGCTCATTAGACTACAATCTTCGCCGCGCCGCCTGCAGGATTACGATCCGCTGCCGCGCCGCTACCAGCCGCCACTGCACTGTCATATTGGTTGTCTCTTATTGGGTTACGAGATCATTCAAAACCGTGTATCGAAGATTATGGATTGAAGATTGCAAGATTATGGAATTTTGACCGAAATCGAAGACAGCTTTTTAGGGTTTATTATTGTTTTTGTTTTTCAGTCTAAGCTTCTAGTTCCATCCGCTACGACTGCGGGGGAGTATTAGACTATGGGCCCACGAGCTCGGTTAGGTTTCTAGGGTTACTCGTAATCACTATATATTGTAACCTACTCATTCAATAATAATCATTAAGTCTTTAATAATCTTACAATACATTAGCATATGTGAGTTAATAAATTCAACTTTGGTGGGGTTCTAGAGTGAACACTAGTGTATTTGCGAACTAAGTGAACAAATCCTTGCCATTGATCTACACACGTGTATGGCCAGGATTAGTTCACTCAGTTCGCAAGCTACACTAGTATTCACTCCTGAACCTAATCTTATATATATATATATATATATATATATATATATAGGATTATGTTTAAATGTGAACAACTTCTCAAAAGTGAATTGTGTGAACTGATCTGGGCCCTGATTTTTATGATATTGAGATTTAAATGAGTGGCATGATGGTAATTATATGGTTAATTTTTTCCATTTAATTAAATACAAAAAGGGTATATGTGTAATTTCAATCTTAAATTGAATGTATAAATCACAAATCAAGTAATCAATTATCATCTTTCTTTTGTCAAAACCTTACCCCAAAAACTCCCAGCCGACACCCCTGATCTCTCCCTCGTTCTCTTCTCCGGCTCTGGCGACCGGAGCAACGCCGGCCACCTTCATCACCCCGATATCCGACCGCACTCCCACACACCCAAACCACCACCGATTGATCCCGTTCTTCATCTTTTTCGGCAAGCCACTCCACACAACCCCCCAACCTTCCTTCTTTCTATATTGCACACATACAACTCAGAATCCCGATGAGAGAGAGATCAAGTGGCAGGAGAACGGGAGAGAGAAAGAGAACATCGGGATTTGATGTGTGTGTGTGTGTGTGTGTGTATATATATATAGGTAGATGATCCTGTAAAAAGTGCTCAAAGTGTGAGAAGTTTGAGAAATGTATTATAACACTATATATAATACTATATAACACCATATAAACACCGTATAACAATATGTAACACCATATAATACCATATAACACTATGTAACACTATATATCATTATATAACAAATATAACACTATAGGTTGTCTGATAGCATGTCTATGGTAGATGTATAGTGTTATATGTGTTATATAGTGATATATAGTGTTACATAGTGTTATATGGTATTATATGGTGTTACATATTGTTATACGGTGTTTATATGGTGTTATATAGTATTATATATAGTGTTATAATACACTTCTCATACTTTAGGCCTTTTTTACACTATCCTTACCCTATATATATATTCGGAAATTAAACGACACTATATTACAAAGAGCTTGATTTGAAGGGTAATATAATTTGGTTTACAATCAAACCTCTTAACTAATATAACTACGTACCATTATTTTTTAAGGAGAAGCTGTGCACTATTACTTGAAGAACCTAGTAATATTTGATATATTTTAACACTATTTAAATAACAAATTTTGATATTATTTGAAAAGATTTTTAATATTATTTAGAGTGACTTTTTTCTATATTATTCTCAAAATAACAAAATTTTCTATTTTCAATATTAGCAGTTGACTAGTGTTTTTTTTAGAACGGCGATATGTCATTAAACCAACGTTTGCTAGAAAAAAAACAACGATTACAAAATAAAACTACACCAACCTGACTAATTAAGTGAGAGCTTATAACTTATAAAAAAAAGTTCTGGTTGCGTATCAAAGTTGAAATAGTTGATGACTTGACATATATCATCTTTCACCTCATTTAGCTTCGCTTTGCCCCTTTGATACTTCTAACACTACTAGAAAATCTGAAACTTCTTACACCAGTTTTCGTAGGAAATGCGCCATAAAACTGGTTTTTCTACGCATTTGTGACAAACACCTGATGTAGGAAAACACCTCGTAGGAAACCCGTTTTCAACGCATTTACTACGCAATTTCCTACACATTTTCTACGAAACTACTACGTCGCAAATTGTTACGAATCTCCTACGATATATTTAATTGTTATCTTTTGGAATTTATTTTTTTAGCTACACGTTTATGACCAAAACAAAAAAACAAAAAAATTAACAAATTTTAATACAACTTTATTTGTGACCCATTTCCGACAAATAAATAAGAAGTGTTGTTACAAATTTCTGAGGAAACTAGATATTTTTTGTGACCCAATTCCGACAAATAAATAAGAAGCGTTGTAACAAATTTCTAAGGAAACTGAATATTTTTGTGACCCAATTCCAACAAATAAGTAAGAAGTGTTGTTACAAATTTTCTACGAAAACTGAGTATTTTTTGTGACACAATTCCGACAAATAAATAAGAAGTGTTGTTACAAATTTATGAGGAAAGTGAGTATTGTTTGTAACTGTTTTTCGACGAAACTGAGTATGTTTTGTGACAAATTTCTGACAAAATAAAGAAAAAAGGTGTACTATTTTTGACCGTTCTCCGACAAAAGCTTTTTATATTGTGACACATTTCCAACCACCTAATTTATTAAATAAAAACCTGCAAAAAAAATTAATATTTCTACATTTTTCTGGCAAAAAATTATGGAAATAATCTGTAATACCAACAACCTGTTTTACAAAATTCACTGAAGTTACAATGACATAAATTCAAAAATCACGCATCAGTGTCACAACGCAAGTTCCAATATGTTTGAGTAAGCTAATACAATTCAACGTAATTCCAAAAAGATATCAAAAACTACAACTAACTAGTGGGAGCACGCCAATTCTTCATAAATTCTTGAAGTTGTTTTTGAAGTTCTTCCCTTGCTTTCCTTTCTTCGTCAAGACGAGTTGCAAGTAGATTCCTTTCTTCTTCACGAATAGATGTAGATTCCTTTCTTCTTCAACCCGAGCTTCAAGATCTACCATTCGGGTTCGCATAACTTGAACCTAAAAAGTTGTTAAAAAATATTTAGTTATAATTAGTAAATACATTATATAAAGAAATGTTTTGAGGCAAAAGAAAAGGTGTTTATTAGTTTGATTTCCACACACACACACACTCATATACATACACATAAACATATATGCATAATACACCCATACACATCCATACGTATATACATGCATATACATAGAAATCAATCACATGCCATTGAAAGAGACGAAAGATGTTGAGGTCCTGAATCGAGAAACTAATGTAAAACCGTAATATGCTTCTAAAAGTCCTTAACCTTAATCCTACGTCTCCTCGAACTCCTATCCTCCACCGTGTCCTCATAAAGGTGTAAGTCTACCAAATCTTGTCTAATCCGCTACTCCCAAGTCAATTTCGGCATGCATATATATAAATACACACACAGATACATTATACATACATACATAAATATATACATAAATACATACATACATACATACATACATGCATACATACATACAAATGCACACTTAATAACAAATATAATCACATCCACATGTCGTCAGAAATGTGTCACAAATCCTTAAATCTGTCACAACTTGCAATGGATTTAAGTATTTTGTCATAAATACGTAGGAAATTGTATTCATACATGGATTGTTTCCTACGCCTTTGTGACAATTATATTTAAAAATAAGCATTTCGTCGTAAATGTATAGGAATATGTTTATTTTATGATTATTATATACTAGTTTTATTATTACTTAACCTTTTGTAGATTATTTGTGATAGATCTGTGACGCACTGTCAATTAATCAGGGTTTTCTTATTTTTTGTCAGAAACTTGTCACAACTTGTGACGGATTTCCGACAGAATATAAATTTTGTCATAAATGCGTAGGAAATGGCTACCAGCTTCCTACATATTTTTGACAAAAGATTTTTACATTTCGTCTTTCTAAAGTCCAACATCGTTTTTTTCATTCAATCTTTGGTACAACTTTATTATACATGATATACATTTGTTTTACAAAGTTATACCTATTATACTTACAGATACCTACCAATCCATCTTCCGTTTTAGAAAGTTATATCTATTATCCTATACGTATATGTATATGCACTTGCGAACCCATTACACAAAATATAATTTGGCAATCGATTTGTATAAGTACATATATATTTAGTGGTTTATATACACTGTGATACATACTCATATACATACACACAAACATATACGCACAATACACCCATACACATCCATACGTATATACATGCATATACATAGAAATCAATCACATGCCATTGAAAGAGACTAAAGATGTTGAGGTCCTGAATCAAGAAACTAATATAAAACCGTAACATCCTTCTAAAAGTCCTTAAGCTTAATCCTACGTCTCCTCGAACTCCTATCCTCCACCATGTCCTCATAAAGGTGTAAGTTTACCAAATCCTGCCTAATCCGCTACTCCCAAGTCAATTTCGGCCTGCATATATATAAATAAACACACAGATACATACATACATACATACATACATACATACATACATACATGCATGCATGCATGCATACATACATACGTACATACATACATATATGTATACAAATGCACACTTAATAACAAATATAATCACATCCACATACACATATAGATACAAACATGCATATACGTACACATACATACATACATACATGCATGCATGCATGCATGCATGCATGCATGCATGCATACATACATACCCACATACACAAATAAATATATACATACTCACATTATACTCATATCCATACGTCCACATAGTTATGTACATTTAATATTTAAAATAAGAATAATTATATAGGTTGTTTCTTACACATTTGTGACAAATCCTTAAAGGGAAAATTACGAAAATGTCTCTTGACCAAGTGCATTTTCAAAATTGGCACCTTCCTGCGTCCTTGGAAGGTCCTCCCAGCTTCGGAAGCGTCCGCCTTTCGCGTTTAAGCGTCCGCCAGTCTGTTGAAGCGTCTGTTCCCTTTCAAGCGACACGTGTCCGATGTTGAAGCGTCCGCCATTCACGTTAAAGCGTCGGCCAGGCATCGAAATTGCGTCAGTCACCGACGCATGATAACCATAATTTTTTTAATGCGTCCATGTGTACGTTTCCGAGGCCTGGCCGACGTTTCTGAATCCTGGCCGACGCTTCTGAGGCCTGGACGACGCTTCCGAGGCATGGACGACGCTTCCGAGGCTTGACCCCGACGCTCCCCGATGCTTGACCGACGCTTCCCGACGCTCCACGATGCTTGACCGACGCTTCCCGACGCTTCCGTAAAAAAAAGCCGTTTAACATTTACCGTTGCACACATTTACCCCACTATATAACCCGTTCACATATCACTTATCAAAAACACCCGCCGTTTTACGGAAGCAAACAAAAAAAAAATCAGCAGCCGTTTCACTAGAAAAATCCGACGCCGTCAACGACCCGACAATGGCCACCTCCTGGACTGACGTTGAAGACATTGCTCTGTGCGAAGCATGGGAGCAGACAATGATCGATCCTCCACCTCGAGGACACGGTGGGCTCTGGGTTCGTGTTCAACAAAATTTCGCCCAACTACGTGGTCCGGAACACAACCGGACCGTTGACGCACTATCCTCCAGGTTCCGTGTGCTGCGGTTGGAATGTGAGAGATTTGATCGATATTTCAAGAAAGTGGAGACAGAAATGCCGGACCTTGGTGAGGACGATCAGAAGGAGGTGGCCCTCATCAACTACCGCCATGAAGAGAGACATGATTTCAAACATGTCTCGGAGTGGGAAGCTATTAGGATATGGTTTTAGATAATATTGTAATATTGTGTTGTTTGGTTTTTTTTTTTTTTGTTTTTTATTATGTTATGTTTTTAATGTTTAATATACAATTTTTACCTAAAAAATAACATGTTTTATATCGTTTAAAATTTGCTCCGTTAACATAGATATAGTTTAGTTTTTATAAAGAGCATGCACATGATCCCATGTTAGAAAAATGTTTATAAGTTATAAAAAAATTGGACAAAGACACGGAACATGCATCGTTGGCCGACGCTTAAGAAGCTTCGCGGACGCATTGCGCCTGAGGCGGACGCTTCAACATCGGACACGTGTCTCTTGAAAGGAAACGGACGCTTCAAGTGAAAGGCGGACGCTTTAACGTGAATGGCGGACGCTTCAACATCGGACACGTGTCGCTTGAATGGAAACAGACGCTTCAACGGACAGGCGGACGCTTCAACGTGAAAGGCGGACACTTCCGAGGCTGGGAGGACCTTCCAAGGACGCAGGAAGGTGACAATTTTGCAAATCCACTTGGTCAAGAGACATTTTCGTAATTTTCCCATCCTTAAATTTCGTAAGAAATGTGTCACAACTTGCAATGGATTTAAGCATTTTGTCATAAATGCGTAGGAAATTGTATTCATACATGGATTGTTTCCTACGCCTTTGTGACAATTATATTTAAAATAAGCATTTTGTCATAAATGTATAGGAATATATTTATTTTATAATTATTATATACGAGTTTTATTATTATTTAAACTTTTGTAGATTATTTGTGACAGATCTGTGACGTAACTGTCAATTAATTAGGAAATTCTTATTTTTTGTCAGAAACTTGTCACAAGTTGTGACGGAATTCCGACGAATGGTTTAAGTTAATTAAAAAAAATAAATATTTCGTCATAAATGTGTAGGAAACGATATTATTTTCCCTTATTTTTTTGGCTTTTATAAATATTTATTCGGTGAAAAATAATAATTAACCTTTTGTAGATTATTTCCTACAGATTTATGACGCAACTGTCAATTAATTAGGGTTTTCTTATTTTTCATCATAAATGTGTAGGAAACGATATCATTTTCCCATATTTTTTTGTTTTGAAGGTTATTTTCCGATAGATTTGTTACGCAATTGTCAATTAATTAGGGTTTTCTTATTTTTCGTCATGGATGCATCGAAAATTTGTAACAAAATCTTGAAATTTTTTTTGTAGGAAATTCATCATAAAAGTGTAGTAATCTGTGACGAAAAAAATTGTGTAGGAAATTTCTGTAGGAAATTGTCCTTTTTTCTAGTAGTGTAACTAACTAGTTATATCTGAATTTAGGATAGATGCAACTTAAAAAACGTTTACAAAGGAGGGAGAACTAGGAGTGACTCTACAAGATGTTTAACCATAGTTTATCACTTGGTGGGACTCAATAAGTTCGTCTCTCTTGGTAAGCCTATTTTTAAGTTACAAAAGACTATCACATATTAATATTAGAAGATAGGGGTGTTGGAATTGTTAAAAACATGCTTTATCTCTCTTTTTTATATAAGCGTAGCAAAATTATAATGGCTAACAAGAAAATGATCTCATTTTCCACACGATTAAGCTTTGATTTGATCCACTTCACGCCTATACTTGTATTTTCTAATAAGAAAAGGCCGACATGTATCAAACTTAAAACGGGTCAAGGAAAAAAAGATAGAAGATAAGCCCAAACTAACGTAACGTTAAAAATAAGTTTCATTATTTTAGGGGGTAAAAAAAAGAGATGATAAATGAAGCCATTACAAGGAGATTATTTCTGTGAATGAGATGCTATGAAATATATATAATACAAAGAAGTATAAGGTGAATTAGTTATAATGAGCCCGAAAGCGACCCATGCACATCCCTAGTGAGCGGTATATGAGCCAACTAGAGGTGCACAAATCAGGTTTTCAGCCCAAACCGCTTTGGATTAGCACGGGGTCAGGTTGGGTCAAAGAAAGTCAAACCCGGTTTTTGTTTAAATTGGTTCAGTTTCCAATGGTTTTTGAGGGGTAGAGGATTGAGCTTGACTAGTGAAATAAAACCGACTTCAAAGTACAAGGTCCCAACCCGATTTTAACCCTACGGTTTGTTTTGGGTTCAACCAAACCGGTTTCAAAATCGAGTTCGGTTCAAGTTCAGTTCCCAACCCATTCTATTTGTTCACCTCTTGTAAACATGGGGCATTGGGGTACTGAGTGCTAACCGCTAAGTGAGGCTATTGGGCCAACACATGTCTATATCCGAGCAATATACCAGGCCCAAATTAATAATTAATAAATATGATTAAACCCTAACCCAAATGCATAAATGATATTTCACATGTGAATATGTTATTGAAGAGTAAATTGTTATTTTAATAAATTGTTACTTTAGTCCAAATAGTTTTTTTCTTGTCATTTTATTCCAAATAATTTTGTTTTCTGCCATTTTAGTCCCTGATTTTTATCATTTTCATCGACCACCACCACCACCTCCCATCACCCATCCCATCACAACATTCTATCATTGCCACCACCTGCCTGTGCTGTCACCACCCACCCACCCCACTACCATCACCACCCACCATTTCCACCACCACCGGCCACTTTTCCGCCCATCATCGTAATACCAACCACATCCATCATCTTCACTGTAAACCGGCACAACACCATCCCCATACAATCGTACCTGCAAAAACAGAAATAAAAATGTGGTTTGACCAAAATTCACCTAAGTTAACTAAATTTTTTGAATGGAGTTAGTGGGTTGAATGAAAATGGCAAAAACTGACAAAAGTCATGGACTAAAATGGCAGAAAACAAAACTATTTGGACTAAAATAGCAAGAAAAAAACTATTTGGACTAAAGTGGCAATTTTGGTCAAACCACAGGGACTAAAATGGCAATTTACTCTTTATTGCATAACAAACTTTAGGGACCGAATTGCAATTAGCCAATTGTGATGGTAGTTTGGCTGGTTGTGTGCATGAGGATGTTCATGTTATGTTATGCACACACACTCCACATCCACACACACCAGATTTCCTTCTTCATCTCCTCCCCATATTTTCACACCCCAATTTCCTCATCAATCAATCACACACTCTAATTAATACCATTTCAATTCAACTAACACACTCTCATAATCCATTAATTAATGACTACCCCCATGATGATTCGGTCACCCAGAGCAATGAGTGGCAATGTATCCGCCTCTTCCACTGCTTCTCAGATCTTCGGCCGGAAAGTTCTTTTTAAGAACCCGACAGCCACCATCGTTCACCGTCGTTTGGATGTTACTGATGGAAGAAGGACAAGACAGACTCCAAATGTTGTCTGCCCCAAAGCTGTTTCTGACTCTAGCTATTCTCAAACATGTCTTGATCCAGATGCCAGCAAGGTATGCGTCTCGATCCGATATAATAAAGAGAGACTGAGGTTTATTACGGAACACTAATTATAGTTAATAAATATAAAATTCCTATATAATACAGTTATACAGAGAGAGTGAGGTTTATTACAGAACGTTAAATTATTGTTATAAAAAAAGAACAATCTCAAATCGGTTAACTTTCTAATCAATGGTTCATATTTTTAAAATTTTGTGCTTCTTACATAAAAATATGTATTAAAAAATCATCAATATGATGTTTTCATACGTATAGATAGAGAGAGTGAGGTTCATTAGAGAATACTAAATTATTGTGAGAACAAAACGAACAACTTCAATCGTTTAATTTTTTTTATCTAACTTTTATATTTTTCAAATTTGTACTTTTTACATACAAATGTGTATGTTTAAATAAATAAAAAACCATCAATCTAACGTTTTCGAAAGTTGCACTTTAATTTTTTTTAACCGTTTACCTACACACAGTGGCGGTCCCAGGATTTCTTTCAAGGGGGTGTGAACGAAGAATTTAACCATACTTTTAAAGGGGGGTGATCGGGATTTTGGCTTAAATAATACACTAAATTCTTTTGTTACCCCCCCCCCCCCCCCCCACCCCCACCCCCCGGGTTGGCTATAGGTTCGCCACGTCTTACATTTTAACATTACATTTCTATCGTTTTATTTTTATTTAAAAAATTTTAAGATTGAAAAACTAATTTTGTTACGGGTGTTGTTGCTATATTTAGTGTTCTACGTCGATCTTTCACTTGTATATACATATATGAAACTAGTGGTTATGATCTTGATTTAAATGTGTAGAGTGTTCTTGGAATCATTCTTGGTGGTGGAGCAGGGACCAGACTATATCCTCTAACAAAGAAAAGAGCTAAGCCTGCTGTTCCTTTGGGAGCTAATTACAGACTCATAGACATACCTGTCAGCAACTGCTTAAACAGCAATGTAAACAAGATTTATGTTCTTACCCAATTCAACTCTGCTTCACTTAACCGTCATCTGTCGCGTGCGTATGCAAGCAACATGGGTGGCTACAAGAATGAAGGCTTTGTTGAAGTTCTTGCAGCCCAACAAAGTCCCGAGAATCCCGACTGGTTCCAGGTAATTGTTAACAATCAACTGAGTGAGTGAGTTTAGACTCGGTGAGTTGGATTTTTTATGCGTGTGATTTATGTTTAGTTGTGGACAATGAATAGGGTACAGCTGATGCTGTAAGGCAGTATCTATGGTTGCTTGAAGAACAAAATGTGTTGGAATTTTTGGTTCTTGCTGGTGATCATTTGTATCGTATGGACTATGAAAAGTTTATTCAAGCACATAGGGAAAGCGATGCTGATATAACCGTTGCGGCGCTGCCCATGGATGAGAAACGTGCCACTGCGTTCGGTTTGATGAAAATTGACGAGGAAGGTAGGATAATCGAGTTTTCAGAAAAGCCGAAGGGAGAAAAGTTACAAGCAATGAAGGTATGAAGATAGTCAAATTTGAACGTTCAAGGGATGGCATGGTGATAAACTGCCTTAACCCCTTGAAGGTCATGTGCCAGCTCTGGTTAGCAGGGTATTGGTGGGCCCGTGAGTTTACCCTAACAGGCTCTCATGGTTGTGAATAAAAAGGAAAAGATAGTTGAATTTGATTGTATCTTCTTTGAGTTAATGTCATTGATTTAATATATTCACTTTAGGTTGATACTACCATTCTCGGCCTGGATGATAAGCGCGCACAAGAAATGCCATTTATTGCAAGTATGGGCATATACGTTTTTAGTAAGAATGTTATGCTGGATTTGCTAAGAGAGAAGTTTCCAAAGGCGAATGACTTTGGAAGTGAAGTAATTCCAGGTGCAACTTCAATCGGCCTGCGGGTAAGTTTAGGTGTTTAGCTTATGGATTTTCCCATTTCTTAATGATTTATCATAATTCAGGGGCGTTAGATTCTGATGCGACACAAACCTAATACGAAATTTGTAGGTTAGTGTTTAGATGGTACTTCCCATGTAGCTACACGGGCCGTGTTAGTTCAACCTGACGGGTTCTCGGGTTGACCCGTTTAACCTGTTTATTTTATTAAATGTTTATTTATATCATAGCTCATTGGATATTTTGTGTCACAATTCAAAAGAGAAATGAGCATGTGGCTATATAGTTTAAACATAATATTTTATATATATTTGAATTTTCTGTTGTAAAATTTGATATTTTAGAGAATATGCAAAAAAGTAAGAATAAAATAAAATATATTTTCGGGTTAAGTTAGTGCCAACCCGTGAAAACACATTTCATGTACGGGTTCATGTGTTTGACACGACTTTCGAGTTTGTGTCAAATTTCCAGGTTCGTGTTTGGTTCGACCTATTAACCCACAAACACGCCCAATTAAAAATGATCTGAAGAGTTTATGTAGATCATACGCCTAAACATTAAGACAATTGTTTCATTCGTTTTAGGTACAAGCCTACCTGTATGATGGTTACTGGGAAGACATCGGTACCATTGAGGCTTTCTATCATGCAAATCTGGGGATCACCAAAAAGCCAGTACCAGATTTCAGGTCAGCTTGTTATACAACTTACCATAAACTTGTTAAATTGACAACATAACAAACAGAAAATATGTCATTCATCGGTCTGCAGTTTCTATGATCGGTCTGCACCAATATACACACAACCACGATACTTACCACCTTCAAAGATGTTGAATGCCGATGTTACACAGAGTGTCATTGGTGAGGGTTGCGTAATCAAGGTACTTACTGTAATCTTTTAGGATTTATAATTTAAGGTTTAGGGTGTAGACATGTTCTGACGGGGGTAGAATTTTATTTGTACTACAGAACTGTAAAATTCATCATTCGGTGATTGGTCTTCGGTCATGCATTTCTGAGGGTGCGATTATTGAAGACACTTTGCTCATGGGAGCTGACTACTATGAGGTAGCTAACCTTCTTTTAGAAATATAGTGTTAGTTTTCTCTTTTTTTTTTTTGTAGGAAATGAATGATGGGTTGCGTTTATATTTGAGCAGACTGATGCAGACAGAAGACTGTTGGCGGCAAAGGGGAGTGTACCAATCGGTATTGGAAAGAATACTCACATCAAGAGAGCGATTATAGACAAAAATGCTCGAATTGGAGATAATGTGAAGGTAAATAATCAGTTAGATATATAGATATAATCATCATCATCATAATGTTGAACTGATAATCTGTATTGTTAAACTTGCAGATTATAAACAATGACAATGTCGAAGAAACAGCACGTGAGACAGACGGTTACTTCATTAAGAGCGGAATTGTGACGGTGATCAAAGATGCCTTGATTCCAAGTGGCAGAATAATATGAGATGTCGAGTTGTTTACTCGTTAGCGTGGGATATTTTCGTTCATGTTGCTTGTTTTTTACGTGCTATTTTATTTAAGATCCGGGTTTGGACCCGATTGTACAAAGGATTAAGCTTTCATGTTTTTTTATAAGTAATCGATTTCAGCCATTTATTGATCGAGGCAATAGCGATCTAAGCCCTTTGATCGACTGTATGTTCACTCCGTATAAATACAAAATGAAGTTCTGAGGATACAAACACATGCACACATCAAACAGCAACTTCATACCATGAATCTACCGCTCCTTTACAACAAAATTAACATAATGTGTGGCTGGATTCTCTTTTAACCCCGGCCCAGGCCAAGTTAAGAGAACTAACCATCAGCACTATGAACAACAATCAAAGAATATATACAACTTATTGACCCGAGTTACTTCTGCTCTGTCTACTCACGGACTCAAGTTGCAATCCCGCAAATATGCCTGATCATAATCCACATACTTGTTCCAGTAGCCTCTAAACTTGGGTATCCCTATCTCGAGCCATGGCTTCAAATTCCCGTTGTAGTGAACCACTGCCGCTCTTTCAATCTCTTTCTGGCTCACACTCGGGTTGTACCCAAGCCCAAGTACATGCCATGACTTTTCTAACGCGTATACCCGTTTCCAGAATGTTATCAAACCCGGTGGCAACGTCCCCAGCTTCCAAAGTTGTCTATCGTGATTCTGCATCCAAATACGACAAACCATCACGAGACCGTCAAAATTTAAGTATTTGAGGCATTAATTTTAGTGAAGCGCTTACCAAATTTTGCCACGAGTGGTAAACGTCTGTAATGTTTTGTTTCTTCCATTCCTCAAGATCGAATACATTCATTCCATACGCCCATCCACAAGCACGCGGGTCAAAGTTTTTAGCGATGATGGGGTTTGAGAAGTTGAGGTAACGGTCAAACCGATGGAAGTTTTCCCCACACGTCTCAACGGCACCATTCACCTTGCCTTTCAGATCAATAGACCAAAGACCACTCAAATCCTTCTGAACCACTATATCATCATCCAAGAACACCACTTTACGCAACTTTGGAAAAATCTCTGGAAGGTAAAACCGAAGATGGTTCATCATTGACAGATACTTCGGGTTGCGGAACTTCAGATTGGAATCAGGCTCGGACCCCTTATGCGTTTTGAAATAATAATCAATCATGTTCCGAGAAGCTAACTGTTTAAGAACCGGGCTGTAACTTGCATTCAGC
This sequence comes from Helianthus tuberosus, assembly GCA_030545235.1. NCBI lineage: Eukaryota > Viridiplantae > Streptophyta > Magnoliopsida > Asterales > Asteraceae > Helianthus > Helianthus tuberosus. Next base: position 75,804,102 of record CM060451.1, on the reverse strand, counting down.
CATGTGAATTCATCGATGTTCTGAACTTGGATTGTAGCCTTCCCGGGTGGGTTTGAAAGAAACCACATCCTCATTGCAGCGTAATTCAGCTTGTCAGTAACAATGTGGAACACATGTTTTGAAGGATCCTGCAATGCTTACACGTTAACAATCACAACTTTTAATATACCATCACAAGATCAACTTTTAATATACCTTGGCATTTGTAACAGTTGAATTGACAACCACTGCTGTAGCTAGCACATTATCCGAAAACAGTGCATAGTGGAACAGGTTCGGGTCATCAAGCTTTTCTTGATTTGGGAATTGTTGTGCAGAAGAATTTAGAGAATAGTATTCGGTAGAAAGACGTAAAGGAAGACAATGGAGGCCCTTAGGAACAGTTTTGGCAGTTAAGTGAGTCAAAAACAAGGCTTGTTTCTGATGGACACGAGCTTGTTCTTCTGTTGAGTGAATAATTGCACGCAGTTTTTTTACAACGGCTGTGCAATCGTCTTGTATTTGCTTTCCTTTTGCCAATGTTTGATCCATCGCCTTTAGCTTGTCATAGGTGCTAAATTGTCATAATGCATAAGCAAAATATTAAAACAAAAAACAAAAAAAAAATACTATAGCTCACGATTCATTTATGCAGAATCTAAAAATAAAGCTTTACCCTTTTGGTAAATCTGCATCCTTGGTTGCATCACCAAGTGCTCTTTGGACTTCCTTCACACGGGTCCGAAGTTCCCTACTAAATTGAGCATTTGTTCGTGTTGCTGTAAGGGAAAGGTAAACTCTTGCCCTAATCAACTGATCCTTGAGATACCGAACACGGTTATCTACTATAACATGTTCATTCGGTTTATCACTTTTAGTTTTCGCAGGTTCCCTTTTACCAGGTTTCTGAGCCTCGGGTTTAGTTTCCTAAAAGATCAACATTAACACAAATTAAGCCCGCATGTTAAGCTAAATTTGCGCTTCATCTAACAGATTTTATCGAGCATATAACTTTTTTGAGTTGACGAGTTTTATAATCGACATTAAAAGAAACCAAAATCTTGGAATTAAGATGCAGACACGGAGTTACTTTCAAACCAACCACGAATGATTGCTTGATGAACATACGGTTATAAATTATAAGTCGATAACGAACATCTGAACATGATCATAACACTATCAAACAGATCAAAGTCAATACTTTGCACATTTTAATTAACACATCTTATGCCAACCTACAAATACAGCTAGACATGAATGATTGACAGATCACAAGAGGCATGAAAGTGACAGCACAACAACATTTCAACAATTAAATACTAAAAAACTTACAGATTTAGTAGCTGATGATGAATGCTGAGGCAACTCAGCCACCTTCACCTTCAAATTCTCCTTATTTTCAACCGATTCCACTCGGTTTTGACCTTGAGTAACTTGCTTGATAGGATTGTCTTCTTGAGACAAAACAATAGTTTCAATCCCCTTAGATTCTGCCCAAATTTCAGTGTCAAAATTCTCATTTAAACCAATCATAAAAAAAAAAAAAATTAACTAATTAAGATATTATATTGTTAAATAAACCTTCATTAAGCTGTCTAATTCTCCTAGAGCTTTCACCATCAACATGTTCAACAGATCTACTCAAATTTTCCACATGAACATCACCTAATGGCTCCTTTAGGGTTTCAGATAACTCCTAAAAAAATAACAATAAATTCAAATTAATAACCTTTTTTTATAAATACTAATTTATAAATCAAATTAGTAAATCACTAAATCTACCTACCTCAGGAAGCAAATTTAGGGGTCTAACATCTCGATTCAACGACTGAAACAAAAGCAAAAAAAAAAAAAAAAAAACCCTAAATCAACAAAAGTAACAAATTCAATTGAAAAAAAGAAGAATCAAATGAAGTATTACAAGTGTTGAGGGCTCCTGAATGAATTCAAACGAAGCTGCATGAACAATTAGAACAAATTCATTAGACAAAAGAGATTCAAACAGTTTGTGAATAAGATCTAGAGATAGAGAATAAGAAGATTACAGAAGGTAGTGAGCTTGTCGGTGTAGAGAACAATGGGGGCGAGAACCGTCAGGAAAAGTAGAACCAGAACTGGCTTTCTGAGCGACAACTTCAGCTTCATCTTCAGAAACTATTGAAGAAGATAAGAGGTGAGGGTTGGTGATGAAGGGTCTTTATTGGATCTGAATGGTGGTCATGTTGTTGTTGTTAAAGTGGGTTTGAAAGGGGATGAAGGGAGAAAATAGCAGGTGCAGGGTGAGCTCACAGGAAAGATAGAAAGGGGAGATGAAGATGACGATACGAATGAAGGGGAGTTTGTTTGTAAGAGAATCTCAAAAGTGTCGGCGATTATATTTGGATGGTACTCCGTTTTTCATGTCACTATGTATTTTATATATATATATATATATATATATATATATATATATATCTATAGGGGGCCGCTAGAATGAGAACCACCACGAGTTATGAGAACCGCGAGAACCAAGTGCCACGGAGGGCCGTTGACCACGAAATTTTTTTTACACCTAGATCCGTATATTTTAAGGCCGGGTGTAAATTTTGGGTTCAAACGGCGCGCCCGAGGGGGTAGTTTTTTACGCCCAAAGTTTGGGTTTTTTTAATTTTTCTTTTTTTTTAACCAAACTTTGGGCGTAAAAAACTACCCCCTTGGGCGCGCCGTTTGAACCCAAAATTTACACCCGGTCTTAAAATATACGGATCTAGGTGTAAAAAAAAATTCGTGGTCAACGGCCCTCCGTGGCACTTGGTTCTCGCGGTTCTCATAACTCGTGGTGGTTCTCATTCTAGCGGCTCCCTATATCTATAAATATAATAAAAGAAACCAATTGATGGACACGTGTCGATACGAGAGACATCTATATTTTAGTTTTCCCGCCATATATCTATGTTTATTTTTATCTTAAAAATTACAAGTTTTAAAATAATTTATCAAGTTATCCTATATTTTAAGTCGACGTTTATCTATAATTATATCTCTATATTTATATTTATCTTCTAATATAATCTTTATATACTTATCTTTATTTTATTATTTTGCGAGTAAATTGCACAAAACATCCTTTATGTTTCCTCAAACTTGCAGGTTCCAGCCTTAATGTTTAAAATTTGCTAAAAACATTCTTTAAGTTTATTTTTGTTGCTGGTTTAATCTTTTATAACTAACAAAGTTAATTATCTCATTTTATTTCCCTCACATGCCTAAATGTGAGGGTCCCACTATCGTTTGATGACCGACATCAACTGTATCACAAAATGGAACGGAGATGTGGTGCAAACGCAAAACTGCCTGAAACCCAATCAAAATTGCCTCTGTTTTCACCGGAGATGTAATCCAAACACAATTGGATCTCTTAAATTTGTGGGGCCATTCACATGGCGCAAGCCCCTTTTCATTCCGAGCTATCAACATCCACTTGGAGGAGAGATCCAGCCCGCGTTTCGCTGACTAAATGCCAAACAAGCCATATTTGCAGGTTGATAGCCTCACGTTAGTTCTGTATGTGAATTCAAATTGAAAAGTGTTGTAATTGTTTTCCTCTTTAGTTTTGATTACTTGATTGAGATTACATGTATTAAATATAGAAGAATAAAAACTAATATTTAGGTACAAAGCAATGGGTCATGAATAGGGAAAGAAGAAATAATTGGATTTAATTGACTGAATGTATATTTGGGTGCAAAATTCACGTTTCTTTGAATTGTTAATAGATTCATTTCATACTCAAAAGTCTCTAAAGGCGGTGGCTGAGGGCCTGAGGCTTTTTATTTTTTATTTTTTTACACTTAATAATAATAACTATTTAATATTTTATTGATCCAACCACATGTAACACACACGTTTTTAACCTGTTAATAAATTAAAAAACAACAAAGTAAAATGTTATAATTTTTGTAATACACAAGTTTATAACCTAATAATAGAAAAAAAAAAACAAAGTAAAATGTTTTAATATGTAAATAGTATATCAAAGTTCTTTTTACCAAAAAGGTATTTTGACGACTGTGTGTGTTAACTGATTACATTATATTTATTCAAGCCGTATAGTACACGTGCTTATTCAACTCATATTATACACGGGTAATTAAAGATATAACTTTTTTATTATATAAAAATATATTTAATTAACCCGTGTAATACACGGGGTTCTAACCTAGTATATATATATATATATATATATATAGTGTGAGGTTCATTTGGGGAACACTAAAAAAGTGGGGAACAGTGGGGAACTGACTCAAACGAACTCCGATTGGACTCATTCCAGCGGCTTTGGAACCGTCTTGTCGAACCCTAACTATGATCTCTTAACCCTAAACCCTAAATCATAACCCCTAAACCCTAAATATATTAGGGTTTGGCTTTTAGGGTTTAGCGTTAGGGTTTAGGGTTTAGCTATAGGGTTTAGCTTTAGGTTTAGCCTTTAGGGTTTAGCTTTTAGGGTTTATAGTTTAGATTTTACGGTTTAGCTTAGGTTTTAGCCTTATTTTTTAGATTTAGGGTTTAGAGTTTAGGAGTTAGGATTTAGGGTTTAGGGTTAAGAGATCTTAGTTAGGGTTCGACGAGCCGGTTTCAACGCCGCTGGAATGAGTCCAATCGGAGTTCGTTTGAGCCGGTTCCCCGCTGTTCCCCACTTTTTTAGTGTTCCCCAATGAACCTTCCCCTATATATATATATATATATATATAGAACATTAACTAGTGGGTGGCATGTGTGGAAACCTGATTTCTAATTAGATAAAAATGTAGACGTAGTGGTAAAAATAATGTTGATGATGGAATTTGGTTGACATTCGTTTTGTTTATTGTAGCATTGATATGAGACTGCGATACCGGTACTTGATATAACAATCGAAATAGAAAACTTAAAAAATAAAGTTGTGATGGATCCATAAGGATGTCGATACGTGTTTTACATCGATCGAAAACTATGTAAAGGAATGACGGTAACATTTTAGAAGTATTAATACCGGTACCGATGTTTTTCGATTGGTACAACTCGGTTCGTTTTAAAAAAGTTATACACGTATTTAGTTTTTGTCATAAAAAACGAACGAAAGTTATCAAAGAGAAATAAAAGAGTAAATTACAAGTTTTGTCCTTTGTGTTTACACCAAATTGAAGGCGCTGTCTATTAGCGCAAAGTTGACAAGTTTTGTACTTAATGTTCAAAAATCTTACCTCGAAATAGTGCTCCAAACGACAAAAACGTTGCTTCAATTCGGGTGTTTAAACTTCCAATTAACAAAAATAAAGTCATTTAGAGCACCGTTTTAAGATAAATTTTACATCAATGGCCAATGACGTCTGTTATAAATTATTTACAAATCTGTTTTCCTTTGTTAAAAAGATTATAAAATACATATATTAAACTACACGTTAGGAAAAACATATATTAATAGCTAGTGGGTTTTAAAAAGCATAAGAGGTATGTTGTGATGAGAGGGGGACCTTTTATATATTTTATAGCATGATCTATTATATTAAACATAATAATAATAATAATAATAATAATAATAATAATAATAATAATAATAATAATAATAATAATAATAATAATAGGAAAGGATCACCATCATAAACGAAAAACTTCGTCCATATTGACATATGAGGATGTAACGACTTTGGAGGGTTTCAAAATTCGTTGGGTTGAATAGTGTTTAGTTATTATTTTTGTTGTATTTAATAAAGAGAAATTGTTTAGGTTTATGTGTTTATTTCGCTTGATTTTAAACAAATTGTATTTGTGTTGGTTTATTTAATTTGGTTAAGTAAACAGATGGAAGTGTCAATCCATTTAAAATTTGAATAAAATATAAAAAAGGTATTTTGTAAAGCTAACTCACCAACATATACGACTTGAAACCAATTAATATAACATTTCAAACCGTTTATGATAGCTGAACTCGTTTTACCTCTTGATCATAACTGATTTTTAACGTGTTAAAAACCCTTCAACGTGTTAGTATGTTTGATTTGTTTCAATAAATGGGTTATGTTGGTTGTATTATTGTCCCAATATGTGAAATGAGTCTTGATTAGGGTTGATGTCTTTGACACGAATAAATGTGTGGGTCTTGTTTGAGTACATCAATTCAACCTACCAACTCAAACCTATCAATTCGCCAAACCGACACAATTTTCACCCACAAGGTTTGGCACCACAATGTGTAAGTTTAGATTTTTCAAAAAAAAGGAATCACGACTATTGTGAGGAAAGTAGATGTTTGTGTCCTCATTTGTTTCGTTTTGTTCATATTCAATATATATTATTGATATGTCACAAGGAACCAATAGTTGCGAAAATTAACATTAAATGTATTGAGGTGAGTTCACTATTTGCAAAAACCATGTATACTTAACGACCAATTTTATAGTTTGTTTTAATCTTTCTGTAAATTACGATTTCAAGATCGACGCATGTTACATCATATGCATTTCATTGATAGGTCAATGGCGAAAATTATTGTTAGGTGTGTGAATAAAAAGGTTACTATTTATGAGTGATTATGACATTACAACATATTACAATTAAGAATGTTGATTAAATTAATGATGTTGCTTAAATGTTTACAAAAGCTTGGTACACATAAAATGTCCTATTTCATAGTCATACTTATATATTATGTGTAACTGTTTGTTCAGAATTACTATAGTATGTACAATACACTACATTATGATCGTGTTACATATAAGACACAGGGTTACACAAACGACTACCACCATAGTCCATATACACGATTATCATGAGATGACAACTAATTCATCTAGCTATTATGCGTGTATAGCATTGAGGTGATAACTCAAGCAGTATTATAAAATGTCATGTGTCTTATTGTGTGACATTCTATATAATTTATTAGTAAATAATGTTTATATAAACCAAATGAGTGCAAACTCACAAAAGGTCCTTGTCTAGGTAATAAATATATTGATTACGATTAAAGGTTAACGCTTGACATTATAGACTAGGCCTTGTGGCCTTGTGCATTATAATGTGATGGCTAAAGGGTATACGATGTAATATATATTGAAGTGCGTATGTGATATAAAGGTCGGTCACATTTCAAAAGTACTTGCATAATTAGTGTGGGAAGGTGAATTACACTATGTGCCCTTTAAGTTTGTACTAATTGCTCTTTGACTAAGGCAATCACATCGGGTGTCTTTTATTGTAACACCCGTCTTGTTTTTATGAGAATTTAACGTAAATGCGCATGATTTTATATAAAATGGTACATTATCTCAAAACAAGTACAAATTTTTTTGATTTTAAGTGATCATATACAAGTTGATTACTTAACTAGTTCCAATATCCAAAACACGATTAGTAAATTGTTTATATTTTAGACATTGTCCAAAACAAAGTTAATCTAATGCGGAAGCTTCAAAAGATTGTGTTCGGTTCGGAAGCATCAACTTGATCGTCATCCGCGTACTTGCAATACCTACAAACTGAAATTTTGACAAATATTAGTGTTAGAGTTCTTAGAAATATTGCTTAATCGAAACCACGCTTAAAAACGGATTCGATTAGCTAGGATATGCAGGACTTAACAAAAATGTCAAGACTCTACCATAACTTACGGTATCTACCGTAAGTTACAATAGTCGCTGGAAAACTTTGGTCTGCCGTAAGGCAGTAAAGAACTGCCGTAACCTTTTTTATTTCTACCGTAAGTTACGGTAGATACCGTAACTTACGGTAGTCTCTGAAAGTTTATGTTTTGATTTATTTTGTTTATTTCACTCAAAACCCAAATCTCGGATTCCTCATTTTTAACGCCCACGCTCCCATCATCGGTTTGCGTATTTAATGTTTCACTACCCGTCGCTCGGGCTCAAAATCTACAAGTAAGTTACTACCGTTATTCGATCCATACCTTCTCTTAGTGACCCGTTTAGTTCACCCTTATGGACTTCATCATTCTAACAAACCAACACTCTAAATCCTCGTATTCTAATATGTCATTTATTAACAATCACAAAAGACCAATTAACCATATTACGAAGCATTAGCCACGCATTACTTGATTATTCGACCCGTTTGGCTCATCTATGGAATCCTCCATTATGATGACTACCAACGAGACCTAACAAATTCTTGACCTATTATTCAGTATAACGAACATTATCGCTTTAAATCAACACAACTTTTATTCTACAAATTCAACTACACATATGCTAATTATCAATATTCACCCAATGTAACGAATCAAGTTACATACTTGCATAATTCATCAACATTAGTTTCTAACCAAAATTACCCATTCCTGGGCTTGTCAACCTTAGCGTATCACGTCCGTTCCATGGCTTACGCTTTTATAACTCAATTTTTAATAAGTGACGTTTTAGTCACTTCAACACTACAAATTCGACCATTGTTCAACCCGTTTGGTTGTTTAATGGAAACCACCATTTTACAACACACCAAACCTATTCTAACCAATATTTGATCCGTTTATTTATCTAGTGATCTTCGTCACTTCAACTAAATACCAACTTCATATATTATACTAATTTTAAAGTCTACTAACGAAAATACATAATTGAGCATGACGTAATGAAACCGTAGTTACGTACCTTTAGAGCGCTCCTTTCAACGCGTGTCTCTACCGGCTTGTCCGCTAGAGGATCCGGATTCCTTGCCTATAGAGTTCAACCATATATTGTTTAGAACTCCTTTCACAACATATCACGCATAATTCATCTCATCATTCTAATATGCGTTTTTATTCATAATTTTCTATATTTAGCTTTCTTTTAGGCATTTCAACAAACACCTAAAGGGCATTATTTTACATGGTTCATTATCAAGTTCATAACTTGTTATATAGCCAAAATTAACATCAATCGAACTATCTTATATAAATGTTAACCTCAATAATTCTGAAATCACTTCATAAATATCAGATTACACTAGAACAACAATCAAAATCCTAGTGTTTATCAAGTTTCACAAAACCCACTAATCACCTTCAATGGTGTTCATGGAATTTACTAGAATTAAGCATGATTTCAACATGTACTTGTCTAGGGTTTACTCCTAGACACTACAATGTTCCTATTTCATCTTTATATCACACATGCATCATCAGATTTCGAGTTTCACAAGTTCATCTAAAATTTAAGATGGAACCAAATAGTAAAATTTTGCATACCTCATGATCCCTTCACTGAGGTGATCACTAATCTATGCTTGGATTTTGATTTGGGCTTGATTTGCTCCTTCAATTTGGTGAATTTTTGTGTTTTAGGGTTGAAGCTTGAGACCTCCTCCTTGGTCTGGTTGAAATCGCAGGACACACCACGTATGTGTGTGTTTTGTGTTTAATATTTGATTTAATTGAAACTTTAATTCATTTGCCCATTTCTAGTCCCTCCACTTTACACAAGTTTTTATAAAGGGTATTTTAACCATGTTTGTTCTATCATTTCAAGCTTTTTAACTAACTAGGTTGTTTATTCCTAGTTATTTTACCTTGACAATTACCGTCATTTAATTTATAATATAAAATCTATATTTTTGGGGTGTTACATTTATATTTACATTTTTATACACGTTTTATCCTTTAGATCAAATCCGGTTAAATTTTAATGTTAAAGACGGTCATGTGCCGCTCACGTGAGGGCATAATGGTCTTTTTGTTCTAATAAGGACTAATCTTGTAACTAACGGAAAACTTATTCTAATAAGCATTTTTTCCACTACAAATATGAGAACCAACATCGATTAGCAGAACGCCAGAAAAGTCGTTACCGTCCAAAATCAGACATTCATATGGTGGTGTTAAATACAAAGTCGTCTCCAGCGACTCGTTGCTTGAAACTCACGACCAAGAAACCACCACTAATCTTTGGGTATTTGTCAATTTACAAAGTTTTGTTGAAACCCATTTGCAATGGTCTTCCTCTAGCCAATTTTAGGTTCCCCCTTGTAAACCCAAAACCAGTTCCCCTCTTCAAATAACAACAACTAAAAAAGATGAAGTGCTTGAGATTTAGGTTGTTGGCCAGGACGAGTGGTGGAGGTGCCGATGACGTTATTCCCTTTAGCTGACAATGTTCTTAAATAACAGTGTTGGAGACGATCAGCGTACGATGGTGGTTATTGCAGGTGGTGACGGTGGTCGTTTGGAACTGGTTTAGCATTTTATATACTTTTGAGTAAATTACAAAAATCGTCCTTTATGTATGTCACTTATTGCAAATTGTGTCATTTATCTTCAATAATTACAGAAAACGTACTCGATGTTTGCAAACCTTTGCAAGTTATGTCATTTAGCCCTAACTCGGTTAATTTTTTGTGATTAAATATGACCAAATGGACCCCACATGAGGGTATTTTGGTCATTTTACTCTCATGTGGGATCCATCTGGTCATATTTAACCACAAATATACCCTCATGTGGGGTCCATTTGGTCAGATTTAACCATAAAAATTATCTGAGTTATGTCTAAAGGACATAACTTGCAAGGGTTTGCAAACATCGAGTACGTTTTCTGTAATTATTGAAGACAAAGGACACAGTTTGCAATAAGTGACATACATAAAGGACGATTTTTGTAATTTACTCTATACTTTTAGATTTATATAAGTTTCACTAAATTACACAAATAGTCCTTTAGATTTATTTTTATGAGTTTTATTTTGTTTATTTTTAATTAAAAAGTATATTGACCGTTTTACCCTCTCATGGCTGCCTTTAACATTAAAAACTATCTGGATCTAGTCTATAGGATAAAACTTGCGTAGAAATGTAAACATAAAGGGGCTCTAGTGTAATTACGTTGGTTAAAGGACATCGCTTCGCTTGCAATATGATATAAACTTAAAGGACAAGTGCAATTCACTCTAAGAGGGTGTTTGTTTTTTGTGAAACACACTTCATAACCTCTTATATCTGCCCCACGCAAATCACGTGTAAACGTTTGAGTCCGCAGCGTGTTTGTTTCTGAAAGTGATTTCATTAAAAAAAACCTCTACTAAACCTCTTTCCTCTCGCACAGACATAACCTCTTCAAGGCTCTTCTATACCTCTCTCTTTCAAAACACATCTCAAAAACCCCTACCATCCTTTTCTCCATAGCCGACACCTGCATCTTCTCCGGCCGACACCTCCGCCTCCTCCGCCACCCCACATCTCTGTCGCTTCTCTGCCTCCGTCGACCCCACCTCCGTCGCGGTGTGGGACGCAATCGACTTTCGACAGTTAAAAAACGCACTCAAACTCTCCACAACTTTGCTCACTAAGGTGCTGTTTTCACCTTCATTCTCGTAAGTCCACTCTTCATTCTCGTTTTATATTGATTTAGAATGAATGAACTATATGCGATAGTGTTATTCTTGATATGTCATTGTTAATTTGAAGATTTCATGATTTAATTGAAATTTTGAGAGTTAATTTGCCACATAGTTTTAGTATATAAAATGGCTCAGTTTGACCTGACCAGATTTAAACTTTTCTTAATCGATCTTGACCCGTCACCACACCTGACCAGACTCATAAGCTAAAAATTTTCAAGTGTTAGTTTTTATCTGAAATAAGTTCAAGTTTGGCAATTTTTGTCATCAGCTAGAAGTCACAACCAAGCATCCTTTTTCTCCATATAATGTAATCATGATTTAATTGGACTTTTGATTTAATTAGATTTCATATTTCTCAAATACAATAGAGGATTAGTATTAGTATATTGAAGATGAAATACGAAGAGTTAATTTACCATATAGTTTTCTCTAGTATGTGAATGAGTTTTGAATGAACTTATTAGATGATTACTATACAAATTTAAGAAGCTTTTTTTATTAGGATTTATGTGGAAATTGGAGTTTGATGCTAGAGAAACTCAGAAAGTAGGATTTATGATTGTTTCACAAATATTTTTTATAAAAGAGGGTTTGAGCGATGAATTGTTTACAGAATACAATCAACCCAATGTTTTGCATAATAGGCAAGTGCACGTTGATGCTGATGAAGGCGAGGTTGAAGCACATGGTACTGCATCAGATCGGGAATATATGACTCAGTTACGAGATGAGATTGTTGAGCAGTTAATGCAAAGCATGGATTTAATGATTTAAAAAATGTTATTGTCTTTTTATGAATATTATTTCAGTATTGTATAACTATTATTTATGTTTGAATGTTAAAAAACTCTTTTAAGTTAAATAAAATCAGTTTATTTATATTTCAAATAATCCCCCAAATCTGCACACTCTCAGATCACACACTCAACACTCACCATGACCGACGGTGATGTAACACCCCAAATTCTCATATGACCTAAAAGTATAATGTGTAGCGATGTTTTAATAAAAAAAATAGGATTATGTCAAAAAATTAAAAGTTAGTAAAAGAAAGATGGTTAAGTTAAAAGGTAAAGTACTAAAGTGAATGGGGATTTAATGATGAGGGACTAAATGTGTAAATAATGTTATAAAATGATAAAAAAAAGAAACCAGACAAGCCTGGTGTGTGTACGATCGTGAGAAGCCAGGAGGGGGATCCCTTCCCTCACAAAACCCTAAATCACTAGATTCCATCAATTGAAAGCCAGATTATTGAAGAATCGAATGCATGACCTAAGAATCCTGATTATCTAAGTGTTCTTGATCTCAAGTAAGTTAAATTTTGTGATTTGATGATGTTTGATTATGTGGGGTTTGTATGATTCGTGAATGTAATTCAAAATTCAGTATGATTAATGGTTGCTATGAAGGTCTAGACATCATTAGATGCTAAATTTCGAATATGAACATGATTAGGGCAAAACCCACTTGCATGTCAAGTAATGTTTAGCAATTGTGAAGTTTTGTATGTTAATTTGATTGTTGATTCATGAAATTGTTATGAATAATTGATTTAGAACTATGTGCTCATGATTTGAATGGTAGATTTCAAAATAGTAGGATGTTTATGTTAATCAATGAGAAGAACTATGGAAATTGTGCTTAGGATGCTTGTACATTGTGCCAAACTAGTGATACACACACAAGGTGTTCGACGAAATGCCTAAGTGAGTTTAGTTATGGTTTTTACATGAATGCTTGTTAAGATTGATGCAACTTCTTTATGATAATGATGTATGTGAATAGTAGACGCCATAACGTATTATAAGGATTGTGAAAGTATTGTTTATGAAAGCTAAAGTATGAGATTATGACATATAGGCACGAAGAAGGAAGAAGGCGCAAGTCACTCGAAGGCACAAGCATCTCAAGATCGCGGTAAGTTCATATGAACTTTATGTACTCTACTTGTAGATTCATGAATGATAATATTTAGTACTATGAATTTAGTGTAAGTTTTCTTATGATTTATGATTGAACAGATGCAAAGAGTTTATATGGAGAAATGTCCAAAAGATGGTGTTGTAGTAAATTTGAAATGACCCTTCTAATGGGTTGGAATGATAAGTAAATTGATTGTTGGAATGTTTGGGAATTTGACTTGTTCATAACGGGTCAAATGATGTAAGTACATTTAAAGATATGGTGTGTAGCGATTCATTACAAATGAATCGAAAAGTGGTATGATGAATGTTTCCGAAAGAGAGTGATAATGTTAGTAAAGAAACATGTTATGTTAACGGGTCGAATAATGATACGGAAGTAAAGGAATTAAGTGTTTTGTTGTTATATATGATAGGTAAATCTCATGATTAATTGCGGTGCGCTCGGACCGAACACACACGCAACGTCGACCTTATGCGCTTCCGGTCCAAGTTGTTTATTTTGATGGGTTAACTTACCATTTTGTGTAGTAAATGTTAATTAGTAAGTGTCTAGTTGTTAGTAAGAAGTTTGGATCCTAAACTTTTGTGTATTTGTACAAAATGTTCATGGCGAACCTTGTAAGGTCTTATCTTTTGTTATGTTGGAAAATGTCTTAGTATTAATTAAAATGGTATTGTTAAAAGCAGGGAGAAAAGTTCTTATTACGAACGGGTCATGTCAAAATTTTTGTAAAACTGTAAGAATGTTTATGTTGTTGGTCGAGTGAGTAAATTTTGGGAGTTACAAGTTGGTATCAGAGCCTAAGTTTGAGGGATTTAAGCATCGAGTGCTTGAACTCAAAATGAAAGCTCGTGAGAAGTGTGTGTTCGTTCCGCGGCGCAAGGCAAGTAAGTATTTTAAAAGTTGAAATTTTGCATTACAAATAATTTAGTCACAGAATGTTATGAATGGTTACGGGATGTTGTGGAAAAGATGTGGGATGAATCGGATCAGTTTGGGGGCTAGAACGGGTCAAAATGGGGTAAAAACATGAAAAAATCAGCATTGTACGTTGGGCGTCACCATAAGCTACGGTGGCTACCGTAGCTTACGGTAGCACCTGGGATAAAATAGTCACCGTAAGGCAGTAGCCCAGTACCGTAAAGGAAAAGGGGCCACCGTAAGCTGCGGTAGCCACCGTAGCTTACGGTGGTGGCCATTTTCAGCCAAATTCTTACATGATGTTCTGTTTGATGATTTTATCGCACTAGGAGTATTAAAAACGTTGTATTAAGATTTTAAAGCATAAGAAAAGTGACACCAAGGTATATTGGATAAAGAATGCTATGATGTTGGTTGTCGGAAATGTTGAGATTCCAAAGAAAGTTTAAGTATGATTTAGTCGCGAGTAATTTCTTTTACGTATTGGAAAGAATGAGAGCTACGTATTACTAACATGGTTATATGATAGAAAGGATGAATGAATGTCTAAAATAAATAATGATACGATACGATCGTCAATGACGATAAGGCATGAAGTATGAATGATGAATGGAATGTGTCATGATAAAATGCTGTGAAAACATGATGGTGGGAAGTATGAAATGAAATCTAATGAATGTAATGAATGTTTTACGTAGATGGCTGATGTGGTAAATGTAAATGATGACGATGAAGCACGCCGAAATGAAATGAGAACAATGATTGTGGAAGAAGTAGAGAAAGCGATTGAAGCTAGTATTCCTCGACTAGCTCAAGAGGTGGAAGGTTAAGTATTGGGGGTAATCGATACTCTAGTAACGTCCATGGTGGAAGAACTAAAAGAGATGATTAATGAACTACAAACAAAGAAAAGTACTCGAAGGTGCACGTACAAGGAATTCATGGCATGTAACCCCTTGCCGTACAAAGGGGAAATTGACCCGATAGCTTGTCAAAGATGGATTTCAAGCACCGAGGCAGTGTTTATAAGAAGTAGATGTGAAGTGGAGGATCAAGTGATGTTTGCTATGGGCCTCCTACAACTCCAAGCAAAGGATTGGTGGGATGCACATTCGAAGGAATTGGGGGATGACAAAGTACAAACATTAACATGGCAAGAGTTCAAAGAGCCATTTCTGAAATATCATAGCCCACAATCCGCACTTGATAAGATTCAAGAAGACTTCTTATGTCTTCGACAAAAGGATGAAACGATTGACGAAATAACGAATAAGTTCCTCGAGAAGGTGAAATTTTGTGGGGAGATAGCGGGGACAGGAAGGTTGAAAATCATACGTTATCATGCTATGTTAAAGGCTGAATATCGGGAGTTTGTAAATCCCTCCAAGTGTGCAACGTTGAATGAATTAATCGACTGGGCAAGAGATAGGGAGATCGAGTTAAGAAGGCAAGTTGAACGGGGAGAGAAAAGGGTGGCGGAGAAGCCCACCAACACAAATCCATTGAAAAAGGCAAAATATCAAGATCAGAACAGGAAAGGGAAGACAAGTAGTGGGATTCCGACTTGCAAGACATGTGGGAAACATCATTCGAGTGAATGTTTGTTGGGAAAGAAAGGATGCTACAAATGTGGGCAAGAGGGACATCCGTATTATAGGTGCCCCGAAAACTCAAAAGCGTGTTACAATTGTAATCAAACGGGACACATTAAAGCGGAATGTCCGAAACTCCAACAAGGGGCAAAGAAGGATGGAAAGAAGGATGAGTCTTCCAAGGCTCGTGGGAGGATGTTCCAGTTAACCTCGGATGAAGCTAAGACTAGCCCGGATGTGGTCTCAGGTATATTCTTGGTTAATTCTATGCCTATGAATGTATTATTTGATTCCGGGGCTAGTAGATTGTTTATTTCTAATGAATTGTTAGTTCATCCATCGTTTAAGCTTGAAAGGATGTTAGTACCCTTAGAAGTGGAAGTTGCTGATAGTAAAAGCTATTTGTTACATGATATTTGTAGAAACTGTAAGATCTTAATTGAAGACGAGGAATTTAGTATAGATCTTGTCCCGATGTACATGGGGGAATTTAAAGTAGTTGTAGGAATGGATTGGCTTGCCCAAAACCACGCTGAAATTCAATGTGAAAAGAAAGTCATTCATGTAGTAACCTCGGGGGGGGGGGGGGGGGGGGGGAAACGGGTAAGTGTTCAAGGAGATAGGGTCATCAAGTCGAAATTGTGTTCTATAATCAAAGCTGTTAAACATGTGAAGAACGGAGGTAAGGCGTATCTATCTTACGTGATTGACACCAATCGAGGTGTTCCAAAGCTCGAAGATGTGAATGTAGTGAACGAATATCCGGATGTATTTCTGGAAGATTTACCGGGGCTTCCGCCCGAACGAGAAGTGGAATTCAAGATAGAGCTTAACCCGGATGCAAAACCGGTAGCTAAAGCTCCTTATCGGTTGGCCCCAACCGAAATGAAAGAATTGATGACACAACTTCAAGAGTTGCTCGATAAGGGTTTTATTAAACCAATTGTTTCACCATGGGGAGCGCCCGTATTATTCGTGAAGAAGAAAGATGGTTCGATGCGAATGTGCATCGACTATCGGGAGTTGAACAAGTTAACGGTGAAGAATCGTTACCCGTTGCCCAGAATTGATGACCTATTTGACCAGCTTCAAGGGGCAAGTTGGTTTTCGAAAATCGATCTGCGGTCGGGTTACCACCAACTGCGTGTACGAGAAGAAGATGTGCCGAAGACTGCGTTTCGAACGCGGTACGGACATTACGAGTTTTTAGTAATGTCCTTTGGGCTAACAAACGCACTAGCTGCGTTTATGGATTTAATGAATCGGGTGTGCCGACCTATGCTTGATAAGTATGTAATCGTTTTTATTGACGATATACTAATATACTCCCGAAGTGAAGCAGAGCATGCTTTCCACTTACGTGATGTATTGGAAATGCTTCGCAGGGAAAAGTTATATGCAAAATTCTCAAAGTGTGCCTTTTGGCTTAGAGAGGTACAGCTGCGTTTATGGATTTAATGAATCGGGTGTGCCGATCTATGCTTGATAAGTATGTAATCGTTTTTATTGACGATATACTAATATACTCCCGAAGTGAAGCAGAGCATGCTTTCCACCTACGTGATGTATTGGAAATGCTTCGCAAGGAAAAGTTATATGCAAAATTCTCAAAGTGTGCCTTTTGGCTTAGAGAGGTACAGTTTTTGGGTCATATAATCGATGCGGATGGTGTCCAGTGGACCCGTCCAAAGTAGATGCGGTAATGAATTGGGTAACCCCGAAGAATCCGAGCGAAATAAAAAGTTTTCTAGGCTTGGCTGGGTACTACAGGAGATTTATCCAAGATTTCTCCAAGATAGCCTCGCCTATGACGAAGTTAACAAAGAAGAGTGAAAAGTTTATATGGGGCGAAGAACAAGAAAAAGCGTTTCAGACTTTAAAGGAAAAGCTCTCAAAGTCCCCAGTGTTGACATTACCGGATGGAACAGAGGATTTGGTGGTGTATACTGACGCCTCTCACCAAGGCTTAGGTTGCGTGTTAATGCAAAAGGGTAAAGTCGTTACTTATGCTTCAAGACAACTCAAGCAGCATGAAAACAATTACCCAACTCATGATCTAGAATTGGCGGCGGTCGTATTTGCCTTAAAGATATGGAGGCACTATCTATATGGGGTGAAATATACTATTTACTCGGATCATAAAAGTCTCAAATATTTTTTCGAGCAGAAAGATCTTAATATGAGGCAACGAAGATGGTTGGAACTCATTAAGGATTACGATTGTGACATTCATTACCATCCCGGGAAGGCTAATGTAGTGGCGGACGCTCTAAGTCGAAAGGAGTACCCGCCCCCGATTCGGGTAAAATCTATGAAGATGGTAGTCACACCTAAACTCCTTGGTGAAATTCGAGAAGCTCAAACAAAATCTTTAAATGCTGGCGACCCAAAGAAAGAGAGGACGAAAGGATTTATTCATGAATTGGAAGAGAATGCAAATGGTATGAAAACGAGGTATGACCGAATCTGAATACCTCGGGAATGTGATGTGAAAGAATTACTATTGAATAAGGCTCACAAGTCTCGGTACTCCGTTCATCAGGGAGCTACGAAGATGTATCGAGACTTGAGGATGAATTATTGGTGGCCGGGAATGAAAAGAGATATCGTCAAGTATGTTGCTAAGTGTTTGACATGTTCTCAAGTAAAAGCCGAACACCAAAGGCCGTATGGAAAGTTGCAACCCTTGGAGATCCCGGTGTGGAAGTGGGAACATGTAACGATGGATTTGGTGACTAAGATTCCCAAGACAAGAAAAGGGCATGATGCAATATGGGTAGTCGTTGATCGACTGACCAAAAGCGCACATTTCTTACCCATTAGGGAAACTTATAATTCAGAAAAGATGGAAGAAGTTTATATGAACGAGATTATATCTCGACATGGGGTTCCGGTGTCTATTGTAACCGACCGAGACACCCGGTTCACATCCCGTTACTGGAGGAAGTTTCATGAAGAATTGGGAACCCAGTTACATATAAGCACCGCCTACCATCCACAAACCGATGGTCAGTCGGAACGAACTATTCAAACATTAGTCGATATGCTAAGGGTGTGTGTTATGGATTTCGGAGGAAGCTGGGATGATCATCTACCTTTGGTATAGTTTTCATATAATAATAGTTATCATAACAGCATAAAAATGGCTCCTTACGAAATGCTCTATGGAAGGAAATGTAAAACCCTGGTTTGCTGGGGGGAAGTGGGTCAGCGCGAACTCACGTCAAAGGATGTAGTAGCCGAAACGAATGAAAAGATTGATATGGTTAGATCAAGAATTAAGGCGGCGCAAGATAGACAAAACTCTTATGCGAATCGACGAAGGCGACCAATTGAGTTTCAAGTGGGAGATCATGTGTTACTAAAAGTCTCTCCATGGAAAGGGATAATTCATTTTCGTAAACGCGGGAAGCTAGGTCCTCGATACATCGGACCATTCAAAATACTCGCTCGGGTCGGAGCGGTGGCGTATCAGTTAGAATTACCACCTGCGTTGGATGGGATTCATAACACCTTTCATGTGTCGCAACTGCGAAAGTGCCTCGCGGATGAGACGTCATACGTGCCTTTGGATGATATTGAAGTAGATGAGAAGTTGAATTATGTTGAAAAGCCCGTCGCAGTAAAAGATTTTAAAGTAAAGCAGCTCCGCAACAAATCCGTTCGACAAGTGTTGGTTCAATGGCAACACCGGAAAGGATCGGATCTTACATGGGAAGCGGAGGATGAAATGAGAGAACAATACCCAGAGTTATTCGGTACGTATGCAGGTTTCGGGGACGAAACCTTCTTTAAGGGGGGTAAACTTGTAACACCCCAAATTCTCATATGACCTAAAAGTATAATTTGTAGCGATGTTTTAATAAAAAAAATAGGATTATGTCAAAAAATTAAAAGTTAGTAAAAGAAAGATGGTTAAGTTAGAAGGTAAAGTACTAAAGTGAATGGGGATTTAATGATGAGGGACTAAATGTGTAAATAATGTTATAAAATGATAAAAAAAAGAAACCAGACAAGTCTGGTGTGTGTGCGATCGTGAGAAGCCAGGAGGGGGATCCCTTCCCTCACAAAATCCTAAATCAGTAGATTCCATCAATTCAAAGCCAGATTATTGAAGAATCGAATGCATGACCTAAGAATCCTGATTATCTAAGTGTTCTTGATCTCAAGTAAGTTAAATTTTGTGATTTGATGATGTTTGATTATGTGGGTTTTGTATGATTCGTGAATGTAATTCAAAATTCAGTATGATTAATGGTTGCTATGAAGGTCTAGACATCATTAGATGCTAAATTTAGAATATGAACATGATTAGGGCAAAACCCACTTGCATGTCAAGTAATGTTTAGCAATTGTGAAGTTTTGTATGTTAATTTGATTGTTGATTCATGAAATTGTTATGAATAATTGATTTAGAACTATGTGCTCATGATTTGAATGGTAGATTTCAAAATAGTAGGATGTTTATGTTAATCAATGAGAAGAACTATGGAAATTGTGCTTAGGATGCTTGTACATTGTGCCAAACTAGTGATATGCACACAAGGTGTTCGACGAAATGCCTAAGTGAGTTTAGTTATGGTTTTTACATGAATGCTTGTTAAGATTGATGCAACTTCTTTATAATAATGATGTATGTGAATAGTAGACGCCATAACGTATTATAAGGATTGTGAAAGTATTATTTATGAAAGCTAAAGTATGAGATTATGACATATAGGCACGAAGAAGGAAGAAGGCGCAAGTCACTCGAAGGCACAAGCATCTCAAGATCGCGGTAAGTTCATATGAACTTTATGTACTCTACTTGTAGATTCATGAATGATAATATTTAGTACTATGAATTTAGTGTAAGTTTTCTTATGATTTATGATTGAATAGATGCAAAGAGTTTATATGGAGAAATGTCCAAAAGATTGTGTTGTAGTAAATTTGAAATGACCCTTCTAATGGGTTTGAATGATAAGTAAATTGATTGTTGGAATGTTTGGGAATTTGTCTTGTTCATAACGGGTCAAATGATGTAAGTACATTTAAAGATATGGTATGTAGCGATTCATTACAAATGAATCGGAAAGTAGTATGATGAATGTTTCCGAAAGAGAGTGATAATGATAGTAAAGAAACATGTTATGTTAACGGGTCGAATAATGATACGGAAGTAAAGGAATTAAATTGTTATGCATTATGGACTAACAAGTGTTTTGTTGTTATATATGATAGGTAAATCTCATGATTAATTGCGGTGCGCTCGGACCGAACACATACGCAACGTCGACCTTATGCGCTTCCGGTCCAAGTTGTTTATTTTGATGGGTCAACTTACCATTTTGTGTAGTAAATGTTAATTAGTAAGTGTCTAGTTGTTAGTAAGAAGTTTGGATCCTAAACTTTTGTGTATTTGTACAAAATGTTCATGGCGAACCTTGTATGGTCTTATCTTTTGTTATGTTGGAAAATGTCTTAGTATTAATTAAAACGGTATTGTTAAAAGCAGGGAGAAAAGTTCTTATTACGAACGGGTCATGTCAAAATTTTTGTAAAACTGTAAGAATGTTTATGTTGTTGGTCGAGTGAGTAAATTTTGGGCGTTACAGGTGATATCAAATCCGTTATCGACAGATGGGCCGACGAACCCTACGACGTTCCGGAGGAGTCCACCGCATCCACTTCCTCCGCCGCCGCCACTTAAAAGTACAGGTTCTGATTTAACCCAAAACAATGTACAGGTTCTGCTATTTTCCGCTAAATTCAACGAGACCGTGAAGGCATTTGTGTCAAAAATCGTGAAAGATCTATTTGTACAAGACTACAACTAGTTGTTTGTCAAGAAGGACGAACTGTCCTTGGATTCTATCAATCAATATAAAGTGAATTTGCCTGATGAGCTCTCAAAGATCATGGTAATCAAGGATAAAATAATGGATTTAGGAGAGAGTCGGGCAAATAATTATATTTGTCAGAACAAAACGAAGTGCTGGTATGTTACATGATGCACTTGTTAAGTATGGTTATGAGGTAATGACAATTGAAGGCGCTCTTACACAAGAAGACAGAGATAAGATAGTCTCAGAGTTCAAAGACGGGTTGACTCATGCTCTAATATTAACCGATCTTCTTAACACTTTCATGCTCTAATGATAGGGGTAGGGTGAGGATGGGGTAGGTTGTGGGGGCCCACTTGAAATTTGACTTATTAATTAGATTTTTATTTTTTTTTATTTATTAAACGCTCGGATAGTCCCTGTGGTTTGCCCTTTTTAAGGAAATGATATTTTAGTTATTTTACACTCTCTTAACTGAGAAAACTAACTGATGTTAGGCACATGAATTATCCGAGAACAAAAATTGAAAAGTTGGGGACTATAGCTGTAATTTTAGAAAGTTAGGGACTAAATGTGAAAAAAGGGCAAACCACAGAGACTATCCAGGCATTTAACTCTTTTTATTGATTCGTTGTTTAATATAATTTGGTATGAAAATTTTCTAAAAGCCACCAGTGTTTGCACACGGGTTTTACTACTAGTTTCTATAAAAAGAAGTTCAACTATAATGCTACTCGGCATGGGAGAAGGGTAGTCCTTGGAGGATAACTCTCCACCTTAGCACCACGTCATAATCCTTAGAGGATGCCCTTCCAAGGATGAAACCAAGGAAATAGGTGACGACCCTATCCCACTTATTTAATTTTTTTTTTTAATTTTGGCAAATTAAATATGCAATATATATATAAAACTAAAATTAATTTAAACTCTAGAATAAATTTATGTCTGCTAACTATCACAATTAGGGATGGGCTTTTTTTCCCAAATACCCGTACGCGTACCCGTACCCGTACCGTACACATACTTGTCTTCGTACCGATTTTAGGTATTTGGTACATGTATCGGTACCCAGTTTTATTGATTTTGGTATTCGGTACTTTTGGTATTGGTACGGACGGGTACGGGTACGAGTAAAAACGGGTACTGGTACCGAATTTTATGTAGGTCTTTAAAAGTTTTTTTTGTATTATGTTTTGTTTCGTATTATGGTATTTATAGTACTTGTAATGATTTTACCTATATGGAACCTGTATCGTATTGGTATTCGTACTATATTAGTACTCATGTCAATTTTACCTATTTAGTACTTGTACAAGTGCTCAAAAAACTAAATAAAAATAAAATGGTACCAAAGCGGCTACCGTACTGAAAATACCCGTACTGTACATGTATATTTGGTACCCAGTTTTGTTCAAATTCGATACCGGTATTTTCGGTATTAGTACGAGTATGGATACGGGTACTGTATCAATCTCATCCCTAATGACAATAAAAGATAATTCCTTTCTCACCAACCAAGTTTACTCAACACACCACAACAATGCTTCCAAAACCAGTACATTATGCATCAAAACTTGTACATCATTCTATATTTCAAGACTTAACATTGGAAAAAACATAAGCTCAATAAAATCACCACCTACTACTCCTTATTACTTTTGTGCCTTCTTTCACACTTTTGTAACCCCTGGTTTTTCTTGTTTGTTTTCTGCTCAATTTCCATCTCTGAATTTCATGCTCCTCTTTCTATCTTTCTCTGATTCTTGCAAGAAACCCACATGGGTTCTGCTAGATTGCTAGCTCTTTCTATCTTTCTCTGATTTATACCCTTTTGAGCACAAGAACTGACACATTCTGCTTGCAAGGTATGGTTTTTTGGTTCTTGATTATGATCAAAATCTGTTTTTTTTTTTTACATTCTCCAACGGCTAGAATTTTTGTCTTCTTGTGCCCGTCCTCAACGTCTAGTCCCCGCACACCGAGTGGCCTAAAAATTCACAGAAAGACTCACTAAATCCCCCAAATCTGCACACTCTCCGATCACACACTCAACACTCCACCATGACCGACGGTGATATCAAATCCGTTATAGGCAGATGGGCCGACGAACCCGATGACATTCCGGAGGAGTCCACCGCATCCTCTTCCTCCGCCGCCGCCACTATCGCCGACGAAGTTAATCTAGGCTCTCTCGCTGTTGACGACTCCAAAAAAGTCAACGATTTCCTCGACGATCCAGAAAATTCCAACATTCAAGCTGTAATTTCAACATTCTCACACTTTATTCTTATTATTCTTCACTTATATTCACAATTAGTTGTAGTTTATTGAGCTAGGGTTTTGAAATTGTTGTTTAGGTTACTACTGGTGATACACTTAATATTTCTTCAGTTTATATACAATTAGTTGTAGTTTATTGAGCTAGGGTTTTGATATTGTATTTTTAGGTTACTTCTGGTGATACACTTTATATATCTTCAGTTGATATACAAGTAGTTGTAGTGTATTGAGCTAGGGTTTTGAACTTGTTTATTTAGGTTACTTCTGGTGATACACTTTATATTTCTTCAGTTTTATTTACCATTAATTGTTGTTTGTTGAAGTTTATTGAGCTAGGGTTTTTGAATTGTGTTGTTAGGTTACGTCTGGGGATACGCCTTATACTTCTGTTGTTTGATTCGAAGATCTGAGTCTACCGCCTGAGTTGTTGAAAGGTTTGTATGTGGAGATGACGTTTGAGAGGCCGAGTAAGATCCAATCGATAAGTTTGCCGATGATATTGACTCCGCCGTATAAGAATTTGATCGCTCAAGCGCATAATGGTTCTGGAAAGACGACTTCGGTATGTTGAGTCGTGTTGATCTGAAGCTCGGTGCTCCTCAGGCGCTTTGTATATTTGTCCTACTAGAGAATTGGCTATTCAGGTAGTTGAAACTTTAAGTTTTACTGGTGTATTTGTATATTAAGTTTATGGTATAAAAGTAAAGAGTTGTGTTAGGGGATGTGTTCATATCTTTTGTAATTGTTCAGTACTTGCTTATGTAGATACCTTGTGATTTCATACTATGATAATGATGGTGCAGAATATGGAAGTGCTGCTAAAGATGGGAAAGTTTACTGGCATAACTTCCGAATTGGGTCTTCCTGCTGATAAAGCTAATTACATTCCAATCTCTAAAAGAGCGCCAGTGACAGCACAAGTCATTATCGGCACACCGGGGACTATTAATAAATGGATAGATAGCAGCCAAGAAGTTGGGTACATCTAATTTGAAGATCCTCGTGTTTGATGAAGCAGATCATATGCTGGCAGAGGTGATTTTATGGATATTTGTTTAATTTTTTCTGTTAATATTTTGTAAGGTAACTATGTGGCATATTCTAATTGCTTGTTTGGTAGTTTATTTATCAAGTACCATACGGATTTGTTAATATTTTTCTCTATTGAGTTCAACCTTTTTCTTTAACATATCTTGTTTTGGTTCAGTGCGGTTTCAAAGAAGATTCTGTGAGGATAATGAAGGAAATTGTCAGGTGGAGTCCCAAATGCCAGGTTTGTTGACTGTTGTCACTAAAATATATAGTTATGTTAATTGAGTTCTATATAGTTATTTTCGTCTGCATTGTTATCTCTGATTTAACCCAAAACAATGTACAGGTTCTGCTATTTTCCGCTACATTCAACGAGACCGTGAAGGCATTTCTATCAAAAATCGTGAAAGATCTATTTGTACAAGACTACAACCAGTTGTTTATCAAGAAGGAAGAACTGTCATTGGATTCTATCAAGCAATATAAAGTGAATTTGCCCGATGAGCTCTCAAAGATCATGGTAATCAAGGATAAAATAATGTATTTAGGAGAGAGTCGGGCAAACAATTATATTCGTCAGAACAAAACGAAGTGCTGGTATGTTACATGATGCACTTGTTAAGTATGGTTATGAGGTAACGACAATTGAAGGCACTCTTACACAAGAAGACAGAGATAAGATAGTTAAAGAGTTCAAAGACGGGTTGACTCATGTTCTAATATTAACCGATCTTCTTGCTCGCGGGTTTGATCAATCTCAGGTTAGTAACTAGGCTTTCATTTTGTTATGTTTTTTTTAATCTAATTATGTTATCGGCTTCTTCTCAGGTTAATCTGGTAGTTAACTATGATCTTCCAATTGTATACGATAATCCTACAGAGCCTGACAATGAAGTATACTTACACCGCATAGGTTATTTTTGGCCGCTTGCGGTGTGCACATATAATGTGTATAACGTTATTTTTCTAATCTCGTGAAAATAACGTTAAAAGCGGCGGATGGTTAATCATGCATCATGTGGTGACGTTGATAGCTGAAAGACACGGGGGGGTACATGCACCAATCAGTCTTTGTCCCTTGTCCAGATTGTTTGAGTGTTATGTGTCTTAGGTCCAAGGCTTGATACAAAACTACTATCAAGCCGGGGGTCTCATTGGAAGCAGCCTCTCTATTCCTACCGGGTGTCTACGTCTACCCTCCTCAGACCCTGCCTTAGCTTTGTTATTGGTGGGATTTACTGAGTATGATGATGATGATGATGATTAATGTTGCTTCTAGATTTCTTAAAACTTTTGATTGATGGTGCTTAAAAGCACGAACAAGTTTAAACTTGCACTCAACGAATTGCTTTTTGGTTTCTGTATCTATAAATGAAATCACCTCGCCAATATTTCTACGAAGACTCAATGGCGTTTTTAAGATTATGTGTTATTTCCTTTCTTGGCTTTCTTTTGATTAATGGTGTAAGCATGGAACAAAGAGGGTCATGTCATGACATGCCAATAGCACAAGTATATATGCATTCATTACTTACATCTTAAGTTATACACCATCTATAAATTTTAAATCAATTATCTAAATTTTTTATTTAAACAAAAAATAGAAAAAATACGATTTAAAATTTTAAAGTGTTAACTTTGTCCGATTTGATTCCTCTGGTATAGGATTTACTTTCACTCAATGCAGCACATCTTGTACGAATGTTGATGCCGGATTATGTGAACGGCAATTTATCAACGCTGTGTGTGTGGCCGGACCAGATACTGCTACAGATGGACCAATCCTCTTCACTTCATTGACACCCCTGATGACGCTTGCTCCTTTGATTATTCAAGTAATGTTTCATTCTCGCCTACTTTCACTTATGGATTACTGATTTACCGATGGATGTTAAATATCATTTGATTTGTAGTGATATGATTTGATTTGTAAATAGATAAATAACTACTAGGGGATTGTCATGATACACATATGTGTGTTGCTTGAGCCATAAAAAATTTCACAACTCAACTCTCACATTATCACCACGGAACTTCCGATCGACGACGTAAGTTATATATTTCAATACTAATTATTAAGTTTGACGTCTTTAATTTATATTGACCAACTATCCACAAACAGAAAAATAAAATCATTATAGTGATTATTCATATGTGAACGAATAAAATAATAGAAAATAAAAGTATTTTTGTGTTATCATTTAAAACTTCGCCAATCACATGTGAATCGACTTAATCACATGTGAATTAAAATATAATTTCATTTCAATAACACTTAATATGTGTATAAAATTTAATGCAAAGGGTACAAAGGATAATCTACTTGATAGTGAATGTAGATAACAAGACCGATGCTTTGTTATTTGTATCACACTTCATGGGGGACATTCATCAGGTACCTCATTTTTTGTATATTCTTATTTTTTGTATATTTTTCTGAAAAAATATTCTTGAAAAATTATTAAATAATTTAAATTTTAATCATCAGCCAATGCATGTTGGATTCACTAGCGATGGAGGAGGAGATACCATTGATTTGCGATGGTTCAGGCATAAATCTAATTTGCACCATGAAGGTATTCACATCGTAAATTTGTTAATTAATTAAATAACTTTCACTATAAAATACTAATTCAATAAATCCATAAATATTATTTGTTTCACATATAAATTTATCGTTAAAAAGTTTATGCATTTGCTTTAGAAAACTATTTTTGTTAAAACACCATCAAGAGGGTTGGCAGATGGCCATGGATGAACTCTCGACTCTAAAGTTTATTATTTTTGTTATTTAAAAAAATGTTAATAAACTTCTCCGGTGCAAATTTAATATAATATATACTTTTTATATTTTTATCTTATGGATAATAAATTATAAGGTTGATACTAAAACTGATGATTAAACATGTATGGGGTAGAGAGATAATTTTTACAACTGCATCACAATACTATCACAATTCTTATAAAAGGCCATTCAAGCCAATTTCACACATGTAAGAAACCAACTATAATTGTTTTTATAATCAGTTATTGATGATTGCTATATGTTAAAATTTCACAAGAAATCACAAATTCAAGTCAACTTTAACAAGAAATCACATATTCAAACTCAATAAGTCACACATCAAAGCTCATTATTTAATCAAAATAACCACCAATTCAAAAGCATAAACGAAAAAAACAGTTCCAAATCATCATCACAATCAAAGTAACCAACGTAATTATTACCAACAAAAAGTTTGGACTCTAAGGTGATTATTATAATAGCAACCTCAGCTCTCATAGGCCATCACCGTAAATCGGTCATCAAATCACCATGATAAAAAAAAATATATACATATATTAAATTTATTGTGTAAATGTTAAGAAGAGAGGGTGTATACGGTTGTCATATCTTACCTGACCTCCGACACCAGCAGAGCCAGTTCCGTCGTCACCACCACCTTCACGGTTCTGAAAAGCATTCACCATAGCCAACACTTTAGCACCGCCGCCGCCGGGTTTCTGAACATAATGAAAATAATGAGTAACGAACTAACAACTATAGAGGAAAAGGTAATGTCAACACATATAATACCTCTCCTCCGGAAGAACTGTCACCACCACCGGAAGACGACGGACCAGCTCCGCCGTCACCGATGTTCATCACCGCTTTCACTTTTTGCATAACCTTCCTGGAAATTTATGGTTCTGTCAAAACAAATAACCACCACAGAATCATATAATAATAATCATATATCTTCATGAGGTTGAGAACATCTATACCGGATCGGGGAGATCTTGCAGTTTCTACTGTTCCTTTTGGTTTTTCCTAAAACGGTGTGCATCCTGTTTGGATAAAACACAAACACAAAAGCAACAATTAATAACTACTTAAATTATTAGTAAACATCTTTAAATCTAAGATGATTCAGTACCAGTTCCTTGAGAATTCCTCTCACATAACCCTCCCTCTGATGGGGTAAAATAACTCACCACCCTCCTCTTTTCCGATCACGTCTTCAACATGTTTCACCTCTAGATCCTCCATCTTCTGAACCTGATCACGGATCACTTTCTGGAGTGCCTCATTGTAGTCTCTCACTTGTTGCAGTTTCCCCTTCAATTCCTCACAGCTAACACACTCCATTTTGTTTAGAAAATGATATTCTTGTTGTTAGGTTTTTGGGGTTTTTTGAATGAGAATGAGTGTGTGCGAACCCTAATTCAACTACCTTTATATACAATTTAGATGATTCCAGATAATAGGATATTTTGTCGTTTTCTAAATTAAAAATATCTTTTAAAAGTTGCATAAAGTGTAACTTTATATCAATATTTTATTTTATTTTATTACGGTAACATTTTATTTTATCAATATTTTGAAACTTTTATGTTTAATTAATATGTTACCGTAATAAAATAAAATATTGATATAAAGTTACACTTTATGCAACTTTTAAAAGATATTTTTAATTTAGAAAACGACAAAATATCCTAATATCTGAAATCATCTAAAGTGTATATAAAGGTAGTTGAATTAGGGTTCGCACACACACTCATTCTCATTCAAAAAACCTCAAAACCCTAACAACAAGAATATCATTTCCTAAACAAAATGGAGTGTGTTAGCTGTGAGGAATTGAAGGGGAAACCGCAACAAGTGAGAGACTACAATGAGGCACTCCAGAAAATGATCCGTGATCAGGTTCAGAAGCTGGAGGATCTAAAGGTGAAACATGTTGAAGACGTGATCGGAAAAGAGGAGGGTGGTGAGCTGTTTTACCCCATCAGAGGGAGGGTTATGTGAGAGGAATTCTTAAGGAACTGGTACTGAATCATCTTAGATTTAAAGATGTTTACTAATAATTTAAGTAGTTATTAATTGTTGCTTTTGTGTTTTATCCAAACAGGATGCACACCATTTTAAGAAAAACCAGAAGGAAGAGAAGAAACTACAAGATCTCCGCGATTTGGTATGGATATTCTCCACCTCATGAAGATATATGATTATTATTATATGATTCTGTGGTGGTTATTTGTTTTGACAGGAACCATACATTTCCGGGAAGGTTATGCAAAAAGTGAAAGCGGTGATGAACACCGGTGACGGCGGAGCTGGTCCGTCGTCTTCCGGTGGTGGTGACAGTTCTTCCGGAGGAGAGGTATTATATGTGTTGACATTACCTTTTCCTCTATAGTTATTAGTTTGTTACTCATTATTTTCATTATGTTCAGAAACCTGGCGGCGGCGGTGCTAAAGTGTTGGCTATGGTGAATGCTTTTCAGAACCGTGAAGGTGGTGGTGACGGCGGAACTGGCTCTGCTGGTGTCGGAGGTCAGGTAAGATATGACAACCTTATACACCTCCCCTTCTTAACATTTACACAATCAATTTAATATATGTATATATATTTTTTGATCATAGTGATTTGATGACCAATTTACGGTGATGGCCTATGAGAGCTGAGGTTGCTATTATAATAATCACTTTAGAGTCCAAACTTTTTGTTGGTAATGATTACGCTGGTTACTTTGATTGTGATTGATGATTTGGAACTCTTTTTTTTCGTTTATGCTTTTGAATTGGTGATTACTTTGATTAAACAGTGAGCTTTGATGCGTGACTTATTGAGTTTGAATATGTGATTTCTTGTTAAATTTGACTTGAGTTTGTGATTTCTTGTGAAATTTTAACATATAGCAATCATCAATAACTAATTATAAAAACAATTATAATTAGTTTCTTACATGTGTAAAATTGACTTGAATGGCCTTTTGTAAGAATTGTGATAGTATTGTGATGCAACTGTAAGAATTCTCTCTACCCCATACCTGTTTAATCATCAGTTTTAGTATCAACCTTATAATTTATTATCCATAAGATAAAAATAAAAAGGTATATATTATATTAAATTTGCACCGGAGAAGTTTATTAACATTTTTTTTAAATAACAAAAATAATAAACTTTAGAGTCGAGAGTTCATCCGTTCCCCGGATGATTTCTCGACCTTCGATCTCTGATGGACTTGTACAATACGACATCCATGGCCATCCGCCAACCCTCTTGATGGTGTTTTAACAAAAATAGTTTTTTAAAGCAAATGCATAAACTTTTTAACGATAAATTTATATGTGAAACAAATAATATTTTATGGATTTATTGAATTAGTATTTTATAGTAAGTTATTTAATTAATTAACAAATTTACAATATGAAACAGTTGATGAATATTGTCCGTACGGGTGTGTTGTCTACTTTAGACGACGGGGGATGAAGATGAGTCTGCGGTACAGATCACGAATGAAAAGCAGATGAAAATTGCAGCCAGGAGAATATTCTTGAATGTTGCTAAACAAGGCTCCAAGTAAGTTCATGATCTTAATTTAATGCTGCTATAATTGATTTTGTGTTCAAACATTTTCATCTCCTAAACAAGGCTCCAAGTAAGGTTGTACTTTATTTAAAAAATTAAGTTTTCCTCATGACACTCGTAGTATTGGATTAATATTCATTTTAATTATGTTGCTTACCATCATAAGATATGATAATCATTGTCACTCTGTTTTGCGCATGAACTCTTTCTAGTTGTATCGTAGAAAATAAAATGTTATGGTTACGTTCTTGTTATTCTAAAACTCTTGTTGTGCAGGCTTGAGGAGAATGATAGTCTTGTTCTTACACCATTTGAGAAGAATGGATATATGGAGACAACTTTGGAGGGTTCTTGAGCGGAGCGATTTGGTGAGTGTTTATACCTGCTAATGCGTGTGTAGTTTCATGTGAGGGTTGTTACTACATTGGAGCTAGCAGTGGCGGAGCTAGACCTTAAAACCAGGGGTATCCCAAAAAAAAATTACGGTTTTTTAGGGGTATCCTTTATATAAAATCGAAAAAAAATCAAAAAATTAACACTGCGAATATATTATTGAACATAAAACCACATGGGCTATAGCTAATTTATGTCTTCATTCAAAAACTCTTATTTCAGTCTTATGTTAACAATGTTGATGAGTCAACCGTCACATACCAGTTATCAATGATACTTGCATCAATATTGGCTTCTTTTTTTTCCTGATTTATTGCATACAAATTTATAATATATTTTATTTCAAGCTACTAACTTGTGCGACTCTCTCCAGCTTGTCATGGTGGTTGATGCACGAGATCCACTGTTTTATTGATGTCCCGACCTGGAGGTAATTTTCTATATTTTCTAAGACAGTACGGGTTTTCAGCATATATAGATATATTAATATGTTATATAGTTACTTGCATTCTCTCAAGAACTGTGTGTAGAACACACCAATAACTATTAATACGTGATAATTATTTTATTGAAGAACTTACACAAGTTGGTTCCGAACGCATACTTCGTTTCTAACAAGATTCATGTTTTTTAGTGAACATACATGTTTTTTTCTTCTCTTGAATCATAATTTCTTATCTCTTCATATGATGCTTAAACTTTAAGTCGGTTTTTTGTTTTCTCAATAAAGCTTTCTCAAATTTGACAGGCAATGCCCCCTTTAAAGGTGTAATTACTTTGTTTCATTTATAAAAGTTTGCGGGGCAATGCCCTTTACCCAAAATAAAATAAAATTGACGGTTTAGTACTTTAGTTTACAATTTGAAAGGAATCTCAAGACCTAGTTCTAATACTTGACAAATACATATCATCAAGATGACTCTATCTTTATGCAATGGTAGAGCAGTTTAGGAAGCTTGATGTTATCATGATTTTCTAATCTTGAGTAACACAAATTTACGAATCGACCTGTTCTCTTATGATGGACGGGGCATAATATTTTGTGCATTAATGTAAGAATTGGATTGTTAATCGACTTTGCAAAAACGCAGGCATACGCTAGAGAGATAGATGATCATAAAAGGATGCTGCTCCTGATTAACAAGGCGGATCTTTTGCCATATTCCGTGAGGTCAGTGTTATATAGCATATTATCTCTGTTCATATGAAATAATCTACTTTTAAGATAATTTTACTCGTTAAAAGAATCTCATTTGTAACAATATATTTTTGGTCATTTTATTTGTTAAACATTTAAATTTGGATTTACCAAACAATTACATCATATAATCACGTTCAAAACGACTAAACGCCCTCAAATGGTATAACGTATCTACTGTTCTTGTAACTAGCTATCTTTTGGCTTCATTTGCAGACTGAAATGGGCCGAGTACTTCCAGCTTCATGGTATTCTGTATCTCTTTTGGTCTGCCAAGGCTGCAACAGCAGAGTCAGAAGGAAAAAACAAGTTTTCTCTTCGCAAGAAACCGTCGGCGAGGACACAAAAATATACGGGAGGAAGAGTTATTATCCCGTTTACAGTCGGAAGTCCAAATGAGAACCAACTCATAGCAAAACTCAACTGATGCAAAATCGGACATGTAACCGTGAAATTCGTGGGGTAACCTAACGTTGGAAAAAGTTCAACAATCAACGCTTTAGTTGGTGACTTGGTGCGAAACGAACAGTCGTGACATCTACCCCGGGAAAACCAAACATTTCGAGACACTTATAATTACCGAAAAGCTTACTTTATGCGATTATCACGGTTTACTTAAGCTCGAGATATGAAATGATTGCATCAGGGGTTTTACCGATCCACAGAATGACTGAGCATCGGGAAGCGGTACAAGTGGTTGCAGACCACTTCCCGCGCCACGTCATCGAGGGCGTTTACAACATTAAACTGCCATTACCGAAGTCGTACGAGCCTGAAAACGACCTTTTGCGTCAGAACTTTTGAGGTCGTACTGCGCGTTTCGTGGGTATGTTGCATCTAGCGGACTCCCTGATGAAACAAAAGCGGCCCGTCAGATTCTTAAGGATTACATCGACGGAAAGCTACCTCATGACGAACTGCCACCTGGCATGTCAGACGAAGAGGATGGTTCAAGAGATGCAGGTGGGTCTGACGCGAGTGAGAGTGATGAGTCGGATTCTGGTGATGGAACAACGGAAGATGCATGTGGGTCTGGGCCAAGGCTTGATGATGTCATGGATGACCTTAAGTCATTTGACATGGCTAATGGGTTAGGTCCTCGTAACATGGTTCGTGGGGCTAGGAAAAAGGTGAGTTTGAGTGTGTCGTATAAGCAGTATAAGAAGCCTCAAAGAAAGAAGGATCTAGCATGGAGGGTCAAAGACGATGGAAGTGATGGGATGTTGGCTGTGCGGGTGAACCAGAAGCCGGCCAACGTTGGGCCGGTTATGGCTAAGTGATAAGACTAGATAAAATTGGATTATGCTTATTGTTTTGTATGAATTCATAATGTCTTGTGATGCACATGAATAGATGATGAATATGTTTGGGTTTTGACCTTTGAAGGTCGTTGGCATTTTATATGACGTTTGTGGTTCTTTATATTAGTTTTGTTGCAAGTTTGCAGAGGTGATGTGATGTCATGGTTAAATAGTTTTTTTGACTTGTCATATTTATAT
The DNA here is from genome assembly GCA_030545235.1 of Helianthus tuberosus. Taxonomy (NCBI): domain Eukaryota; kingdom Viridiplantae; phylum Streptophyta; class Magnoliopsida; order Asterales; family Asteraceae; genus Helianthus; species Helianthus tuberosus. The sequence goes on along the minus strand of CM060451.1, from coordinate 75,769,746 downwards.
ATTATAAATATAAGTAACTTTTGTATACATTGAAGCCTTGAAGGTTATACCATATGTTTTGGGTAGTTTAAAAAAAAACATTTAAGATTTTACATTTAACCAAAATGTTTGAATTTCTTGTAATTTTAACTTCACAAAATTGTTTTTTTTTACTTTAAAGTCAAAACTTTTCTTCTTTTGCAATTTAACCTCACAACTTTTTTATATTCAACTTTGGTTCCCTATAGTTTTCGTCTTTCGCAAATTTTCGTTTTACGTTTCATACTAAATTTGCGAGTTAACACGGAGCAACATGCATGTGTGATTCAACGTTTTTACGGTTCGTTCATAATTTTGCGAGTTAACACGACACAACGTCCATGTGTTCAATGTTTTTATGTCTATTTTTTCTCAATTGACAGGTTCGTCGCAACGCACGAATCCTAGATCGAATTAGTTATTTTTTTAAGTGTTCTACATTTCAGTCTATTTCTTCGTTTTAACACGCCACAACTTCAGCGTTGGTGATCGCTGACGGTTACGTAGCATTGGTGCTAATTGACATTCTTTTACGCCCCCCGTCGCAACACGGGGGTGCTTAATTCTAGTTAATAAAAGAAAAGTAACATTGGATCGGTTTATGTGATTTTTGAGCCGATAATATTCGCATTTTTGAGAAGATACCAACTAAAACTAAAGGGGAAGAATCATTAGAAAAGTCTTCTTGTGAAAAAACTAAAAGCTTAATACCAAACAAGTATAAAAAAGTAAAATAATTTAAAAACTTCAAAAAAAGAATAATAAAAAAATTAATATTTTAATATGTCTTTTAGATTTACAAAAAAGTAGTACGTAGTAACAAGAATACAATCATAAACATCAACTAGATCATCAGCATTGATGAAACACCGGTTAACGCAAAGGTTATTCTAGCTAGGTTGTCTCATGTACTAGGGTTCAATCTCTTTCTACACTCGCCAATCGCTGGAATCCTGCAAAACAGAACACCGGTGACTCGCCACCAGGAGGGGAATATGGGGGTTCGCCTTGTGACCACCCTACGACGTGAGAATAAGTACTGTTCTGAGGAGAATAGTGTGTGTTGAAGGTAAAATAGAAAGAGAGCAGAATGTTAAACCTGAAGGAGGAGTCCTCTATTTATAGCCGAATGATGAAGGATGAGGAGGCGACCTGCCAACTAGCCAGTGGGCGCCAGCTATCCGACCAAGGAGAATATCCCCTTTGCCTCCTCTGCTGTTGGCAGAGTAGTGGATGACGTGGCGTGCCCTTATTCGTCCAGTTAGGAGGATTCTGGCAGTGGCTGTCGGTCTGTCCTCCAGAAATCTTGCAGGTCCAGTTGGCGTCCATCCACAGGTGACATGTGTCGTCCTTTATGTCTGGGGAAGCATCTTCTTCATCACCTGCGATTTCTTCCAGAAGCTTCTGGAAGCTTCTAGATACGTTCTGCTGATGTAGGCGCCATGCTGAAGAAAGGTGGTGTGGTCCCTGCCATGTGTGCATGGATTTGGGACCATACCTCTTCAAGTCCCCCCAGTCCATTGTGGCTTCCAGATGAGTTTATCTTCAAGTCCCCCCAGTCCAATGCTGAAGAAAGGAGGCTCGCAAGGCACAAATTTGGGCGAAATATATGTAGTTTTTTATTTTCTAGTACCTTAGGTTTTTTTTAATGACTTTGTAATGTTTTTATTTTTTTAATGAAATTATGGTTTTTTTTAATTTTATAGTTATTAAAATTGGCATTTAATTTAATTTAATAAAATAAATAAATAAATAAATAATTAGGTAATGATGACGGGAGCTTTATCCCACACCCTGCAAGTTAAGGGAGGGCGTGATAAAGCCCCCTGGCTGACGTGGATCCTAAGTGGCGCTGACGTGTCTTGATAAAGCCCCTAGGGGCTTTATGTAACAACCCGACTTTTCGGATCGTTACTTGTCACTGTCATTTCCTTTGTAAACGCTTGTACTCTCGAGATTTGATTAACGCAATGGGTTAGACTATATTTTCAACGTATTTTAAACGCATATTACAACACTTACTTAATCACGATTGTCGCATTTAAACGCTATCTATAACGCTTGTTACTTAAACGCTATCGCAACGCAAACTCGAAACGCAGATTTATTTATATTATGTGTGTTAATTGTGTGATTACTTGTTTAGAATGTTATGTGGTTATCAAGGCAACGCTTATACGCTCTAACGCTCACTCGCAACTCGATTAAACGCAACGCGACGCTTAGCAAACGAACCAAAGTTGGAAAACTAACAAACGCAAACCCGTCCGTCCGAATGGCCATCCGTCCGGATGAGGCCCATCCGCCCGGATGGAACCCATTCGTCCGGATGGAGCCATCCGGACACTGCCACTCGCACACCGACTTAACCCCTCGCCCTCCTCTATAAATACCCGTCGTACACCCTCATTTCAACACTTTGACACTCCCATCCGCTCCCAAGTCTCAGACGCGATTCAAGGCCTTTTTGTAAGTTTTTTCTCTCAAATCTTATCCAATCTTCACTCTATTTCATTTCTACTCCATCTTCTTCATCAAACTCACACACACACTTTAACTTTTTCTCAAAAAAACCCTTGATTCCAGCCACCTCGGAGATGGTTTTCCACTCATTTTGCTTAGGTAAACTATTGTGGAGCATCATTCACTCGAGATGGGATCAAGTTATGAAAGATTTCGACGTTTTCAACATTTTTCCACTAGTTTTGAACTTTTCTTCGATTTTTACACAATATTGATGGAATCGGGACTCAGCCAGACTCTCGACTCGTTCCTTAGTCAAAAGCCGGCTTGAAAACTGATCTCCACCGAAGAGATGGACCGATTAATGGGTCAAACATGAATCTTCATCAAGAACAACATGTTTGTCCGAATGGGCTGGGCCCATCCGGTCGAATGAACTGGACTTGGTATTTTCCGTTGTTTGACACGTCGTCACGCCGTCTCCGTTAACTTAAAACTTTTTGCTTAGAAAATTTTGCAAAAACTTCGAGAATAGACCATCCATCCCGATAGGTTTTGTACTCACTCCAAATATTTTCCCTTCTATTTTAGAACATCGGTTTTACTTCAATTTTTATCGAAGCAAAGCAGCCCACCCGACCGAATGGGGTCCATCCGTCCGGGTGATGCCCATCCGTCTGGACCGTTCGGATGCACTGTCAAATACTTAACCCGCTCGACATTCTGTTTACGACCATTCAGCCTGAGAAAGACTTATGCTTCTGTTTCCGTGCACAGGATGACCCGACGCGCTCCCTTCAATCCAATCCAGATTGTGTTTACTTGCTAAACACACACTGTGAGTATACTCGAACCCATTTTCATTTAACGCACTTTTGGGTGTTACATACGTTCTCTATCAAAACACAACACACAACGCAAACACTTTGTAAACGCTAACCGCTCCCGCATGCTATACGTGATTTGTTGAATGCTTGTTACTATGCTTATACAGTGTTACACTACACCGCCTCTAGCAACGATAGTACTATAGTTTGGACTCAGCACCTGTGTGACAGGGGTTGCTAGGGATCACATTACTTTACTTCACGTGTTCGCTTCGGTGAACATGTGTCACGCATATTCTACAACGCAGTCTCGTGGTTAGGTTATATCATTGTTGGTGGTTGCATGCTTCGCCCGTTACGTGTTACATGTTGGTTATGCCTAAAACGCTTTTTATACTATATCTGTGCAAACTTGTGTACTCACCTTTACTTTATGTATTAACTTTTATTTTAACGTATGTGACAGGTTGATTGGATGTTATGCTGCAAACAAGTTAGGAAGTCTAGAAACTCACCAAATAAAATCTGAGTTGTCGGAATGGATTTGTTTTTGAGACTGAATATCTATAATGACTGTTTTGCTTTATTTGTTTAATAGTATGGGGTATTAAACCTTATAAATATTGTCACTTAATAGTTGTTATGGATTCTCTTGGACAATCTGTTTCGCTTAGTGCCACGCCCCGATGATTCCGCCATCGGTTGGGGTGTGACACTTTATCCCACACCCCATAGCCTAAAAACCATCACTAGTGATGGAATAATGCTCGATGACATGGCGGAACTTGATTGGATGTTGTGAGTGATGGAATTCGATCACTAGTGGAGCGCTCCTACCCCCTTAATTTGATGTTCAGAGCCGATTTACAATGCAAATAGCATAACACATTTATATATCATTTTATTTAATTTTACAAATTTATTTATCGGTTGTAATTGTGTGTTATACGTTCTGAATCCCAACCGCGTCCATACACAACGCGCAGGTAACTACGACCCTACTTAATTATCAATTCTCAATACTTTAGGGCATGTTTGGCTAAGCTTATTTAAGTTAAAAAGGACTTTTGAAAAAAAGACTTATTAACTTATGACTTTTTGAAAAAGAGTTTTTAAAAAATGTGATTGGATTAGCTTATGGGGTGGGAAAAGCCAATAAGTCAATAAGTTGTTTTTTAAAAAGTGTTTGGCTTAGCTTATTGATGTAAAATGACTAAAAGGGACATTCTTTCATATATGGGTGTTAAAATAAGGGGTAATTTGGTAATTTGATGTTTGAAAAATTATAAGTTGATCAATAAGTCACAACATGTTAACTTCTCAAAAACTCATTTTCCTTCTTTTCAAAAAGTCATTTTAAAAAGGACTTTTATGTTAGCCAAACACTAAAACTCCTTATTGGCTTTTTGATTAAGTCAATAAGTTGGTTGGAAAAGCTTAGCCAAACATGCCCTTAATAGTTGTATATTATGATTTTTTGATACTATTTTATTTTGGGTGCTACTTTCTACACCCCCCCTATTTACTTTTTTCACCCCCTCCTCTCACATACTTACAGGTGGGGCATGCGTGGGACCGACAGTTTTCCTCTCACAAGGGGGGTATAATCAGGAAGGGGGAGGGGGTGCGTATAGAATGAGCCTTTATTTTATTTCATTTTCTTTTACTTCTAACCCCTATATTTTTCGTATTTCATAAATTTGTTATAATTTATTTTATTTTTCCTTAATACTTTCTCGCTTTCAACTTTACTTTCTCACTTTCAACTTTATTCTCCTATACTTTTTACCTTTTACAAATTTTTCGTTTTATGTTTCAATTTAAATTTTGCGAGCTAACACGTTGCAAAGTGTGTGTGGTTCAACGTTTTACGTTTATTTTCCCATGTTTAATGGTTCCGTCGCAACTTGCAGGTCATCGACTTAGTTATTGTTTCTATGTTTTACGTTTTAATATAATTTTTGTACATTAACACGCCGCAACAAATGTATGTGGTTTAACATTTTCACCCTTTTTTTTTGGTTTACTGTCACGCCAAACACACAGGAAGTATATACTAGTCGTAAATTACATATATATTAAAGAGCATGGTCGGTGACCATGACTCTTATTTGTCAGAAAACCCTCTCAACTATTCTATGTGCTATGCAGACAAAATTCAATTAACATTTGACAATATGACCCTCTACTTTCTAACTTCACAAAAAAAGCCTCTACATTTTCTAACTTCTCTTTAACACTTATACTTTTGTCATGCAACCCATTCTACCTAGGGCTGTAAACGAACCGAACGTTCAGCAAACAGTTCATGAACTGTTCGGCGGGAAGTTCGTTTATGTTCGTTCGATTAGCTTAACAAACGAAGACGAACAAAAAATTTCGTTCGGTTAGCTTAGCGAACGAACACGAACACGGGTCTCGTTCGTTCGACTACGTTCGTGAACGTTTGGTAATATGTTCGGTTATGTTCGTTCATTTACGTTAGTTCGTGTTCGTTTGATTATATTAAAAATATAATAAATAATAAACCTTTTATCTAAACATGTTGAAAACTTGAAACCCTATTTTTTTCTAAATTAGCTAAAATTTGGACATTCTAAGACATTTTTTGGGATAATTATGTCTAAGTTAGTTAAACTTGATTCGATGTTTGGTGGTGTATTAGACTTCTTGTGTTTTGAACTATCATTTGATGGTTGTATTTAACTACTTACATCCAATGTTTAAGGATAACAATGTTTTTTTTTTTTTTTTTTCAAGTTATATGCTCGTTTGTGTTCAAGACCAGTGTTCACGAACTGTTCGTGAACAACTGAATTTTCTTAACGAACGAACATGAACATAAACTTATGTTCGGTATGCGTTCGTGAACAGTTCACGAACATGTTAATTTCCTTAACGAACGAACACGAACATGGTCTTGTTCGTGTTCGTTCGGTTCGTTTACCTCAAACTTTCTACCCTCAAACTTTGCTATTATGTAAAAGGTAACCCTCTAACTTTGTAAATGTCACTTTCTCACCCCTTCACGTTTCTAAAGTTTTACCATAATACTCATTTGTTACGTTTTTTATGGATGTGTCTGTGTAAATTCGAGTTCGTATACGCTTTAACGTAGTTTTTGTTTGAAGATGAGTCGGGTCAATGATAAAAATGTTTTCTTTTACGTACGTTGTTTTAAGTGGACTATGTTTTGACGTAAATTTAATATGTTTTGATTCGACGATATAAATTTGAGTTATTATACGTTTCTACGTAAATTTAGTTCGAAACCAAATCTGGTGGATTTTAGTCTATACGTTATCACTTATCATTTTTGCCGCAACGTGCCACGGGTAAAAAAACTACTAAATAATAAAAGTTGAATGGCCAGTTCAATTTACAAGATTACACGACCTGGTTGCTCAAACCAGTGATGGGTTCAATCTGATGAATCAACGAACACCATTGTTAACGGCAAACTCATCCCCATTCGAATAATCTGATTCCGTTGGATAATTTGCGAGTTGTAAACCCCGATTTAAAACAATCATACCCTTTTCTTGTTTTGTTTCAATGCTTTTGGAAGTGTAAACATGAAGAGGATCACCAGGATCACGATCAGGATTAGAAACCCACTCCTACTCTTACTATTATTCCTCACACTTGTTGCCCCATTTGTTCTCAACCCTCTCACAATTTCTCTCTTTTGTAAGTCATCTTATTTATTCATGATCATATTCTGTATTGTCTAATCAATCTTTATGTTACTTCTTCTAGTTGCAGATACATATGAATTCATTCCTAATAATTCTACAGTTGTAAGTCCTCCATTCTTTGTTTGCAAATTCATTGATCTTCAATACATTTTTTTCGTAATTTTTGTTGCTAATTTATTTGCAGATTAATATGGATAATTTGAATGAATCTGTTGATGGTGAAAGATTAAGGAAAGATAGAGACCTTACTGAAGGTTTATTTGCTTACTCGCATTTCGGGTTTTGTTTTACTTATTATGTGGTTTACTTGATGAATTTGACACTGATGTTTTAGAGATAAAGGGAGTTGATACCATTGGTGGTGTGTTTCAAGATGAGAGTCTCATTAAGAAAGTTACTCGTAAACGACAAGAAGCGGGTGATGGTGGTGACCAGGAGAATGTGAAGTCGAGGTCGAATGATCATGCAATGTTAGCCGTTGAAGTTGTAAGTTTTTTGTCTAAAAAAGTTTATGTGGAATTGTTCATGTGATGTCACTTTCATTGATCTTGTTGACTGTCAATTGTGAAATATTAGTCAATGTAGCATAAACTATTTCATGGTACTAGAGCATGCATATTGGTTGATTCCCACATCCCTTTACACATACCTAAACTATGTATGATAACACATGAAAGATGAAGACTGAAATTAGTCACCTGCCACTTGTTTATCTTTACCGTCATTATTTTTAACATCATTTACTTTCATAACCGGTAATCTTATGTTCGGTTGACCAATTACTGCTGTTAACAGAGAGACAGATCCACATAGCATTAGACACATAACATGCAAAAATCTGCTACGTGTGTCGGGCCTAAATCATGTTTTGATGTCTGATCCTTTAGGAAACTAAACAAGAGGCTCAGAAAGTTGGTAAAAGGGAACTTACAAAAACAAAAAGTAAGAAACCGGATGAACATCCTTTGGCCGATACTCGCGTGCGGTATCTCAAAGACGAGTTGATTAGGGGAAGACTTTTTCTTTCCCTTCTTGCAACAAGAAGCAACTCTCATTTTATTAAAGAACTTCGGGGCCGTATGAAGGACGTTCAAAAGGCACTTGGTGATGCAACCAACGATGCGGATTTACCAAAGAAGTAAACCTTACTTTTAAATTATGCCATAAATGTTAGCTATATTAACTTCTTTTTTTTTAAATCTGTTGATGGCTTATAGTATTTAGTTAACTTGTTATAAATTCAGTGCATATAACAAGCTGAAGGCGATGGATCAAACATTGGCAAAAGGAAAGCAAATACATGATGATTGCACTGCCATTGTAAGAAAACTTCGTGCTATGATCTACTCAACCGAAGAACAACTACGTGTCTACCAGAAACAGGCCTTATTTTTGACTCACTTAACTGCCAAAACTGTTCCTAAGGGCCTCCATTGTCTTACTTTACGCCTTTCAACCGAATACTATTCTATAAACTCTTCTGCACAACAATTCCCAAATCAAGAAAATCTTGACGACCCGAACCTGTTCCACTATGCATTGTTTTCGGATAATGTGTTAGCTACAGCAGTGGTTGTCAATTCAACTGTTACAAATGCCAATGTGAGTGATATGTTCTTTTCGACATTTTTATTATGGTATTTTGAAAGTTGTGATTGTTAACGTGTAAGCATGGCAGGATCCTTCGAAACATGTGTTCCACATTGTTACCGACAAGCTGAATTACGCTGCTATGCGGATGTGGTTTCTTGTAAACCCACCCGGGATGGCAACAATACAAGTTCAGAACATTGATGAATTTACATGGCTAAATGCGAGTTATAGCCCGGTTCTTAAACAGTTAGCTTCTCAGAACATGATTGACTATTATTACAAAACACATAAGGCGGGTGAGTCTGGTCCAAATCTGAAGTTTCAGAACCCGAAATATCTGTCAATAATGAACCATCTTCGGTTTTACCTTCCGGAGATATTTCCGAAGCTGAGTAAAGTGGTGTTCTTGGATGATGATATAGTGGTTCAGAAGGATTTAAGTGGTCTTTGGTCTATTGATATGAAAGGTAAGGTGAATGGTGCTGTTGAGACGTGTGGGGAAAAGTTCCATCGGTTTGACCGTTACCTCAACTTCTTGAATCCCATCATCGCTAAGAACTTTGACCCGCGTGCTTGTGGATGGGCATATGGAATGAATGTATTCGATCTTGAGGAATGGAAGAAACAAAATATTACACAGGTTTATCACTCGTGGCAGAATCTGGTGTGTGCTTCATTCACTAATCAACCTTCTCAAATAGTCAAATACTTGAGTTGAATCTTGATGGTTTCATGATCATTTGTTATGTGTTTGGACGCAGAATGACGAGAGGCAACTTTGGAAGCTGGGGACGTTGCCACCTGGTTTGATAACGTTCTGGAAACGAGTATACGCGTTAGAAAAGTCATGGCATGTTCTTGGGCTCGGGTACAACCCGAGTGTGAGCCAGAAGGAGATTGAAAGAGCAGCAGTGATTCACTACAACGGGAATTTAAAACCGTGGCTCGAGATGGGGATACCCAAGTTTAGAGGGTACTGGAGCAGGTATATTGACTACGATCAGTCGTATATGCGGGATTGCAATATGAGTTGATGAGTAGACAGAGAAGAAGAAGACGTAAAGCGGGTCAATAAGTAGTATATATTCTTTGATTGTTCAGAGTGTTGATGTGTTAGTTTGTTCATGTATCAACCTTGCTAAAAGAGAAGCCAACCATTATTAACATAACAGAATATCAAGTAGCATACACACTTAACTGTAAATTTGAAAATACGTCGATAAAGTTTAACCATAGTAAGTGACTAAGTGTCCTAGTTGCTCCCATCATATAACGTAACATGAAAGTCGAATAAAGGAAAACCAACCAACGAAAGAGAAAAGGTTGATTTATCGAATATGGAGGGAATGCGTTTTCATATTATCGTCAAGGAGGCTAAGGGTGTGTATAAGTCGTGTTAGGTACTTTTCTTATCTGTTATATACAGGCTTAAGGGTATCTTAGATGTCGCATTAGGTACTTTTCTTATTTGTTATATATTTACTCGCGTGTTATTTGACTCCGGTGTGTGTCGTTCTTTTGCCTCTACCAATATAATCAAGAACTTAATCTCCACTATTAGAAAGTTAGGAGACCTTTAGCACGAGTTTCCTATCGTGGATCATGGATGTATATCCTAGTTGTGTTTTGAAAATTGTAACAAGTTCTAAATAATCGTATCTATAGTGTTAAAACGTATAAATCACTGTTTGTCTAAAGTTACACATATATTTATGTCTTTAGTTTTATGAATTAAAGATATCAGTTTTCATTTTCGAAGATATATCGCTCAGATTAATAATTCCCGATGAAAAGTATTTCTATGGACTATTAACTCAATCAATCAAAAATACGCTATCATCATCTATCTATCTGACATCAACTATAGAGACATTATCTATATTATTTCATATTCAAAACTTCAAATCTGGGGTATCATTTCTACATACAAAATCATATAGCAAAAATCTTAGTTCCCCTCTTTTCTCTCTCGTAGATACAACCAGTCATATTCAAATCAAAATCTTGACGCACCTCTCTTCCTCCCTCAAGCACGACGACTCGATCACTAATCTTCATCAAATCGGACCTCTCTTCCTCCCTCAAGCACGGCGACTCGATCACTAATCTTCATCAAATCGGAGTGTATAGCTTCAAGACGCTTGATAATTTGGCCGGAGATGCTATCACTCAGTTCTCCATTGAGGCTCAATTCATGGCGTTTCTTTCTGTCTTCTTCAGCAAGTCTCTTCCTCTCTTCTTCCTCACGATAACGAATGAAGTCGGAGTACATCTGCTCGTAGGCTTTCTTGTATGCTTGGCTGGACCGCCACTCAAGATACGCCAACTTTTGTTGATGTTTTCCAAACTTAACATGTATTTCAGGGAATTAATGGACCATGTCGGGATTCTCAGTCAAGAATACAAGTATCAGAACTCCGTGCCATCTTTTGGAGGGTTTAACTGTTATATACCGCCTTTTTGCGGCAATATAATTGTCTAAACCTTAGTAGTTTACTTTCATTTTGATGTAATAAACTATGACACTTTACTTTTCTGTTAATGGTTTGAAACCGAAACACTAAACTTGTGATGTAATCTTTTGAAACAATTATGTAATGGCAATGGAGTATGTTTTATTCATATAGTATGTTCATGTACATCGATATTTATGCAATGAAAACCATACAGATCACACCTCGCGCTTCCGCTATGAGGGGGTGTGACAGGACCAGCTCCGCCATCATCGGTGTTCATCACCGCTTTCACTTTTTGCATAACCTTCCCGAAAATGTATGGTTCGTGTCAAAACAAATAATCACCACAGAATCATATAATAATAATAATAATAATCATATATCTTCATGAGGTGGAGAACATCGATACCAGATCGTGGAGATGAACCATAAAAGCAACAATTAGTAACTGAATAAGCATGTCCCGAGCGGGTCGGCACTTCTACGGTGATGGATACGAACCTGGCCACACCTCGTCTTCTCCGTCTCATTCTAGACCTGCAAATAAGAAGAAGCGAGAAAAACGGGGATGTAGAGACGACCGGTAGGGGAAGAATCCCCTGTTTCCAGCTACAAAAATATTTGCCCCATATTGGATGCCCTAATAAGGAGGTGGAGACCTCCTTATATAGGAGATATGGGAAACCCTAACCTCAATGGGCCAGGCCCAGTTAGGGGTTGTCTCTACAAGCCCACAGCCTAGTGTAGTATATTAACTACAACGCGCTGGGCTTCGCTGGTTAGTACGCAATAATAATAATATTAATATGCAAGGCGATAAATAACGTGTAGCCATTTGGGCCGGGTCAAGTACCTTACCTCGTCATGTCCCCCAGTCTAGTGTTGCTCCCGCGTGCAAGCGTGGGAGGAGCACTTAGACTTATTAGGAGCTCGGGAGTGAAGATCACTAATTTTAGGCTTACATGACGTCCGGGTGCGAGAAAGTCGCCGACCACGTTTGTTGTGGTTGTCGTTGGCTGTGAGTAGAGATAATGGAGCAATGAAGAGTACACGATTGTTAATCGTGGAAATTGGTTGGGCAAACCTGGCGTATACTGATTGGTTGTAGACAACCGCCGTTTGCATTACGACGAGCTTGTTAAGGTTGCGCGTATGCGGTTAGGTACTTGACCCGGCCCAAATGGCTACACGTTATTTATCGCCTTGCATATTGATGCGTGTGTGGTGTGATATATTTTTAATGTATATTTTAAGCCCTTTTACACTTTTTAGCCAAGTCTGGTCCACATTGTTACCGACAAGCTGAATTATGCTGCAATGTTTCTTGAAAGTTGTGATTGTTAACGTGTAAGCATGGCAGGATCCTTCGAAACATGTGTTCCACATTGTTACCGACAAGCTGAATTATGCTGCAATGCGGATGTGGTTTCTTGTAAATCCACCCGGGATGGCTACAATACAAGTTCAGAACATTGATGAATTTACATGGCTAAATGCGAGTTATAGCCCGGTTCTTAAACAGTTAGCTTCTCAGAACACGATTGACTATTATTACAAAATACATAAGGCAGGCAAGTCTGGTCCAAATCTGAAGTTTCAGAACCCGAAATATCTGTCAATAATGAACCATCTTCGGTTTTACCTTCCGGAGATATTTCCGAAGCTGAGTAAAGTGGTGTTCTTGGATGATGATATAGTGGTTCAGAAGGATTTAAGTGGTCTTTGGTCTATTGATCTGAAAGGTAAGGTGAATGGTGCGGTTGAGACGTGTGGGGAAAACTTCCATCGGTTTGACCGCTACTTCAACTTCTTGAATCCCATCATCGCTAAGAACTTTGACCCACATGCGTGTGGATGGGCATATGGAATGAATGTATTCGATCTCGAGGAATGGAAGAAACAAAACATTACACAGGTTTATCACTCGTGGCAGAATCTGGTGTGTGCTTCATTAATCAACTTCTCAAATAGTCAAATACTTGAATCTTGATGGTTTCGTGATCATTTGTTATGTGTTTGGATGCAGAATGACGGGAGGCAATTTTGGAAGCTGGGACGTTGCCACCTGGTTTGATAATGTTCTGGAAACGCGTATACGCGTTAGAGAAGTCATGGCATGTACTTGGGCTCGGGTACAACCTGAGTGTGAGCCAGAAGGAGATTGAAAGAGCAGCAGTGATTCACTACAACAGGAATTTGAAACCGTGGCTCGAGATGGGGATACCCAAGTTTAGAGGGTACTGGAGCAGGTATGTGGACTATGATCAGTCGTATATGCGGGATTGCAATATGAGTTGATGAGTAGACAGAGAAGAAGACGTTAAGCGGGTCAATAAGTAGTATATATTCTTTGATTGTTCAGAGTGTTGATGTGTTAGTTTGATCATGTATCAACCTTGCTAAAAGAGAAGCCAGCCATTTATAAACATAATAGAATATCAAGTAGCACACACACTTAACTGAAAATTTGAAAATATGTCGATAAAGTTTAACCATAGTAAGTGACTAAGTGTCCTAGTTGCTCCCATCATATATCGTAAGATGAAAGTCGAATAAAGGAAAACCAACCAACGAAAGAGAAAAGGTTGATTTATCGAATATGGAGGGAATGCGTTGTTAGATATGTAAACTTAATTATGTTAGTACTTATTATTCAAACTTATATGTCCGATATGTATTATAACTTATGACCGATGAGATAAGCGGGTGGGATATTCAAACTACTTATGGCAGTTATTCCCGCCACAAAACAACCGCCAAATCTCAGGCATATATATGTAATGTCCGACATCAAGTTCCGGTATCAAGACATTCAGAAAATACTATTTTTTTCGTTTGTCCATTCTCACTCGTGTTATTTCCCTTCATTCAAAACTGTTTCTGCATATTCTTGTTAACCATGAATGCTGATCCAAATAACCATCTTAAACCTGCTGCAAACCCTCTTGAATCCCAACTGGATGATGATGATAACGGCTTTCGCCAACATAGTGGTATCAGAGCCACGAATTCAAAGAACGCAGAAATTCATCCCACGACGACGACAATGCCATGCCAACATTGTCTTGATGAAAAACACGAAAAAGAGAAGAAATTCCCTCGTGTAAGGCTGTGTTATTACTGTCATCAACCCGGCCATCAGATTTACTCGTGCAAAGCGAAGGAACATGACGAAGCCACTCAACTAATCAAACAAGCGATCAACACTGGGATTCAGAGACATGAAGATGAAGTCGTAAATCGTCAAGAGATGATCGTTACCGGAACGAAAGGTGGTCAGTGGGGTGATATCTGGTATGTCAGTTCAACGTTTAATCATCACTTTGCCGGTATTCTAAACGTGTTTAAGCGAATCAAACATTTGGTTGGGGTGGAAACGAAATTAGGGGAGAATAACTTTCTGTTTATTCGGGGAATCGGGGCTATGGAAATCAGATCTGGTAATGACATGTTACGAATACAAAGTGTGTTTTATGCACCGGAATTAGATCAAAACATATTAAGCCTTGATCAGTTAACACTACAAGGTTATACGGTTAAAAAATTCGGCGACAAATGCAAGATATACCCAATGTTTTCTGCACCGATCACTAATTCGGTGAATAATTTAAATGGTTTAACCAAAGAGGAAGAAATTGGTTTGAAAGAGAAACAAAGGGTGATCGATTTAAGTGCAGTGAATGATGAACACAAGGAGAATTATCTTAATTCTTACTTTGAAGATCTGAATTTATCCACACAAGAACCCGATTGGAGTCAAATGATTATTCATGCTATGGAATTCCATGATTTTTCCGACTACAAGTCATTGTTGGAAATGATGGAGGATGGTGAATTTGTGTTTAAGTATAAACATAAATTGGAGAAAAAATTCGAAGAAATATTAACATGGTTCATCAATGTTAAACTGGGAATTACTACACGACCCATTCCGCCATACGCGTCTGATAACAGAAAAGTGGATTTGCTCGGTTTGTACATGGTGGTTAAATGTGACGGAGGGTACAGGAATGTGACCGATTACAATCTATGGGCTGTTGTTGTGAAGGATATGGGCTATGAATATCACGATGGTGAATTCATGAGGATTATATACGCAATGTATCTCGATGTTCTAGTTTACTATCACAAATTCAAGACGGTGCAAGGAAGGGTTATTGATAAAGAGATGATTGAACAGAACGCCGGTCCGTCGGAAGTCTGCCATGAAAGGAGGAAGAGTGACGGAGATGTTCAAGATGAAGAAGCCATTCAACACTATGCCTTATTCGCAGGAAATGACTGGGAAGGTGCAATGAAGATGCAGAAGAAACGCCATAGATTTGATTTCAAGCAAGCAAGGAAAGCTGTGGACGAAGCTAACCGGAGCGTCCTGATGTATGCTTCTAAGCATAATCAAGTTTAGGGGGTTGTGTTAGATATCTAAACTTAATTATGTTAGTACTTATTATTCAAACTTATATGTCCGATATGTATTATAACTTATGAACGATGAGATAAGCGGGTGGGATATTCAAACTGCTTATGGCAGTTATTCCCGCCACAAAACAACCGCCAAATCTCAGGCATATATATGTAATGTCCGGCATCAAGTTCCGGTATCAAGACATTCAGAAAATACTATTTTTTCATTTATCCATTCTCACTCGTGTTATTTCCCTTCATTCAAAACTATTTCTGCATATTCTTGTTAACCATGAATGCTGATCCAAATAACCATCTTAAACCTGCTGCAAACCATCTTGAATCCCAACTGGATGATGATGATAACGGCTTCCGCCAACATGCGTTTCATATTATCGTCAAGGAGGCTAAGGGTGTGTATAAGTCGTGTTAGGTACTTTTCTTATCTGTTATATACAGGCTTAAGGGTATCTTAAATGTCGCATTAGGTACTTTTCTTATTTGTTATATGTTTACTCGCGTGTTATTTGACTATGGTGTGTGTCGTTCTTTTGCCTCTACCAATATAATCAAGAACTTAATCTCCACTATTAGAAAGTTAGGAGACCTTTAGCACGAGATTCCTATCGTGGATCATGGATGTATATCCTAGTTGTGTTTTGAAAATTGTAACAAGTTCTAAATAATCGTATCTATAGTGTTAAAATGTATAAATCACTGTTTGTCTAAAGTTACACATATATTTATGTCTTTAGTTTTATGAATTAAAGATAACAGTTTTCATTTTCGAAGATATATCGCTCAGATTAATAATTCCCTATGAAAATTATTTCTATGGACTATTAACTCAATCAATCAAAAATACGCTATCATCATCTATCTATCTGACAGCAACTATAGAGACATTATCTATATTATTTCATATTCAAAACGTCAAATCTGGGGTATCATTTCTACATACAAAATCATATACCAAAAATCTTAGTTCCCCTCTTTTCTCTCTCGTAGATATAATAAGTCATATTCAAATCAAAATCTTAACGCACCTCTCTTCCTCCCTCAAGCACGACGACTCGATCACTAATCTTCATCAAATCGGACCTCTCTTCCTCCCTCAAGCACGACGACTCGATCACTAATCTTCATCAAATCGGAGTGTATAGCTTCAAGACGCTTGATAAATTCGCCGAGATGCTATCACTCAGTTCTTCTCTTCCTTCTAGTCTTTCTTAAAAAAGTGCGCATCCTGTTTGGATAAAACACAAAAGCAACAATTAGTAACTACTTAAATTATTAGTAAACATATTTAAATCTAATATGATTCAGTACCAGTTCCTTGAGAATTCCTCTCACATAACCTTCCTTCTGATGGGGTAACAACTCACCACCCTCCTCTTTTCCGATCAAGTCTTCAACATGTTTCACCTCTAGATCCTCCAGCTTCTAAACCTGATCACGTATCACTTTCTGGAGTGCCTCATTGTTGTCTCTCACTTGTTGCAGTTTCCCCTTCAATTCCTCACAGCTAACACACTCCATTTTGTTTAGGAAATGATATTCTTGTTGTGAGGGTTTTGGAATTTTTTGAATGAGAATGAGTGTATCCCTCACATGAGGGGCAATTTAGTCCATTCACCTAAAAATATCTGCCAGCTATTTAATACCTCGTTATACCCAAAACCCTTCTCCAACTTAATTTCTCTCCTCCCAGTGTAATTATCTTCCCCAACTAATCATCTTCTTCTGCGATTGAACACCAAACCCTAAACAGAACGTGGACGATCAAGGAGAAACACAATGGTGCTAACCCTGTGGTGGATACGTGACAAAAACGAGAAGTTTGATCCCCTAGAAGTGTATGGTATGTTTTGCAAACATCAAAAATCTGTACTTTTACAATGTTAACCTAATGTGTGTCAATTGTTAATTGTAATCCTTTTTTTATCGTTGATTGTTTGATTCCAGGTAATAGCTTTCAGTTTGAAAATCAACCATGGTGGAGTGTTTCTGAATTCTCCGGTAAAAAGGTATGTAGATGGAATAATCGACTATGCAGACATGGTTGATTCTGATGTTTTTTCTGTTATCGAGTTAAATTACATGATTAGGGAAATAGGCTATCCCAAGGAACATATTATGTTCTATCACTTCTTAATTCCTCAAACACAAGTTAGTGATGGGTTAAGGCCATTAGGTAATGATCAAGACGTTCATTTGTTGATTGAGCATGTTCCTAAGAATAAAGTGATAGAGGTGTTTACTGAGCAGTGGTCTTCTAGGCTGGGTGTTGAATATCATTTTACTTCTCCAATCAAGACATCCACTGTTGTCATTGAGGAGTTAGAAGATGATGATCCTCAGCCATCTCACCCTTAGCCATCCCACCCTAGAAGGATACAACTAGCCCTAGAGTATTTTCCTCATACTAAGAATCCCACTGTGAATGTTGTAGAGTATCAGGAAGTTCATGATCAGGAACATGTTGATGCAACTTTGAATGAGGATATAACTAAGAATGGAAATGCAGATGATAGGCTAGATGATCAGGAACATGTTGATGAGACAGGAAATGATAGGATAGAGGATGTAGATAACATGGTTGTAGAAATACCAGTTTACATGGATTCATTTAACAGCAATGTTTGTAAAGACCATGAAGCTGATGTAGATGATGATTGTGAGTTGGAGTTTGATTTAGATGATTTTGAAGGTGGTAGTGAGGATGAGGGTGAAAATGTTCTAAATGCAACTGTTAAGAAGTGCAAGAAAAGAAAGAAGCAATGCAAGACCAAGACTCTAGATGAGCGGCCTTTCTTTGTTGGCCAAACCTTTTCCAACAAAGAGGTTATCAAGAATATGGTCAAGTTACATGCAATTAGAAGTAGAAGACAATTACTTATTAGGAGGAATGAAACTTACAAGTTTAGGTGGTGTGTCTAGGGATGAATCCTGTGTTTGTATCATGAGGGTCAAAAGGTAATAAGAAGAAACATGGAAAGGCAAACAAAAAGAAAAAAACAAAAAGAAGAATCTTTGACTGGAAAAGTAGGTAGTAGTTTCCAAGTGGGTGGGTCCACCTCTTTGAATAAAAAGGACAAACCCACTTGTCCTTAGGTACTTCATATTTCAAGGAAGAGAGATGAAGAAACATGGTTGGTGAAAACATACAAACATGAACACAAATGTTAGTGGCTCCTCTGGGACTTGGTAAGGTTTGAATTCAAGTTAGTTGTGTTCATAGGTTCATTCATGTTGTTACTATATAATACATTAACGTAGCCGTCCACCGGACGTGTATTAAACTAGTTTTATAAGTTTAAATAACGGTTAAACTGAGACTATAAGTTACACATGTTGGATACATACGAGCATATTAATCCACAAATCTCTCACATGTGCACATATAAAAAATAACACCTATTATTTCAGTAACCAAAATAATAATAACAAAATATATTATGAGAAGGGTTATTAGAGTTTTCTTGATTTTTATAACAAAAAATAGGGTTTCTCTGTATGTATAAATTTTAAATAATAAAAATAATACAAAAATAATTAAAGTAACACCATGTGATTTAAGATTACCGTTTTTGGAGTGGGGCAATCTTGTGGACGGTCACGAATGACCAAATGTGAAGTGAGCCAGTAAACTATTAATAAAAAAATTCATTCTAATGTTTTTTCTTTTCTCTTTTTCTTGTTTTAATGAAAAATTTAGGTTATGATAAGTGTTTAGTTGTAAGAATTCAAAGATTATTATAAAGGTTGGTACAGTGGCGTAGCCAGAAATTTTTTTTATGGTGTATTTTTTATGTATACCCCGGTTTAAAGTAAACCGGAGTCGAACTTTTTGGATCGGTTAGGATCTAGTCGGGTTGAATCACAAAATAAAAGTAAATATCACAATAAAAGTACAATGTCATTGAATAAAAACACTTAATAAAATTAGAAAGTCATTTGAAATATATAAAAAATGTCATTTAATAGTTGCTCTGTATGCATTTTCATCTTTTTAAAACGATTCATAATGTTTTCAATGGCAACTTGCAAAAAAAATCTCTTTTTCATTATAACAAACAAGTGAAAGCATCATTCAAATGATCATCAAACATCCGGTTAGGTTAAACAATTGAAACAAAACCAATTAGACATGGGCCTTTAATACTTACTGGACTAGAAAAAAATAAACTTAAGCATGGACCTCTAATGATTTAAAGTATACTAGTTAAATTTACGTAACTGGGCTTAATTTTTGAACTATAAATTTGTTTATTATGTAATTCTTTTAGAAGAAAACAAAACAATGGTGTCATTTATAAAAACACAATGGTGTCGCTCGTAAAAAACAATGGTATCGCTCGAATTTTTCCAATTATACGCTGTATTTGCTACACAAAATTCAATGGTGTCGGGCGACACCGTTCTTCAAAGTGTGGCTTTGCCACTGGGTTGGTATGTATTTAAAAAAAATAAGAATTTGTGTGTATTTGACAATTTATAAAGTTTTAGAATTTTAACAAAATTTAATAACTTCAAGCGATCAAATTTGATCCCATTATTTCAATATTCGAACCGCAAAATTTTTTCAGTTATTTCAAATTTTTAATGGATATAGAAAAGGATTGACTATCAGAGCTGGTACTGGACACTCCTTTCTAATATCCGGATGGTTAACATGTCAAAAATTATTCAACAGCCTGTGGGTCACCTTCTGTTGCAGACTGTCGAGTTCTTCACCGGATAACGGGAATATCCGGGTAAAGCACAGGACCTGTCCCCTTGCAGGATATCATGGGATCTTTCTCGTTTAACGTATGCTTCCTCATTAAGTAACCATGTCGTCTCTCGCATCTCTTACTTCCTTTTTGTCCTAGACGTCGTTTGGGGCATTAAATGCAACTACGAATTCACTCCTAACTTTCGATTTGTACACAAGCACTCCCAACTATCAACTTATTGGCCGATAACACTCCCTAACTAACTGAACCCTAACACAGTTAGCTGATGTCAGCTGCCACATCAGCGCCATGTCATCAAAAAATGCCATGCCAGCTGTCGTCATAAAAAATGCCAGATCAGCAGCCATGTCATATGCCACGTCAGCAAAAAATGGCCACATCAGATGCCACATCAGCAAAAACTAACTGGTTTAGGGTTCAGTTTACTAGGGAGTGTTATCGACTAATAAGTTGAAAGTTGGAAGTTTTGGTGTACAAATAGAAAGTTGGGAGTGTTATTAGCCAATTGGTGAAAGTTGGAGTTATTTAAAGACTAAATTGCAAAAATCAACCTTTATGTTATACCCAAACTGCACTTCGTACCTTTCACTATGAAATCGGCAAAAACCAACCTTTATGTTCATGTTTTGCTACAGGTTCAACCTTTAACACAAATGCCGTTTATTTTCTTGGTTAAATGTCCTCACATGCAATGCATGTGAGGGTATTAATGTCATTTCAGTAATCATTTTAATGCTTTCTTTATACAAACGAAATAGAATGTTGTCATCTTCATGACTTCATCACTGGTTAACACCCTCACTTTCCGGCAGCCACCGCCACCGAGCCACATGCTTTTCTGGATCAGTGGTACCGTCGTATAACTTCATATTGGGGGTTTGGAAACGCTTTGGTATCTCAGCATTGCATATGAGAGGTGCAAAGCGAGATATTCTATGACTCCCATCTAGAATCTCAGGAATGGGTTTGACCACTCCTGGGACACTGGATATCATGTCCTTGAGTTTCTGCAACTCTCTGGCCATGGCTTGGTTGATCCCTGCATCATGCGTGTAATCATAGTTAGTATCAAAAGATGTATTAAAGTTATTACCTCCTGATTGGTTTGAAGTTTGTATCCCAGAAGTGTGTCTGAGATAAGACATGTCCGGTGCAATAGTAGGGCCAGAAGAACCAATGGTTTGCATAGGGATGAAATCCCCTTCGTGAACTTTAGAACTTCTAAGTGGTTGAATATGTCACACCCCAACCGATGGCGGAAACATCGGAGTGAGACGAAGATAGATTGCTCATTACACATAATACTAGAATTTGCGACAAGTATTTAAATAATGAATTTCATTTTATTACTATAAGGATTCGATTACAACATGGAAAGGAAAATACAATTACAACAACTTGAAATGAAAGAATTACATTACAATAAGTATACAAAATTTAAAATGAGTATCTAGGCATCCTACTATGTTCCATGCATCATCAACATCAACGTTAAACTTGTAACATGTTTAAAATAAAGTGTCAATGCGAAAGCATTGGCGAGTACACAAGGTTTGTATAAATATAGCATAAGTATAAAAGCATTTTCTCGAATTCACATGACAATTTGTAAACAATGTAACTAGCATGCATCGCAATGTGTTAAACCCAAGTGTCCACTAGTATTTAGCATCCCTCGCAACCAAAAGTGACGAGACCGTTTAAGAATAAATAAAGACTTAACAAGACCCCGACGGGCGGCGTGCTACTCCTATATTGCTATATATGTTAAGTTGGGGCTTAGCAAAGTTAATGACATAAAGCATGTGTAATCTAGCATGAACCTAAGTAAACAAGTAGCATGTATATAGGATTGAGAATATAAAGCATGTTTAAGTGTGTGATAGTGAAGTTTACAAACATGTTACAACCCAAAGTGGTTTAAAAGTAAAACGGGTCAAGTGTACTCACAAAATTGCTAAGTCTTTCGATTATCCAAGTGTTGACGAATGTATGAGATTAGGAGGTTGAATGTATTCGGATTGGAGTTCAAGGAATATTTAGAGTCGGAATTTAGGTAGGTAAAATACACCAAAGTATGTATACAAGAAAATAATCATAACAATAACCATCTAGACTTAATACCCGTTTTGACACTATAAAAACCCATGGGGTTTAGAATGATTGCATGGGTGTGACACCCATTAGAATCGTAACGAGTTAACTAAGTTCTTGAATGATATAACCTAGTTTCATGACGAATAATCACTTGACTACCATCAAAGGTTCGGTTAGTATCTTTTATATATGTTATATATAGTATATAGTATGATTATAGTCCAACAAATATTACAAGTATTATCATAGAAGTCATGCATAGAGGTAGGAAGATAATCTTCCATTTTAAAACCTCTTTTTTATATTCACCAATGCACAAGTTGTCATAAGACAACAAGTGAGGTGTGGATTGTAAGTAGGATAGCACAAGCTTTCCAAGTAATGACTCATACACAAGTTCAAGCCTTGTTCAACACTTGTGGGTTAAAACCCTTTAAAAAAAGAAAATTTTGAGGATTAAAACCTCTGAATTTGTATATTACAACCTTGTTTTTAAGCACACTTAATCATAGTCTTGATTAGTGGCATAAGGACATAGGAATGTATGGTTAAAACATGAGTTTAAGAATGTTTAACAAAGTTTTTGTTCAAAGCAGAAAGTTCTTGCACTTTTAACCTCAATGTGGTGATGTTCCATCCTTGGTTTTCCATGGAAAACCTATGGAAACATCCCTAGAGGTGTTCCAAGTGCTAAGAAGCAAGAAGAAGTGAAAAAGATGGAAGATAAGTGAGTTTAAACTCACTTTTGCAACTTGATACGAATTTCCCTTTTGCTACTGTTTCTCAACAGATTTAGAGTGTTTAGAGAGTGAGATTAGTGAGTTTGTAAAGTGGGAGAAGTGTGGAAGTGAGTTGGGTTTTATAGGAAGAGATTAGGGTTGAGTTAGGTGGTATTTAATGGAGAAAACACAACTTAACAAACACAAAATTGGCCAATGGAGGAGCTGGAAAACTTTCTGCCGGATTGGTGTGCTCGCGGCACGCGACCACGAACGGGAATCCCCGTCGCGCGACGCAACGGGTGGAGTTTCCGGGTTAAAGTTTGAATTTGGCACTTTAGGTCCCTTTAGTTTGTTTTGATAAGTTGTAGGGTATTTTAAGTATAAAAACACATAGTATAAGGGTGTATTTTGTAATGTTAGCATGTGCACAAGTATAGACAAGTATAATCAAGTATTCGTAAGCGTTAAAGACGTTTAAATATGCGTGAAAACGTATAAATGGTGTATGTATGATATGTATTCATATGTTTATTATATGTTTACAAGAATTAAGAACAAGGTATCAAACGTATTAATGAATCAAGACATACAAGTGTAATGAATACTTAAGGTCTATTTTGGGATAAAACAATGGGTTTTATTACGATTAAAGTCTCGGTTTTGCAACGATAAAGCGAAATACGATTAAGAGAGGAACAAGCTTCCAAAAATAGAATTATAAGACAAGTTTTCTAATTAATGAAAATTATGAAAAAGCGAAGCGTTACAGAATACTTAAGGATCCTTGATCCTGAAAGACGTTGGATCCAGGATACATTGGTGCTGAAGGCCTTGTTGGATAATCCATGGATCGTTGAATTCGAGACGAGGATCCTTGATGCTGAAAATAGGATCCTTGAGCTAGAAACATCTCCATATATCCTTTCGAGCGGAGGAAGGATCCTTGAGGCTGGGTGGTCTCCAATGATCCTTGCCGAAGGATAGAGGATCCTTGAGGTTGGAAGTAAGATCCTTAGGGCTGCGTCATCACTAGTGATCCATGCTGAAGGTTGGAGGATCCTTGAAATTGGACATTGGATCCCCTAGAATGCTGGATCATTGATGATGGGGTAGTAAAATCCAACGACCTGGGCATCAGTGGAGACTGATCTTCTGCCGGTCTCTTCTGCTTCTTGATTTCATCAATTTCGCAAAGGATCCTTTGGTTGGTTTTGTCTTGCTGCTCCATGTAGCCTTTCATCTGCAACATCAAAACAGAAATATCATTGTTAGTAGTTGTAGAGGAAGAAACATCAGCAGTTTCTGATCTTGTGAAGACGGATGATGTCTTCTTCTGAGCATTTTCAGCATTCTTCTAGAATGTAGGGGGAATAGGAGGTAATGATGCACTGGTTTGGGACGAGGTAACTGCCGACATGGCACTTGAAGTAGCTTTCCCCTAAGAGGCCATGAAGTTAATGGAAGTGAATGGGAATGAAAGAAAATTCTTAGAATTGAAGCACCACTTACCCCACGGTGGGCGCCAAATTGTTTTAGTCAAAAATCAATCTAAGGATAATGTAACTAAATCTGATTTGAGAGGTAGTGTGCTTGAATGATGGACAAGTGTATGATCAAAAATGAAATGTAATGAACGATGGACACAATGATTTATACGTGGAAAAAGCCCTTGATATTAAGAAGATCTCCGGCACAAAAAACCTCGGGTGATGGCAACAACCGATCACCATCTATATTGAACAAAATAAGCTAGAATTCAATACAACTTCGGAAGATAATGAGCTCAATTCAATGAAATCTAGTGTTAGTACGTAGAACCGTTTGAATGTTGCGAGAGACAGAGTGTGTGTGTTCGCATACGTGTCTATCTAAAATGAGCTCCCTTATCCCTTTATAAAATTGGAAACAACTAGATAACTAACAATCCGAAAACAGTGCAACCATCCAACATTCTTCCATAACGGCTACACTTGAATATGCACGTGCCTATTTGGAGCATATCCACTGATATTCCAGCTTAGACCTAGTCCACTTCGTCAACTACTTGCGATTACAAGTTAAAAATATAGGAAATAATTGTTAGTAAACATAAGTAATAACAAGGATCCTTGATACTCATACTTCCTGCAATATCCACTAAGGATCCGTGGTCCAGGATAAATCTCAGGATACATGATCCACAATATTAAAAATCAATGCCCTAACAGGTTGGATCGTTTTTTAATGCAAATTTCGGATTAAGCTATTAACTACGATCACTGAAAACAACAAATCAAACTGATTAAGCTGACTGGGCCAGTTAAACTGTTCAAAATATTTCAGTTTAAACGGTTTAGTTTTCGTATATGTTTTGTCATGTCACTTGGAAGTCTTTTTTTCTTTCCAAGAGAGGTTTCAATTTCTTGTTTAGTTATTGATACGTGGTCGAATAACGGTGATTGTAATAGCATAACTTAATGTTTTTACATGGGTTTTAATTCCGAATAGCCTACTTTTGATTAGATATGTGTTTTGCAGGTCTAGTGGAGTTTAAGGAGCTTTTCGGGAGCTTTACGGGTCACCGGGACGAAAAACGGACCACCGGGATGCGAAACGGGTCAACCGAGAACTCAAGACGCCAAAAACAGGAAGTGAAGGTTGCACATACCGTCGCCGACGCCCTCCTGGGCCGTCGGCGACGCTGCTTGAAAAGTTCCGTCGCCCAAAAGTGTTCGTAAACAGCATGTTAAGCCGTCGGAAGAAAAGGAGACCAGGAAGCACCGTCAGCGACGGGTCTCAGATCCCTACATCGTGAATTTTCAGCTTTGGTTGTTGGGGAACGAGTTTAAACACATCTTGAGTCATTATTTCGACGGTTACACTTCTTTTGAGTTTGAATAGGAGTTCTTGGAGCCAAATTCATTATCTCTATCACCACCAATCAATCCATATCGTCAATCATCATCCGAATTACTCCATTCCATCATCCAATTCATCTTCTCCTCCATTCAAAACCCTAGTTAATCACCCATTGATCCTTCCACCATTATCACTCACCAAAACCTTAATCCTCAACCATTCCACCATTCCACAAGCTCAAGATAATCCAATTCAAGTCTCCATCATCCATTGATCAAGTCCCGTTCACCATGAGCGGCTAATTTCTTGAAGGTTTCAGCCCGATGTAGGTTTTTGTAAGTTTCTAGGGTTGAACATTGTTTGAATTTTGATTCCTAAAAAATTGTATTGTGATTTTGAATCCTTTGATAATTGTCGTGCATTTGAATTGAATTTGTGAATTGTCGAACGATGATAAAGTTATGACTTTACGAAATGAATTTGTGCACTTATGCCTTATCTAGGTTAGGATCTACATGTTCTTGGTAACAAAGTGCATTGCGGTCCGTTGTCTACAACGTTGATAGCTCTTGGCACGTAAACCATGCGACACTAATTCCGTTAATCACTTTTGCAATTGAATCAAACTTAAAACGTGTAGAAACCCTAGGACTTCAATTATTGAACCGGGTGTGAACCTTGTTTACATATCTTGTTTTAAACCATAAATTACATTCCTTGCAATTGTTTATTTCTATTAGTTAATTAATCCAACTCATTTACTATTTTCATTTAAACAACTTTTAATCAAGCAAAAATCATAAAAATAAGTAGCAAGCTTCATAAATTGTGACACTCGTTAAAATTCAATTAAGTACTCTTCGTGGTTCGACCCCTTACTACCACTAGCTATTTATTAAGGGTAACTTGGGTATATAAATATTATCTTCAGGAGCCAGATCAGGCCCGGGATACGTTCAGAAAAGATGGGAACAACTGAGTAACGTGGCAGAAGGAGATGGACAGTTGTATAGATAGGATTGGGCCTGGGAAGAGTTTAAAAATAGCCGGTCAGCCACAGCATGGAACGATAACAAAAAGAAAGCTCTTTCTAGGTACAACAACAAGAAATTGGAGGCGAAGATGTGGAAATGGAAGATGGTGACGGTTGTGTCAACTTCTGTGCCGGAGAGGGTAGTTTGTGAGCGTGCGGTAAACGTTGATGAGTTCCGTACGATTGGTATCACTAAAAGGTTTGAAGAGCTTGGTTGGGACAGAGTATTGGATTGGTGTGAGGACATCACCTCATGGGTTTATTTTGCGGCAGTGTGCGAATGGTTATCTACTCTGAGGTTTATTAACAAAGACGGGCCAGTACCTACATGGCAATTGATCGGCAATATTGGAAAGAATCAGATGATCATGTCTTTTGAGCATATGAATGCCATTGCTCGATTTTATTCATTGGGGGTTGAGGCATACAACTATTAAGAGCTCGATCACTTCTTGGATAACAAGACAAATACTGCTGATCCGGATCAGATGTTGGCGGCCGTGTTACCAGGTTCAGGGGGTATGGGGGAGTCAAGAAACGATTTATCCTTGGAGGGGAGAATATTACAAGGCATACCGTTGGAAAATGTGATGGTGCGGTTCGGAGACCGCGGAAAGGTGAAGGCACCTGATTGTCGGGTTTTACATGCTTTGTTATACGGGACGCCAAGGTTGTCATGGCGACAAGTTGTGATGATAAATACTTGGGACACGAGGGAGTCGTGCACAAGGAAGATGATCCCATATGTGCGGCTGCTCAGCGCAATGATTCTACAACAGAATGTGTTGCCACAGGAATCATTATGGGTTTCTAAACCCATTGATCAGTTTAAATTCGCTTCAATGAAGCGTCATTGGAAGATAACGGTTAAAGTCTTTGGTCATCTGCATACGGCGGAGGATGAACAAGGAAACAGTTATACATTTTCTGATCCGCGCGCGGCCCAAGGAGGTGCCCATGATGAAGAGATGGTGGATGAAGAGGATGAAACCGAGCCTGCCGGTCCAAGGGGACCAAATTTTGTGAATCGACGACGGGTACCATCGTACTGGAACTTTAACCGTGGTCAGCAGGAGGCCTTTGATAATGTCTCTTGTCACACCCCAACCAATGACGGAAACATCGGGGCGCGACACTGAGCGAAACAGATTGTCCAAGAGAAATCCATAACAACTAATTTTACCGAATATTTAACGTTAAGTCCCATAACAAAACATATCCAGCCAATTAATTATTACAGACATATTATCTCAAAAACAATAAAACTGTTCCGACAACTCATATTTAAATTGTTTGTTTCTAGACTCCATCCTAGCTCAATTCCATCAAATAGCAAGCATGCATCCTAAGCACCTGTCACATACGTTAAAATAGAGGTCAATACACCTAGTGTAAAGGTGAGCATAAAAGTTTGAAAATATAACAGAGTTCGAAATCGTTTACGCATAACCAGCATGTACAACGTATAGTGTGAAGCATGTAAGTTATCGATAAAGATCCTATCAATACCAATGACTGCGATTTGACTGCGAGTAGCGAGTGCGCAACACATGTTCACCACTACGAACACGTGAAGTAATATCCTTAACAACCCCTGAGTGAACAGGTGCTGAGTCCAAACTATAGTACTATCGTTGCTAAGGCAGGTAGACAGCAATCAATGTGTAAATATAACAAACAGGCATTCATCGAGTCACGTATAACATGCAATAGCGGTTAGCGTTAAAAGTGTTTGCGTTGTGTGTGGATGTGGTTTGAATATAAGTAATGTATGTAACACCCAAAAGTGTGTAAAGCAAAAAGGGGATCGAGTATACTCACAGATAGCCTTTAACAAGTAAACACTCTCTTGGATTGAAGGGAGCGCTGAGAGAGATAAGCCTGAACAGTTAACGACAACATAAGCGAAGAACGGTGCGTTAAACGGTGTGAAGAGAAGAAGTGACGAATGGTCATCCGATCGGATGGCCATTCGGTCGGATTGACATTTGTTTGGTAAGGATGTGTTTGTGTATGATGGCTTTGAAGTTTTCGTTGTAGTATTTTGAAAACAGAGAAGTATCTCTACCTTTCAGGTCGTTCGATCGAACGGTCGTTCAATCGAACGGTCGTTCGATCGGATGGCGATTCGTCCGGCGAGACATTTCTCAGATGATCATTGGAAAATGTTGAAAAATGATAAGTATCAAGACCAAGTGCAATCCGATCGGATTGCGGTTCGATCGGATGGTAGTCCGATCGGACGGCAATCCGTCCTGTGATCTGATCGTTTTGCAAACTTGAAAATCCTGAACGTTTTGCGGTTTGATCGAGACGGTATGACCTCGTATTAAACAATGGAATTCTATCAAGACCCAAGTTATCTGATCGAACAAGAATCACCCTAGTCCGATCAGTTAACCATTCATGACGGTTGTTCATGTTTAACCCGAAATCATGGTCTCTTAGATAGAAATCAGATCTTGAACCGACACATCACTAATAATGAGTAGAAGATCAGAACGAACTCAGATTCTATCGGTTTTGAGTGCATTGAGTGTAAAAGATATGAAAGAAAGAAAAACTACTTTCAATCCTTTTTAACTTTGAAAATGTTTAGATCTAGGTGAAAATAGCGTTGATTCATGTGGAAATCCTTCAAATCTGAGTTGTTCATGATGGAATGAGGCCAAAACTTGAAGTTCATAAGAACTCCATGATGACATCACCCTATAACACCTCAAATCCACTGATTTCACGGTTAAAAGTTAAGATTCAAAGGTGAAAGTGATGAAGGAGTGCGTGCAGATCATAGAAGTACAAGATTTAGGTTGAGAACTTACAAGAATCGTGAGAAATTGAGAGAAAGATGGTCTGGAACGCTGCTTGTCGAATGGGGGAGCTGTCACATCACTTGTGATGTGACAGAGGGGTATTTATAGGTTGCCAAAAAGGGAAAGGGGGGCGCAGACCACGGATCGGATATCCGATCCGATGGCCATCCGATCAGATGGCCATCCGATCAGATGGCCATCCGATCGAATGGTCATTCGATTGAGTGGCTCCGATGAGTTGGATTTCGGCGTTTCATTTCATGCGTTGAGTTTTTGCGATGTGTTTAGGCGAGCGTGCGATGCGATTGATTGATAAAATCCACACGAATACTATATCTAACATACAATCATTCTAAATAACTTGCGTTTAGCGTTTGCGATTCAATTGCGTTGCGATAGAGTTGCGATTGTGTTTCGATTAATCACCACCAGACACAAAGTTAAGCAAGGAGTGACAGATCGCAATTAGCAATCTTTTCTTCCTTTGACTTTGACCTTGACTTTGACTTTGACTTTCGTAACACGGGGTGTTACAGCCTCTCCCTCTTAAGGGAATTTTGTCCTGAAATTAGGCTTTAGCCGTAACAAACAATTGTGGGTACTTCGCCTTCATGTCACTCTCGAGTTCCCAAGTGAACTCTGCGCCGCGTTTGCGTTCCCAGTGAACCTTCACAATGGGAATGCGTGAGCGCCTAAGCTTCTTGGTTTCTCGGTCCATGATCTCGACAGGCTTCTCCATGATGTGTAACGTTTCGTCCACTTGTAGATCCTCGAGTGGAACTTGTAAATCATGCTCAGCCAGGCACTTTCTGAGGTTCGATACATGGAAAGTCGGGTGAACGTTGCTAAGTTCCTCCGGTAGTTCGAGTCTGTAGGCCACTTTTCTGATCCTTTCCAGAATCTTAAAGGGTCCAACATATCGAGGCGCGAGCTTTCCTTTCTTGCCGAATCTGACCACACCCTTCCAAGGTGATACCTTTAGGAGTACGTGGTCGCCAACGTCAAATTCAAGGGGCTTGCGGCGTCTATCGGCGTAACTTTTCTGACGACTCCAAGCTTTCAGCAGATTGTCTCGAATCTGGAGTATCTTGTCAGTCGTTTCTTGCAACAGCTCAGGACCGGTTATCTGCGAATATCTGATCTCGTGCCACACAATAGGCAATCGACATTTTCTTCCGAATAATGCCTCAAATGATGCCATCTGAATGCTAGAATGATAACTGTTATTGTACGAGAATTCGACTAAAGGTAAGTGCGCGTCCCAATTACCACCAAAATCTATGACACACAAGCGAAGCATGTCTTCAAGGGTGCGAATCGTTCTTTCAGTCTGACCGTTGGTTTGGGGATGGAAAGCGGTACTTAGATTAAGCGTAGTACCGAGAGCAGATTGAAACGTTTCCCAAAGACACGAGGTAAACCAACCATCGCGGTCAGAGATAATGTCACGAGGCGTCCCATGTCGACAAATGATATCATAGGTGTAGATTTAGGATAATTTTTCTACCTTAAAGTCTTCTCGTATCGGCAGAAAATGAGCAGATTTAGTCAAACAGTCAACGGCAACCCAGATGCTGTCGTGACTCGTGACCTGATGGCGTGCGCGGAAGTTTCGTTATGAAGTCCATAGCTATACTCTCCCATTTCCACACAGGGATCTCGGGTTGAACAAGCAAGCCAGAGGGTCTTGGTGCTCGGCCTTGACTTTCGAACAAGTCAGGCACTTTGAAACATAGATAGCGATATCTTTCTTCATGCCCGGTCACTAGTACTTGTAGCGAAGGTCCTGGTACATCTTATCGGCACCAGGATGAATAGAATATCGAGACTTGTGGGCTTCATCCAGCAGAATTTGTCACAAGTTGGTGCGTTTGGGAATCCAAATTCGGTCCAAATAATGGAATATCCCATTCGACTTATTCTCTAGCTGGGCGCCATCATTAAGAATCCTTTCCTTCTTCAAAGTACGTTCGGTATAACAAGCATGTTGGGTGTCGCGAATAAGAGTTTCGAGATGGTGCTGGGCGCGAACCTTATGAACGCTATGCAAATACCTTCGTCTGCTGAGGGCGTCGGCAACGACATTCGCTTTGCCAGGATAATAACG
The DNA here is from genome assembly GCA_030545235.1 of Helianthus tuberosus. NCBI lineage: Eukaryota > Viridiplantae > Streptophyta > Magnoliopsida > Asterales > Asteraceae > Helianthus > Helianthus tuberosus. The sequence continues at coordinate 75,737,938 of CM060451.1, read as the reverse complement.
GATCTCACAGTCGTAATCGTTGAGAAGTTCTACCCATCGGCGTTGGCGCATATTCAGTTCTTTTTGGCTGAAGATGTGTTGCAGGCTCTTATGATCTGTGAAGATCGTACACTGGGTACCATAAAGGTAGTGTCGCCAAATTTTCAATGCAAAAACAACTGCTCCTAGCTCAAGGTCGTGGGTTGTATAGTTCTTCTTGTGGATCTTGGTCTGTCGAGACGCGTAAGCGATAACCTTGTCCCGTTGCATGAGAACACAACCAAGACCAACGTTCGAGGCATCGCAATAGACAACGAAGTCATCGCTTCCGTCGGGTAAAGCGAGAACGGGAGCATTGTAGAGCATTTGCTTGAGAGTTCGAAAGGCAGTCTCTTGTTTGGTTCCCCAAACAAAAGGCTTTTCTTTTTGCATGAGAGAAGTAAGCGGTACAACGATTTTAGAGAATCCTTCGATAAATCGGTGATAATAGCCCGCTAGTCCGAGAAAAGAAAGGACTTCAGACGGGTTCTTGGGTGTAACCCAACTCTTAACAGCTTCAATCTTCGCGGGATCGATGTGAATACCTTGACAATTGACAATATGACCGAGGAATTGAACCTCCTCCAGCCAAAATTCACACTTGGAGAAGTTGGCATAGAGTCGATTCCATTGGAGCAGTTCGAGAACCAAACGTAGATGTTGCGCGTGTTCGGTTTTCGACTTGGAATAGATCAGGATATCATCGATGAACACAATGATGAAGCGATCGAGAAAGGGTTTACACACGCGATTCATCAGATTCATGAAAACTGCGGGTGCATTGGTTAAACCAAAGGGCAAAACATCGAACTTATAGTGGCCGCATCGAGTGCGAAAAGCGGTTTTGGGTATATCTTCCTCTTGAATGCGTAACTGGTGATAGCCTGAGCGTAGATCGATCTTCGAGAAACACATAGCACCTTGCAGTTGATCAAACAAATCATCGATTCGAGGAAAAGGATAGCGATTCTTGATCGTCAGCTTATTCAACTCCCTATAGTCGATGCACATTCGGAATGACCCGTCCTTCTTTTTGACGAGAGGTGCTAGGGCGAATAAAGCCTTTGTCAAGCAATTCCTGGAGTTGACTCGAGAGTTCGCGCATTTCGGACGGAGCGAGTCGATAAGGAGCTCTAGCAACAGGATTGGCTCCAGGAATGAGATCAATACGAAAGTCGATATCACGACTCGGAGGTAAACCGGGTTGATCGTCGGGAAAAACGTTAGGAAATTCACAAACAACAGGAACGTCTTTCACTCCTGTTTCTCCTTTCTTTTCCTTCTCCGCTACTACAATGTTAGCCAAGAAAGCTCTGTATTCCTTGCGGAGATACTTGCTAGCTTGGACACACGACATGAGTTTGAGACCATTCGAAGGAGTTTCGCCATACACACAAAGTTGATCACCATTAGCGAGCGAGAATCGAATCATCTTATCAAAGAAAACAACTTCAGCATGATTTTCACAAAGAAAATCCATGCCTACTATGACGTCAAAACTACCGAGCTGCATCGGAATAAGGTCGATAGGAAAGATGTGATTGTTGAGTTCAAGAGTACAATCACGTAGGACAGAATTGACAGCGACAGTTCTTCCGGTGGAAACTTCAACATCGAACGTCGAGGGGAGATGGGCGCGCTTATGATTTAGGAGCTTTTCGAATTCAAACGATACAAAACAGTTATCGGCTCCAGTATCAAATAAACATGAAGCATAAATCCCATTCACAAGGAACGTACCATTAACCACGTTGTTGTCAGCCTGAGCCTTGCGCACATTGATGTTGAAGGTTCGAGCGTGAGCTGCTTGTTGCTGTTGTTGCTGAGGTTGCTGCTGGGGCTGCTGTTGTTGTGGCTCTTGCTTCACCACTCGATTGGGGCATATGTTTGCGAAGTGGTTGGGATCACCACACGTAAAGCAAGCTCTAGCGTGGATCGCAGGTACAGGAGCCGCTTGTTGGCCTTGAGGAGCAGGAAGTAGAGCTTGTTGAGCAGGAGCTTGACCTTGAGCTGGAGCTGGAGTTTGACGTGGACCAGTACGGCAGTTAGTGGTGAAGTGGTCGTACATTTTGCAGTGCACACAGTATCTACAAGCGATTCCCACTGGGTGGTAATAAGTACAAGTAGGGCAAACCGGGTGAGGGCCAGTGTATGCACGCTTAGCCGGCGGTGCATGGGTGACTGGTTCTGCTACTTGGCGGTGTTATGGCTGCAGTGGAGCAGGTACTGCTTGAAGCGGAGCGGCAGCTGTGACAGCGCAATTCTTGCTACTGCTGTTGTTGTTCTTCCTCTTGCGACGGGAGGGCTTTGAAGATTGCGGTGCGGCGGCGGTTTCAGCGGTGGGAGCAGCGGTAACTTGGTGCAGCTTCTTGGAGGCTTTATCAAAGTAACCAGCCCTGACTCGCTTGTCGTTAATCTCGGCAGCGAGTAGGTAGGTTTCCTCAATAGTTATCGTCTTTGCAACCTGAGCGAAGTCTGCAACACAGTCTGGCAGGGCTCGGATGTACTTCTTGATTGTAATCTCAGGGGTAGTAACTTGACCAGGGCAGATGATACTCAACTGCTTGAAGCGAGCAGTTAAACCAACGTTATCGCCATCCTTTTGTTTGATGTGCCAGAACTCGTCCTCCAACTTTTGGAGCTCGTGGGGAGGGCAGAACTCTTTGATCATGATGTACTTCAACTCGTCCCACGTCAGCTCATAAGCTGCATCATTTCCGCGCTTGTTTCTTTCGGCCGTCCACCAATCTAAAGCTCGGGATTGGAAGACGCCGGTGGTGTTAACGGTGCGGAGATTATCAGGACAACCACTCTGGCGTAGGGTGACTTTGATTGAATCAAACCACTGGAACATGGCCGTAGGCCCATTTTCGCCGGTAAATTCTTTCGGGCCGCAGGCTTTGAACTGCTTGAAGCTAAAAGTAGACTTTGGAGCATCAGTCCTGGACTCTTCAGAAGATTTGCTAGCGTTTTCGTTCAGCTCACTAACAATCTGGGGGATAACTTTCGCCATTGCTTTGAGAAAAGAGCGGCGATACATTTGTCATCATGATTGCGGCGAGCAGCGCGGGAGTGAAATGATCCAAATGACGACATTGTCTGCAACAGACATCGCCATAGGACTCAATCACAATTTCGATTAAGTCGAGCATAACCTAATGGATTTCTCCCAAAGCTACTTCATATAAAGCACAGGAACACATCAAGCACGTATTCACGTAGGCACATAATCCACAGAAGCACATAAGCACAGAAGCACGTAAATCACAGAATCCACAGTATATTCTGCACGTATTCGCCTACATTTACCTTACAGATTCACCTGTCAATCAAAGTTCGCGAGTTCGAGAATAGCGATTGCGACAGCGAGTACACAGCGAGTAGCATAAGCGAGTACACATAGCATGCGATTATCCACAAGTAGTAGCGATCTGTTAACGTTTTGAGGTAAGTGTATAGTGCGAGTTGTGTGTGCCGATCAAGGCGAAAAGCGAAGAGCGTATAAACCACCAAAAATCAAAACACATATATAGGTAAAATAACATAAAATCCACATAAAAGCGACAAATATCAGAGTCAGCAGTTGCGGGCTCAGAATCGAAACACATAAAATCAGCGATTGCGAGCTTGAAATCGAAAATAGATTGTCTTAGGCTGATAGACGTTGACTACCCAAAGTGATTTGACTATTCACAAGGACGCTAAGTGCACACTTTGGCCTTCTGGACTGTGCTCTCGCCTCGATTTTGGGCGAACGACACGCATCCTTCCAGTTGCAGCGTGACTCAAGTCGTTGGAGTCCGTCGAGACTTTGGTGAGAGTTTTGAAAAACCAAAATTAAGGAGCGGAACGAGTCATCAAGGTTCGGGTTTCACCCCTAACTTAGCGACTACATTCCTGTTTGTGTGATAAAATCACGAGATTGAGAGATATTTACGTCGAAGTATGGATTTCTTTCCTGATTCAATGCAAATTCTCTTGTTTATAGTGAAATGCGGGTCGAACAAGCGATCGGATCAAGAGTTTGTAGTTTTCACACCTAATCTCAATCCAATCACTCGTTCATTTTTGAAAATAGTGTGCAGTGCTAGCCTTAGGAATGGCTAAGTGATAGAGTATAGCGAGTGCGAGCGAGAATAGCAAATAAGCTCGTACAAAACCCCTACAGGGTATACACAATTCGGTCCGTTGGTATTTAGACTATAGACTAGGTCGTTTCTATGACATCGACCCGGACTAGGTCGAGTCTTGCCTAATTCCCTATAGTTATGGCTCTGATACCAATCTGTCACACCCCAACTGATGACGGAAACATCGGGGCACGACACTGAGCGAAACAGATTGTCCAAGAGAAATCCATAACAACTAATATTACCGAATATTTAACGTTAAGTCCCATACCAAAACATATCCAGCCAATTAATTATTACAGACATAATATCTCAAAAACAATAAAACTGTTCCGACAACTCAGATTTAGACTGTTTGTTTCTAGACTCCATCCTAGCTCAATTCCATCAAATAGCAAGCAAGCATCCTAAGCACCTGTCACATACGTTAAAATAGAGATCAATACACCTAGTGTAAAGGTGAGCATACAAGTTTGATAATATAATAGAGTTCGAAATCGTTTACACATAACTAGCATGTACAATGTATAGGGTGAAGCATGTAAGTTATCGACAAAGATCCTATCAATACCAATGACTGCGATTTGACTGCGAGTAGCGAGTGCACAACACATGTTCACCACTGCGAACACGTGAAGTAATATCCTTAACAACCCCTGAGTGAACAGGTGCTGAGTCCAAACTATAGTACTATCGTTGCTAAGGCAGGTAGACAACAATCAATGTGTAAATATAAGTAACGTATGTAACACCCAAAAGTGCGTAAAGCAAAAAGGGGATCGAGTATACTCACAGATAGCGTTTAACAAGTAAACACTCTCTTGGATTGAAGGGAGCGCTGAGAGAGATTAGCCTGAATAGTTAACGATAGCATAAGCGAAGAATGGTGCGTTAAACGGTGCGAAGAGAACAAGTGACGAATGGTCATCCGATCGGATGGTGATCCGATCGGTTGGTCATTCGATCGGATGTCAATCCGTTCAGATGGTCATCCGATCGGATGGCCATTCGGTCGGATTGACATTCGTTTGCTAAGGATATGTTTGTGTATGATGGCTTTGAAGTTTTCGTTGTAGTATTTTGAAAACAGAGAAGTATCTCTACCTTTCAGGTCGTTCGATCGAACGGTCATTCGATCGGATGGCGATTCTTCTGGCAAGACATTTCTAAGATGATCATTGGAAAATGTAGAAAAATGTTAAGTGTCAAGACCAAGTGTAATCCGATCGGATTGCGGTTCGATCGGATGGCAATCTGATCGGATGGCAGTCCGATCGGACGGCAATCCATCCCGCGATCTGATCGTTTTGCAAACTTGAAAATCCTGAACGTTTTGCAGTTTGATCGAGACGGTATGACCTCGTATTAAACAACAGAATTCTATCAAGATCCAATTTATCCGATCGAACAGGAATCACCCTAGTCCGATCAGTTAACCACTCATGACGGTTGTTCATGTTTAACCCGAAATCATGGTCTCTTAGATAGAAATCAGATCTTGAACCGACACATCACTAATAATGAGTAGAAGATCAGAACGAACTCCGATTCTATCGATTTTGAGTGCATTGAGTGTAAAAGAGTTGAAAGAAAGTTAGAAAAACTTCTTTCAATCCCTTTTAACTTTGAAAATGTTTAGATCTAGGTGAAAATAGCGTTGATTCATGTGGAAATCCTTTAGATCTGAGTTGTTCATGGTGGAATGAGGCCAAAACTTGAAGTTCATAAGAACTCCATGATGACATCACCCTAGAGCACCTCAAATCCACTGATTTCACGGTTAAAAGTTAAGATTCAAAGGTGAAAGTGATGAAGGAGTGCGTGTTGATCATAGAAGTACAAGATTTAGGTTGAGAACCTTCAAGAATCGCGAGAAATTGAGAGAAAGATGGTCTGGAACGCTACTGGTCGAATGGGGGAGCTGTCACATCACTTGTGATGTGACAGAGGGGTATTTATAGGTTGCCAAAAAAGGAAAGGGGGGGGCGCAGATCACGGATCGGATGACAATCCGATCGGATGGCCATTCGATCGAGTGGCTCCAGCGAGTTGGATTTCGGCATTTCGTTTCGTGCGTTGTGTTTTTGCGATGTGTTTAGGCAAGCGCGCGATGCGATTGATTGATAAAATCCACATGAATACTATATCTAACATACAATTATTCAAAATAACTTGCGTTTAGCGTTTGCGATTCAATTGAGTTGCGATAGAGTTGCGATTGCGTTTTGATTAATCACCACCAGACATAAAGTAAACATGCACGGGTAACACATAAATAGCACACACACGTAAAACAATATTCAGAACCTACCAATCAAGTTGCGAATGCGATTGCGATGCGATTAGCGATAAACATGCGATAAACATCGATTAAACCTCGATTATTAATAGATACTCCACATAATACAACTAAAGCGAAACAATTAAAAGATTTGATTACAAGCCAAGAAAGTCAAATCAGTAGTTAAGCAAAGAGTGACAGATCGCAATTAGCAATCTTTTCTTCCTTTGACTTTGACTTTTGTAACAGAGGGTGTTACGTCTCTGCGGTTATGGGTGTAGGACGAGAGTATGAGGCGAGAAGGAAAAACTGGGAGTAGGAACACCAAGCCCAGTTGCAGGCTCAATGGGATGCCGATGCGGCCCACCGGGCCAGGATGGAAAAGTTTGTGGAGGAGCAGCAGTTGTTCCAGGCTCTTCAAAGATCCCAAATGGAGCATATGGTACAACAACAGCAACAAGAAATGGCTCGGAGATGAGCGTGGGAGGAAAATAAGGAGAGGCTCTGAATCGAGCAGAATACAAGAGAAGACCGTCGATGGGGTGCTATGTACATATCCAATGAATTGGTTATTAATAATGCCAAGGTCCTCCATGATCAGGAACAGCACCAGAGGGATTTGGAAGCTGGCCTCCCCTACGCAGAACATTCGGGGTGGACCGACTATTCCAACCTTCCCGTTCCCCGAGGCCTCTCCGATCCATCACCTCATTGGCCCGAGGCAGTTGGGTCTAGCTTCATCCCACCCCAGTTTCAACCACCAGCAGAAGGAGAGCCGGGTCCCCTTGACAACTACCGGGAGATGTTCGAGGCTGTTACTGGATACTCGTACCACCCGAATCCACCAGTCAACCCGAACGAGCGATACCAGCGGTGACGGTGAGGTATGTGTTTTGTTGTTGTTGTATATTTATTCTTAGTTTATTTTTATTTCTTTAGTATTTCATTTTCCTAGTTAAATGAACGTTGTGGGTGTGTTCCCTATATAACCCTCACGAGACCTACTCGTCCTCCCAAGCTATTGGGGGGTTTAAAAGTGCTTGTTGCATAAGCTAAATGCAACCGTGATTCCTACGAAAGTGAGTTAGGATTGTTGTTGTTGTAAATTAATTTTCCACATAAATCAAGGTAAACTAACGTATGACTTGGTAATACTTTCATAAAAGTGGTAGAACTAGGTAGCTAACAAATTTCAATGGTTGTGAGAAGCATGCTTCTACACAAGGGTTAAGATTTGTAGGTACATTATGTTCGAGGGACGACCGCTTTCGTGAAGAGAAGAACACATGAGCATCTAGCGAGAAAAATCAGGTGCATACGTTTCCTTTTACCTTTGATTCTTAGTTAGTAATAAATGGATTGTAATTGTATTTTAGTTTTCGGGGTGAAATTTTTGGGAAGGTAGCCGTGTCACATCCCTTGTGCATTTTAAAAACTCTAGTTCTTACACATTGAGGACAATGTTTACCTCATGTGTGGGGATGGGGGAGTAAAATTTTTTCGATTTATGACCCGTTCATTTAAATACTACACATTGACGACAATGTTTACCTCAAGTGTGGGGATGGGGGAAAATTTCAAAAATGTCTTTGTTTAAAGCAATCTTAAAAGCACAAGTAACTAAGTCAACGAGGGATGACACAACCCATTTGGTATGTTGTCATGGTCAAGTTCGAATTAATAGCATGACGGGTATTTAGCGGGTGGTTATTTGGGAATAATTCGCCTAAGAAACTAACATATCATGCATGTCACACATCATACCCGTTATATGTGAGGTTTTGAGCCACTTTTACATCCTAGAACTATATGTTTATGTGATGTGTGTAAAATGCAACATATAAATTACATCAAATGAGGCATAAAACTAACCCTTTTTAGTACTAATGTTGGAAAAAGTGTGCTTTTGTCTTCCTTTTGTATTTTCAGGACCAAACGAGCTTAAATGAACAAAAGGAATAAATATGCAGCAAAAACTAACATAAATACAAAGAAAAGGAATAAACGTGGCATGCCCCACCCCTCGACAGCATCTCCCCAAACAAAAACAAGAAACAGAAGGCTGACCATGGCCCGTGCCCAGCGGACACGGGGGCGTGGTCAGGTGTCTAAATGAATGGACAAAGCTATAGAAGCTTTTATTCCCACCATGGGGGCGTGCCCAGCTCAGCACGGGGTGTGGTCAACGCTAATATTCGAAGAATCTTGCAAATCTTGATAGTACAGATATGCTTCTGCACACGGGGCCGTGCCCAGCGAACACGGGGCCATGTGGAGCCTAATTCAGACAATTGCAATTAATGAAGGAAGAGAAAGAGGATGGCCACGGGGGCGTGTCCAGCGGATACGGGGCCGTGGCCGGGCTACTGTTCAGGCTATAAATAGGGGTGCTTGGTTCACTTTAAATGTGACAACCCGAGATTTCAAGGTCTTTCCTCTACGCACCACTTGTTTCACAATATTGTTTTCACAGTTCATTTTACGTTGTATCTTATGCATGATATCTGAATGATTAAAGTATTTTTATGGTTGGGTGTTACATGATATTTGTGTAGTGTTTAGGCATGTCATAACATCACACTTGATTCACGAAAAACCCAAGTCGACGAAGAACTAGGATTCTTCGCCCAAACCATGCCGACGAAGAATAGTTCTTTGTCACAATCACTCCTCGATGAAGTAGTGTTCTTCATTGTCAACACCCTTGATGAAGTATGGTGCTTCGTCAAGAGGTCCTTCTCCGAAAGAGTTCTTCGCCAAAACACTCCACGACGAAGAAGGTTCTTCGTCGAGGGAGTTGTTCGCCAAAAGGGCCCTCGGCCCAGGTTATTCGAGGCCCAGAATGTAAACTTCTTGTATAACTTCTTGTGAAACGTAACCGCAAATCACACAAAACCCAAAGGCTCTCTCTCTCTTCCTCTCTTCCCTGTGTGACGGCATCTAGGTCTCGAAGACCCCATCTCGAGCAAACTAATCAATCCGGTATTTCGGTTAGTGTCTTGTTCTCGTTCATTGGATTAATACCCGACACGTGGTTTCGTGTAGTGATGATTTTGTATGAGAATGTAGGGTCTTGTGTATATAATGTTTCATTGTTTACTGGCCGTATTAATGTTGATTACGTAGTTAGGGTTTGTATGATGATAGTGTGAAGATTCTTGTGTGTTTCGATGATCATTGTCCTGATTGGATTTGTTGTTGGTTTGTATTGAGAAACTAATGGCTCGGGTGGTACATGTTTAGCATGCGATTATGGCCAAGGATTGTTAGAATGATTTGCATGTTAAATGAAAACTGTTACGTGTTGAGTAGTTGATGATTGTTCATAATTAGGGCGTATAATCATGGTTAAAACTGTCGATTAATCTGATATGGGAAACTGTCAAACTTGTTAACTGTTGTTAAGAAATCAAATGAGTTGTGACTGTCTGATTAGGGGCGACGAAGACCTCCCCCACGAAGAATCTAATTCGACGAAGAATCAGGTTCTTCGTTGACTGATTCTTGACTAACCTCTATGGTTCTTCGCCGTACTCAACCCCGATGAAGGATAGTCCTTCGCCAGGGGATTCTTCGCCAAGGGAGCATCCCACGAAGAATAGATTCTTCGTGGAGATGCTGCATGTGTGTAAAAAAACAGAAAAGTTTATGATGTATATGATGATGGATGTTTGTGTTTATAAATCCTATTTGTTGCATGATAACAATGCTGATTAAGAATGAGAAATCTGATTGGAATGGTGTGAGTAGAAACTCATCTGTTACATGTTGTTACGTGACATTCACATGGGATGTGGACTTGTATGATAATAGGGTATTTGCTACGCGTGCAGAGTGATCTTTGTGATGAATGCAATCTGTGATAAATACGTGACTTAATTGATTATGAAACTGATTTCGTTGGTAACCACGGTAGGGTTTGATTGACCAACTTGGAACGGGTAACTTAACAAACCGAGCAAATCTAAGGTGAGTTCATTTCTCTTGAGCATGCGTCCCGGTGGGTGGGACAATCAAATGGGTATTCCTAAGAGGAATAAGTCTTTTGGGTAAAAGCTGGGATGTTTGATAATACACTCATTTCCTATCACCTTAAGTTCCATCTTCTACCGAATAGTTACCTAAGAGGTAACGGGGTGTTAGTTGATAGCGCTATTAGGCTTGGCAACCTCACACCGTACCTGAGAGGACGGGCGTGAACTAATGACCTTAATCATGACCAATGCTTAGATAGGGGGCACTGGGGACGGGCAAAACAATCTGGAAGCCATCTTGTATGGTACTCGAGTTATTATCAACATTATTATTAATGAACTGAACTAAACACTTGGCAATTAACGTTTTCGTAAAACTATGAATTCCCCAGCGTTGTCTGATTCACTTTTTGCATGCTCGCAGGTCGTTAGATGTTATGGACAAGGAACTTGCTATCTGGGATTGCTGGAGTGGTCATGGGTCGTACTGCTTGGATACGCATGATAGGCTTACTGTTTTTACATACATTTGGTTTTGAAATATTTAAATATTTAAACAATGATTTACTATTTGCTTCCGCTGAATCTGTTAAACATGTGATATGATTTGGTATATTTGATTTAATAAATGGGAGTTTACTTTAAATAGTTCAATCTGATTGGTGGCTAGATCCCGATACGTCACACACCTAGCGGGTTTCCGCATGTGGTATTTTTGGGAGTGTGACAGTTTGGTATCAGAGCCACTGGTTATAGTGAACTAGGTTTTAAAAACGCTTTTTATAAAACCAGACTATAACCGAACAGTTATGAAATCGACCATGACACTCAGCTCCAAATTGCAAGGTTCGTCTCTCGTTTACTTATTGCACATCATATTTAGTGAACACCTGAGTATGAAATTGCATGTGAATGCACACCTAGCACTATAGTATGAGTTCTTGTGTTACTAGCCTACGTTATGTGATTGATAGTGTGACACTTCCCTAAACCTTCTTGATCTATGTTGTGGTGTTTTTGTCTTGCTATTCGAATTTGAGGAACCTTTTAGCATAAGTTGGGAGGAGCTGAGATAAACATGCAAATCGCTTTGCTATTATGGGTGCACGCATAATAATAATGTGGGGTGCATGTGAGTCCCAGTGAGGCTTAATGAGTGTGAAAGGGGTTCCGCTCTGTTGTCTGATGTAATGATAGAACTCGGTAATTTGTAGAGGTCATAGTGATGTTTGTGTAGGATCGGTTTTCGACTCCGTTTCGATTGCGAACCGGCTCGTGTAACGTGCGGAATCCGTACACGAACGTGACCGAACACACACGACGTACTATAACTGTGATTCCATTAGTAGATCTGAAAGCGTACAAGAAACGTGAATCACCTTTTGCCTTTCTCTCTCTACTTTCTCTCTCTAGCCTCTATGCTCTCCTAATCTCCAAATGGAAAAAGTTCTTAAACTAAGCCCTAACTCCCCTATTTATAGGCAAAGGATATAAGGAGAGTTTCCTTATTTACAATAATGTCACCTTGCCTTTTCTATCTAAATATAACACTATAAGGCTTGTTTTCTTCAGTATCTTGCTACGAACTGGATTGACGGAGGCGATAGACATTTCTGCACTAACAGACTCCCCCTTGGATATTGCCGCAGTCAATCTCGTAGTGTCTTGTCTTTCTCTCTCTCTCTCTGAGTCTTCTTGAAAGTTTGACGTCTTCTGCAAACACAGATTCCCTCTTGCTTGAACAGAATCCCGGTGGATCTGTCTTTAGCTTCAGCTTCCCCTTTCGGTAGACTCTTCAGGCTCCCCCTTTCGTCAAGCTTCCGTGCTTTTGGGATAGACACCTGGCTTTCCGGTTACAAGCTCCTCCGGGATAGTTACCTGGCTCCTTGAATGCACGTTCCCCCTTGCGTTGAGCTCGCCTTCAGACTCCCCCTTAGACTCGGATATCGGGATCGTAGTCTGGAATACCATCTGCAATTCCTCAAACATTTATAAGTTAAAACCTTTTGGATCATCCAGGATTTAAAACCTGGTTCTCTCATCATAAGCTAAAATATTTCGACAGTGAAAGCATTTTCAGTTTTCCAGGAATAATGACCTGGCTCTCAAAAACTTTTAATCAAGATCATGGGTCTAAAATTTAATAATATGAATATATCAAGGATTACTTGATTCTCTCCCCTATCAACAATCTTCATAGATTTGGCAGTATTAAGAATCCGAATCCAAAACCTAGCTCTTTACAACAGATTTTAACAATTAGAGAATCCAAATCCCTCACAGTTAATCATCCAAGTCCAAATTAATGACCTTGGAGACTTCACAAACTGTTTTTTGAGTTTTATATAAAAACTTCAAGTTTCAAATTAATGAACTTGTTTTATTTTCAGAAACATGATCAGCATACTTAGATTTTGAAACTCAGCATTTCAGACATTGGTTGTCGAAAATAAAGTAGAAATCAAAATCTTTTTGTATTTTTTTGAAACATAAAGCAGTAAAAAAAATATTTACAAACATATTTACAGACAATATTTTTGTTTGAGTTTGCTTCAGAGGATCATATCAGTTTATGACAAATCACTAGTACCGTTGAGCTTTAAACACTTTAAGTTCTAAACGATTCACTTAGATTGTCAGTATACTGATCCACTTAAATTTTCACACAAAGTTCAATCGATTCGATATACGGATTTAGTGTTTTAAGGACTTAACTTATTCGCGTGCCCCACCTCAGAATATACTCCCGTATCAAAATTCCCTAGATTCAGTCTTACAGGTGAGTATACCAATATGATATCTGTATTATGGGTTAGTGTGAGACCTTGAGTGCTCAGGTATGAACTTCCGTTCAGTCAAAGAGATGAAGGCTCGACTTTAGGTGTGTTCCCGCTAGGGAATCTTTTCTTCAACTGCAATTGATTCATATCTTTTGATATTTTTCAATTTTTATGCAGTGGGTAGGCTTTAAAAGCGCGTAAAGTATTATACGAAGTCTAGGCCATTGCTTCCGCAATATCAGAAGACCAGGTATAATATACCAGATATCAAACAGTATAAAGACCCAGTATCTCAGAATCAGGCAATCTCTTAAACAAGATTTCGAGGGTTACCCATATATCCGAGAGATGTTCCCCACGAGATAAGTAAGTATTGATATATAGGTTTATATCTCGAAAACAATCTACTAAGCGTGTAAAAACCTACTGGCACATCATCAGTGAGACCGTTTATCACATTTTAACATTCCATTTCTTTAGCGTACTATGATTGTCTACTGATGTACTATCATTTCCTCTTTTTACACAAAACTCTTTTATGAATTTTATCATGTTTTTGGCTTTTTCAAATTTTCTAATGTTTTTAGATTTTCTGAAATTTTCTTACTCCCCCTAAAATTCAAAACCATTTAAAGAAAATATGACAAGCTGATACTGATAGCTTTGTCCACCATCCATTTTCTGCACCTCATGCTCTATTATACAGGAAACAAAACGTACCCCCATGATTTACAACACAGTGATATTTTACAGTTTGAAAACCGTTTTTCAATCTTGTGAAATTAATCATGTTTGTTCAGCCGTAGGATCGGTTTTCGACTCCGTTTCGATTGCGAACTGAACGTGTGACGTGCGGAATCCGTACACGAACGTGACCGAACACACACGACGTACTATAACTATGATTCCATTAATAGATCTGAAAACGTACAAGAAACGTGAATCACCTTTTGCCTTTCTCTCTCTAGCCTCTATGCTCTCCTAATCTCCAAATGGCAAAAGTTCTTAAACTAAGCCCTAACTCCCCTATTTATAGGCAAAGGATATAAGGAGATTTTTCTTATTTACAATAATGCCACCTTGCCTTTTCTTTCTAAATATAACACTATAAGGCTTATTTTCTTCAGTATCTTGCTACGGACTGGATTGACGGAGGCGATAGACATTTCTGCACAAACAGTTTGATTCCTATCCAATCCCGACTTTTAACCCTTTTCCACTTTTTATATAGAATCATGAACGGACAAAATGGTGGACGTGGTGGAGGCCGCGGCGGTGGACGTGGCAACATTACTATGTCCCAGGCTAAATTGACCGATTTGATCAATACTCGTGTGGCTGAAGCCCTAGCGGCTCAGTAGGCTGGTACGATATGTGCCAAATACTCTTTATCCTTGTGTAGCGTACTCGATTCTTACTCGTGTGTTGTATTTTCTTTCGTTCTTAGGTCAACAAGTGAATTAGAATCAGAACAATCCGCCTGTTTATACGTTTAAGACGTTCATGGATTGTAAGCCACAGACGTTCAGTGGGACTGAAGGAGCTGTGGGATTACTACGTTGGTTTGGAAAGGCAGAATCGGTGTTCGCGATGTGTAACTGTCCTGTTGGGGACAGAGTGAAGTATGCTTCAGGCACACTTGAGGATGGTGCCTTGACTTGGTGGAATTCCCAAGTCCAAATGCTGGGTATCGAAATGGCGAACGCGACTACTTGGGATGATTTCAAGGAGCTAATGCGTGAAGAGTACTGCCCTCGAGATGAGATTCAAAAGTTGGAGAATGAGTAATATAATTTGAAGATGGCAGGGTCCGAAATTGAAGCCTACACGAAACGGTCACATGAGCTCACGAATATGTGTCCTAACTTATCTCAACCACCACCTCGAAGAATTGAATTGTACATCAAAGGCTTAGCACCACAAGTTAAGGGTTTGGTCACTGCTGCAAACCTTGACAACTTGCCTCGGATCATTCGTTTAACACACAAGATTACAGACCAAGAGGTCGAGCGTGGTTCGCTACCGCCTCATGTTTCTACTACTGCCACTACCGCTATAGCTACTACTCCTGCTGCAGATAACAAGCGTAAGTGGAATGATACGGACAAGGTGTCCAACTCGAATTAGTCAGAGAAGAAGCCGGACAACAGCAGTAACCGCAGTTTTAGTCAGTCATCCTCAGTAAATCAGAATCAGAGCAACAACTCGAATCAGGGTTCTTACGCAGGGAAGCAACCCAAGTGTAAAAAGTGCAACTTCCACCATCGTGGGCCGTGTACCCGGGTCTGTCACAGGTGCAACAAGGTGGGCCATATGGCTAGAGATTGCTGGGCCCCACTCCCAAGACAGCAGCAGCAACAACCCCACAGCAGCAGTAGCAACAGGATAGGCAGCAGCCTCAACAGAACTAGGGTAATCGCAAGGGGTGTTTCCAGTGTGGGGATGAGGGTCATTTTAGGCGGCATTGCCCTCAACTGAATCAGAATGCTGGTAACAACAACAACAACACTGGGAACAACAACAACGGAAACAATGGTGGGAATGGTACACATGGGAGAGTGTTTACCATTGGTGCGGGGGAAGCTAGGAATGATGGCAACGTGGTGACCGGTACGTTTTCTGTGAACAATCTATTTATTTCTGTTTTATTCGACTCTGGTGCCGATTGGAGTTACGTGTCTTTGGGGTTCAGTCGTTAGTTAGGGTTGACTCCTACACCTCTTGTAAACAAGCATGTAGTAGAATTAGCTGATGATAAATCGATTGAAGCTTCACATGTACTTTTTGGGTGTAAACTTGATCTTATGGGTCAAGTGTTTGACATTGACCTACTTCCCGTTACGCTTGGAAGTTTCGATGTAGTCGTTGGTATGGACTGGTTGTCTAAGCACCAAGCGGAAATCCTTTGTAAAGAGAAAATCGTACGTATTCCTCTCCCCGGTGGGGAATCTCTGTCAGTTCAAGGTCATCGTAGTGGTGTAATGGTTGGCATCATCTCAGCTATGAAAGCCCAAAAGTGTCTACGAAAGGGCTATCCTGCTATTTTAGCGCTTGTTACTGATACTCAGCCTGAAGAAAGGAGAATCGAAGGCCTGCCAGTTGTTCGTGAGTTTTCCGATGTATTTCCTGAGGAATTTCCTGGTTTACCTCCTCACCGTCAGGTTGAGTTCCAGATTGACCTTACACCAGGAGCAGCCCCGATTGCCCGTGCTCCTTATCGTCTCACACCAGGAGAGTTGCAAGAATTGTCTAACCAACTCCAAGAACTGTTGGATAGAGGTTTCATCCAACCCAGTTCTTTGCCTTGGGGAGCCCCAGTTTTGTTTGTGAAGAAGAAAGACGGATCCTTTCGAATGTGTATAGATTATCGTGAACTCAACAAGATGACAGTGAAGAACCGCTATCTTTTGCCACGCATCGACGACCTGTTTGACCAGTTGCAAGGGTCAAGTTTTTACTCAAAAATCGACTTAATATCGGGCTATCATCAGATGAGAGTCCGAGAGGAAGATGTTCCTAAAACAACTTTTCAAACGACGTATGGCCACTATGAGTTTCTAGTTACGCCATTTGGGTTGACAAACACACCAACGGTTTTCATGGACCTTATGAATCGTGTGTGCAAACCGTATCTTGACGACTTTGTCATTGTGTTTATCGATGACATTCTGATCTACTCTAAGAGCAAGGAGGACCATGAACGACACCTACGGCTTATCTTGGAGCTTCTGAGGAAGGAGCAACTTTACATGAAATTCTCTAAGTGTGACTTCTGGATTCGAGAAGTACACTTCCTAGGCCACATTGTTAATGAATTAGGGATACACGTGGATCCTGCTAAGATTGATGCTATCAGAAATTGGGCGGCACCAAGGAATCCTTCGGAGGTGCGACATTTTATTGGTCTCGCGGGGTACTATCACAGATTTATTAAGGATTTTTCAAAAATCGCTCAACCTCTTACCTCGTTGACACAGAAAGGCGTTGTATATTCTTGGGGAACGAAGCAGGAGGATGCTTTTCAACTCTTGAAACAAAAACTCTGTAGTGCACCAATATTGTCTTTACCAGAAGGTACCGAGGATTTTGTGGTGTACTGTGATACTTCTATTCAGGGTCTCGGTTGTGTGCTAATGCAACGCGGGAAGGTGATAGCGTACGCTTCTCGACAGTTGAAGGTTCATGAGAAGAATTACACGACTCACGCCTTGGAGTTGGGGGCCGTGGTTTTCGCGTTAAAAACCTTGAGGCATTACTTGTACGGTACTAAATGCACTATTTATACTGACCACAGGAGCCTTCAGCACATCTTTGATCAGAAGGAGTTAAATATGCGACAACGTCACTGGGTGGAGCTCTTAAATGATTACAACTGTGCCATTAAGTATCATCCAGGCAAAGCTAACGTTGTAGCTGATGCCCTTAGTCGAAAGGAGGCAAAACCTAAACGTGTATGAGCCTTACAGCTCACTATTCACTCAAACCTCCCTGACCAGATCCGTTCTGCTCAAACTGAAGTGCTGAAAGAAGAAAACCTTAAAGCTGAGTATTTGTGGGGTATGGAGAAACGACTTGTGGAGAGATCTGATGGTATTCTTTATTTTGTGGAATGGATATGGGTTCCCTTGTATGGTAATCTTAGAGAACTCGTGATGGACGAAGCACACAAGTCTCGCTACTCTGTTCATCCAGGCTCGGATAAGATGTATCAGGACCTCAAAGTCTTATATTGGTGGCCGAAGATGAAAGCCCACATCGCGACGTATGTAAGTAAGTGTTTGACTTGCGCGAAAGTTAAGGTTGAATATCAGAAACCCTCTGGTCTGCTTCAGTAACCAGAAAAACCCTTGTGGAAATGGGAGCAGATTGCTATGGATTTCATCACTGGTTTGCCAAGAACTCAAAACCGAAACGATACCATCTGGATGATCGTTGACCGTCTCACAAAATCTGCGCACTTCCTAGCAATCAAGGAAACCGATAAGTTCTCGCAACTTGTTGCTGTTTATCTTAAGGAAGTGGTTTCTAGGCACGAGGTGCCAACCTCTATTATCCTGATCGTGACCCGCGTTTCATATCTGATTTGTGGCAGTCGATGCATAAATCATTCGGCTCACGTCTCGACATGAGTACTGCTTATCACCCACAGACGGATGGTCAAAGTGAACGAACCATCCAGACACTTGAAGACATGCTGCGAGCATGTGTGATTGATTTCGGTAAGGGTTGGGAGAAACACTTGCCTTTGATAGAGTTTTCCTATAACAACAGTTACCATTCCAACATCCAAGCAGCTCCGTTCGAAGCATTGTACGGACGGAAATGCTGTTCTCCTCTCTATTGGGCTGAGGTGGGTGACAGCCAGATCACAGGTCTGGAACTTGTACTTGAAACTTCAGAAAAGATTGTCCAGATTAGAAATCGTATCGCGGCAGCGCGCGACCGACAGAAAAGCTACGCTGACAAGCGTAGGAAACCCTGGAGTTCGCTGTAGGCGATCGTGTTATACTGAAAGTCTCACCCTGGAAGGGTGTGGTGCGCTTTGGGAAGCGCGGCAAGCTTAATCCACGCTATGTTGGGCCATTCAAAATCTTGGAGCGAATCGGTAAAGTGGCCTACAAGCTCGAGTTACCTGCTGAGTTGGGTAACGTTCATGATGTCTTCCATGTTTCGCAACTGAAGAAGTGTTTGGCCGATGAAACACTTGTGGTACCGCTTCAAGAACTAAAAATCGATGACAAATTGCAGTTTGTCGAAGAACCCATCGAAATTATGGACCGGGAAGTCAAGGTCCGTAAGCATAGTCGAATTCCAATCGTAAGAGTTCGTTGGAACTTAAGACGTGGACTGGAGTTCACGTGGGAACGTGAGGATCAGATGAAGCTCAAGTATCCTCAACTATTCCCAACTGACCGATCTAGTTTTAATGCAACTGCTGAATTTCGGGGCGAAATTCCCTTTCAAGTTTGGGATGATGTGACACCTGCGGAAAATCCACAGTCATCCTGATCTAACACCTTGCTGCTTTGGATTACTTATCAAATTTCGGGACGAAATTTCTTTCAAGTTGGGGATGATGTGACAACCCGAGATTTCAAGGTCTTTTCTCTACGCACCACTTGTTTCACAATATTGTTTTCACAGTTCATTTTACGTTGTATCTTGTGCATGATATCTGAATGATTAAAGTATTGTTACGGTTGGGTGTTACATGATATTTGTGTAGTGTTTAGGCATGGCATAACATCACACTTGATTCACGAAAAACCCAAGTCGATGAAGAACTAGGATTCTTCGCCCAAACCCATGCCGACGAAGAATAGTTCTTCGTCACAATCACTCCTCGACGAAGGAGGGTTCTTCGTCATCAACACCCTTGACGAAGTATGGTTCTTCGTCAAGAGGTCCTTCGCCGAAAGAGTTCTTCAACAAAACACTCCACGAAAAAGAAGGTTCTTCGTCGAGGGAGTTGTTCGCCAAAAGGGCCCTCGGCCCAGGTTATTCAAGGCCCAGAATGTAACCATCTTGTATAACTTCTTGTGAGACGTAACCGCAAATCACACAAAACCCTAAGGCTCTCTCTCTCTCTCTCTCTTCCTCTATTCCCTGTGTGACGGCATCTAGGTCTCGAAGACCCCATCTCGAGCAAACTAATCAATCTGGTATTTCGGTTAGTGTCTAGTTCTCGTTCATTGGATTAATACCCGACACGTGATTTCGTGTAGTGATGATTTTGTATGAGAATGCAGGGTCTTATGTATATAATGTTTCATTCAAGCCAATTTCACAATACTATCACAATTCTTATAAAAGGCCATTCAAGCCAATTTCACACATGTAAGAAACCAACTATAATTGTTTTTATAATCAGTTATTGATGATTGCTATATGTTAAAATTTCACAAGAAATCACAAATTCAAGTCAACTTTAACAAGAAATCACATATTCAAACTCAATAAGTCACACATCAAAGCTCATTATTTAATCAAAATAACCACCAATTCAAAAGCATAAACGAAAAAAACAGTTCCAAATCATCATCACAATCAAAGTAACCAACGTAATTATTACCAACAAAAAGTTTGGACTCTAAGGTGATTATTATAATAGCAACCTCAGCTCTCATAGGCCATCACCGTAAATCGGTCATCAAATCACCATGATAAAAAAAAATATATACATATATTAAATTTATTGTGTAAATGTTAAGAAGAGAGGGTGTATACGGTTGTCATATCTTACCTGACCTCCGACACCAGCAGAGCCAGTTCCGTCGTCACCACCACCTTCACGGTTCTGAAAAGCATTCACCATAGCCAACACTTTAGCACCGCCGCCGCCGGGTTTCTGAACATAATGAAAATAATGAGTAACGAACTAACAACTATAGAGGAAAAGGTAATGTCAACACATATAATACCTCTCCTCCGGAAGAACTGTCACCACCACCGGAAGACGACGGACCAGCTCCGCCGTCACCGATGTTCATCACCGCTTTCACTTTTTGCATAACCTTCCTGGAAATTTATGGTTCTGTCAAAACAAATAACCACCACAGAATCATATAATAATAATCATATATCTTCATGAGGTTGAGAACATCTATACCGGATCGGGGAGATCTTGCAGTTTCTACTGTTCCTTTTGGTTTTTCCTAAAACGGTGTGCATCCTGTTTGGATAAAACACAAACACAAAAGCAACAATTAATAACTACTTAAATTATTAGTAAACATCTTTAAATCTAAGATGATTCAGTACCAGTTCCTTGAGAATTCCTCTCACATAACCCTCCCTCTGATGGGGTAAAATAACTCACCACCCTCCTCTTTTCCGATCACGTCTTCAACATGTTTCACCTCTAGATCCTCCATCTTCTGAACCTGATCACGGATCACTTTCTGGAGTGCCTCATTGTAGTCTCTCACTTGTTGCAGTTTCCCCTTCAATTCCTCACAGCTAACACACTCCATTTTGTTTAGAAAATGATATTCTTGTTGTTAGGTTTTTGGGGTTTTTTGAATGAGAATGAGTGTGTGCGAACCCTAATTCAACTACCTTTATATACAATTTAGATGATTCCAGATAATAGGATATTTTGTCGTTTTCTAAATTAAAAATATCTTTTAAAAGTTGCATAAAGTGTAACTTTATATCAATATTTTATTTTATTTTATTACGGTAACATTTTATTTTATCAATATTTTGAAACTTTTATGTTTAATTAATATGTTACCGTAATAAAATAAAATATTGATATAAAGTTACACTTTATGCAACTTTTAAAAGATATTTTTAATTTAGAAAACGACAAAATATCCTAATATCTGAAATCATCTAAAGTGTATATAAAGGTAGTTGAATTAGGGTTCGCACACACACTCATTCTCATTCAAAAAACCTCAAAACCCTAACAACAAGAATATCATTTCCTAAACAAAATGGAGTGTGTTAGCTGTGAGGAATTGAAGGGGAAACCGCAACAAGTGAGAGACTACAATGAGGCACTCCAGAAAATGATCCGTGATCAGGTTCAGAAGCTGGAGGATCTAAAGGTGAAACATGTTGAAGACGTGATCGGAAAAGAGGAGGGTGGTGAGCTGTTTTACCCCATCAGAGGGAGGGTTATGTGAGAGGAATTCTTAAGGAACTGGTACTGAATCATCTTAGATTTAAAGATGTTTACTAATAATTTAAGTAGTTATTAATTGTTGCTTTTGTGTTTTATCCAAACAGGATGCACACCATTTTAAGAAAAACCAGAAGGAAGAGAAGAAACTACAAGATCTCCGCGATTTGGTATGGATATTCTCCACCTCATGAAGATATATGATTATTATTATATGATTCTGTGGTGGTTATTTGTTTTGACAGGAACCATACATTTCCGGGAAGGTTATGCAAAAAGTGAAAGCGGTGATGAACACCGGTGACGGCGGAGCTGGTCCGTCGTCTTCCGGTGGTGGTGACAGTTCTTCCGGAGGAGAGGTATTATATGTGTTGACATTACCTTTTCCTCTATAGTTATTAGTTTGTTACTCATTATTTTCATTATGTTCAGAAACCTGGCGGCGGCGGTGCTAAAGTGTTGGCTATGGTGAATGCTTTTCAGAACCGTGAAGGTGGTGGTGACGGCGGAACTGGCTCTGCTGGTGTCGGAGGTCAGGTAAGATATGACAACCTTATACACCTCCCCTTCTTAACATTTACACAATCAATTTAATATATGTATATATATTTTTTGATCATAGTGATTTGATGACCAATTTACGGTGATGGCCTATGAGAGCTGAGGTTGCTATTATAATAATCACTTTAGAGTCCAAACTTTTTGTTGGTAATGATTACGCTGGTTACTTTGATTGTGATTGATGATTTGGAACTCTTTTTTTTCGTTTATGCTTTTGAATTGGTGATTACTTTGATTAAACAGTGAGCTTTGATGCGTGACTTATTGAGTTTGAATATGTGATTTCTTGTTAAATTTGACTTGAGTTTGTGATTTCTTGTGAAATTTTAACATATAGCAATCATCAATAACTAATTATAAAAACAATTATAATTAGTTTCTTACATGTGTAAAATTGACTTGAATGGCCTTTTGTAAGAATTGTGATAGTATTGTGATGCAACTGTAAGAATTCTCTCTACCCCATACCTGTTTAATCATCAGTTTTAGTATCAACCTTATAATTTATTATCCATAAGATAAAAATAAAAAGGTATATATTATATTAAATTTGCACCGGAGAAGTTTATTAACATTTTTTTTAAATAACAAAAATAATAAACTTTAGAGTCGAGAGTTCATCCGTTCCCCGGATGATTTCTCGACCTTCGATCTCTGATGGACTTGTACAATACGGCATCCATGGCCATCCGCCAACCCTCTTGATGGTGTTTTAACAAAAATAGTTTTTTAAAGCAAATGCATAAACTTTTTAACGATAAATTTATATGTGAAACAAATAATATTTTATGGATTTATTGAATTAGTATTTTATAGTAAGTTATTTAATTAATTAACAAATTTACAATATGAAACAGTTGATGAATATTGTCCGTACGGGTGTGTTGTCTACTTTAGACGACGGGGGATGAAGATGAGTCTGCGGTACAGATCACGAATGAAAAGCAGATGAAAATTGCAGCCAGGAGAATATTCTTGAATGTTGCTAAACAAGGCTCCAAGTAAGTTCATGATCTTAATTTAATGCTGCTATAATTGATTTTGTGTTCAAACATTTTCATCTCCTAAACAAGGCTCCAAGTAAGGTTGTACTTTATTTAAAAAATTAAGTTTTCCTCATGACACTCGTAGTATTGGATTAATATTCATTTTAATTATGTTGCTTACCATCATAAGATATGATAATCATTGTCACTCTGTTTTGCGCATGAACTCTTTCTAGTTGTATCGTAGAAAATAAAATGTTATGGTTACGTTCTTGTTATTCTAAAACTCTTGTTGTGCAGGCTTGAGGAGAATGATAGTCTTGTTCTTACACCATTTGAGAAGAATGGATATATGGAGACAACTTTGGAGGGTTCTTGAGCGGAGCGATTTGGTGAGTGTTTATACCTGCTAATGCGTGTGTAGTTTCATGTGAGGGTTGTTACTACATTGGAGCTAGCAGTGGCGGAGCTAGACCTTAAAACCAGGGGTATCCCAAAAAAAAATTACGGTTTTTTAGGGGTATCCTTTATATAAAATCGAAAAAAAATCAAAAAATTAACACTGCGAATATATTATTGAACATAAAACCACATGGGCTATAGCTAATTTATGTCTTCATTCAAAAACTCTTATTTCAGTCTTATGTTAACAATGTTGATGAGTCAACCGTCACATACCAGTTATCAATGATACTTGCATCAATATTGGCTTCTTTTTTTTCCTGATTTATTGCATACAAATTTATAATATATTTTATTTCAAGCTACTAACTTGTGCGACTCTCTCCAGCTTGTCATGGTGGTTGATGCACGAGATCCACTGTTTTATTGATGTCCCGACCTGGAGGTAATTTTCTATATTTTCTAAGACAGTACGGGTTTTCAGCATATATAGATATATTAATATGTTATATAGTTACTTGCATTCTCTCAAGAACTGTGTGTAGAACACACCAATAACTATTAATACGTGATAATTATTTTATTGAAGAACTTACACAAGTTGGTTCCGAACGCATACTTCGTTTCTAACAAGATTCATGTTTTTTAGTGAACATACATGTTTTTTTCTTCTCTTGAATCATAATTTCTTATCTCTTCATATGATGCTTAAACTTTAAGTCGGTTTTTTGTTTTCTCAATAAAGCTTTCTCAAATTTGACAGGCAATGCCCCCTTTAAAGGTGTAATTACTTTGTTTCATTTATAAAAGTTTGCGGGGCAATGCCCTTTACCCAAAATAAAATAAAATTGACGGTTTAGTACTTTAGTTTACAATTTGAAAGGAATCTCAAGACCTAGTTCTAATACTTGACAAATACATATCATCAAGATGACTCTATCTTTATGCAATGGTAGAGCAGTTTAGGAAGCTTGATGTTATCATGATTTTCTAATCTTGAGTAACACAAATTTACGAATCGACCTGTTCTCTTATGATGGACGGGGCATAATATTTTGTGCATTAATGTAAGAATTGGATTGTTAATCGACTTTGCAAAAACGCAGGCATACGCTAGAGAGATAGATGATCATAAAAGGATGCTGCTCCTGATTAACAAGGCGGATCTTTTGCCATATTCCGTGAGGTCAGTGTTATATAGCATATTATCTCTGTTCATATGAAATAATCTACTTTTAAGATAATTTTACTCGTTAAAAGAATCTCATTTGTAACAATATATTTTTGGTCATTTTATTTGTTAAACATTTAAATTTGGATTTACCAAACAATTACATCATATAATCACGTTCAAAACGACTAAACGCCCTCAAATGGTATAACGTATCTACTGTTCTTGTAACTAGCTATCTTTTGGCTTCATTTGCAGACTGAAATGGGCCGAGTACTTCCAGCTTCATGGTATTCTGTATCTCTTTTGGTCTGCCAAGGCTGCAACAGCAGAGTCAGAAGGAAAAAACAAGTTTTCTCTTCGCAAGAAACCGTCGGCGAGGACACAAAAATATACGGGAGGAAGAGTTATTATCCCGTTTACAGTCGGAAGTCCAAATGAGAACCAACTCATAGCAAAACTCAACTGATGCAAAATCGGACATGTAACCGTGAAATTCGTGGGGTAACCTAACGTTGGAAAAAGTTCAACAATCAACGCTTTAGTTGGTGACTTGGTGCGAAACGAACAGTCGTGACATCTACCCCGGGAAAACCAAACATTTCGAGACACTTATAATTACCGAAAAGCTTACTTTATGCGATTATCACGGTTTACTTAAGCTCGAGATATGAAATGATTGCATCAGGGGTTTTACCGATCCACAGAATGACTGAGCATCGGGAAGCGGTACAAGTGGTTGCAGACCACTTCCCGCGCCACGTCATCGAGGGCGTTTACAACATTAAACTGCCATTACCGAAGTCGTACGAGCCTGAAAACGACCTTTTGCGTCAGAACTTTTGAGGTCGTACTGCGCGTTTCGTGGGTATGTTGCATCTAGCGGACTCCCTGATGAAACAAAAGCGGCCCGTCAGATTCTTAAGGATTACATCGACGGAAAGCTACCTCATGACGAACTGCCACCTGGCATGTCAGACGAAGAGGATGGTTCAAGAGATGCAGGTGGGTCTGACGCGAGTGAGAGTGATGAGTCGGATTCTGGTGATGGAACAACGGAAGATGCATGTGGGTCTGGGCCAAGGCTTGATGATGTCATGGATGACCTTAAGTCATTTGACATGGCTAATGGGTTAGGTCCTCGTAACATGGTTCGTGGGGCTAGGAAAAAGGTGAGTTTGAGTGTGTCGTATAAGCAGTATAAGAAGCCTCAAAGAAAGAAGGATCTAGCATGGAGGGTCAAAGACGATGGAAGTGATGGGATGTTGGCTGTGCGGGTGAACCAGAAGCCGGCCAACGTTGGGCCGGTTATGGCTAAGTGATAAGACTAGATAAAATTGGATTATGCTTATTGTTTTGTATGAATTCATAATGTCTTGTGATGCACATGAATAGATGATGAATATGTTTGGGTTTTGACCTTTGAAGGTCGTTGGCATTTTATATGACGTTTGTGGTTCTTTATATTAGTTTTGTTGCAAGTTTGCAGAGGTGATGTGATGTCATGGTTAAATAGTTTTTTTGACTTGTCATATTTATATATTATAAATATAAGTAACTTTTGTATACATTGAAGCCTTGAAGGTTATACCATATGTTTTGGGTAGTTTAAAAAAAAACATTTAAGATTTTACATTTAACCAAAATGTTTGAATTTCTTGTAATTTTAACTTCACAAAATTGTTTTTTTTTACTTTAAAGTCAAAACTTTTCTTCTTTTGCAATTTAACCTCACAACTTTTTTATATTCAACTTTGGTTCCCTATAGTTTTCGTCTTTCGCAAATTTTCGTTTTACGTTTCATACTAAATTTGCGAGTTAACACGGAGCAACATGCATGTGTGATTCAACGTTTTTACGGTTCGTTCATAATTTTGCGAGTTAACACGACACAACGTCCATGTGTTCAATGTTTTTATGTCTATTTTTTCTCAATTGACAGGTTCGTCGCAACGCACGAATCCTAGATCGAATTAGTTATTTTTTTAAGTGTTCTACATTTCAGTCTATTTCTTCGTTTTAACACGCCACAACTTCAGCGTTGGTGATCGCTGACGGTTACGTAGCATTGGTGCTAATTGACATTCTTTTACGCCCCCCGTCGCAACACGGGGGTGCTTAATTCTAGTTAATAAAAGAAAAGTAACATTGGATCGGTTTATGTGATTTTTGAGCCGATAATATTCGCATTTTTGAGAAGATACCAACTAAAACTAAAGGGGAAGAATCATTAGAAAAGTCTTCTTGTGAAAAAACTAAAAGCTTAATACCAAACAAGTATAAAAAAGTAAAATAATTTAAAAACTTCAAAAAAAGAATAATAAAAAAATTAATATTTTAATATGTCTTTTAGATTTACAAAAAAGTAGTACGTAGTAACAAGAATACAATCATAAACATCAACTAGATCATCAGCATTGATGAAACACCGGTTAACGCAAAGGTTATTCTAGCTAGGTTGTCTCATGTACTAGGGTTCAATCTCTTTCTACACTCGCCAATCGCTGGAATCCTGCAAAACAGAACACCGGTGACTCGCCACCAGGAGGGGAATATGGGGGTTCGCCTTGTGACCACCCTACGACGTGAGAATAAGTACTGTTCTGAGGAGAATAGTGTGTGTTGAAGGTAAAATAGAAAGAGAGCAGAATGTTAAACCTGAAGGAGGAGTCCTCTATTTATAGCCGAATGATGAAGGATGAGGAGGCGACCTGCCAACTAGCCAGTGGGCGCCAGCTATCCGACCAAGGAGAATATCCCCTTTGCCTCCTCTGCTGTTGGCAGAGTAGTGGATGACGTGGCGTGCCCTTATTCGTCCAGTTAGGAGGATTCTGGCAGTGGCTGTCGGTCTGTCCTCCAGAAATCTTGCAGGTCCAGTTGGCGTCCATCCACAGGTGACATGTGTCGTCCTTTATGTCTGGGGAAGCATCTTCTTCATCACCTGCGATTTCTTCCAGAAGCTTCTGGAAGCTTCTAGATACGTTCTGCTGATGTAGGCGCCATGCTGAAGAAAGGTGGTGTGGTCCCTGCCATGTGTGCATGGATTTGGGACCATACCTCTTCAAGTCCCCCCAGTCCATTGTGGCTTCCAGATGAGTTTATCTTCAAGTCCCCCCAGTCCAATGCTGAAGAAAGGAGGCTCGCAAGGCACAAATTTGGGCGAAATATATGTAGTTTTTTATTTTCTAGTACCTTAGGTTTTTTTTAATGACTTTGTAATGTTTTTATTTTTTTAATGAAATTATGGTTTTTTTTAATTTTATAGTTATTAAAATTGGCATTTAATTTAATTTAATAAAATAAATAAATAAATAAATAATTAGGTAATGATGACGGGAGCTTTATCCCACACCCTGCAAGTTAAGGGAGGGCGTGATAAAGCCCCCTGGCTGACGTGGATCCTAAGTGGCGCTGACGTGTCTTGATAAAGCCCCTAGGGGCTTTATGTAACAACCCGACTTTTCGGATCGTTACTTGTCACTGTCATTTCCTTTGTAAACGCTTGTACTCTCGAGATTTGATTAACGCAATGGGTTAGACTATATTTTCAACGTATTTTAAACGCATATTACAACACTTACTTAATCACGATTGTCGCATTTAAACGCTATCTATAACGCTTGTTACTTAAACGCTATCGCAACGCAAACTCGAAACGCAGATTTATTTATATTATGTGTGTTAATTGTGTGATTACTTGTTTAGAATGTTATGTGGTTATCAAGGCAACGCTTATACGCTCTAACGCTCACTCGCAACTCGATTAAACGCAACGCGACGCTTAGCAAACGAACCAAAGTTGGAAAACTAACAAACGCAAACCCGTCCGTCCGAATGGCCATCCGTCCGGATGAGGCCCATCCGCCCGGATGGAACCCATTCGTCCGGATGGAGCCATCCGGACACTGCCACTCGCACACCGACTTAACCCCTCGCCCTCCTCTATAAATACCCGTCGTACACCCTCATTTCAACACTTTGACACTCCCATCCGCTCCCAAGTCTCAGACGCGATTCAAGGCCTTTTTGTAAGTTTTTTCTCTCAAATCTTATCCAATCTTCACTCTATTTCATTTCTACTCCATCTTCTTCATCAAACTCACACACACACTTTAACTTTTTCTCAAAAAAACCCTTGATTCCAGCCACCTCGGAGATGGTTTTCCACTCATTTTGCTTAGGTAAACTATTGTGGAGCATCATTCACTCGAGATGGGATCAAGTTATGAAAGATTTCGACGTTTTCAACATTTTTCCACTAGTTTTGAACTTTTCTTCGATTTTTACACAATATTGATGGAATCGGGACTCAGCCAGACTCTCGACTCGTTCCTTAGTCAAAAGCCGGCTTGAAAACTGATCTCCACCGAAGAGATGGACCGATTAATGGGTCAAACATGAATCTTCATCAAGAACAACATGTTTGTCCGAATGGGCTGGGCCCATCCGGTCGAATGAACTGGACTTGGTATTTTCCGTTGTTTGACACGTCGTCACGCCGTCTCCGTTAACTTAAAACTTTTTGCTTAGAAAATTTTGCAAAAACTTCGAGAATAGACCATCCATCCCGATAGGTTTTGTACTCACTCCAAATATTTTCCCTTCTATTTTAGAACATCGGTTTTACTTCAATTTTTATCGAAGCAAAGCAGCCCACCCGACCGAATGGGGTCCATCCGTCCGGGTGATGCCCATCCGTCTGGACCGTTCGGATGCACTGTCAAATACTTAACCCGCTCGACATTCTGTTTACGACCATTCAGCCTGAGAAAGACTTATGCTTCTGTTTCCGTGCACAGGATGACCCGACGCGCTCCCTTCAATCCAATCCAGATTGTGTTTACTTGCTAAACACACACTGTGAGTATACTCGAACCCATTTTCATTTAACGCACTTTTGGGTGTTACATACGTTCTCTATCAAAACACAACACACAACGCAAACACTTTGTAAACGCTAACCGCTCCCGCATGCTATACGTGATTTGTTGAATGCTTGTTACTATGCTTATACAGTGTTACACTACACCGCCTCTAGCAACGATAGTACTATAGTTTGGACTCAGCACCTGTGTGACAGGGGTTGCTAGGGATCACATTACTTTACTTCACGTGTTCGCTTCGGTGAACATGTGTCACGCATATTCTACAACGCAGTCTCGTGGTTAGGTTATATCATTGTTGGTGGTTGCATGCTTCGCCCGTTACGTGTTACATGTTGGTTATGCCTAAAACGCTTTTTATACTATATCTGTGCAAACTTGTGTACTCACCTTTACTTTATGTATTAACTTTTATTTTAACGTATGTGACAGGTTGATTGGATGTTATGCTGCAAACAAGTTAGGAAGTCTAGAAACTCACCAAATAAAATCTGAGTTGTCGGAATGGATTTGTTTTTGAGACTGAATATCTATAATGACTGTTTTGCTTTATTTGTTTAATAGTATGGGGTATTAAACCTTATAAATATTGTCACTTAATAGTTGTTATGGATTCTCTTGGACAATCTGTTTCGCTTAGTGCCACGCCCCGATGATTCCGCCATCGGTTGGGGTGTGACACTTTATCCCACACCCCATAGCCTAAAAACCATCACTAGTGATGGAATAATGCTCGATGACATGGCGGAACTTGATTGGATGTTGTGAGTGATGGAATTCGATCACTAGTGGAGCGCTCCTACCCCCTTAATTTGATGTTCAGAGCCGATTTACAATGCAAATAGCATAACACATTTATATATCATTTTATTTAATTTTACAAATTTATTTATCGGTTGTAATTGTGTGTTATACGTTCTGAATCCCAACCGCGTCCATACACAACGCGCAGGTAACTACGACCCTACTTAATTATCAATTCTCAATACTTTAGGGCATGTTTGGCTAAGCTTATTTAAGTTAAAAAGGACTTTTGAAAAAAAGACTTATTAACTTATGACTTTTTGAAAAAGAGTTTTTAAAAAATGTGATTGGATTAGCTTATGGGGTGGGAAAAGCCAATAAGTCAATAAGTTGTTTTTTAAAAAGTGTTTGGCTTAGCTTATTGATGTAAAATGACTAAAAGGGACATTCTTTCATATATGGGTGTTAAAATAAGGGGTAATTTGGTAATTTGATGTTTGAAAAATTATAAGTTGATCAATAAGTCACAACATGTTAACTTCTCAAAAACTCATTTTCCTTCTTTTCAAAAAGTCATTTTAAAAAGGACTTTTATGTTAGCCAAACACTAAAACTCCTTATTGGCTTTTTGATTAAGTCAATAAGTTGGTTGGAAAAGCTTAGCCAAACATGCCCTTAATAGTTGTATATTATGATTTTTTGATACTATTTTATTTTGGGTGCTACTTTCTACACCCCCCCTATTTACTTTTTTCACCCCCTCCTCTCACATACTTACAGGTGGGGCATGCGTGGGACCGACAGTTTTCCTCTCACAAGGGGGGTATAATCAGGAAGGGGGAGGGGGTGCGTATAGAATGAGCCTTTATTTTATTTCATTTTCTTTTACTTCTAACCCCTATATTTTTCGTATTTCATAAATTTGTTATAATTTATTTTATTTTTCCTTAATACTTTCTCGCTTTCAACTTTACTTTCTCACTTTCAACTTTATTCTCCTATACTTTTTACCTTTTACAAATTTTTCGTTTTATGTTTCAATTTAAATTTTGCGAGCTAACACGTTGCAAAGTGTGTGTGGTTCAACGTTTTACGTTTATTTTCCCATGTTTAATGGTTCCGTCGCAACTTGCAGGTCATCGACTTAGTTATTGTTTCTATGTTTTACGTTTTAATATAATTTTTGTACATTAACACGCCGCAACAAATGTATGTGGTTTAACATTTTCACCCTTTTTTTTTGGTTTACTGTCACGCCAAACACACAGGAAGTATATACTAGTCGTAAATTACATATATATTAAAGAGCATGGTCGGTGACCATGACTCTTATTTGTCAGAAAACCCTCTCAACTATTCTATGTGCTATGCAGACAAAATTCAATTAACATTTGACAATATGACCCTCTACTTTCTAACTTCACAAAAAAAGCCTCTACATTTTCTAACTTCTCTTTAACACTTATACTTTTGTCATGCAACCCATTCTACCTAGGGCTGTAAACGAACCGAACGTTCAGCAAACAGTTCATGAACTGTTCGGCGGGAAGTTCGTTTATGTTCGTTCGATTAGCTTAACAAACGAAGACGAACAAAAAATTTCGTTCGGTTAGCTTAGCGAACGAACACGAACACGGGTCTCGTTCGTTCGACTACGTTCGTGAACGTTTGGTAATATGTTCGGTTATGTTCGTTCATTTACGTTAGTTCGTGTTCGTTTGATTATATTAAAAATATAATAAATAATAAACCTTTTATCTAAACATGTTGAAAACTTGAAACCCTATTTTTTTCTAAATTAGCTAAAATTTGGACATTCTAAGACATTTTTTGGGATAATTATGTCTAAGTTAGTTAAACTTGATTCGATGTTTGGTGGTGTATTAGACTTCTTGTGTTTTGAACTATCATTTGATGGTTGTATTTAACTACTTACATCCAATGTTTAAGGATAACAATGTTTTTTTTTTTTTTTTTTCAAGTTATATGCTCGTTTGTGTTCAAGACCAGTGTTCACGAACTGTTCGTGAACAACTGAATTTTCTTAACGAACGAACATGAACATAAACTTATGTTCGGTATGCGTTCGTGAACAGTTCACGAACATGTTAATTTCCTTAACGAACGAACACGAACATGGTCTTGTTCGTGTTCGTTCGGTTCGTTTACCTCAAACTTTCTACCCTCAAACTTTGCTATTATGTAAAAGGTAACCCTCTAACTTTGTAAATGTCACTTTCTCACCCCTTCACGTTTCTAAAGTTTTACCATAATACTCATTTGTTACGTTTTTTATGGATGTGTCTGTGTAAATTCGAGTTCGTATACGCTTTAACGTAGTTTTTGTTTGAAGATGAGTCGGGTCAATGATAAAAATGTTTTCTTTTACGTACGTTGTTTTAAGTGGACTATGTTTTGACGTAAATTTAATATGTTTTGATTCGACGATATAAATTTGAGTTATTATACGTTTCTACGTAAATTTAGTTCGAAACCAAATCTGGTGGATTTTAGTCTATACGTTATCACTTATCATTTTTGCCGCAACGTGCCACGGGTAAAAAAACTACTAAATAATAAAAGTTGAATGGCCAGTTCAATTTACAAGATTACACGACCTGGTTGCTCAAACCAGTGATGGGTTCAATCTGATGAATCAACGAACACCATTGTTAACGGCAAACTCATCCCCATTCGAAT
The DNA here is from genome assembly GCA_030545235.1 of Helianthus tuberosus. NCBI lineage: Eukaryota > Viridiplantae > Streptophyta > Magnoliopsida > Asterales > Asteraceae > Helianthus > Helianthus tuberosus. Next base: position 75,704,679 of record CM060451.1, on the reverse strand, counting down.
AATCTGATTCCGTTGGATAATTTGCGAGTTGTAAACCCCGATTTAAAACAATCATACCCTTTTCTTGTTTTGTTTCAATGCTTTTGGAAGTGTAAACATGAAGAGGATCACCAGGATCACGATCAGGATTAGAAACCCACTCCTACTCTTACTATTATTCCTCACACTTGTTGCCCCATTTGTTCTCAACCCTCTCACAATTTCTCTCTTTTGTAAGTCATCTTATTTATTCATGATCATATTCTGTATTGTCTAATCAATCTTTATGTTACTTCTTCTAGTTGCAGATACATATGAATTCATTCCTAATAATTCTACAGTTGTAAGTCCTCCATTCTTTGTTTGCAAATTCATTGATCTTCAATACATTTTTTTCGTAATTTTTGTTGCTAATTTATTTGCAGATTAATATGGATAATTTGAATGAATCTGTTGATGGTGAAAGATTAAGGAAAGATAGAGACCTTACTGAAGGTTTATTTGCTTACTCGCATTTCGGGTTTTGTTTTACTTATTATGTGGTTTACTTGATGAATTTGACACTGATGTTTTAGAGATAAAGGGAGTTGATACCATTGGTGGTGTGTTTCAAGATGAGAGTCTCATTAAGAAAGTTACTCGTAAACGACAAGAAGCGGGTGATGGTGGTGACCAGGAGAATGTGAAGTCGAGGTCGAATGATCATGCAATGTTAGCCGTTGAAGTTGTAAGTTTTTTGTCTAAAAAAGTTTATGTGGAATTGTTCATGTGATGTCACTTTCATTGATCTTGTTGACTGTCAATTGTGAAATATTAGTCAATGTAGCATAAACTATTTCATGGTACTAGAGCATGCATATTGGTTGATTCCCACATCCCTTTACACATACCTAAACTATGTATGATAACACATGAAAGATGAAGACTGAAATTAGTCACCTGCCACTTGTTTATCTTTACCGTCATTATTTTTAACATCATTTACTTTCATAACCGGTAATCTTATGTTCGGTTGACCAATTACTGCTGTTAACAGAGAGACAGATCCACATAGCATTAGACACATAACATGCAAAAATCTGCTACGTGTGTCGGGCCTAAATCATGTTTTGATGTCTGATCCTTTAGGAAACTAAACAAGAGGCTCAGAAAGTTGGTAAAAGGGAACTTACAAAAACAAAAAGTAAGAAACCGGATGAACATCCTTTGGCCGATACTCGCGTGCGGTATCTCAAAGACGAGTTGATTAGGGGAAGACTTTTTCTTTCCCTTCTTGCAACAAGAAGCAACTCTCATTTTATTAAAGAACTTCGGGGCCGTATGAAGGACGTTCAAAAGGCACTTGGTGATGCAACCAACGATGCGGATTTACCAAAGAAGTAAACCTTACTTTTAAATTATGCCATAAATGTTAGCTATATTAACTTCTTTTTTTTTAAATCTGTTGATGGCTTATAGTATTTAGTTAACTTGTTATAAATTCAGTGCATATAACAAGCTGAAGGCGATGGATCAAACATTGGCAAAAGGAAAGCAAATACATGATGATTGCACTGCCATTGTAAGAAAACTTCGTGCTATGATCTACTCAACCGAAGAACAACTACGTGTCTACCAGAAACAGGCCTTATTTTTGACTCACTTAACTGCCAAAACTGTTCCTAAGGGCCTCCATTGTCTTACTTTACGCCTTTCAACCGAATACTATTCTATAAACTCTTCTGCACAACAATTCCCAAATCAAGAAAATCTTGACGACCCGAACCTGTTCCACTATGCATTGTTTTCGGATAATGTGTTAGCTACAGCAGTGGTTGTCAATTCAACTGTTACAAATGCCAATGTGAGTGATATGTTCTTTTCGACATTTTTATTATGGTATTTTGAAAGTTGTGATTGTTAACGTGTAAGCATGGCAGGATCCTTCGAAACATGTGTTCCACATTGTTACCGACAAGCTGAATTACGCTGCTATGCGGATGTGGTTTCTTGTAAACCCACCCGGGATGGCAACAATACAAGTTCAGAACATTGATGAATTTACATGGCTAAATGCGAGTTATAGCCCGGTTCTTAAACAGTTAGCTTCTCAGAACATGATTGACTATTATTACAAAACACATAAGGCGGGTGAGTCTGGTCCAAATCTGAAGTTTCAGAACCCGAAATATCTGTCAATAATGAACCATCTTCGGTTTTACCTTCCGGAGATATTTCCGAAGCTGAGTAAAGTGGTGTTCTTGGATGATGATATAGTGGTTCAGAAGGATTTAAGTGGTCTTTGGTCTATTGATATGAAAGGTAAGGTGAATGGTGCTGTTGAGACGTGTGGGGAAAAGTTCCATCGGTTTGACCGTTACCTCAACTTCTTGAATCCCATCATCGCTAAGAACTTTGACCCGCGTGCTTGTGGATGGGCATATGGAATGAATGTATTCGATCTTGAGGAATGGAAGAAACAAAATATTACACAGGTTTATCACTCGTGGCAGAATCTGGTGTGTGCTTCATTCACTAATCAACCTTCTCAAATAGTCAAATACTTGAGTTGAATCTTGATGGTTTCATGATCATTTGTTATGTGTTTGGACGCAGAATGACGAGAGGCAACTTTGGAAGCTGGGGACGTTGCCACCTGGTTTGATAACGTTCTGGAAACGAGTATACGCGTTAGAAAAGTCATGGCATGTTCTTGGGCTCGGGTACAACCCGAGTGTGAGCCAGAAGGAGATTGAAAGAGCAGCAGTGATTCACTACAACGGGAATTTAAAACCGTGGCTCGAGATGGGGATACCCAAGTTTAGAGGGTACTGGAGCAGGTATATTGACTACGATCAGTCGTATATGCGGGATTGCAATATGAGTTGATGAGTAGACAGAGAAGAAGAAGACGTAAAGCGGGTCAATAAGTAGTATATATTCTTTGATTGTTCAGAGTGTTGATGTGTTAGTTTGTTCATGTATCAACCTTGCTAAAAGAGAAGCCAACCATTATTAACATAACAGAATATCAAGTAGCATACACACTTAACTGTAAATTTGAAAATACGTCGATAAAGTTTAACCATAGTAAGTGACTAAGTGTCCTAGTTGCTCCCATCATATAACGTAACATGAAAGTCGAATAAAGGAAAACCAACCAACGAAAGAGAAAAGGTTGATTTATCGAATATGGAGGGAATGCGTTTTCATATTATCGTCAAGGAGGCTAAGGGTGTGTATAAGTCGTGTTAGGTACTTTTCTTATCTGTTATATACAGGCTTAAGGGTATCTTAGATGTCGCATTAGGTACTTTTCTTATTTGTTATATATTTACTCGCGTGTTATTTGACTCCGGTGTGTGTCGTTCTTTTGCCTCTACCAATATAATCAAGAACTTAATCTCCACTATTAGAAAGTTAGGAGACCTTTAGCACGAGTTTCCTATCGTGGATCATGGATGTATATCCTAGTTGTGTTTTGAAAATTGTAACAAGTTCTAAATAATCGTATCTATAGTGTTAAAACGTATAAATCACTGTTTGTCTAAAGTTACACATATATTTATGTCTTTAGTTTTATGAATTAAAGATATCAGTTTTCATTTTCGAAGATATATCGCTCAGATTAATAATTCCCGATGAAAAGTATTTCTATGGACTATTAACTCAATCAATCAAAAATACGCTATCATCATCTATCTATCTGACATCAACTATAGAGACATTATCTATATTATTTCATATTCAAAACTTCAAATCTGGGGTATCATTTCTACATACAAAATCATATAGCAAAAATCTTAGTTCCCCTCTTTTCTCTCTCGTAGATACAACCAGTCATATTCAAATCAAAATCTTGACGCACCTCTCTTCCTCCCTCAAGCACGACGACTCGATCACTAATCTTCATCAAATCGGACCTCTCTTCCTCCCTCAAGCACGGCGACTCGATCACTAATCTTCATCAAATCGGAGTGTATAGCTTCAAGACGCTTGATAATTTGGCCGGAGATGCTATCACTCAGTTCTCCATTGAGGCTCAATTCATGGCGTTTCTTTCTGTCTTCTTCAGCAAGTCTCTTCCTCTCTTCTTCCTCACGATAACGAATGAAGTCGGAGTACATCTGCTCGTAGGCTTTCTTGTATGCTTGGCTGGACCGCCACTCAAGATACGCCAACTTTTGTTGATGTTTTCCAAACTTAACATGTATTTCAGGGAATTAATGGACCATGTCGGGATTCTCAGTCAAGAATACAAGTATCAGAACTCCGTGCCATCTTTTGGAGGGTTTAACTGTTATATACCGCCTTTTTGCGGCAATATAATTGTCTAAACCTTAGTAGTTTACTTTCATTTTGATGTAATAAACTATGACACTTTACTTTTCTGTTAATGGTTTGAAACCGAAACACTAAACTTGTGATGTAATCTTTTGAAACAATTATGTAATGGCAATGGAGTATGTTTTATTCATATAGTATGTTCATGTACATCGATATTTATGCAATGAAAACCATACAGATCACACCTCGCGCTTCCGCTATGAGGGGGTGTGACAGGACCAGCTCCGCCATCATCGGTGTTCATCACCGCTTTCACTTTTTGCATAACCTTCCCGAAAATGTATGGTTCGTGTCAAAACAAATAATCACCACAGAATCATATAATAATAATAATAATAATCATATATCTTCATGAGGTGGAGAACATCGATACCAGATCGTGGAGATGAACCATAAAAGCAACAATTAGTAACTGAATAAGCATGTCCCGAGCGGGTCGGCACTTCTACGGTGATGGATACGAACCTGGCCACACCTCGTCTTCTCCGTCTCATTCTAGACCTGCAAATAAGAAGAAGCGAGAAAAACGGGGATGTAGAGACGACCGGTAGGGGAAGAATCCCCTGTTTCCAGCTACAAAAATATTTGCCCCATATTGGATGCCCTAATAAGGAGGTGGAGACCTCCTTATATAGGAGATATGGGAAACCCTAACCTCAATGGGCCAGGCCCAGTTAGGGGTTGTCTCTACAAGCCCACAGCCTAGTGTAGTATATTAACTACAACGCGCTGGGCTTCGCTGGTTAGTACGCAATAATAATAATATTAATATGCAAGGCGATAAATAACGTGTAGCCATTTGGGCCGGGTCAAGTACCTTACCTCGTCATGTCCCCCAGTCTAGTGTTGCTCCCGCGTGCAAGCGTGGGAGGAGCACTTAGACTTATTAGGAGCTCGGGAGTGAAGATCACTAATTTTAGGCTTACATGACGTCCGGGTGCGAGAAAGTCGCCGACCACGTTTGTTGTGGTTGTCGTTGGCTGTGAGTAGAGATAATGGAGCAATGAAGAGTACACGATTGTTAATCGTGGAAATTGGTTGGGCAAACCTGGCGTATACTGATTGGTTGTAGACAACCGCCGTTTGCATTACGACGAGCTTGTTAAGGTTGCGCGTATGCGGTTAGGTACTTGACCCGGCCCAAATGGCTACACGTTATTTATCGCCTTGCATATTGATGCGTGTGTGGTGTGATATATTTTTAATGTATATTTTAAGCCCTTTTACACTTTTTAGCCAAGTCTGGTCCACATTGTTACCGACAAGCTGAATTATGCTGCAATGTTTCTTGAAAGTTGTGATTGTTAACGTGTAAGCATGGCAGGATCCTTCGAAACATGTGTTCCACATTGTTACCGACAAGCTGAATTATGCTGCAATGCGGATGTGGTTTCTTGTAAATCCACCCGGGATGGCTACAATACAAGTTCAGAACATTGATGAATTTACATGGCTAAATGCGAGTTATAGCCCGGTTCTTAAACAGTTAGCTTCTCAGAACACGATTGACTATTATTACAAAATACATAAGGCAGGCAAGTCTGGTCCAAATCTGAAGTTTCAGAACCCGAAATATCTGTCAATAATGAACCATCTTCGGTTTTACCTTCCGGAGATATTTCCGAAGCTGAGTAAAGTGGTGTTCTTGGATGATGATATAGTGGTTCAGAAGGATTTAAGTGGTCTTTGGTCTATTGATCTGAAAGGTAAGGTGAATGGTGCGGTTGAGACGTGTGGGGAAAACTTCCATCGGTTTGACCGCTACTTCAACTTCTTGAATCCCATCATCGCTAAGAACTTTGACCCACATGCGTGTGGATGGGCATATGGAATGAATGTATTCGATCTCGAGGAATGGAAGAAACAAAACATTACACAGGTTTATCACTCGTGGCAGAATCTGGTGTGTGCTTCATTAATCAACTTCTCAAATAGTCAAATACTTGAATCTTGATGGTTTCGTGATCATTTGTTATGTGTTTGGATGCAGAATGACGGGAGGCAATTTTGGAAGCTGGGACGTTGCCACCTGGTTTGATAATGTTCTGGAAACGCGTATACGCGTTAGAGAAGTCATGGCATGTACTTGGGCTCGGGTACAACCTGAGTGTGAGCCAGAAGGAGATTGAAAGAGCAGCAGTGATTCACTACAACAGGAATTTGAAACCGTGGCTCGAGATGGGGATACCCAAGTTTAGAGGGTACTGGAGCAGGTATGTGGACTATGATCAGTCGTATATGCGGGATTGCAATATGAGTTGATGAGTAGACAGAGAAGAAGACGTTAAGCGGGTCAATAAGTAGTATATATTCTTTGATTGTTCAGAGTGTTGATGTGTTAGTTTGATCATGTATCAACCTTGCTAAAAGAGAAGCCAGCCATTTATAAACATAATAGAATATCAAGTAGCACACACACTTAACTGAAAATTTGAAAATATGTCGATAAAGTTTAACCATAGTAAGTGACTAAGTGTCCTAGTTGCTCCCATCATATATCGTAAGATGAAAGTCGAATAAAGGAAAACCAACCAACGAAAGAGAAAAGGTTGATTTATCGAATATGGAGGGAATGCGTTGTTAGATATGTAAACTTAATTATGTTAGTACTTATTATTCAAACTTATATGTCCGATATGTATTATAACTTATGACCGATGAGATAAGCGGGTGGGATATTCAAACTACTTATGGCAGTTATTCCCGCCACAAAACAACCGCCAAATCTCAGGCATATATATGTAATGTCCGACATCAAGTTCCGGTATCAAGACATTCAGAAAATACTATTTTTTTCGTTTGTCCATTCTCACTCGTGTTATTTCCCTTCATTCAAAACTGTTTCTGCATATTCTTGTTAACCATGAATGCTGATCCAAATAACCATCTTAAACCTGCTGCAAACCCTCTTGAATCCCAACTGGATGATGATGATAACGGCTTTCGCCAACATAGTGGTATCAGAGCCACGAATTCAAAGAACGCAGAAATTCATCCCACGACGACGACAATGCCATGCCAACATTGTCTTGATGAAAAACACGAAAAAGAGAAGAAATTCCCTCGTGTAAGGCTGTGTTATTACTGTCATCAACCCGGCCATCAGATTTACTCGTGCAAAGCGAAGGAACATGACGAAGCCACTCAACTAATCAAACAAGCGATCAACACTGGGATTCAGAGACATGAAGATGAAGTCGTAAATCGTCAAGAGATGATCGTTACCGGAACGAAAGGTGGTCAGTGGGGTGATATCTGGTATGTCAGTTCAACGTTTAATCATCACTTTGCCGGTATTCTAAACGTGTTTAAGCGAATCAAACATTTGGTTGGGGTGGAAACGAAATTAGGGGAGAATAACTTTCTGTTTATTCGGGGAATCGGGGCTATGGAAATCAGATCTGGTAATGACATGTTACGAATACAAAGTGTGTTTTATGCACCGGAATTAGATCAAAACATATTAAGCCTTGATCAGTTAACACTACAAGGTTATACGGTTAAAAAATTCGGCGACAAATGCAAGATATACCCAATGTTTTCTGCACCGATCACTAATTCGGTGAATAATTTAAATGGTTTAACCAAAGAGGAAGAAATTGGTTTGAAAGAGAAACAAAGGGTGATCGATTTAAGTGCAGTGAATGATGAACACAAGGAGAATTATCTTAATTCTTACTTTGAAGATCTGAATTTATCCACACAAGAACCCGATTGGAGTCAAATGATTATTCATGCTATGGAATTCCATGATTTTTCCGACTACAAGTCATTGTTGGAAATGATGGAGGATGGTGAATTTGTGTTTAAGTATAAACATAAATTGGAGAAAAAATTCGAAGAAATATTAACATGGTTCATCAATGTTAAACTGGGAATTACTACACGACCCATTCCGCCATACGCGTCTGATAACAGAAAAGTGGATTTGCTCGGTTTGTACATGGTGGTTAAATGTGACGGAGGGTACAGGAATGTGACCGATTACAATCTATGGGCTGTTGTTGTGAAGGATATGGGCTATGAATATCACGATGGTGAATTCATGAGGATTATATACGCAATGTATCTCGATGTTCTAGTTTACTATCACAAATTCAAGACGGTGCAAGGAAGGGTTATTGATAAAGAGATGATTGAACAGAACGCCGGTCCGTCGGAAGTCTGCCATGAAAGGAGGAAGAGTGACGGAGATGTTCAAGATGAAGAAGCCATTCAACACTATGCCTTATTCGCAGGAAATGACTGGGAAGGTGCAATGAAGATGCAGAAGAAACGCCATAGATTTGATTTCAAGCAAGCAAGGAAAGCTGTGGACGAAGCTAACCGGAGCGTCCTGATGTATGCTTCTAAGCATAATCAAGTTTAGGGGGTTGTGTTAGATATCTAAACTTAATTATGTTAGTACTTATTATTCAAACTTATATGTCCGATATGTATTATAACTTATGAACGATGAGATAAGCGGGTGGGATATTCAAACTGCTTATGGCAGTTATTCCCGCCACAAAACAACCGCCAAATCTCAGGCATATATATGTAATGTCCGGCATCAAGTTCCGGTATCAAGACATTCAGAAAATACTATTTTTTCATTTATCCATTCTCACTCGTGTTATTTCCCTTCATTCAAAACTATTTCTGCATATTCTTGTTAACCATGAATGCTGATCCAAATAACCATCTTAAACCTGCTGCAAACCATCTTGAATCCCAACTGGATGATGATGATAACGGCTTCCGCCAACATGCGTTTCATATTATCGTCAAGGAGGCTAAGGGTGTGTATAAGTCGTGTTAGGTACTTTTCTTATCTGTTATATACAGGCTTAAGGGTATCTTAAATGTCGCATTAGGTACTTTTCTTATTTGTTATATGTTTACTCGCGTGTTATTTGACTATGGTGTGTGTCGTTCTTTTGCCTCTACCAATATAATCAAGAACTTAATCTCCACTATTAGAAAGTTAGGAGACCTTTAGCACGAGATTCCTATCGTGGATCATGGATGTATATCCTAGTTGTGTTTTGAAAATTGTAACAAGTTCTAAATAATCGTATCTATAGTGTTAAAATGTATAAATCACTGTTTGTCTAAAGTTACACATATATTTATGTCTTTAGTTTTATGAATTAAAGATAACAGTTTTCATTTTCGAAGATATATCGCTCAGATTAATAATTCCCTATGAAAATTATTTCTATGGACTATTAACTCAATCAATCAAAAATACGCTATCATCATCTATCTATCTGACAGCAACTATAGAGACATTATCTATATTATTTCATATTCAAAACGTCAAATCTGGGGTATCATTTCTACATACAAAATCATATACCAAAAATCTTAGTTCCCCTCTTTTCTCTCTCGTAGATATAATAAGTCATATTCAAATCAAAATCTTAACGCACCTCTCTTCCTCCCTCAAGCACGACGACTCGATCACTAATCTTCATCAAATCGGACCTCTCTTCCTCCCTCAAGCACGACGACTCGATCACTAATCTTCATCAAATCGGAGTGTATAGCTTCAAGACGCTTGATAAATTCGCCGAGATGCTATCACTCAGTTCTTCTCTTCCTTCTAGTCTTTCTTAAAAAAGTGCGCATCCTGTTTGGATAAAACACAAAAGCAACAATTAGTAACTACTTAAATTATTAGTAAACATATTTAAATCTAATATGATTCAGTACCAGTTCCTTGAGAATTCCTCTCACATAACCTTCCTTCTGATGGGGTAACAACTCACCACCCTCCTCTTTTCCGATCAAGTCTTCAACATGTTTCACCTCTAGATCCTCCAGCTTCTAAACCTGATCACGTATCACTTTCTGGAGTGCCTCATTGTTGTCTCTCACTTGTTGCAGTTTCCCCTTCAATTCCTCACAGCTAACACACTCCATTTTGTTTAGGAAATGATATTCTTGTTGTGAGGGTTTTGGAATTTTTTGAATGAGAATGAGTGTATCCCTCACATGAGGGGCAATTTAGTCCATTCACCTAAAAATATCTGCCAGCTATTTAATACCTCGTTATACCCAAAACCCTTCTCCAACTTAATTTCTCTCCTCCCAGTGTAATTATCTTCCCCAACTAATCATCTTCTTCTGCGATTGAACACCAAACCCTAAACAGAACGTGGACGATCAAGGAGAAACACAATGGTGCTAACCCTGTGGTGGATACGTGACAAAAACGAGAAGTTTGATCCCCTAGAAGTGTATGGTATGTTTTGCAAACATCAAAAATCTGTACTTTTACAATGTTAACCTAATGTGTGTCAATTGTTAATTGTAATCCTTTTTTTATCGTTGATTGTTTGATTCCAGGTAATAGCTTTCAGTTTGAAAATCAACCATGGTGGAGTGTTTCTGAATTCTCCGGTAAAAAGGTATGTAGATGGAATAATCGACTATGCAGACATGGTTGATTCTGATGTTTTTTCTGTTATCGAGTTAAATTACATGATTAGGGAAATAGGCTATCCCAAGGAACATATTATGTTCTATCACTTCTTAATTCCTCAAACACAAGTTAGTGATGGGTTAAGGCCATTAGGTAATGATCAAGACGTTCATTTGTTGATTGAGCATGTTCCTAAGAATAAAGTGATAGAGGTGTTTACTGAGCAGTGGTCTTCTAGGCTGGGTGTTGAATATCATTTTACTTCTCCAATCAAGACATCCACTGTTGTCATTGAGGAGTTAGAAGATGATGATCCTCAGCCATCTCACCCTTAGCCATCCCACCCTAGAAGGATACAACTAGCCCTAGAGTATTTTCCTCATACTAAGAATCCCACTGTGAATGTTGTAGAGTATCAGGAAGTTCATGATCAGGAACATGTTGATGCAACTTTGAATGAGGATATAACTAAGAATGGAAATGCAGATGATAGGCTAGATGATCAGGAACATGTTGATGAGACAGGAAATGATAGGATAGAGGATGTAGATAACATGGTTGTAGAAATACCAGTTTACATGGATTCATTTAACAGCAATGTTTGTAAAGACCATGAAGCTGATGTAGATGATGATTGTGAGTTGGAGTTTGATTTAGATGATTTTGAAGGTGGTAGTGAGGATGAGGGTGAAAATGTTCTAAATGCAACTGTTAAGAAGTGCAAGAAAAGAAAGAAGCAATGCAAGACCAAGACTCTAGATGAGCGGCCTTTCTTTGTTGGCCAAACCTTTTCCAACAAAGAGGTTATCAAGAATATGGTCAAGTTACATGCAATTAGAAGTAGAAGACAATTACTTATTAGGAGGAATGAAACTTACAAGTTTAGGTGGTGTGTCTAGGGATGAATCCTGTGTTTGTATCATGAGGGTCAAAAGGTAATAAGAAGAAACATGGAAAGGCAAACAAAAAGAAAAAAACAAAAAGAAGAATCTTTGACTGGAAAAGTAGGTAGTAGTTTCCAAGTGGGTGGGTCCACCTCTTTGAATAAAAAGGACAAACCCACTTGTCCTTAGGTACTTCATATTTCAAGGAAGAGAGATGAAGAAACATGGTTGGTGAAAACATACAAACATGAACACAAATGTTAGTGGCTCCTCTGGGACTTGGTAAGGTTTGAATTCAAGTTAGTTGTGTTCATAGGTTCATTCATGTTGTTACTATATAATACATTAACGTAGCCGTCCACCGGACGTGTATTAAACTAGTTTTATAAGTTTAAATAACGGTTAAACTGAGACTATAAGTTACACATGTTGGATACATACGAGCATATTAATCCACAAATCTCTCACATGTGCACATATAAAAAATAACACCTATTATTTCAGTAACCAAAATAATAATAACAAAATATATTATGAGAAGGGTTATTAGAGTTTTCTTGATTTTTATAACAAAAAATAGGGTTTCTCTGTATGTATAAATTTTAAATAATAAAAATAATACAAAAATAATTAAAGTAACACCATGTGATTTAAGATTACCGTTTTTGGAGTGGGGCAATCTTGTGGACGGTCACGAATGACCAAATGTGAAGTGAGCCAGTAAACTATTAATAAAAAAATTCATTCTAATGTTTTTTCTTTTCTCTTTTTCTTGTTTTAATGAAAAATTTAGGTTATGATAAGTGTTTAGTTGTAAGAATTCAAAGATTATTATAAAGGTTGGTACAGTGGCGTAGCCAGAAATTTTTTTTATGGTGTATTTTTTATGTATACCCCGGTTTAAAGTAAACCGGAGTCGAACTTTTTGGATCGGTTAGGATCTAGTCGGGTTGAATCACAAAATAAAAGTAAATATCACAATAAAAGTACAATGTCATTGAATAAAAACACTTAATAAAATTAGAAAGTCATTTGAAATATATAAAAAATGTCATTTAATAGTTGCTCTGTATGCATTTTCATCTTTTTAAAACGATTCATAATGTTTTCAATGGCAACTTGCAAAAAAAATCTCTTTTTCATTATAACAAACAAGTGAAAGCATCATTCAAATGATCATCAAACATCCGGTTAGGTTAAACAATTGAAACAAAACCAATTAGACATGGGCCTTTAATACTTACTGGACTAGAAAAAAATAAACTTAAGCATGGACCTCTAATGATTTAAAGTATACTAGTTAAATTTACGTAACTGGGCTTAATTTTTGAACTATAAATTTGTTTATTATGTAATTCTTTTAGAAGAAAACAAAACAATGGTGTCATTTATAAAAACACAATGGTGTCGCTCGTAAAAAACAATGGTATCGCTCGAATTTTTCCAATTATACGCTGTATTTGCTACACAAAATTCAATGGTGTCGGGCGACACCGTTCTTCAAAGTGTGGCTTTGCCACTGGGTTGGTATGTATTTAAAAAAAATAAGAATTTGTGTGTATTTGACAATTTATAAAGTTTTAGAATTTTAACAAAATTTAATAACTTCAAGCGATCAAATTTGATCCCATTATTTCAATATTCGAACCGCAAAATTTTTTCAGTTATTTCAAATTTTTAATGGATATAGAAAAGGATTGACTATCAGAGCTGGTACTGGACACTCCTTTCTAATATCCGGATGGTTAACATGTCAAAAATTATTCAACAGCCTGTGGGTCACCTTCTGTTGCAGACTGTCGAGTTCTTCACCGGATAACGGGAATATCCGGGTAAAGCACAGGACCTGTCCCCTTGCAGGATATCATGGGATCTTTCTCGTTTAACGTATGCTTCCTCATTAAGTAACCATGTCGTCTCTCGCATCTCTTACTTCCTTTTTGTCCTAGACGTCGTTTGGGGCATTAAATGCAACTACGAATTCACTCCTAACTTTCGATTTGTACACAAGCACTCCCAACTATCAACTTATTGGCCGATAACACTCCCTAACTAACTGAACCCTAACACAGTTAGCTGATGTCAGCTGCCACATCAGCGCCATGTCATCAAAAAATGCCATGCCAGCTGTCGTCATAAAAAATGCCAGATCAGCAGCCATGTCATATGCCACGTCAGCAAAAAATGGCCACATCAGATGCCACATCAGCAAAAACTAACTGGTTTAGGGTTCAGTTTACTAGGGAGTGTTATCGACTAATAAGTTGAAAGTTGGAAGTTTTGGTGTACAAATAGAAAGTTGGGAGTGTTATTAGCCAATTGGTGAAAGTTGGAGTTATTTAAAGACTAAATTGCAAAAATCAACCTTTATGTTATACCCAAACTGCACTTCGTACCTTTCACTATGAAATCGGCAAAAACCAACCTTTATGTTCATGTTTTGCTACAGGTTCAACCTTTAACACAAATGCCGTTTATTTTCTTGGTTAAATGTCCTCACATGCAATGCATGTGAGGGTATTAATGTCATTTCAGTAATCATTTTAATGCTTTCTTTATACAAACGAAATAGAATGTTGTCATCTTCATGACTTCATCACTGGTTAACACCCTCACTTTCCGGCAGCCACCGCCACCGAGCCACATGCTTTTCTGGATCAGTGGTACCGTCGTATAACTTCATATTGGGGGTTTGGAAACGCTTTGGTATCTCAGCATTGCATATGAGAGGTGCAAAGCGAGATATTCTATGACTCCCATCTAGAATCTCAGGAATGGGTTTGACCACTCCTGGGACACTGGATATCATGTCCTTGAGTTTCTGCAACTCTCTGGCCATGGCTTGGTTGATCCCTGCATCATGCGTGTAATCATAGTTAGTATCAAAAGATGTATTAAAGTTATTACCTCCTGATTGGTTTGAAGTTTGTATCCCAGAAGTGTGTCTGAGATAAGACATGTCCGGTGCAATAGTAGGGCCAGAAGAACCAATGGTTTGCATAGGGATGAAATCCCCTTCGTGAACTTTAGAACTTCTAAGTGGTTGAATATGTCACACCCCAACCGATGGCGGAAACATCGGAGTGAGACGAAGATAGATTGCTCATTACACATAATACTAGAATTTGCGACAAGTATTTAAATAATGAATTTCATTTTATTACTATAAGGATTCGATTACAACATGGAAAGGAAAATACAATTACAACAACTTGAAATGAAAGAATTACATTACAATAAGTATACAAAATTTAAAATGAGTATCTAGGCATCCTACTATGTTCCATGCATCATCAACATCAACGTTAAACTTGTAACATGTTTAAAATAAAGTGTCAATGCGAAAGCATTGGCGAGTACACAAGGTTTGTATAAATATAGCATAAGTATAAAAGCATTTTCTCGAATTCACATGACAATTTGTAAACAATGTAACTAGCATGCATCGCAATGTGTTAAACCCAAGTGTCCACTAGTATTTAGCATCCCTCGCAACCAAAAGTGACGAGACCGTTTAAGAATAAATAAAGACTTAACAAGACCCCGACGGGCGGCGTGCTACTCCTATATTGCTATATATGTTAAGTTGGGGCTTAGCAAAGTTAATGACATAAAGCATGTGTAATCTAGCATGAACCTAAGTAAACAAGTAGCATGTATATAGGATTGAGAATATAAAGCATGTTTAAGTGTGTGATAGTGAAGTTTACAAACATGTTACAACCCAAAGTGGTTTAAAAGTAAAACGGGTCAAGTGTACTCACAAAATTGCTAAGTCTTTCGATTATCCAAGTGTTGACGAATGTATGAGATTAGGAGGTTGAATGTATTCGGATTGGAGTTCAAGGAATATTTAGAGTCGGAATTTAGGTAGGTAAAATACACCAAAGTATGTATACAAGAAAATAATCATAACAATAACCATCTAGACTTAATACCCGTTTTGACACTATAAAAACCCATGGGGTTTAGAATGATTGCATGGGTGTGACACCCATTAGAATCGTAACGAGTTAACTAAGTTCTTGAATGATATAACCTAGTTTCATGACGAATAATCACTTGACTACCATCAAAGGTTCGGTTAGTATCTTTTATATATGTTATATATAGTATATAGTATGATTATAGTCCAACAAATATTACAAGTATTATCATAGAAGTCATGCATAGAGGTAGGAAGATAATCTTCCATTTTAAAACCTCTTTTTTATATTCACCAATGCACAAGTTGTCATAAGACAACAAGTGAGGTGTGGATTGTAAGTAGGATAGCACAAGCTTTCCAAGTAATGACTCATACACAAGTTCAAGCCTTGTTCAACACTTGTGGGTTAAAACCCTTTAAAAAAAGAAAATTTTGAGGATTAAAACCTCTGAATTTGTATATTACAACCTTGTTTTTAAGCACACTTAATCATAGTCTTGATTAGTGGCATAAGGACATAGGAATGTATGGTTAAAACATGAGTTTAAGAATGTTTAACAAAGTTTTTGTTCAAAGCAGAAAGTTCTTGCACTTTTAACCTCAATGTGGTGATGTTCCATCCTTGGTTTTCCATGGAAAACCTATGGAAACATCCCTAGAGGTGTTCCAAGTGCTAAGAAGCAAGAAGAAGTGAAAAAGATGGAAGATAAGTGAGTTTAAACTCACTTTTGCAACTTGATACGAATTTCCCTTTTGCTACTGTTTCTCAACAGATTTAGAGTGTTTAGAGAGTGAGATTAGTGAGTTTGTAAAGTGGGAGAAGTGTGGAAGTGAGTTGGGTTTTATAGGAAGAGATTAGGGTTGAGTTAGGTGGTATTTAATGGAGAAAACACAACTTAACAAACACAAAATTGGCCAATGGAGGAGCTGGAAAACTTTCTGCCGGATTGGTGTGCTCGCGGCACGCGACCACGAACGGGAATCCCCGTCGCGCGACGCAACGGGTGGAGTTTCCGGGTTAAAGTTTGAATTTGGCACTTTAGGTCCCTTTAGTTTGTTTTGATAAGTTGTAGGGTATTTTAAGTATAAAAACACATAGTATAAGGGTGTATTTTGTAATGTTAGCATGTGCACAAGTATAGACAAGTATAATCAAGTATTCGTAAGCGTTAAAGACGTTTAAATATGCGTGAAAACGTATAAATGGTGTATGTATGATATGTATTCATATGTTTATTATATGTTTACAAGAATTAAGAACAAGGTATCAAACGTATTAATGAATCAAGACATACAAGTGTAATGAATACTTAAGGTCTATTTTGGGATAAAACAATGGGTTTTATTACGATTAAAGTCTCGGTTTTGCAACGATAAAGCGAAATACGATTAAGAGAGGAACAAGCTTCCAAAAATAGAATTATAAGACAAGTTTTCTAATTAATGAAAATTATGAAAAAGCGAAGCGTTACAGAATACTTAAGGATCCTTGATCCTGAAAGACGTTGGATCCAGGATACATTGGTGCTGAAGGCCTTGTTGGATAATCCATGGATCGTTGAATTCGAGACGAGGATCCTTGATGCTGAAAATAGGATCCTTGAGCTAGAAACATCTCCATATATCCTTTCGAGCGGAGGAAGGATCCTTGAGGCTGGGTGGTCTCCAATGATCCTTGCCGAAGGATAGAGGATCCTTGAGGTTGGAAGTAAGATCCTTAGGGCTGCGTCATCACTAGTGATCCATGCTGAAGGTTGGAGGATCCTTGAAATTGGACATTGGATCCCCTAGAATGCTGGATCATTGATGATGGGGTAGTAAAATCCAACGACCTGGGCATCAGTGGAGACTGATCTTCTGCCGGTCTCTTCTGCTTCTTGATTTCATCAATTTCGCAAAGGATCCTTTGGTTGGTTTTGTCTTGCTGCTCCATGTAGCCTTTCATCTGCAACATCAAAACAGAAATATCATTGTTAGTAGTTGTAGAGGAAGAAACATCAGCAGTTTCTGATCTTGTGAAGACGGATGATGTCTTCTTCTGAGCATTTTCAGCATTCTTCTAGAATGTAGGGGGAATAGGAGGTAATGATGCACTGGTTTGGGACGAGGTAACTGCCGACATGGCACTTGAAGTAGCTTTCCCCTAAGAGGCCATGAAGTTAATGGAAGTGAATGGGAATGAAAGAAAATTCTTAGAATTGAAGCACCACTTACCCCACGGTGGGCGCCAAATTGTTTTAGTCAAAAATCAATCTAAGGATAATGTAACTAAATCTGATTTGAGAGGTAGTGTGCTTGAATGATGGACAAGTGTATGATCAAAAATGAAATGTAATGAACGATGGACACAATGATTTATACGTGGAAAAAGCCCTTGATATTAAGAAGATCTCCGGCACAAAAAACCTCGGGTGATGGCAACAACCGATCACCATCTATATTGAACAAAATAAGCTAGAATTCAATACAACTTCGGAAGATAATGAGCTCAATTCAATGAAATCTAGTGTTAGTACGTAGAACCGTTTGAATGTTGCGAGAGACAGAGTGTGTGTGTTCGCATACGTGTCTATCTAAAATGAGCTCCCTTATCCCTTTATAAAATTGGAAACAACTAGATAACTAACAATCCGAAAACAGTGCAACCATCCAACATTCTTCCATAACGGCTACACTTGAATATGCACGTGCCTATTTGGAGCATATCCACTGATATTCCAGCTTAGACCTAGTCC
This sequence comes from Helianthus tuberosus, assembly GCA_030545235.1. NCBI lineage: Eukaryota > Viridiplantae > Streptophyta > Magnoliopsida > Asterales > Asteraceae > Helianthus > Helianthus tuberosus. Next base: position 75,686,418 of record CM060451.1, on the reverse strand, counting down.
ACTTCGTCAACTACTTGCGATTACAAGTTAAAAATATAGGAAATAATTGTTAGTAAACATAAGTAATAACAAGGATCCTTGATACTCATACTTCCTGCAATATCCACTAAGGATCCGTGGTCCAGGATAAATCTCAGGATACATGATCCACAATATTAAAAATCAATGCCCTAACAGGTTGGATCGTTTTTTAATGCAAATTTCGGATTAAGCTATTAACTACGATCACTGAAAACAACAAATCAAACTGATTAAGCTGACTGGGCCAGTTAAACTGTTCAAAATATTTCAGTTTAAACGGTTTAGTTTTCGTATATGTTTTGTCATGTCACTTGGAAGTCTTTTTTTCTTTCCAAGAGAGGTTTCAATTTCTTGTTTAGTTATTGATACGTGGTCGAATAACGGTGATTGTAATAGCATAACTTAATGTTTTTACATGGGTTTTAATTCCGAATAGCCTACTTTTGATTAGATATGTGTTTTGCAGGTCTAGTGGAGTTTAAGGAGCTTTTCGGGAGCTTTACGGGTCACCGGGACGAAAAACGGACCACCGGGATGCGAAACGGGTCAACCGAGAACTCAAGACGCCAAAAACAGGAAGTGAAGGTTGCACATACCGTCGCCGACGCCCTCCTGGGCCGTCGGCGACGCTGCTTGAAAAGTTCCGTCGCCCAAAAGTGTTCGTAAACAGCATGTTAAGCCGTCGGAAGAAAAGGAGACCAGGAAGCACCGTCAGCGACGGGTCTCAGATCCCTACATCGTGAATTTTCAGCTTTGGTTGTTGGGGAACGAGTTTAAACACATCTTGAGTCATTATTTCGACGGTTACACTTCTTTTGAGTTTGAATAGGAGTTCTTGGAGCCAAATTCATTATCTCTATCACCACCAATCAATCCATATCGTCAATCATCATCCGAATTACTCCATTCCATCATCCAATTCATCTTCTCCTCCATTCAAAACCCTAGTTAATCACCCATTGATCCTTCCACCATTATCACTCACCAAAACCTTAATCCTCAACCATTCCACCATTCCACAAGCTCAAGATAATCCAATTCAAGTCTCCATCATCCATTGATCAAGTCCCGTTCACCATGAGCGGCTAATTTCTTGAAGGTTTCAGCCCGATGTAGGTTTTTGTAAGTTTCTAGGGTTGAACATTGTTTGAATTTTGATTCCTAAAAAATTGTATTGTGATTTTGAATCCTTTGATAATTGTCGTGCATTTGAATTGAATTTGTGAATTGTCGAACGATGATAAAGTTATGACTTTACGAAATGAATTTGTGCACTTATGCCTTATCTAGGTTAGGATCTACATGTTCTTGGTAACAAAGTGCATTGCGGTCCGTTGTCTACAACGTTGATAGCTCTTGGCACGTAAACCATGCGACACTAATTCCGTTAATCACTTTTGCAATTGAATCAAACTTAAAACGTGTAGAAACCCTAGGACTTCAATTATTGAACCGGGTGTGAACCTTGTTTACATATCTTGTTTTAAACCATAAATTACATTCCTTGCAATTGTTTATTTCTATTAGTTAATTAATCCAACTCATTTACTATTTTCATTTAAACAACTTTTAATCAAGCAAAAATCATAAAAATAAGTAGCAAGCTTCATAAATTGTGACACTCGTTAAAATTCAATTAAGTACTCTTCGTGGTTCGACCCCTTACTACCACTAGCTATTTATTAAGGGTAACTTGGGTATATAAATATTATCTTCAGGAGCCAGATCAGGCCCGGGATACGTTCAGAAAAGATGGGAACAACTGAGTAACGTGGCAGAAGGAGATGGACAGTTGTATAGATAGGATTGGGCCTGGGAAGAGTTTAAAAATAGCCGGTCAGCCACAGCATGGAACGATAACAAAAAGAAAGCTCTTTCTAGGTACAACAACAAGAAATTGGAGGCGAAGATGTGGAAATGGAAGATGGTGACGGTTGTGTCAACTTCTGTGCCGGAGAGGGTAGTTTGTGAGCGTGCGGTAAACGTTGATGAGTTCCGTACGATTGGTATCACTAAAAGGTTTGAAGAGCTTGGTTGGGACAGAGTATTGGATTGGTGTGAGGACATCACCTCATGGGTTTATTTTGCGGCAGTGTGCGAATGGTTATCTACTCTGAGGTTTATTAACAAAGACGGGCCAGTACCTACATGGCAATTGATCGGCAATATTGGAAAGAATCAGATGATCATGTCTTTTGAGCATATGAATGCCATTGCTCGATTTTATTCATTGGGGGTTGAGGCATACAACTATTAAGAGCTCGATCACTTCTTGGATAACAAGACAAATACTGCTGATCCGGATCAGATGTTGGCGGCCGTGTTACCAGGTTCAGGGGGTATGGGGGAGTCAAGAAACGATTTATCCTTGGAGGGGAGAATATTACAAGGCATACCGTTGGAAAATGTGATGGTGCGGTTCGGAGACCGCGGAAAGGTGAAGGCACCTGATTGTCGGGTTTTACATGCTTTGTTATACGGGACGCCAAGGTTGTCATGGCGACAAGTTGTGATGATAAATACTTGGGACACGAGGGAGTCGTGCACAAGGAAGATGATCCCATATGTGCGGCTGCTCAGCGCAATGATTCTACAACAGAATGTGTTGCCACAGGAATCATTATGGGTTTCTAAACCCATTGATCAGTTTAAATTCGCTTCAATGAAGCGTCATTGGAAGATAACGGTTAAAGTCTTTGGTCATCTGCATACGGCGGAGGATGAACAAGGAAACAGTTATACATTTTCTGATCCGCGCGCGGCCCAAGGAGGTGCCCATGATGAAGAGATGGTGGATGAAGAGGATGAAACCGAGCCTGCCGGTCCAAGGGGACCAAATTTTGTGAATCGACGACGGGTACCATCGTACTGGAACTTTAACCGTGGTCAGCAGGAGGCCTTTGATAATGTCTCTTGTCACACCCCAACCAATGACGGAAACATCGGGGCGCGACACTGAGCGAAACAGATTGTCCAAGAGAAATCCATAACAACTAATTTTACCGAATATTTAACGTTAAGTCCCATAACAAAACATATCCAGCCAATTAATTATTACAGACATATTATCTCAAAAACAATAAAACTGTTCCGACAACTCATATTTAAATTGTTTGTTTCTAGACTCCATCCTAGCTCAATTCCATCAAATAGCAAGCATGCATCCTAAGCACCTGTCACATACGTTAAAATAGAGGTCAATACACCTAGTGTAAAGGTGAGCATAAAAGTTTGAAAATATAACAGAGTTCGAAATCGTTTACGCATAACCAGCATGTACAACGTATAGTGTGAAGCATGTAAGTTATCGATAAAGATCCTATCAATACCAATGACTGCGATTTGACTGCGAGTAGCGAGTGCGCAACACATGTTCACCACTACGAACACGTGAAGTAATATCCTTAACAACCCCTGAGTGAACAGGTGCTGAGTCCAAACTATAGTACTATCGTTGCTAAGGCAGGTAGACAGCAATCAATGTGTAAATATAACAAACAGGCATTCATCGAGTCACGTATAACATGCAATAGCGGTTAGCGTTAAAAGTGTTTGCGTTGTGTGTGGATGTGGTTTGAATATAAGTAATGTATGTAACACCCAAAAGTGTGTAAAGCAAAAAGGGGATCGAGTATACTCACAGATAGCCTTTAACAAGTAAACACTCTCTTGGATTGAAGGGAGCGCTGAGAGAGATAAGCCTGAACAGTTAACGACAACATAAGCGAAGAACGGTGCGTTAAACGGTGTGAAGAGAAGAAGTGACGAATGGTCATCCGATCGGATGGCCATTCGGTCGGATTGACATTTGTTTGGTAAGGATGTGTTTGTGTATGATGGCTTTGAAGTTTTCGTTGTAGTATTTTGAAAACAGAGAAGTATCTCTACCTTTCAGGTCGTTCGATCGAACGGTCGTTCAATCGAACGGTCGTTCGATCGGATGGCGATTCGTCCGGCGAGACATTTCTCAGATGATCATTGGAAAATGTTGAAAAATGATAAGTATCAAGACCAAGTGCAATCCGATCGGATTGCGGTTCGATCGGATGGTAGTCCGATCGGACGGCAATCCGTCCTGTGATCTGATCGTTTTGCAAACTTGAAAATCCTGAACGTTTTGCGGTTTGATCGAGACGGTATGACCTCGTATTAAACAATGGAATTCTATCAAGACCCAAGTTATCTGATCGAACAAGAATCACCCTAGTCCGATCAGTTAACCATTCATGACGGTTGTTCATGTTTAACCCGAAATCATGGTCTCTTAGATAGAAATCAGATCTTGAACCGACACATCACTAATAATGAGTAGAAGATCAGAACGAACTCAGATTCTATCGGTTTTGAGTGCATTGAGTGTAAAAGATATGAAAGAAAGAAAAACTACTTTCAATCCTTTTTAACTTTGAAAATGTTTAGATCTAGGTGAAAATAGCGTTGATTCATGTGGAAATCCTTCAAATCTGAGTTGTTCATGATGGAATGAGGCCAAAACTTGAAGTTCATAAGAACTCCATGATGACATCACCCTATAACACCTCAAATCCACTGATTTCACGGTTAAAAGTTAAGATTCAAAGGTGAAAGTGATGAAGGAGTGCGTGCAGATCATAGAAGTACAAGATTTAGGTTGAGAACTTACAAGAATCGTGAGAAATTGAGAGAAAGATGGTCTGGAACGCTGCTTGTCGAATGGGGGAGCTGTCACATCACTTGTGATGTGACAGAGGGGTATTTATAGGTTGCCAAAAAGGGAAAGGGGGGCGCAGACCACGGATCGGATATCCGATCCGATGGCCATCCGATCAGATGGCCATCCGATCAGATGGCCATCCGATCGAATGGTCATTCGATTGAGTGGCTCCGATGAGTTGGATTTCGGCGTTTCATTTCATGCGTTGAGTTTTTGCGATGTGTTTAGGCGAGCGTGCGATGCGATTGATTGATAAAATCCACACGAATACTATATCTAACATACAATCATTCTAAATAACTTGCGTTTAGCGTTTGCGATTCAATTGCGTTGCGATAGAGTTGCGATTGTGTTTCGATTAATCACCACCAGACACAAAGTTAAGCAAGGAGTGACAGATCGCAATTAGCAATCTTTTCTTCCTTTGACTTTGACCTTGACTTTGACTTTGACTTTCGTAACACGGGGTGTTACAGCCTCTCCCTCTTAAGGGAATTTTGTCCTGAAATTAGGCTTTAGCCGTAACAAACAATTGTGGGTACTTCGCCTTCATGTCACTCTCGAGTTCCCAAGTGAACTCTGCGCCGCGTTTGCGTTCCCAGTGAACCTTCACAATGGGAATGCGTGAGCGCCTAAGCTTCTTGGTTTCTCGGTCCATGATCTCGACAGGCTTCTCCATGATGTGTAACGTTTCGTCCACTTGTAGATCCTCGAGTGGAACTTGTAAATCATGCTCAGCCAGGCACTTTCTGAGGTTCGATACATGGAAAGTCGGGTGAACGTTGCTAAGTTCCTCCGGTAGTTCGAGTCTGTAGGCCACTTTTCTGATCCTTTCCAGAATCTTAAAGGGTCCAACATATCGAGGCGCGAGCTTTCCTTTCTTGCCGAATCTGACCACACCCTTCCAAGGTGATACCTTTAGGAGTACGTGGTCGCCAACGTCAAATTCAAGGGGCTTGCGGCGTCTATCGGCGTAACTTTTCTGACGACTCCAAGCTTTCAGCAGATTGTCTCGAATCTGGAGTATCTTGTCAGTCGTTTCTTGCAACAGCTCAGGACCGGTTATCTGCGAATATCTGATCTCGTGCCACACAATAGGCAATCGACATTTTCTTCCGAATAATGCCTCAAATGATGCCATCTGAATGCTAGAATGATAACTGTTATTGTACGAGAATTCGACTAAAGGTAAGTGCGCGTCCCAATTACCACCAAAATCTATGACACACAAGCGAAGCATGTCTTCAAGGGTGCGAATCGTTCTTTCAGTCTGACCGTTGGTTTGGGGATGGAAAGCGGTACTTAGATTAAGCGTAGTACCGAGAGCAGATTGAAACGTTTCCCAAAGACACGAGGTAAACCAACCATCGCGGTCAGAGATAATGTCACGAGGCGTCCCATGTCGACAAATGATATCATAGGTGTAGATTTAGGATAATTTTTCTACCTTAAAGTCTTCTCGTATCGGCAGAAAATGAGCAGATTTAGTCAAACAGTCAACGGCAACCCAGATGCTGTCGTGACTCGTGACCTGATGGCGTGCGCGGAAGTTTCGTTATGAAGTCCATAGCTATACTCTCCCATTTCCACACAGGGATCTCGGGTTGAACAAGCAAGCCAGAGGGTCTTGGTGCTCGGCCTTGACTTTCGAACAAGTCAGGCACTTTGAAACATAGATAGCGATATCTTTCTTCATGCCCGGTCACTAGTACTTGTAGCGAAGGTCCTGGTACATCTTATCGGCACCAGGATGAATAGAATATCGAGACTTGTGGGCTTCATCCAGCAGAATTTGTCACAAGTTGGTGCGTTTGGGAATCCAAATTCGGTCCAAATAATGGAATATCCCATTCGACTTATTCTCTAGCTGGGCGCCATCATTAAGAATCCTTTCCTTCTTCAAAGTACGTTCGGTATAACAAGCATGTTGGGTGTCGCGAATAAGAGTTTCGAGATGGTGCTGGGCGCGAACCTTATGAACGCTATGCAAATACCTTCGTCTGCTGAGGGCGTCGGCAACGACATTCGCTTTGCCAGGATAATAACGGATCTCACAGTCGTAATCGTTGAGAAGTTCTACCCATCGGCGTTGGCGCATATTCAGTTCTTTTTGGCTGAAGATGTGTTGCAGGCTCTTATGATCTGTGAAGATCGTACACTGGGTACCATAAAGGTAGTGTCGCCAAATTTTCAATGCAAAAACAACTGCTCCTAGCTCAAGGTCGTGGGTTGTATAGTTCTTCTTGTGGATCTTGGTCTGTCGAGACGCGTAAGCGATAACCTTGTCCCGTTGCATGAGAACACAACCAAGACCAACGTTCGAGGCATCGCAATAGACAACGAAGTCATCGCTTCCGTCGGGTAAAGCGAGAACGGGAGCATTGTAGAGCATTTGCTTGAGAGTTCGAAAGGCAGTCTCTTGTTTGGTTCCCCAAACAAAAGGCTTTTCTTTTTGCATGAGAGAAGTAAGCGGTACAACGATTTTAGAGAATCCTTCGATAAATCGGTGATAATAGCCCGCTAGTCCGAGAAAAGAAAGGACTTCAGACGGGTTCTTGGGTGTAACCCAACTCTTAACAGCTTCAATCTTCGCGGGATCGATGTGAATACCTTGACAATTGACAATATGACCGAGGAATTGAACCTCCTCCAGCCAAAATTCACACTTGGAGAAGTTGGCATAGAGTCGATTCCATTGGAGCAGTTCGAGAACCAAACGTAGATGTTGCGCGTGTTCGGTTTTCGACTTGGAATAGATCAGGATATCATCGATGAACACAATGATGAAGCGATCGAGAAAGGGTTTACACACGCGATTCATCAGATTCATGAAAACTGCGGGTGCATTGGTTAAACCAAAGGGCAAAACATCGAACTTATAGTGGCCGCATCGAGTGCGAAAAGCGGTTTTGGGTATATCTTCCTCTTGAATGCGTAACTGGTGATAGCCTGAGCGTAGATCGATCTTCGAGAAACACATAGCACCTTGCAGTTGATCAAACAAATCATCGATTCGAGGAAAAGGATAGCGATTCTTGATCGTCAGCTTATTCAACTCCCTATAGTCGATGCACATTCGGAATGACCCGTCCTTCTTTTTGACGAGAGGTGCTAGGGCGAATAAAGCCTTTGTCAAGCAATTCCTGGAGTTGACTCGAGAGTTCGCGCATTTCGGACGGAGCGAGTCGATAAGGAGCTCTAGCAACAGGATTGGCTCCAGGAATGAGATCAATACGAAAGTCGATATCACGACTCGGAGGTAAACCGGGTTGATCGTCGGGAAAAACGTTAGGAAATTCACAAACAACAGGAACGTCTTTCACTCCTGTTTCTCCTTTCTTTTCCTTCTCCGCTACTACAATGTTAGCCAAGAAAGCTCTGTATTCCTTGCGGAGATACTTGCTAGCTTGGACACACGACATGAGTTTGAGACCATTCGAAGGAGTTTCGCCATACACACAAAGTTGATCACCATTAGCGAGCGAGAATCGAATCATCTTATCAAAGAAAACAACTTCAGCATGATTTTCACAAAGAAAATCCATGCCTACTATGACGTCAAAACTACCGAGCTGCATCGGAATAAGGTCGATAGGAAAGATGTGATTGTTGAGTTCAAGAGTACAATCACGTAGGACAGAATTGACAGCGACAGTTCTTCCGGTGGAAACTTCAACATCGAACGTCGAGGGGAGATGGGCGCGCTTATGATTTAGGAGCTTTTCGAATTCAAACGATACAAAACAGTTATCGGCTCCAGTATCAAATAAACATGAAGCATAAATCCCATTCACAAGGAACGTACCATTAACCACGTTGTTGTCAGCCTGAGCCTTGCGCACATTGATGTTGAAGGTTCGAGCGTGAGCTGCTTGTTGCTGTTGTTGCTGAGGTTGCTGCTGGGGCTGCTGTTGTTGTGGCTCTTGCTTCACCACTCGATTGGGGCATATGTTTGCGAAGTGGTTGGGATCACCACACGTAAAGCAAGCTCTAGCGTGGATCGCAGGTACAGGAGCCGCTTGTTGGCCTTGAGGAGCAGGAAGTAGAGCTTGTTGAGCAGGAGCTTGACCTTGAGCTGGAGCTGGAGTTTGACGTGGACCAGTACGGCAGTTAGTGGTGAAGTGGTCGTACATTTTGCAGTGCACACAGTATCTACAAGCGATTCCCACTGGGTGGTAATAAGTACAAGTAGGGCAAACCGGGTGAGGGCCAGTGTATGCACGCTTAGCCGGCGGTGCATGGGTGACTGGTTCTGCTACTTGGCGGTGTTATGGCTGCAGTGGAGCAGGTACTGCTTGAAGCGGAGCGGCAGCTGTGACAGCGCAATTCTTGCTACTGCTGTTGTTGTTCTTCCTCTTGCGACGGGAGGGCTTTGAAGATTGCGGTGCGGCGGCGGTTTCAGCGGTGGGAGCAGCGGTAACTTGGTGCAGCTTCTTGGAGGCTTTATCAAAGTAACCAGCCCTGACTCGCTTGTCGTTAATCTCGGCAGCGAGTAGGTAGGTTTCCTCAATAGTTATCGTCTTTGCAACCTGAGCGAAGTCTGCAACACAGTCTGGCAGGGCTCGGATGTACTTCTTGATTGTAATCTCAGGGGTAGTAACTTGACCAGGGCAGATGATACTCAACTGCTTGAAGCGAGCAGTTAAACCAACGTTATCGCCATCCTTTTGTTTGATGTGCCAGAACTCGTCCTCCAACTTTTGGAGCTCGTGGGGAGGGCAGAACTCTTTGATCATGATGTACTTCAACTCGTCCCACGTCAGCTCATAAGCTGCATCATTTCCGCGCTTGTTTCTTTCGGCCGTCCACCAATCTAAAGCTCGGGATTGGAAGACGCCGGTGGTGTTAACGGTGCGGAGATTATCAGGACAACCACTCTGGCGTAGGGTGACTTTGATTGAATCAAACCACTGGAACATGGCCGTAGGCCCATTTTCGCCGGTAAATTCTTTCGGGCCGCAGGCTTTGAACTGCTTGAAGCTAAAAGTAGACTTTGGAGCATCAGTCCTGGACTCTTCAGAAGATTTGCTAGCGTTTTCGTTCAGCTCACTAACAATCTGGGGGATAACTTTCGCCATTGCTTTGAGAAAAGAGCGGCGATACATTTGTCATCATGATTGCGGCGAGCAGCGCGGGAGTGAAATGATCCAAATGACGACATTGTCTGCAACAGACATCGCCATAGGACTCAATCACAATTTCGATTAAGTCGAGCATAACCTAATGGATTTCTCCCAAAGCTACTTCATATAAAGCACAGGAACACATCAAGCACGTATTCACGTAGGCACATAATCCACAGAAGCACATAAGCACAGAAGCACGTAAATCACAGAATCCACAGTATATTCTGCACGTATTCGCCTACATTTACCTTACAGATTCACCTGTCAATCAAAGTTCGCGAGTTCGAGAATAGCGATTGCGACAGCGAGTACACAGCGAGTAGCATAAGCGAGTACACATAGCATGCGATTATCCACAAGTAGTAGCGATCTGTTAACGTTTTGAGGTAAGTGTATAGTGCGAGTTGTGTGTGCCGATCAAGGCGAAAAGCGAAGAGCGTATAAACCACCAAAAATCAAAACACATATATAGGTAAAATAACATAAAATCCACATAAAAGCGACAAATATCAGAGTCAGCAGTTGCGGGCTCAGAATCGAAACACATAAAATCAGCGATTGCGAGCTTGAAATCGAAAATAGATTGTCTTAGGCTGATAGACGTTGACTACCCAAAGTGATTTGACTATTCACAAGGACGCTAAGTGCACACTTTGGCCTTCTGGACTGTGCTCTCGCCTCGATTTTGGGCGAACGACACGCATCCTTCCAGTTGCAGCGTGACTCAAGTCGTTGGAGTCCGTCGAGACTTTGGTGAGAGTTTTGAAAAACCAAAATTAAGGAGCGGAACGAGTCATCAAGGTTCGGGTTTCACCCCTAACTTAGCGACTACATTCCTGTTTGTGTGATAAAATCACGAGATTGAGAGATATTTACGTCGAAGTATGGATTTCTTTCCTGATTCAATGCAAATTCTCTTGTTTATAGTGAAATGCGGGTCGAACAAGCGATCGGATCAAGAGTTTGTAGTTTTCACACCTAATCTCAATCCAATCACTCGTTCATTTTTGAAAATAGTGTGCAGTGCTAGCCTTAGGAATGGCTAAGTGATAGAGTATAGCGAGTGCGAGCGAGAATAGCAAATAAGCTCGTACAAAACCCCTACAGGGTATACACAATTCGGTCCGTTGGTATTTAGACTATAGACTAGGTCGTTTCTATGACATCGACCCGGACTAGGTCGAGTCTTGCCTAATTCCCTATAGTTATGGCTCTGATACCAATCTGTCACACCCCAACTGATGACGGAAACATCGGGGCACGACACTGAGCGAAACAGATTGTCCAAGAGAAATCCATAACAACTAATATTACCGAATATTTAACGTTAAGTCCCATACCAAAACATATCCAGCCAATTAATTATTACAGACATAATATCTCAAAAACAATAAAACTGTTCCGACAACTCAGATTTAGACTGTTTGTTTCTAGACTCCATCCTAGCTCAATTCCATCAAATAGCAAGCAAGCATCCTAAGCACCTGTCACATACGTTAAAATAGAGATCAATACACCTAGTGTAAAGGTGAGCATACAAGTTTGATAATATAATAGAGTTCGAAATCGTTTACACATAACTAGCATGTACAATGTATAGGGTGAAGCATGTAAGTTATCGACAAAGATCCTATCAATACCAATGACTGCGATTTGACTGCGAGTAGCGAGTGCACAACACATGTTCACCACTGCGAACACGTGAAGTAATATCCTTAACAACCCCTGAGTGAACAGGTGCTGAGTCCAAACTATAGTACTATCGTTGCTAAGGCAGGTAGACAACAATCAATGTGTAAATATAAGTAACGTATGTAACACCCAAAAGTGCGTAAAGCAAAAAGGGGATCGAGTATACTCACAGATAGCGTTTAACAAGTAAACACTCTCTTGGATTGAAGGGAGCGCTGAGAGAGATTAGCCTGAATAGTTAACGATAGCATAAGCGAAGAATGGTGCGTTAAACGGTGCGAAGAGAACAAGTGACGAATGGTCATCCGATCGGATGGTGATCCGATCGGTTGGTCATTCGATCGGATGTCAATCCGTTCAGATGGTCATCCGATCGGATGGCCATTCGGTCGGATTGACATTCGTTTGCTAAGGATATGTTTGTGTATGATGGCTTTGAAGTTTTCGTTGTAGTATTTTGAAAACAGAGAAGTATCTCTACCTTTCAGGTCGTTCGATCGAACGGTCATTCGATCGGATGGCGATTCTTCTGGCAAGACATTTCTAAGATGATCATTGGAAAATGTAGAAAAATGTTAAGTGTCAAGACCAAGTGTAATCCGATCGGATTGCGGTTCGATCGGATGGCAATCTGATCGGATGGCAGTCCGATCGGACGGCAATCCATCCCGCGATCTGATCGTTTTGCAAACTTGAAAATCCTGAACGTTTTGCAGTTTGATCGAGACGGTATGACCTCGTATTAAACAACAGAATTCTATCAAGATCCAATTTATCCGATCGAACAGGAATCACCCTAGTCCGATCAGTTAACCACTCATGACGGTTGTTCATGTTTAACCCGAAATCATGGTCTCTTAGATAGAAATCAGATCTTGAACCGACACATCACTAATAATGAGTAGAAGATCAGAACGAACTCCGATTCTATCGATTTTGAGTGCATTGAGTGTAAAAGAGTTGAAAGAAAGTTAGAAAAACTTCTTTCAATCCCTTTTAACTTTGAAAATGTTTAGATCTAGGTGAAAATAGCGTTGATTCATGTGGAAATCCTTTAGATCTGAGTTGTTCATGGTGGAATGAGGCCAAAACTTGAAGTTCATAAGAACTCCATGATGACATCACCCTAGAGCACCTCAAATCCACTGATTTCACGGTTAAAAGTTAAGATTCAAAGGTGAAAGTGATGAAGGAGTGCGTGTTGATCATAGAAGTACAAGATTTAGGTTGAGAACCTTCAAGAATCGCGAGAAATTGAGAGAAAGATGGTCTGGAACGCTACTGGTCGAATGGGGGAGCTGTCACATCACTTGTGATGTGACAGAGGGGTATTTATAGGTTGCCAAAAAAGGAAAGGGGGGGGCGCAGATCACGGATCGGATGACAATCCGATCGGATGGCCATTCGATCGAGTGGCTCCAGCGAGTTGGATTTCGGCATTTCGTTTCGTGCGTTGTGTTTTTGCGATGTGTTTAGGCAAGCGCGCGATGCGATTGATTGATAAAATCCACATGAATACTATATCTAACATACAATTATTCAAAATAACTTGCGTTTAGCGTTTGCGATTCAATTGAGTTGCGATAGAGTTGCGATTGCGTTTTGATTAATCACCACCAGACATAAAGTAAACATGCACGGGTAACACATAAATAGCACACACACGTAAAACAATATTCAGAACCTACCAATCAAGTTGCGAATGCGATTGCGATGCGATTAGCGATAAACATGCGATAAACATCGATTAAACCTCGATTATTAATAGATACTCCACATAATACAACTAAAGCGAAACAATTAAAAGATTTGATTACAAGCCAAGAAAGTCAAATCAGTAGTTAAGCAAAGAGTGACAGATCGCAATTAGCAATCTTTTCTTCCTTTGACTTTGACTTTTGTAACAGAGGGTGTTACGTCTCTGCGGTTATGGGTGTAGGACGAGAGTATGAGGCGAGAAGGAAAAACTGGGAGTAGGAACACCAAGCCCAGTTGCAGGCTCAATGGGATGCCGATGCGGCCCACCGGGCCAGGATGGAAAAGTTTGTGGAGGAGCAGCAGTTGTTCCAGGCTCTTCAAAGATCCCAAATGGAGCATATGGTACAACAACAGCAACAAGAAATGGCTCGGAGATGAGCGTGGGAGGAAAATAAGGAGAGGCTCTGAATCGAGCAGAATACAAGAGAAGACCGTCGATGGGGTGCTATGTACATATCCAATGAATTGGTTATTAATAATGCCAAGGTCCTCCATGATCAGGAACAGCACCAGAGGGATTTGGAAGCTGGCCTCCCCTACGCAGAACATTCGGGGTGGACCGACTATTCCAACCTTCCCGTTCCCCGAGGCCTCTCCGATCCATCACCTCATTGGCCCGAGGCAGTTGGGTCTAGCTTCATCCCACCCCAGTTTCAACCACCAGCAGAAGGAGAGCCGGGTCCCCTTGACAACTACCGGGAGATGTTCGAGGCTGTTACTGGATACTCGTACCACCCGAATCCACCAGTCAACCCGAACGAGCGATACCAGCGGTGACGGTGAGGTATGTGTTTTGTTGTTGTTGTATATTTATTCTTAGTTTATTTTTATTTCTTTAGTATTTCATTTTCCTAGTTAAATGAACGTTGTGGGTGTGTTCCCTATATAACCCTCACGAGACCTACTCGTCCTCCCAAGCTATTGGGGGGTTTAAAAGTGCTTGTTGCATAAGCTAAATGCAACCGTGATTCCTACGAAAGTGAGTTAGGATTGTTGTTGTTGTAAATTAATTTTCCACATAAATCAAGGTAAACTAACGTATGACTTGGTAATACTTTCATAAAAGTGGTAGAACTAGGTAGCTAACAAATTTCAATGGTTGTGAGAAGCATGCTTCTACACAAGGGTTAAGATTTGTAGGTACATTATGTTCGAGGGACGACCGCTTTCGTGAAGAGAAGAACACATGAGCATCTAGCGAGAAAAATCAGGTGCATACGTTTCCTTTTACCTTTGATTCTTAGTTAGTAATAAATGGATTGTAATTGTATTTTAGTTTTCGGGGTGAAATTTTTGGGAAGGTAGCCGTGTCACATCCCTTGTGCATTTTAAAAACTCTAGTTCTTACACATTGAGGACAATGTTTACCTCATGTGTGGGGATGGGGGAGTAAAATTTTTTCGATTTATGACCCGTTCATTTAAATACTACACATTGACGACAATGTTTACCTCAAGTGTGGGGATGGGGGAAAATTTCAAAAATGTCTTTGTTTAAAGCAATCTTAAAAGCACAAGTAACTAAGTCAACGAGGGATGACACAACCCATTTGGTATGTTGTCATGGTCAAGTTCGAATTAATAGCATGACGGGTATTTAGCGGGTGGTTATTTGGGAATAATTCGCCTAAGAAACTAACATATCATGCATGTCACACATCATACCCGTTATATGTGAGGTTTTGAGCCACTTTTACATCCTAGAACTATATGTTTATGTGATGTGTGTAAAATGCAACATATAAATTACATCAAATGAGGCATAAAACTAACCCTTTTTAGTACTAATGTTGGAAAAAGTGTGCTTTTGTCTTCCTTTTGTATTTTCAGGACCAAACGAGCTTAAATGAACAAAAGGAATAAATATGCAGCAAAAACTAACATAAATACAAAGAAAAGGAATAAACGTGGCATGCCCCACCCCTCGACAGCATCTCCCCAAACAAAAACAAGAAACAGAAGGCTGACCATGGCCCGTGCCCAGCGGACACGGGGGCGTGGTCAGGTGTCTAAATGAATGGACAAAGCTATAGAAGCTTTTATTCCCACCATGGGGGCGTGCCCAGCTCAGCACGGGGTGTGGTCAACGCTAATATTCGAAGAATCTTGCAAATCTTGATAGTACAGATATGCTTCTGCACACGGGGCCGTGCCCAGCAAACACGGGGCCATGTGGAGCCTAATTCAGACAATTGCAATTAATGAAGGAAGAGAAAGAGGATGGCCACGGGGGCGTGTCCAGCGGATACGGGGCCGTGGCCGGGCTACTGTTCAGGCTATAAATAGGGGTGCTTGGTTCACTTTAAATGTGACAACCCGAGATTTCAAGGTCTTTCCTCTACGCACCACTTGTTTCACAATATTGTTTTCACAGTTCATTTTACGTTGTATCTTATGCATGATATCTGAATGATTAAAGTATTTTTATGGTTGGGTGTTACATGATATTTGTGTAGTGTTTAGGCATGTCATAACATCACACTTGATTCACGAAAAACCCAAGTCGACGAAGAACTAGGATTCTTCGCCCAAACCATGCCGACGAAGAATAGTTCTTTGTCACAATCACTCCTCGATGAAGTAGTGTTCTTCATTGTCAACACCCTTGATGAAGTATGGTGCTTCGTCAAGAGGTCCTTCTCCGAAAGAGTTCTTCGCCAAAACACTCCACGACGAAGAAGGTTCTTCGTCGAGGGAGTTGTTCGCCAAAAGGGCCCTCGGCCCAGGTTATTCGAGGCCCAGAATGTAAACTTCTTGTATAACTTCTTGTGAAACGTAACCGCAAATCACACAAAACCCAAAGGCTCTCTCTCTCTTCCTCTCTTCCCTGTGTGACGGCATCTAGGTCTCGAAGACCCCATCTCGAGCAAACTAATCAATCCGGTATTTCGGTTAGTGTCTTGTTCTCGTTCATTGGATTAATACCCGACACGTGGTTTCGTGTAGTGATGATTTTGTATGAGAATGTAGGGTCTTGTGTATATAATGTTTCATTGTTTACTGGCCGTATTAATGTTGATTACGTAGTTAGGGTTTGTATGATGATAGTGTGAAGATTCTTGTGTGTTTCGATGATCATTGTCCTGATTGGATTTGTTGTTGGTTTGTATTGAGAAACTAATGGCTCGGGTGGTACATGTTTAGCATGCGATTATGGCCAAGGATTGTTAGAATGATTTGCATGTTAAATGAAAACTGTTACGTGTTGAGTAGTTGATGATTGTTCATAATTAGGGCGTATAATCATGGTTAAAACTGTCGATTAATCTGATATGGGAAACTGTCAAACTTGTTAACTGTTGTTAAGAAATCAAATGAGTTGTGACTGTCTGATTAGGGGCGACGAAGACCTCCCCCACGAAGAATCTAATTCGACGAAGAATCAGGTTCTTCGTTGACTGATTCTTGACTAACCTCTATGGTTCTTCGCCGTACTCAACCCCGATGAAGGATAGTCCTTCGCCAGGGGATTCTTCGCCAAGGGAGCATCCCACGAAGAATAGATTCTTCGTGGAGATGCTGCATGTGTGTAAAAAAACAGAAAAGTTTATGATGTATATGATGATGGATGTTTGTGTTTATAAATCCTATTTGTTGCATGATAACAATGCTGATTAAGAATGAGAAATCTGATTGGAATGGTGTGAGTAGAAACTCATCTGTTACATGTTGTTACGTGACATTCACATGGGATGTGGACTTGTATGATAATAGGGTATTTGCTACGCGTGCAGAGTGATCTTTGTGATGAATGCAATCTGTGATAAATACGTGACTTAATTGATTATGAAACTGATTTCGTTGGTAACCACGGTAGGGTTTGATTGACCAACTTGGAACGGGTAACTTAACAAACCGAGCAAATCTAAGGTGAGTTCATTTCTCTTGAGCATGCGTCCCGGTGGGTGGGACAATCAAATGGGTATTCCTAAGAGGAATAAGTCTTTTGGGTAAAAGCTGGGATGTTTGATAATACACTCATTTCCTATCACCTTAAGTTCCATCTTCTACCGAATAGTTACCTAAGAGGTAACGGGGTGTTAGTTGATAGCGCTATTAGGCTTGGCAACCTCACACCGTACCTGAGAGGACGGGCGTGAACTAATGACCTTAATCATGACCAATGCTTAGATAGGGGGCACTGGGGACGGGCAAAACAATCTGGAAGCCATCTTGTATGGTACTCGAGTTATTATCAACATTATTATTAATGAACTGAACTAAACACTTGGCAATTAACGTTTTCGTAAAACTATGAATTCCCCAGCGTTGTCTGATTCACTTTTTGCATGCTCGCAGGTCGTTAGATGTTATGGACAAGGAACTTGCTATCTGGGATTGCTGGAGTGGTCATGGGTCGTACTGCTTGGATACGCATGATAGGCTTACTGTTTTTACATACATTTGGTTTTGAAATATTTAAATATTTAAACAATGATTTACTATTTGCTTCCGCTGAATCTGTTAAACATGTGATATGATTTGGTATATTTGATTTAATAAATGGGAGTTTACTTTAAATAGTTCAATCTGATTGGTGGCTAGATCCCGATACGTCACACACCTAGCGGGTTTCCGCATGTGGTATTTTTGGGAGTGTGACAGTTTGGTATCAGAGCCACTGGTTATAGTGAACTAGGTTTTAAAAACGCTTTTTATAAAACCAGACTATAACCGAACAGTTATGAAATCGACCATGACACTCAGCTCCAAATTGCAAGGTTCGTCTCTCGTTTACTTATTGCACATCATATTTAGTGAACACCTGAGTATGAAATTGCATGTGAATGCACACCTAGCACTATAGTATGAGTTCTTGTGTTACTAGCCTACGTTATGTGATTGATAGTGTGACACTTCCCTAAACCTTCTTGATCTATGTTGTGGTGTTTTTGTCTTGCTATTCGAATTTGAGGAACCTTTTAGCATAAGTTGGGAGGAGCTGAGATAAACATGCAAATCGCTTTGCTATTATGGGTGCACGCATAATAATAATGTGGGGTGCATGTGAGTCCCAGTGAGGCTTAATGAGTGTGAAAGGGGTTCCGCTCTGTTGTCTGATGTAATGATAGAACTCGGTAATTTGTAGAGGTCATAGTGATGTTTGTGTAGGATCGGTTTTCGACTCCGTTTCGATTGCGAACCGGCTCGTGTAACGTGCGGAATCCGTACACGAACGTGACCGAACACACACGACGTACTATAACTGTGATTCCATTAGTAGATCTGAAAGCGTACAAGAAACGTGAATCACCTTTTGCCTTTCTCTCTCTACTTTCTCTCTCTAGCCTCTATGCTCTCCTAATCTCCAAATGGAAAAAGTTCTTAAACTAAGCCCTAACTCCCCTATTTATAGGCAAAGGATATAAGGAGAGTTTCCTTATTTACAATAATGTCACCTTGCCTTTTCTATCTAAATATAACACTATAAGGCTTGTTTTCTTCAGTATCTTGCTACGAACTGGATTGACGGAGGCGATAGACATTTCTGCACTAACAGACTCCCCCTTGGATATTGCCGCAGTCAATCTCGTAGTGTCTTGTCTTTCTCTCTCTCTCTCTGAGTCTTCTTGAAAGTTTGACGTCTTCTGCAAACACAGATTCCCTCTTGCTTGAACAGAATCCCGGTGGATCTGTCTTTAGCTTCAGCTTCCCCTTTCGGTAGACTCTTCAGGCTCCCCCTTTCGTCAAGCTTCCGTGCTTTTGGGATAGACACCTGGCTTTCCGGTTACAAGCTCCTCCGGGATAGTTACCTGGCTCCTTGAATGCACGTTCCCCCTTGCGTTGAGCTCGCCTTCAGACTCCCCCTTAGACTCGGATATCGGGATCGTAGTCTGGAATACCATCTGCAATTCCTCAAACATTTATAAGTTAAAACCTTTTGGATCATCCAGGATTTAAAACCTGGTTCTCTCATCATAAGCTAAAATATTTCGACAGTGAAAGCATTTTCAGTTTTCCAGGAATAATGACCTGGCTCTCAAAAACTTTTAATCAAGATCATGGGTCTAAAATTTAATAATATGAATATATCAAGGATTACTTGATTCTCTCCCCTATCAACAATCTTCATAGATTTGGCAGTATTAAGAATCCGAATCCAAAACCTAGCTCTTTACAACAGATTTTAACAATTAGAGAATCCAAATCCCTCACAGTTAATCATCCAAGTCCAAATTAATGACCTTGGAGACTTCACAAACTGTTTTTTGAGTTTTATATAAAAACTTCAAGTTTCAAATTAATGAACTTGTTTTATTTTCAGAAACATGATCAGCATACTTAGATTTTGAAACTCAGCATTTCAGACATTGGTTGTCGAAAATAAAGTAGAAATCAAAATCTTTTTGTATTTTTTTGAAACATAAAGCAGTAAAAAAAATATTTACAAACATATTTACAGACAATATTTTTGTTTGAGTTTGCTTCAGAGGATCATATCAGTTTATGACAAATCACTAGTACCGTTGAGCTTTAAACACTTTAAGTTCTAAACGATTCACTTAGATTGTCAGTATACTGATCCACTTAAATTTTCACACAAAGTTCAATCGATTCGATATACGGATTTAGTGTTTTAAGGACTTAACTTATTCGCGTGCCCCACCTCAGAATATACTCCCGTATCAAAATTCCCTAGATTCAGTCTTACAGGTGAGTATACCAATATGATATCTGTATTATGGGTTAGTGTGAGACCTTGAGTGCTCAGGTATGAACTTCCGTTCAGTCAAAGAGATGAAGGCTCGACTTTAGGTGTGTTCCCGCTAGGGAATCTTTTCTTCAACTGCAATTGATTCATATCTTTTGATATTTTTCAATTTTTATGCAGTGGGTAGGCTTTAAAAGCGCGTAAAGTATTATACGAAGTCTAGGCCATTGCTTCCGCAATATCAGAAGACCAGGTATAATATACCAGATATCAAACAGTATAAAGACCCAGTATCTCAGAATCAGGCAATCTCTTAAACAAGATTTCGAGGGTTACCCATATATCCGAGAGATGTTCCCCACGAGATAAGTAAGTATTGATATATAGGTTTATATCTCGAAAACAATCTACTAAGCGTGTAAAAACCTACTGGCACATCATCAGTGAGACCGTTTATCACATTTTAACATTCCATTTCTTTAGCGTACTATGATTGTCTACTGATGTACTATCATTTCCTCTTTTTACACAAAACTCTTTTATGAATTTTATCATGTTTTTGGCTTTTTCAAATTTTCTAATGTTTTTAGATTTTCTGAAATTTTCTTACTCCCCCTAAAATTCAAAACCATTTAAAGAAAATATGACAAGCTGATACTGATAGCTTTGTCCACCATCCATTTTCTGCACCTCATGCTCTATTATACAGGAAACAAAACGTACCCCCATGATTTACAACACAGTGATATTTTACAGTTTGAAAACCGTTTTTCAATCTTGTGAAATTAATCATGTTTGTTCAGCCGTAGGATCGGTTTTCGACTCCGTTTCGATTGCGAACTGAACGTGTGACGTGCGGAATCCGTACACGAACGTGACCGAACACACACGACGTACTATAACTATGATTCCATTAATAGATCTGAAAACGTACAAGAAACGTGAATCACCTTTTGCCTTTCTCTCTCTAGCCTCTATGCTCTCCTAATCTCCAAATGGCAAAAGTTCTTAAACTAAGCCCTAACTCCCCTATTTATAGGCAAAGGATATAAGGAGATTTTTCTTATTTACAATAATGCCACCTTGCCTTTTCTTTCTAAATATAACACTATAAGGCTTATTTTCTTCAGTATCTTGCTACGGACTGGATTGACGGAGGCGATAGACATTTCTGCACAAACAGTTTGATTCCTATCCAATCCCGACTTTTAACCCTTTTCCACTTTTTATATAGAATCATGAACGGACAAAATGGTGGACGTGGTGGAGGCCGCGGCGGTGGACGTGGCAACATTACTATGTCCCAGGCTAAATTGACCGATTTGATCAATACTCGTGTGGCTGAAGCCCTAGCGGCTCAGTAGGCTGGTACGATATGTGCCAAATACTCTTTATCCTTGTGTAGCGTACTCGATTCTTACTCGTGTGTTGTATTTTCTTTCGTTCTTAGGTCAACAAGTGAATTAGAATCAGAACAATCCGCCTGTTTATACGTTTAAGACGTTCATGGATTGTAAGCCACAGACGTTCAGTGGGACTGAAGGAGCTGTGGGATTACTACGTTGGTTTGGAAAGGCAGAATCGGTGTTCGCGATGTGTAACTGTCCTGTTGGGGACAGAGTGAAGTATGCTTCAGGCACACTTGAGGATGGTGCCTTGACTTGGTGGAATTCCCAAGTCCAAATG
This sequence comes from Helianthus tuberosus, assembly GCA_030545235.1. Lineage (NCBI taxonomy): Eukaryota > Viridiplantae > Streptophyta > Magnoliopsida > Asterales > Asteraceae > Helianthus > Helianthus tuberosus. Next base: position 75,664,791 of record CM060451.1, on the reverse strand, counting down.
CTGGGTATCGAAATGGCGAACGCGACTACTTGGGATGATTTCAAGGAGCTAATGCGTGAAGAGTACTGCCCTCGAGATGAGATTCAAAAGTTGGAGAATGAGTAATATAATTTGAAGATGGCAGGGTCCGAAATTGAAGCCTACACGAAACGGTCACATGAGCTCACGAATATGTGTCCTAACTTATCTCAACCACCACCTCGAAGAATTGAATTGTACATCAAAGGCTTAGCACCACAAGTTAAGGGTTTGGTCACTGCTGCAAACCTTGACAACTTGCCTCGGATCATTCGTTTAACACACAAGATTACAGACCAAGAGGTCGAGCGTGGTTCGCTACCGCCTCATGTTTCTACTACTGCCACTACCGCTATAGCTACTACTCCTGCTGCAGATAACAAGCGTAAGTGGAATGATACGGACAAGGTGTCCAACTCGAATTAGTCAGAGAAGAAGCCGGACAACAGCAGTAACCGCAGTTTTAGTCAGTCATCCTCAGTAAATCAGAATCAGAGCAACAACTCGAATCAGGGTTCTTACGCAGGGAAGCAACCCAAGTGTAAAAAGTGCAACTTCCACCATCGTGGGCCGTGTACCCGGGTCTGTCACAGGTGCAACAAGGTGGGCCATATGGCTAGAGATTGCTGGGCCCCACTCCCAAGACAGCAGCAGCAACAACCCCACAGCAGCAGTAGCAACAGGATAGGCAGCAGCCTCAACAGAACTAGGGTAATCGCAAGGGGTGTTTCCAGTGTGGGGATGAGGGTCATTTTAGGCGGCATTGCCCTCAACTGAATCAGAATGCTGGTAACAACAACAACAACACTGGGAACAACAACAACGGAAACAATGGTGGGAATGGTACACATGGGAGAGTGTTTACCATTGGTGCGGGGGAAGCTAGGAATGATGGCAACGTGGTGACCGGTACGTTTTCTGTGAACAATCTATTTATTTCTGTTTTATTCGACTCTGGTGCCGATTGGAGTTACGTGTCTTTGGGGTTCAGTCGTTAGTTAGGGTTGACTCCTACACCTCTTGTAAACAAGCATGTAGTAGAATTAGCTGATGATAAATCGATTGAAGCTTCACATGTACTTTTTGGGTGTAAACTTGATCTTATGGGTCAAGTGTTTGACATTGACCTACTTCCCGTTACGCTTGGAAGTTTCGATGTAGTCGTTGGTATGGACTGGTTGTCTAAGCACCAAGCGGAAATCCTTTGTAAAGAGAAAATCGTACGTATTCCTCTCCCCGGTGGGGAATCTCTGTCAGTTCAAGGTCATCGTAGTGGTGTAATGGTTGGCATCATCTCAGCTATGAAAGCCCAAAAGTGTCTACGAAAGGGCTATCCTGCTATTTTAGCGCTTGTTACTGATACTCAGCCTGAAGAAAGGAGAATCGAAGGCCTGCCAGTTGTTCGTGAGTTTTCCGATGTATTTCCTGAGGAATTTCCTGGTTTACCTCCTCACCGTCAGGTTGAGTTCCAGATTGACCTTACACCAGGAGCAGCCCCGATTGCCCGTGCTCCTTATCGTCTCACACCAGGAGAGTTGCAAGAATTGTCTAACCAACTCCAAGAACTGTTGGATAGAGGTTTCATCCAACCCAGTTCTTTGCCTTGGGGAGCCCCAGTTTTGTTTGTGAAGAAGAAAGACGGATCCTTTCGAATGTGTATAGATTATCGTGAACTCAACAAGATGACAGTGAAGAACCGCTATCTTTTGCCACGCATCGACGACCTGTTTGACCAGTTGCAAGGGTCAAGTTTTTACTCAAAAATCGACTTAATATCGGGCTATCATCAGATGAGAGTCCGAGAGGAAGATGTTCCTAAAACAACTTTTCAAACGACGTATGGCCACTATGAGTTTCTAGTTACGCCATTTGGGTTGACAAACACACCAACGGTTTTCATGGACCTTATGAATCGTGTGTGCAAACCGTATCTTGACGACTTTGTCATTGTGTTTATCGATGACATTCTGATCTACTCTAAGAGCAAGGAGGACCATGAACGACACCTACGGCTTATCTTGGAGCTTCTGAGGAAGGAGCAACTTTACATGAAATTCTCTAAGTGTGACTTCTGGATTCGAGAAGTACACTTCCTAGGCCACATTGTTAATGAATTAGGGATACACGTGGATCCTGCTAAGATTGATGCTATCAGAAATTGGGCGGCACCAAGGAATCCTTCGGAGGTGCGACATTTTATTGGTCTCGCGGGGTACTATCACAGATTTATTAAGGATTTTTCAAAAATCGCTCAACCTCTTACCTCGTTGACACAGAAAGGCGTTGTATATTCTTGGGGAACGAAGCAGGAGGATGCTTTTCAACTCTTGAAACAAAAACTCTGTAGTGCACCAATATTGTCTTTACCAGAAGGTACCGAGGATTTTGTGGTGTACTGTGATACTTCTATTCAGGGTCTCGGTTGTGTGCTAATGCAACGCGGGAAGGTGATAGCGTACGCTTCTCGACAGTTGAAGGTTCATGAGAAGAATTACACGACTCACGCCTTGGAGTTGGGGGCCGTGGTTTTCGCGTTAAAAACCTTGAGGCATTACTTGTACGGTACTAAATGCACTATTTATACTGACCACAGGAGCCTTCAGCACATCTTTGATCAGAAGGAGTTAAATATGCGACAACGTCACTGGGTGGAGCTCTTAAATGATTACAACTGTGCCATTAAGTATCATCCAGGCAAAGCTAACGTTGTAGCTGATGCCCTTAGTCGAAAGGAGGCAAAACCTAAACGTGTATGAGCCTTACAGCTCACTATTCACTCAAACCTCCCTGACCAGATCCGTTCTGCTCAAACTGAAGTGCTGAAAGAAGAAAACCTTAAAGCTGAGTATTTGTGGGGTATGGAGAAACGACTTGTGGAGAGATCTGATGGTATTCTTTATTTTGTGGAATGGATATGGGTTCCCTTGTATGGTAATCTTAGAGAACTCGTGATGGACGAAGCACACAAGTCTCGCTACTCTGTTCATCCAGGCTCGGATAAGATGTATCAGGACCTCAAAGTCTTATATTGGTGGCCGAAGATGAAAGCCCACATCGCGACGTATGTAAGTAAGTGTTTGACTTGCGCGAAAGTTAAGGTTGAATATCAGAAACCCTCTGGTCTGCTTCAGTAACCAGAAAAACCCTTGTGGAAATGGGAGCAGATTGCTATGGATTTCATCACTGGTTTGCCAAGAACTCAAAACCGAAACGATACCATCTGGATGATCGTTGACCGTCTCACAAAATCTGCGCACTTCCTAGCAATCAAGGAAACCGATAAGTTCTCGCAACTTGTTGCTGTTTATCTTAAGGAAGTGGTTTCTAGGCACGAGGTGCCAACCTCTATTATCCTGATCGTGACCCGCGTTTCATATCTGATTTGTGGCAGTCGATGCATAAATCATTCGGCTCACGTCTCGACATGAGTACTGCTTATCACCCACAGACGGATGGTCAAAGTGAACGAACCATCCAGACACTTGAAGACATGCTGCGAGCATGTGTGATTGATTTCGGTAAGGGTTGGGAGAAACACTTGCCTTTGATAGAGTTTTCCTATAACAACAGTTACCATTCCAACATCCAAGCAGCTCCGTTCGAAGCATTGTACGGACGGAAATGCTGTTCTCCTCTCTATTGGGCTGAGGTGGGTGACAGCCAGATCACAGGTCTGGAACTTGTACTTGAAACTTCAGAAAAGATTGTCCAGATTAGAAATCGTATCGCGGCAGCGCGCGACCGACAGAAAAGCTACGCTGACAAGCGTAGGAAACCCTGGAGTTCGCTGTAGGCGATCGTGTTATACTGAAAGTCTCACCCTGGAAGGGTGTGGTGCGCTTTGGGAAGCGCGGCAAGCTTAATCCACGCTATGTTGGGCCATTCAAAATCTTGGAGCGAATCGGTAAAGTGGCCTACAAGCTCGAGTTACCTGCTGAGTTGGGTAACGTTCATGATGTCTTCCATGTTTCGCAACTGAAGAAGTGTTTGGCCGATGAAACACTTGTGGTACCGCTTCAAGAACTAAAAATCGATGACAAATTGCAGTTTGTCGAAGAACCCATCGAAATTATGGACCGGGAAGTCAAGGTCCGTAAGCATAGTCGAATTCCAATCGTAAGAGTTCGTTGGAACTTAAGACGTGGACTGGAGTTCACGTGGGAACGTGAGGATCAGATGAAGCTCAAGTATCCTCAACTATTCCCAACTGACCGATCTAGTTTTAATGCAACTGCTGAATTTCGGGGCGAAATTCCCTTTCAAGTTTGGGATGATGTGACACCTGCGGAAAATCCACAGTCATCCTGATCTAACACCTTGCTGCTTTGGATTACTTATCAAATTTCGGGACGAAATTTCTTTCAAGTTGGGGATGATGTGACAACCCGAGATTTCAAGGTCTTTTCTCTACGCACCACTTGTTTCACAATATTGTTTTCACAGTTCATTTTACGTTGTATCTTGTGCATGATATCTGAATGATTAAAGTATTGTTACGGTTGGGTGTTACATGATATTTGTGTAGTGTTTAGGCATGGCATAACATCACACTTGATTCACGAAAAACCCAAGTCGATGAAGAACTAGGATTCTTCGCCCAAACCCATGCCGACGAAGAATAGTTCTTCGTCACAATCACTCCTCGACGAAGGAGGGTTCTTCGTCATCAACACCCTTGACGAAGTATGGTTCTTCGTCAAGAGGTCCTTCGCCGAAAGAGTTCTTCAACAAAACACTCCACGAAAAAGAAGGTTCTTCGTCGAGGGAGTTGTTCGCCAAAAGGGCCCTCGGCCCAGGTTATTCAAGGCCCAGAATGTAACCATCTTGTATAACTTCTTGTGAGACGTAACCGCAAATCACACAAAACCCTAAGGCTCTCTCTCTCTCTCTCTCTTCCTCTATTCCCTGTGTGACGGCATCTAGGTCTCGAAGACCCCATCTCGAGCAAACTAATCAATCTGGTATTTCGGTTAGTGTCTAGTTCTCGTTCATTGGATTAATACCCGACACGTGATTTCGTGTAGTGATGATTTTGTATGAGAATGTAGGGTCTTATGTATATAATGTTTCATTGTTTACTGACCGTATTAATGTTGATTACATAGTTAGGGTTTGTATGATGATAGTGTGAAGTTTCTTGTGTGTTTCGATGATCATTGTCCTGATTGGATTTGGTGTTGGTTTGTATTGAGAAACTAATGGCTCGGGTGGTACAAGTTTAGCATGCGATTATCGCCAAGGATTGTTAGAATGAATTGTATGTTAAATGGAAACTATATGTGTTGAGTAGTTGATGATTGTTCATAATTAGGGCGTATAATCATGGTTAAAACTGTCGATTAATCTGATATGGGAAACTGTCAAACTTGTTAACTGTTGTTACGAAATCAAATGAGTTGTAACTATCTGATAAGGGGCGACGAAGACCTCCCCCATGAAGAATCTAGTTCGACAAAGAATCAGGTTCTTCGTTGACTGATTCTTGACGAACCTCTATGGTTCTTCACCGTACTCAACCCCGACGAAGGATAATCCTTCGCCAGGGGATTCTTCGCCAAGGGAGCATCCCACGAAGAATAGATTCTTCATGGAGATGCTGCATGTGTGTAAAAAAAACAGAAAAGTTTATGATGTATATGATGATGGATGTTTGTGTTTATAAATACTATTTGTTGCAGAATGAGAAATCTGATTGGAATGGTGTGAGTAGAAACTCATATGTTACATGTTGTTACGTGACATTCACATGGGATGTGGACTTGTATGAGAATAGGGTATTTGCTACGTGTGTACAGTGATCTTTGTGATGAATACAATCTGTGATAAATACGTGACTTAATTGATTATGAAACTGATTTCATTGGTAACCACGGTAGGGTTTGGTTGACCAACTTGGAACGGGTAACTTAACAAACCGAGCAAATCTAAGGTGAGTTCATTTCTCTTGAGCATGCGTCCCAGTGGGTGGGACAATCAAATGGGTATTCCTGAGAGGAATAAGTCTTTTGGGTAAAAGCTGGGATGTTAGATAATACACTCATTTCCTATCACCTTAAGTCCCATCTTCTACCGAATAGTTACCTGAGAGGTAACGGGGTATTAGTTGATAACGCTATTAGGCTTGGCAACCTCACACTGTACCTGAGAGGACGGGCGTGAACTAATGACCTTAATCATGACTAATGCTTAGATAGGGGGCATTGGGGACGGGCAAAACAATCTGGAAGCCATCTTGTACGGTACTTGAGTTATTATCAACATTATTATTAATGAACTGAACTAAACACTTGGCAATTAACGTTTTCGTAAAACTATGAACTCACCAGCGTTGTCTTTGTCTGATACACTTGTTGCATGCTCGCAGGTCGTTAGATGTTATGGACAAGGAACTTGCTATCTGGGATTGCTGGAGTGGTCATGGGTCGTACTGCTTGGATACGCATGATGGGCTTACTGTTTTTACATACATTTGGTTTTGAAATATTTAAACAATGATTTACTATTTGCTTCCGCTGAACCTGTTAAACTTGTGATATGATTTGGAGTATTTGATTTAATAAATGGGAGTTTACTTTAAATAGTTCAATGTGATTGGTGGCTAGATCCCGGTACGTCACACACCTAGCGGGGTTTCCGCATGTGGTATTTTTGGGGGTGTGACATCAAAGGCATCCCTTGGCAAACCACCTTTCTCCCACTTTGCCACCACTCCACCACCACTACAACACCCACATCCACCACCATCATCCATCATCCATCATCCACCTTAGAGTGTGTGTAGTAGTCTCGGGATCCAAGATTGATCGTAAGAGTTTTTGTCAATCAAAGGCCATGTTTAGCTAAGTCTCTTACATCACTTGGTGAAGACAAGCATTTAATGTAGTACTTTTGATTTTTAATCTTTTCGCACTTTTTATTTTGTTTTGTTCTAATGACTTTAATAACTAGTTTCTTACGTTGAAGGTGAAACTTCCTTATCATTTGTCCGCGGTGTCTTGGCATTACTTTACTGTCTATATAAAGTAAAATATTTTCACCATTAATATCTCTACGGTCTATATAGAGATATGTTGGCTACCTGGTCGGGGTTTAAGGGAATGGTTTGGTAAGGTTCTTGCCTTGTTCAGTGTATAGATCCTGCAAGGACCTGGGTCAAGCTTACTAGGACCTTCTTCAATACCCACTGGTATTGGATGGCGGGGGTGCGAATGGCTTGATCCCCTCATATGTAAACTACTATTAATACATTAAACGGGTTACTTGGGATTGTATCACTGCTGACTCAAACCACTTAGCCGAGGGTAACGTCGCCTTCAAAAGAGGGGCCTACCACTTTACGCATTAATAACTTAATTAATTATCTTCCAATATTCCAACCCTTTGGGATTGTATCCTTGCTAACTCAAACCACTGGGTTGAGGGTAACGTCACCTTCAAAAGAGGGGCCTACTACTATAACTAAGATAATCTCTTAAAAAGTGCAAAAGTGTGGAAATCATCAAAGGATACATTAAAGGCGAGTCGAATCCAAGTGATTCATCTTGTCTATCTGTTTTTATTTTATTTTTATTTTCAGCATTTTAGTTTTTATTTTTCATGTTTAAAACCCTTTTCTAAAAATTTTAGTTTGATTAGACGTTGAGGATAAACCGGTACTAAAAGCTCTTGTATCCTTGGACGACCTCGGTATCTTACCAACGCTATACTACGCTCACGATGGGTGCACTTGCCCATGTGTGTGTTTAGTGTTAGTAGAATATCGTGTTTTATAAATTTAAAAACTTGGCTAATGTGTAAAATGGGCTTAAAATATCAATAAAACATAACACACTCGACACGTACCATTATATTTCTTTGTTTGAGTGGACCATTAGTCACGTATTGTAGAACTTGCGAATTTTGATGCGTTTGAGACCATAGACCGAATACAAGCACAAAAAGGATTAAGGCATTAGGTAAACCTTTTCCTTTTACACCATTTCTCTATCCTTACCCAAAAATCCATCCCTTAGTAGCCAACTTTGAGCCTAAACCTTTCGTTTGATAACCCATTTAGCCCATAACCTTAAGCCTTTTCTTTTTAAACCCGTGTGATGAAAATTCGATTATAGTAGTTTAGTTGTATAGTTGTGAGTTGTTATATATATAAAAAAATTAGAAAATGTTGCGAAAAAGAATAGAAAATCATTGAGAAAAGAACAAAAATATGTGTTTCTAGTTTGTTGAATAAAAGGCGAAAGTTGTTGCCTCATAGTTGATGTTTATAAGTAGTTTTGTTTAGTTTAGTGGGTTGTAATAAAAAATCGAATTTTCATCACCTTAGCCACTTTAAATATCCTACTTCCTACCCTTAGCCTAGCCCCATTACAACCCTCATAAAGACCTTTTGACTTGTGCTTAGTATTTGTGTTCGGTGGTGGAGAATGATTGAGTTGCAAGCCTATGCGGGTACGTGTTCTAATCGGTTTGAGTGATTATTTCAAAAGTGCTAATGCATCAACTGTTAGGGATAGAATTTTACTAGATATGGATCATGGATCCTCAGTGTAGCCTGGATCACGGATCCTCAGTTCAGTTTGGATCGAGGATCCTCAGGAGATGGTACAGGAAGGCTAAGGATCCAGGATCCTCTTTATTATTCCAAACTAACAATTGTTTCCATCATCCTTTAGCTTGTTTTGCAGGTGTATTCGAAGGAGACTTGTTTTTGCCGAGATTCCAGGGGAATATGCTCCATATTACTGCACGTGTAAGAGCTTCATGACCGTTATGGTGATCGTGGGAGATTAGCACATATTTCAGATAGTTTGTTAGTTAGATATTTTCTATTTTTGAATGGGATAACAAGCTATTAGTAGCAAGTTAGTTACACACATTGCATATACTCGAACTCTCAGAAACTCACCGACGATTACACACACAAACACTCTAGAAATCATTGTAGCAAGCTTGCTATCATCCAAAGTTGTAATCTTTATTGTTCAATATAGTTGATAGTGATAGTTTTCACTATCCAAGGTTTTTTATGCCGGAGATCATTCATTGATCAAGGGCTTTTTCCTCATATAAATCCTTGTGTTCATCATCATTTTCATTCATTCATTGTTCATACTTTTGTTCTTTTACTAAGCATCTAACCTCACAAAAATTAGATTTGGTTACATTATCCTTGTGTGATTTTTTACCAAAACATCAACTATTAGCCAATTTTAAACCGAGTGGAGAGAACATTGTGAGGGATGTGTATGATTTATTGGTTTCAAGGGCGGGTTAATCTTGGAAAACCATTTTAAATGTGATTATTCACTTTACCGTTAGATAGTTTGTAAATTGTAAAAAAAGTTTGAACTTGAGTATGACAATTGACCTTAACCTTCGTCTCGGGAATGGGGAGTGTAATTCTTGTTCAACCCACGTGAAAGTGAAAGACATATTTGCTTGAGGGCAAGCAAAAGACAAGTGTGGGGATGTGATACGTGGTCGAATAATGGTGATTGTAATAGCATAACTTAATGTTTTTACATGGGTTTTAATTCCGAATAGCTTACATTTGATTAGATATGTATTTTACAGGTCTAGTGGAGTTTAAGGAGCTTTACGGGTCACCGGGACGAAAAACGGACCACCGGGATGCGAAACGGGTCAACCGGGAACTCAAGACGCAAAAAACAGGAAGTGAAGGTTGCACATACCGTCGCCGACGCCCTCCTGGGCCGTCGGCGACGCTACTTGAAAAGTGTGGTCACCCAAAAGTGCTCGTAGACAGCATGTTAAGCCGTCGGAAGAAAAGGAGACCAGGAAGCACCGTCGGCAACGGGTCTCAGATCCCTGAATCACGAATTTTCAGCTTTGGTTGTTGGGGAACGAGTTTAAATACATCTTGAGTCATTATTTCGACGGTTACACTTCTTTTGAGTTTGAATAGGAGTTCTTGGAGCCGAATTCATTATCTCTATCACCACCAATCAATCCATATCATCAACCATCATCCGAGTTACTCCATTCCATCATCCAATTCATCTTCTCCTCCATTCAAAACCCTAGTTCATCACCCATTGATCCTTCCACCATTTTCACTCACCAAAACCTTAATCCTCAACCATTCCACAAGCTCAAGATGATCCAATTCAAGTCTCCATCATCCGTTGATCAAGTCCCATTCACCATGAGCGGCTAATTTCTTGAAGGTTTCACCCCGATGTAGGTTTTTGTAAGTTTCTTGGGTTGAACATTGTTTGAATTTTGATTCGTAACAAATTGTATTGTGATTTTGAATCCTTTGATAATTATCGTGCATTTGAATTGAATTTGTGAATTGTCGAACGATGATAAAGTTATGACTTTACGAAATGAATTTGTGCACTTATGCCTTATCTAAGTTAGGATTTACATGTTCTTGGTAACAAAGTGCATTGCGGTCCGTTGTCTACAACGTTGATTGCTCTTGGCACCTAAACCACGCGACACTAATTCCGTTAATCACTTTTGCAATTGAATCAAACCTAAAACGTGTAGAAACCTTAGGACTTCAATTATCGAATCGGGTGTGAACCTTTTTTACATATCTTGTTTTAAACCATAAATTACATTCCTTGCAATTGTTTATTTATATTAGTTAATTAATCCAACTCATTTACTATTTTCATTTAAACAACTTTTAATCAAGCAAAAATCATAGAAATAAGTAGCAAGCTTCATAAATTGTGACACTCGTTAAAATTCAATCAAGTCCATTCGCAAAACACATACTCTTCGTGGTTCGACCCCTTACTACCACTAGCTATTTGTTAAGGGTAATTTGGGTATATAAATATTATCTTTGACCGGAGCGCGACACTCCGATCAGTTATAATTATAATTCAACTTTGCAAGTTTTTTTTAGAGTTAATTACATAGTTAGTCCCAGTGGTTTGCACAAAATAACATACTTAGGTACTAATAGTTTAAAATCACCTTCTAGGGTATTAACTTTTCATTTTGTAACGTTTGGAAGTATTAACTTCTAGGGTATTAACATAGTTAGTCCCTATGGTTTGTACAAAATAACATATTTAGGTACTAATTGAATGTGATTTTAAACCTACAAATAACGTTAATACCTCCAAATGTTACAAAATGAAAAGTTAATACCCTAGAATGTGATTTTAAACTATTAGTACCTAAGTATGTTACTTTGTGCAAACCATAGGGACTAACTATGTAATTAACTCTTTTTTTTATTAAATGATTTTTTGATTATTATGTTTTTTGTTATAAACATTATCTACTGTAAAATGAAAATGAAGAATGAAGATAATAAAAAGGGTCAAGATGCATGATTGTTTTGAAAGATGCCACGCTCACGAAATCGAAAATTTGAAGAATTACCATTGTTGAGTAGTGTTTACGATTCTGTTCGAAAATATTTTGATACAATTGTTAAGTAAGATTTTAAAACATGAGAAACTAAATTGGCTAGGTTGGATGAGTCACTTAAACCCACCAAATTGGTTTAAATTCATGGCTAAAGAGTTTTAACCTGTTTTGTTTTTCAAAGCGTTACATATATTCTTTCAATAATATATATATTTATATTGTAAAAATAATTATTATAGATATATTAATTTTCAACTTCTTAATACTTTAATAGTTGTAGATTATGATTTTTTGATATTATTTTATTTTCTTTTACTTGTAACCCATGTATTTTTCATATTTTATAAATTTCTTACAAGACATTTTTATTTATTTTTCCTCTGTATTTTCGGACTTTCAACTTTACTTTCATATACTTTTCATCTTTTACAAATTTTTCGTTTTACATTTCAATCTAAATTTTGCGAGTTACTACATTGCAAAGTGAGTGTGGTTCACCGTTTTACGTCTATTTTTTCCCATTTAACAGCTCCGGTGCAACTTGCAGGTCACAGATCGACTTAGTGATTTAAATTTTTGCACGTTAACACGTCATAACAGACGCGTACGGTTTAACATTTTGACGCCTACTTTTTATTCCGTTCAATTTACACAATTACATGAGTTGATAGAATCAAGGAACACCATTGTTAACGGCAAACTCATCCATCCCCATTTGAATAAATCTGATTCCGTTACGAGTTGTAAACCCCGATTTAAAACAACCGTACCCTTTTATTGTTTTCTTTTAAACATGAAGAGAATCACCAGGATCACGATCAGGATTAGAAACCCACTCCTACTCTTACTATTATTCCTCACACTTGTTGCCCCATATGAATTCACACCTGATCAAGAGAGTCAAAGGCAGAGACGGAGGCCCCAAAGACTGGGACACCTTCATAGAAGCAGCCAAACCATTGCAAGGACCGATAAGCAACTGACCGGTGATGACAGCCGTCAGTATAGCTATAGCCAGCATGCCAGTGATAAACGCAAAAGGAAAGGGAAGGGTCAACCATGGAAAGCATCTGGCTATAAGGAAAGAAGCCCACCAGTTGAAGACGCGCGCGCGACTATCAACCAAATAAGCTATCGAAAAGAGGTTAAGAAAGAAAACAAGGAAAACAATGGACGCCTCTCACAAAAACTCCTTCTGAAGTCCTATCCACTGAAAAACCACCAATTCAAAGCTCCATTACAGATGCGTAACAAGAGAGGGCAAGACCCAAATCTCTTTTGCGAATACCACAATGATACAGGCCATCTCACAGATGACTGTATCAGTTTGAGACAAGAAATAGAACGAGCATTGAAGGGCGGTAAACTCACTCACTTGATCAAAGGGGGCAAACTAGACACACGTCAGATTCAAATGAGAGAGGAAGGTCCTGACAACAAGAAGCTTCGAAAGCTTGAAACGCATATGATACAAGGGGGTCAGAGAAGACCCAGAAAGAATTCCAACAAGCGCGCCTAGGATGACTCCTGGCGCGAAAGACAATTCGTTTTCCCGGTAGTAAGAGGAGGGCCAAGAGAAAGAAAACCCATCGTAATTTTAGGTGTGTTTGGCCATTACCAAACATACTACATCTTCATCGACCCAGGGAGTACCGCGGATATCATCTACGAACAGTGCTTCAACCAACTAGACCAAGAAGATAAGGTGCGCTTGGAGCCAGTCGATTACCCACTTACTGGTTTCTGTAACGAAGCCTTTTTTTCCCTTGGCCATATATCTTTCCCGGTACTACTTTCTGATGGGAAGAATTCTAGACCTGAAGAGGTTATGTTCATGGTCTTACCGGCAAATTCACGACATGACATTATTTTAGGGAGAGAATTCCAAGGCGACTTCAGCATGATCTGCTCAGGTCCACATTCAGCAGTGGGGTTTCCAACGGAGATTGGGGTCGCTATAATCTACGCAAGCAAAGAAGTGCTCGTGAGTGATGAAGCACGAACTTCAAAAAACAAGTAAGTCAACCCCACGCGCGGAACCTAATAAGTGGATTTTGAACAGGAAGTATCCGGAACAAGCAATCACCTTAGGCCCATCAATGTCAGAAGCAACACGCGCATCGCTCAAACAGTTGTTATTCAAGAACATGGATGTCTTTGCCTGGACACCAGCTGATATGGTCGGCATTCCACGGCACATTGCAGAGCACAGACTTAACATTTCTGAAAATGCCAAACCTGTCGTGCACACCAAGCGGCCACTTAGGTTCAGAAAAACACGAAGCTATGCAAGAAAAAGTCACAGAGTTGCTCAATGTCGGAATCATCAGAGAGGTACGCTACCAGACCTGGGTTGCCAGCCCAGTAATGGTACTGTCGCAGCCCCCGACCCTTACCCCGGGAGCGGGAGCCGCGAATCAGTCAAGTGGTATCGGTGTTTATTAATTTGGCAGCGGAATTAAAACAATCCGAAAATAGTGCAACCATCCCACGTTTTTCCATAACGGCTACACTTGAATATGCACGTGCCTATTTGGAGCATATCCATCGATATTCCAGCTTAGACCTAGTCCACTTTGTCAACTACCTGTGAATACAAGTTAAAAATACAGGAAACAATTGTTAGTAAACATAAGTAATAACAAGGATCCTGATCCTCAGACTTCCTGCAGTATCCACTAAGTATCTGTGGTCCAGGATAAATCTCAGGATACATGATCCACAGTATTAAAAATCAATGCCCTAACAGGTTGGATCGTTTTTTATGCAAATTTCGGATTCAGCTATTAACTACGATCACTGAAAACAACAAATCAAACTGATTAAGCTGACTGGGGCAGTCAAACTGTTCAAAATATTTCAATTTTAATGGTTTAGTTTTCGTATATGTTTTGTCATGTCACTTCGAAGTCTTTTTTTCTTTCCAAGAGAGGTTTCAATTTCTTGTTTAGTTATAATTCAACTTTGCAAGTTCTTTTTTATTATATGATTTTTTATTATTATTTTTTTGTTATAAACATTATCTACTGTAAAATGAATATGAAGAATGAAGATAATAAAAAGGGTCAAGATGCATGATTATTTTGAAAGATGCCACGCTCCCGAAATCGAAAATTTGAAGAATTACCATTGTTGAGTAGTGTTTATGATTATGTTCGAAAATATTTTGATACAAATGCTAACTAAAATTTTAAAACATGAGAAACTAAATTGGCTAGGTTGGATGAGTCAGTTAAACCCACCAAATTGGTTTAAATTCATGGCTAAAGAGTTTTAACCTGTTTTTTTTTTTTTTTTTAAATCGTCAGTTTATGCTACATATATTCTTTCAATAATATATATTTATATTCTCAAAATAATTATTATAGATATATTAATTTTCAACTTGTTAATACTTTAATAGTTGTAGATTATGAATTTTTGATATTATTTTATTTTCTTTTACTTGTAACCCATGTATTTTTCATAATTTATAAATTTGTTACAAGACATTTTTATTTATTTTTTCTCAGTATTTTCTGACTTTCAACTTTAGTTTCCTATATTTTTCATCTTTTACAAAGTTTTCGTTTTACGTTTCAATCTTAATTTTACGAGTTAACATGTTGCAAAGTGAGTGTGGTTCAACGTTTTACGTCCATTTTTTCCCATTTAACAGTTCCGTCGCAATTTGCAGGTCACAGGTCGACTTAGTTATCCTTCTTTATCTTTTCTATTTCGATCTAAATTTTTGCACGTTAACACGTCACAACAGACGCGTACGGCTTAACATTTTCACGCCTACTTTTTATTCGGTTCAATTTACACAATTACACGACCTGATTACTCAAACCAGTGATGGGCTCATCCATCCCCATTTGAATAATCTGATTCCGTTGCGAGTTGTAAACCCCGACTTAAACATGAAGAGGATCACCAGGATCACGATCAGGATTAGAAACCCACTCCTACTCTTACTGTTATTCCTCACACTTGTTGCCCCATTTGTTCTCAACCCTCTCACAATTTCTTTCTTTTGTAAGTCATCTTATTTATTCATGATCATATTCTGTATTTGTCTAATCAATTTTATGTTCCTTCTTCTAGTTGCAGATGCATATGATTTCATTCCTAATAATTCTACAGTTGTAAGTCCTATATTCTTTGTTTGCAAATTCATTGATCTTGAATACACTGTTTCGTAATTTTTGTTTCATAATTTATTTGCAGATTAATATGGATAATTTGAATGAATCTGTTGAGACTGATGTTTTAGAGACAAAGGGTGTGTTTCTCATTAAGGAAGTTACTCGTGAACGACAAGAAGCGGGTGACAAGGAGAATGTGAAGTCGAGGACGAGTGATCGTGCAATGTTAGCCATTGAAATTGTAAGTTTTTGGTTTAAAAAGGTTTATGTGGAATTGTTCATGTGATGTCACTTTCATTCATCTTGTTGCCTGTCAGTTGTGAAATATTAGTCAATGTAGCATATATGTAGAGATAATTAACAATAAAAAATGTATAAAATAAATTACACAAAAAAAAAAAAAAAAACGCGAAAGTGTTCGACCCATTTTTCAAATGACCACTGACCAATTACCGAACCCATCCATTTTGGAAGTTGGTAGTCAGGTATTTGATCATTTCTGCTTATAACACTCATAAATCTTGTTCTCAGCATTTGATGACCCGTATAAGGCCACATTTGATGATCGTTGAACGCCGTTTGTGTTTTGACCATTTCTTGCTAGCAATCTCATTACGACGGACTGTTTTCTGTTGGCAGTATTAAACATGACGAACTTCCTTTATCAATTTTTCGTCATTGATTCTATACCTGTATTTGGTGTTAACATCATTTACTTTCATGACTGATAACTTATGTTCTATTGACCAATTACTGCTGTTAACAAAGAGCATTAGAGACACATAATATGCAAACTCTGCTTTGTGTGTGGGGCCTAAATCATGTTTTGATGTCTGATCCTTTAGGAAGCCAAACAAGAGGCTCAGAAAGTTGGTAAAAGGGAACTTACAAAAACCAAAAGTAAGAAACCGGACGAACATCTTTTGGCCGATACTCGCGTGAGATATCTCAAAGACCAGTTGATTAGGGGAAGACTTTTTCTTTCCCTTCTTGCAACAAGAAGCAACTCTCATTTTATTAAAGAACTTCGGGGGCGTATGAAGGACGTTCAAAAGGCACTTGGCGATGCAACCAACGATGCAGATTTACCAAAGAAGTAAACCTTACTTTTAAATTATGCCATAAATGTTAGCTATATTAACTTCTTTTTTTTTTTTAAAAATCTGTTGATGGCTTATAGTATTTAGTTAACTTGTTATAAATGCAGTGCATATAACAAGCTGAAGGCGATGGATCAAACATTGGCAAAAGGAAAGCAAATACATGATGATTGCAGCGCCATTGTAAGAAAACTTCGTGCTATGATCTACTCAACCGAAGAACAACTACGTGTCTACCAGAAACAGGCCTTGTTTTTGACTCACTTAACTGCCAAAACTGTTCCTAAGGGCCTCCATTGTCTTACTTTACGCCTTTCAACCGAATACTATTCTATAAACTCTTCTGCACAACAATTCCCAAATCAAGAAAATCTTGACGACCCGAACCTGTTCCACTATGCATTGTTTTCGGATAATGTGTTAGCTACAGCAGTGGTTGTCAATTCAACTGTTACAAATGCCAATGTGAGTGATACGTTCTTTTCGACATTTTTATTATGGTATTTTGAAAGTTGTGATTGTTAACGTGTAAGCATGGCAGGATCCTTCGAAACATGTGTTCCACATTGTTACCGACAAGCTGAATTATGCTGCAATGCGGATGTGGTTTCTTGTAAACCCACCCGGGATGGCTACAATACAAGTTCAGAACATTGATGAATTTACATGGCTAAATGCGAGTTATAGCCCGGTTCTTAAACAGTTAGCTTCTCAGAACATGATTGACTATTGTTACAAAACACATAAGGCGGGCGAGTCTGGTCCAAATCTGAAGTTTCAGAACCCGAAATATCTGTCAATAATGAACCATCTTCGGTTTTACCTTCCGGAGATATTTCCGAAGCTGAGTAAAGTGGTGTTCTTGGATGATGATATAGTGGTTCAGAAGGATTTGAGCGGTCTTTGGTCTATTGATCTGAAAGGTAAGGTGAATGGTGCCGTTGAGACGTGTGGGGAAAACTTCCATCGGTTTGACCGCTACCTCAATAGTTTGAAACATTGCCATTTTAGTACCTGCAGTTTAAGTTATTTTACCAGTTTAGTTTAAAGATTTGAAACGTTGTCATTATAGTCCAAATAGTTTGAAACATTGCCATTTTAGTCCACTGGGTTAACTTCATCCCATTTTCCTGTTAACGAGAAGGGCAATTCGGTCATTTTATATGGCCGAATTACCCTTCTAGTTAGCAAAATTACATAAAAAATGACTGAATTGTTTTTCTAGTTAACAGAAAAAATCACAGTGGACTAAAATGGAACGTTTGAAACTACTTGAATTGAGTTAATTACTGTTTTCGTCCCTGTGGTTTGTCAAAAATCACTATTTCAGTCCATTAGTTTAAAAATTGCGATTTCAGTTCCTGTGGTTTCACTTTCGTTACCATTTCAGTCCACCTCGTAACCATTTCAGTCCCTGTACTTAACAGAATAATGGATTGAAATGCTTACGAAAGTGAAACCACAAGGACTGAAATAATTACGAAAGTGAGAAACCACAGAGACTGAAATCGCAATTTTTAAACTAATTGACTGAAATAGTGATTTTTGACAAACCACAGAGATTAAAACAGTAATTAACTCATTTGAATTAAAATGACAACGTTTCAAACTCTTGGACCAAATGACAAAATGACGCAGCAAACAGGTACTAAAATAACATTTAACTCTTTTCTATTTCTAGAACATACGTTTATGCAGAAACACACGCGTCACACTATCGGTTCGCCGCGTATCTATCCACGTGTATAACATGATACAACCCCACCAAAACACTCAACACGTCTCCACCACTCTCTCTGTCCAACTTCATCTT
Source organism: Helianthus tuberosus (assembly GCA_030545235.1). Lineage (NCBI taxonomy): Eukaryota > Viridiplantae > Streptophyta > Magnoliopsida > Asterales > Asteraceae > Helianthus > Helianthus tuberosus. Next base: position 75,646,378 of record CM060451.1, on the reverse strand, counting down.
CCGACCACCGTTAACCACCATGAACAACCCACCAAACCCCCACAACAACAACCTCAGCATCAACATCAACCTCGTACACCTCCCTCACCTAACCAACACCCTCCCCAACCTCCAACCACACACCACCCCATTAGACCACAACCACTTCTACCACCCCTCCAACGAATTCTACCTCTCCGAATCCGACGTCATCATCCGCCGGACCCTTTTCGACCTCTCCGGACCCTCTCCCTCCTCCCACTTAGCCTACCACCGTGCAGGCCCCCGCAACACCATATTTTACCAGCCCGAAAATGTTCGGGCTGCTATCGTTACTTGCGGGGGCCTGTGTCCTGGACTTAATACGGTTATCCGGGAGCTGGTGGTGGGGCTGTGGGAGCAGTATGGGGTCCGGGAGATATTCGGGATCAAGGCGGGTTACCACGGGTTTTATTCGATGGAGCCGGTTAGGCTTGATGTGAAAATGGTTCATAATTGGCATAAGAGAGGTGGGACTGTGCTTGAGACTTCTAGAGGTGGTTTTGATCTTGATAAGATTGTTAATGCTATTGAAGATCGTGGATATAATCAGGTTCTTTTTAATTGAATGATTATTGGCTTTTTAATGTAATATATATGTTTCATTATTCAATTGAACTTTGCAATCACCACATGAATTGAAGTACTTATAATTAAACCACAAAAAAAAAAGCTGAAGAATAATAATAAAATTTGTTGTTGAATAAGACTCACCCTTTGCGAAGATATACCTTTGGATTAGAGGGGTGTTAGCGTCAGCAACTGCTTATCGATATAGTTGGTAAACGGGCAACAAGCTGCCCCGCTAGAAAATCATTGGCGGATCTAGAAAATCATTATAGAGATAACTTTTCAAAAGAAAAGGGTAACGAAATCGTAAAAACGTCAAATTTTTCCCAAATTTATACTACCGCCGGAGCGTCAAGGGCTAACGAAGGTTACTCGTAGATCTGCCCCTGTAGTTGAAGATAGGCTAGAACAGGTGCACCTACACCCAGACTTATGGCCCGAATCCATTTGAACGTGTTTTTACAAAGTGTCACATCCCCTCGTTAGTCGTTACACAAGGGGGGTGGTTGACCCGGCCCACCCGTTTTGCCACTAGGAATAGAAACGATGCAGTTTCGCGTGCAATCAAATGGCTCAAACACAATGATTCATTCAAAGACTTAGAACCGAATGGTTCAACGAAACCTCAGGGGTTTTCTTTACAATAATCAAACTCAAAAATTATCTAAACAATAAAACCTAAACTCTTATTTATACCATAAACTAAAAATCTTAGAGATAAACATGAATAAACAAAATAAATAAAATATACAATAACTAATAAAAGATTCGACAATTAGGGAATTAAATATTATTCAAATCTTCGGGTAATCTTCAACCGGGATCCCATTCCAGAACGGGTTCACCCGCATCAAGAAATGTTTTAAGATAGCAGATGAAGTTTGTTAATTTGTTATGTTTGACCTTTAGTGTGTAACCAAACCATATACACTGCTAACATGAGTTATAAATGTATTGATTTGGACCCCTTTATCCATAACCAAGTAATTTCAGTTATATTTTTTTATTGTTAGTTAAATTTTTATTGTTAGTTAAATCTCAAATCTAAAATTCTAACAGGATTCGTTTGTGTTCGGCGTAAAAGAGCTGTGATCAAAACTAAATGGCGATTCTGTATTAATATGAGTTTATTGATTTGGTGTAGTCTGTCTATCCAAACTAGAATTAGTGGTTATGTTTTATGCCATTTGGATTCATAAGTAGCTTTTTGTGAGGAGACAAGGAGAGGGCCGATGAGTCGTATTGCGAGTCCCCATCTGTGTATTGCGTGTTATCGGCATGTATTGAGTTTGATTAGTGGATTAGGTATAACCATCTGAACCAAGCAAGTCATTGTGGGTGATGTGTCGTTTTGTTTCTCTTTACCGGGCTATCATTAGGTCGATTTCGTGTTGAAATGTACGATCCTGACAAACCTACGAGGTCCTACCATGTTATATGTTACAGGAGTCGAACAAAAGTGTACAACAAGATACACTCATGCCAATTAAGGTATATATCCACCATTATGAGGCCCTCACAAAATAATATGGTCCGGCAGAAGCTTATTTAGGTTTAAGTTTAGAACTGATTTACATCATTATATATTCAAAAGCAGGGAGGTAGGGTGTTTTCATTTAGGGTTGTAAATGAACCATACAAGGGCTTGTTCATATTTTGTTATTTAAGTTTATAGGCTGTTTGTTTACCTCTTAATCTGCTCTTAATGGTTCAGATCTCTTACTGGTTCAACACTTAATGGTTCGGACTTCAGACTGTTTGTTTCGTGAGCAGATCTGTCTGAATGGTTAAGACCTCTAATCTGAATTGGTCAGACATTTGCCTCTGAAAGGTTAAGCACTATATTGGCTCTTAATGGTTCAGACCACTTACTAGTTCAGCACTTAATGATTCAGACCTCTTACTGGTTCAACACTTAACAATTTAGAAGTTGCCAAACAGCCCCTTAATCAAACAAACGAACAAACATGGACACTTAAATAAATGAATTTTCTTGTTCACATTTGTTAATGCAATAGATATGTGTTTTCGTTCTTAAGAAAATATGTATGTTTGTAATTGTTTATTTAATAGATAAACGAATATATATATGAAAAAGTATAAGTTATTTATAAAAATAGATCATCATAAAAGATATTAACGTTAAAATGTACATAAGATTGATTTTCTTATATGATAATTATTAGTCTTCTGTATAAATATTATTAAAATTACTATGTGTGTGTGTGTATAGATATTTGTACATAGACAAACCTACATATACAAATAGTTTACCAAGGTTTACGAATATAAATGAACGAACAAAAAGCTTGTTGGTGTTCTTGTTTATCGAACTAATCGTCCATATTAAACGAACTTCTTGCCGAATGGTTTCGGTTTGTTTACAGCCCAATTTATATTCGTTGAAATTTGGCTTAGTTCTTTATCCTTATTGTAACTTTATTTGTTTTCTGTTATTCCCTGCATTGGTTTAGAGAAGCTTTAGTTTTACTCAAGTTTTACCAACCAAATCTTACATGATATATGCAGGTGTACATAATAGGGGGAGATGGAACCCTACGGGGAGCAGTAAAGATATTCAACGAAATCAAGCGTCGGAAGTTGTATGTTGGTGTCGCTGCAATTCCCAAAACGGTAGATAACGACGTCGGAATCATCGACAGATCATTCGGGTTTCAGACGGCCGTGGAGAAGGCCCAGCAAGCAATCAGTGCGGCTCATGTGGAGGCCGAGAGTGCACCCAATGGGATAGGCCTGGTTAAACTTATGGGTCGAAGCACAGGCCACATTGCTCTTTACGCAACCCTAAGCAGTCGCGACGTTGACTGCTGTTTAATACCTGAAAATGACTTTTACCTTCACGGAAAAGGCGGACTCTTTGAGTTTCTTGACGACCGGTTGAAACAAAACGGTCATGCAGTCGTGGTGGTTGCCGAAGGGGCCGGTCAGGATATGATTCCACGAACCGATGAGCAGAAACAAGAGCGAGATGAATCTGGGAATCCAGTATTTTTAGATGTAGGGGTGTGGTTGAAATCAGAGTTGAAGAAGTGGTGGAGTAAGGATCATGAGGGTGAGTTGTTTACCGTCAAGTATATCGATCCTACATACATGATCCGTGCGGTTACAGCAAATGCGACTGATAACCTTTACTGCACGCTCTTGGCACACTCGGCGATTCATGGTGTCATGGCTGGGTACACCGGGTTTGTGGCCGGACCGATCAATGGTAACTATGCGTATATTCCGATGGAAGAGATTGCGGTCACCAAGAATCCAGTGGACACCAAAGATCATAAATGGGCATGGGTTAGATCCGTCACTACACAACCCGATTTCCAGAGGAATTGATGCACAAGTTTGTTGGTGCTAGCTAAATCATACCCATAATGATCCTGTGTTTAAAGTAACATTTCATATGTGCTTTTCTTAGTTAATATTGTTGGTGTACTAGCTTACCATAATGATCATGTTTAAGATTACTAAATGGGGCAACTAACTTTTAATACATGGTTGGTTTGTTTAATTCACCATTTCTTTTGTGAGATCTTTGTCTTTACTTGATATTCTATAACATCGTTTTAAAAGAGAAAGTCGGTGGCATTGGCTATTGACCATACAAGTAGTTTGCTTTTACCCTCTAATTTTGTGGTAGTGTGTTTTATACCCTTAACTTTGTCATAGTTTTCTTTTTACCCTTAACTTTGTCAAATCTCATTATTACCCCCTTTTAGTCCTTAAGTTTAGGAAATTTTAACCCCATAACTTTTTTATAAACTTTGTAAAATGTCATTTTGACCCCTCGAGAGTTTTTGACTTGACGGTATAAATTCAAGTTAGTCGGGTCGCATGTAATACGTTATGATTGTACGGTATAAATATTCGATTTGCGTTATGTTTTGATCCAATCGCAATGCAGCTATATCTTACGTTGAGTTCAACCGGATACGTCGAAACACGTGTTTTCATAAGTTAGCGCATCACGTAACACTTTGACTAATCCATTCGACGTTTACAATGTACCCGCGCTGCAACGCGCGTGAGTCTTATTACTAGTTAAAATTAATTTTATGATGGTTATTATTGTATTTGTCTCTTTCTAGTCAGAAATGATGTTTAACAATTGAAATTGGGTTCTAGTGCATCTTATATTTCCAAACTATAAATTAGAAACATGTTCTTGTTTTATATACTTGTAACATGCGCATTTTTAGTTTTTCAAAAAAGTTTTTGCATTTTCCACTTTCAATCCAATTGTTTTTATCTTTTACATTTTAACCCTTTTGGCTTTTTTAAATTTAACCCAAAGCTTTTCAACTTTTCAATTTAACCCCAATACTTTTTTATTTTAAACTTTGGTCTCCCTATATTTTTCATCTTTCGCAAGTTTTCGTTTTATGTTTCATTTTAAATTTTGCGAGTCAACACGCAGCAACATGCGTGTGGGGTTCAACGTTTTTTCGCCTTTTTTTTCCCATTTGATAGGCAAGTCGCAACGCGTCTATTTTTCTCCGTTTGACAAGTTCGTCGCAATGCGTGGGTCCTATATCGACTTAGTTATTCTTTTCTACGTTTTACGTTTTTGTCTAATTGTTTCCCATTAACACGCCACAACGAGCGTGCGTGGTTCAACGATTTTACGTATGTTTTTTTCGGTGTTATGTTTTACTTTTTATTTAATTTATTTTTACAAGCTCTTCTGATGTTGGTGTTCGCTGGCAGTGGTTTAGCATTAGTGCTACTTGGCACAATTTTACGAACGTATTTAACCTACTAAGTTTGTTATTAATAATTTGTTTTGAGTTTACCGTTATACCTCCTTTACTTAAGAAAAACAATTTTTTTTCACATGTATACTTTTATGTACGTACCAATATAAATTCAATTTGCTCTATGTGTCGACATAAACTTTTTCTGGAAATGAGTCAGGTCAAATATAATACGTTTTCGTTTAAAAAAAAAACATTTTTACGTGCATATTTTTATGTGCGTTTCGGTATATATTTGAGTTGGTGTATGTTTCGACGTAAACTTTTTAGGAAACGAGTCAGGTGCTGTTTTGTAAATTTTGTTATGAACCGAGTGGAGTCAAATTGTGGTTTCTTTTTTCCATTTTTTTCAAAAGCTCTAATTCATCTCTTTTGATTATACGTGTCAACTTTTTCATTATACCCGTTACAATTTCTATGTATGATTCGGGTCACATATAATACGTTATGATTGTACGGTATAAATTTGATTTACTTTATGTTTGATCAAATTGCAATGCTTATATAGGTTACATTGAGTTCATTCAGATAAGTTGAAACGTGCATTTTCATATGGTTAACGCATCACATAACGTTTGAACTAATCAATTCGATGTTTGCGATGTACCGCACCGCAACGCGCGCAGGTGTTATTGCTAGTTCAAAACAATTATTATCTAGCTAGAATTTGGTTTTAAGTGCATAAAAATTAATCAGAAGTGGTAAAGTTACTTTATGAGGAATATGGGCTTATCCATGGGCCTAAAATATTCTTGCAATATTCTAAAGTAGTAAAGTGGTAGATGCTCAAATTTTGTGTAATTAAAGTAGTGAAAACTTGTGTTATAAAAATGGTGAAAACTTGCATAAAGTGCTAGAAAGTATGTATAAAAAGTGCAAAAGAAGTTATATAAAAGTGCATGAAATTGGTATATGCATGGTTGTAAAACAAGGTTTCCAAGGCCGAGTACTCCCCGAGTAGTCGCTACAAGGTAGGCTGCCGAGGCGACTTTCTTTGACTCGGCCTAATTTCACGAAATCGGTCAAACGCGGTCAACCTCAGCCAAAATCATATCTATTAGGTCAACTCGGGCCGAGTTTGACTTAAAAAATAATAAAACATAATTTCTATGCCTATCATATTAAAGACTTAATATCATTTTAACATATTTTGTTCTAGATATTAGTAAATTTATGTTATTTGACATATATATAATTTCCAAAAACTAATTTCTTTATAATTTAACATGTCCGAATACTCCCCGAGTACTCTCCGCCTGGGCCGAGTACTCTCAACTCCCCAGTCGACCGACTAGGGAGCGCATAGCGACTTTTGCAACCATGGGTATATGTGTTGCTGAAAATGGTTTGTAAAATGAAAGAATTATTAGTACTTAAAGTGATGAAAAGGTTCACTTGTTTAGAAACTTTTTTAGTGATTGAAACCTTAATTTAACTCTAATTTAAGAAATATTATCGTTTTAAAAAGAAAGTAATTATTTTAACATTATATACCAACTTAGTTTATATATTTTAACACCAATCTTATGTCTTCCTTTCGATCTCAAAATTTCAACCTACAGTTGACCACAGATGGATTTCAAATCCTATTTTATTCATCAAGTTCCAAAAATTCAGCTTTTGATATGAATGTTGATAACTTTCAATTTCTCACTAACGTTATTACAACATTGTTACATCATGAAGTTGAAGATATAGCAAATTCGTTTACTTGAAGATTGTGAAATCACACATGATCGTCTCGTGCAAGATTACTTCATTGAGAATCCAATGTTTGGTGATGAAGTGGTATGGTCCCAGATCTCGCGTCAGCACGATCGCGAGTGACCATTACCCTTATCAAAAACCCCCACCAGCAAGAACTTATCTGTGTCCGTGCGGGCACGCGCGAACACAGCGCTTGAAACCAATCTGTCCATTGATGAGAAGACTTACCTTAAGTACGAGAACGAATGTTACGCATAGCGATGCGGCCTGGCACCGCATCCTATGGACATTTTCGTCACGACAAGGGATCTGGACAACAGTAACAGTCACCAAGCGGCGATGCGGCACGGCACCGCATCCCGCATCCATCTTGGCCAGAACAAGAACGCGGGAACAACATCAGCTACCGCAAGCATCAATGCGGCCCAGCACCGCATCCTGCCCACAAGGCAAGTGGGTCTGACACCACAGTGCAAGTGGCACTGAGAACAGTCACTTGTCAGCCTACATGTATGCAACAGCCTGACACCACAGCAGGACGTGGCATCACCACCATAATCGACAGGCCTGACACACCTACAGGAGGCTGTGCGATGTCAGGCTAGCTACTCAACTACCCTCCTTCACTCATCGGCTATAAATACCCAACTCAAACCAGGTTTGAGGTATCTCTTCACAACTCTCTCACTACTACTACTATCACTCTTTGCTTCCCAAGCAAACTACTGATTCTCAAGCCGGAGAGTGGTAACAAGGAGCACCCCCCACCTCATTCCCCTTGTTACGAGTCACGGTTTGTTTCCTTGTGCAGGAGATCAACTAGCGGACGATCCAGCCAGCGATCCTCGGAGAGAAGGGATTAACCCTACTTGACGAGACCAGTGTGTTAACCCTGCCCGGTTAACCATTGTTTCATCCTTGGCGCCCACCGCTACTCTTAGCACTTTTTTCCACCATCCTTTTCTCTCCAAAGATTATGTCTGATCGTATAAACAATAATACCGGGGATAATCTAAACCCCGCAAACACAGGGCCTACGGGGACCGCTCCTCCAGCCCCAAATCCCGGCCACATTGGCACATCAACGCAAGGGGGCGCATCCCTTACGTTCGGTCACGATCTTTCACAGTACGCTGCTGTGATACCCCCAGACATGAACCTTCATGTCTGGTTCGACCAACAACAAGCTTTGCTGGCCGCAGCATACAACAGAGCTTGCGCAGAAGCGCAAGTACCAGTCGTGCCTTCCCCGGCACCGCATACCCATGCGGCTCGTATTTTACCATACGACGGCAGGGCCCCCACGCACCCAGCCTCCCGAAGTAGGCATGAAGACCGCGATTCCTCTTACTGTGAGGTCCGCACGATTAATGAGTATGATTCCTCATACGGGTCCCGCAGCAGAGGCTCAATACAAAGCCGCCTTGGCCCTCATGGCGAAAACAGGCGGCAATTCACAGCCCACCGCGGCCCCGGCATCAATAGCCGGCTGGGAACTCAGTTCCACCATGAAGGATATGGCCGTACCGATCCGGACGACCATACATACTGCGGGGAGTCCCATTCTACTAACAGTAGACCAGGAGGGCGCAATTATGTTCCTCCCACTCACCCCCGCACCACATACCTCCGCGCTGGAAAGCGCCACCAGAGCCAACCCTACAGGCCGAAATCTGCGGCCGAAAACTACAAGTTCGCCCCAGAGATTGCCCACACCGATGTCACCACCACTAAAATCCCATTAAACATTGGGAAATACGATGGTTCGACCGACCCAGACGATCACATGAACATCTTCGTCGGCGCCGGGTGCAACGGCAGGTGGGACGAACCCACTTGGTGTCATTTTTTCCCCCAGACCCTAACAGGTCTGGCCAGGGCTTGGTTCGATTCTTTGCCAGTGGGGTCACTGGCCTCATTCGAGGACTTGCAAGCAAAGTTCCTCGCACACTTTAGCCAGCAGCGACGTCATGAACGTGATTCTATGGACGTCATGAACATCTGGCGCAGAGACAACGAATCGCTTGAGGTGTTCGTCGTCCGTTACAATAAAGAGTGCCTGGAGATAGGCGACGTTGCGGACCAAATGGCACGCAACCATTTCATTCGAGCTGTCAAGGACGAAGAAATGGTAATGACCATTTCCGGCAAGGACGGCTTGCCAAAGAGATGCGAAGACGTCATGAACGCGGTCAAAACGTATGCCCAGACTCAGCGGTCCTTAAAGCCGCACGTCGCAAAGGCACAACCCCAGGCGGAAGGCCAATCCTCCCGTCAGGAAGCCAGGCGCAATAACAAGCGCAACCGGGACACTTGGAATCGCGGCAGCGATTCCAAACCTTATGTTCCGCAGAGCCACCAGCCCGACGCAAGGGCAACAATCAACGCCCAGCGTGAAAACAGGGCGTCGAAGAAGGAGTCTCGGGACTGTAACTGGACCGAGATCAACCAGTCGCCAAGCGACGTCCTCCTTACGGACGCGCAATTCCTGCGAACGGCCCAACCGATGAAGTCCAAGAAGAACCAGGATCTCGCACTCTACTGCGAGTATCACAAGGACTAGGGCCACACAACAAACAACTGCATCAGTCTCCGACTGGAGATTGAGCGAGCCCTAAAAGAGGGGAAGCTGCAACATCTGTTGCCAACCGCGCAAAAACAAAACAAGCGCATCACCCCCCACAACGAGGGCCCCTCCACGGGTGAGAGGGCCATGTACGTAGCCTCAACCCACATGATCAATGGGGGGCGAGGAAAGCCGTGACTGGAAAGACGAGCAAGTCGTCTTTCTAAAAGTCTGAGGCGTACCGCGCGACAGGCGCGGCTCACTACTGCACCGAGCGACTATTCATTGACCCGAGCAGTACATCTGACATCATATACGAGCAATGCTTCAACCAGTTCGATCAAGAAGACAAGGATCGGTTGCAGCCAGTAGACTAACCTTTGGCCGGGTTTGCGGGAGAAACCGTATTCCCCCTGGGCCAAATCACTTTTCCTGTGCGCCTCACCAACGGAAGGCACACACGAACGGAGGAGGTAAACTTCATGGTTTTACCTCACACCTCCAAATACGACGTGCTTCTCGGGAGGGAGTCCTAGGGCGACTTCAACATGATCACATCCGTCCCCCACTCTGCCATCGGTTTCCCAACCGAGACGAGGGTCGCGATAATATACGCCCGCAGAGAAGTTATGTCCACGGACAAGCCGCGTCCGTCCAAGATAGCAAGGCTAACCCCAACACTAAACCAGAAAAATAGGTTCTTAACGCAAGACACCCAGAGCAAACGGTCACGTTGGGCTACGCCTTGTCCCACGGTATCAGAGCGCACCTGAAGCAGCTCCTATTCAGGAACCAGGATTTTTTTGCGTGGACACCCGCAGACATGACAGGGGTGCCACGCGAAATTGCGTAGCATTTTCTGAATACCTTACCAGGTATCAAGCCGGTGATCCAAGGCCAACGCTACCTTGGATCCGCAAAGAACGAGGCGATGCATGAGCAGGTCAAAGAACTGCTCTCCGCAGGCATCCTGCAGGAAGTTAAGTACCAGACTTGGTTGTCCAACCCAGTCATGGTAGAAAAACCAACCGGGGGCTGGCGCATGTGCGTCGATTATAAAGATCTCAACAAAGCTTGCCCCAAGGATTGTTACGCACTTCCGGAGATCGACGAGAAAGTCGATAACCTCGCACCATTTCGATGGAAGTGTTTCCTCGATTGTTACAAAGGCTACCACCAGGTACAGATGGCAATCGAGGACGAAGATAAAACGGCATTCCGCACGCCTACCGGGAACTACTGTTACACAAAAATGCCGTTCGGCTTGCGCAACGCGTGCGCAACCTATCAAAAGTTGATGAACGACACTTTTCGCGGTCAAATCAGCAAAAGTGTCGAAATCTATATGGACGACCTGGTCGTCATGAGCATGGAGGAAGACACCATGCTCAACGATATTGAAAGAACATTCCAAACTCTGCGAAGCGTCAACATGAAGCTCAATCCAGGGAAATGCTCGTTTGGAATGGAGGAAGGCAAGTTCCTTGGATTCATTGTAACCAAAGATGGATTCAAAGTGAACCCGGAGAAAGTTCAGGCAATCGAGTGCATGCCATCGCCTTCCACAATGAAAGAAATGCAACGACTAGCCGGCAGGCTAGCCGCACTGAATAGATTCTTAGCCAATCATGCAGCTAAGTCTTATCCTTTCATCAAAACCCTGCGGAACTGTTTAAAAAAGGAACAATTCCAATGGACCGCAGAGGCCGAAAATGCTTTCAGGGAGATGAAAGTATGTCTGATCCAACTCCCAACTCTAACCGCACCACGCAAGGATGAGCCACTTATCTTGTACCTATCTGCCGCGGACAACGCGGTAGGCGCGGTACTCATAGTGGAGCGACAGGGAGTTCAAACACCCATCTATTACATCAGCAAAATGCTTAACGACCCAGAGACAAGATACTCCATCATGGAGAAGTTGGTGCTGGCATTGGTACACGCATCGAGACGGTTACGACGTTACTTTGCAAACCACGTCATCACGGTGTTAACCAACTATAGGATCGGCCCGATCCTATCCAAACCCGATATCTCTGGTAGATTAGCAAAATGGGTAATTGAGCTGGGCACACACACGCTGAATTATAAGCTGCGCCCCGCAATCAAAGGCCAAGTTCTAGCTGATTTCGTTGCCGAGGTACTGGCAAATCGCATTCAGGAATGCGAAGATGAACAAACCCTACACCACCACCATCCTCCTTAGAAACATGGGCACTATACACCGATGGTGCATCCAACGAGGATGGTGCAGGTGCGGGTCTGCGACTCGTCAGCCCCGATGGCCAAGAGCTTACCTATGCAATCCGTCTCGATTTCAAAAGCACAAACAACGAGGTAGAGTATGAGGCTCTACTGGCAGGGCTACGTCAGGCAGTCAAACTCGGCGTCCAACATTTGGAAGCACACGTCGACTCACTATTGGTTGCAGGGCAGATGCGCGGCGACTATGCCGCAAAAGGGGATATCATGATCCTCTACCTCGAACAAGCCCTGCAACTGAAATCAAAATTCACTTCCTTCAATATCCGACATATCAACAGGAGTGAAAACAAACCCGCGGATGCACTGTCAAAACTCGCATCCACCAGCTTCCAACACCTGGCAAAGGAAGTACGCATTGAGATTCTGCAAAATCTCTCAGTACCCCTGCGCTAAGTCAATGTCATTCAGTACGGTTCAACATCCTGGATGACACCAATCATTGCATACTTGCAATCAGGTGTTACTCCCGAAAGCAAGGCAGAGGCACGTAAGTTGCAACACAAAGCGTGTCATTATCAGATGGGAGACGGTATCTTATACCGTAAATCATACCTGGGGCCACTCCTACGATGCGTCGACCCCCAAGACGCCACATAACTTATCAGAGAAATACACGAGGGAATATGTGGCATACACGCGGGCCCACGCATGGTGGTGGCCAAAATTATGAACGCCGGGTACTACTGGCCCGGTATGCACCTGGATGCAGTCAAAGTCTTGCGCAAGTGTTCTAATTGTCAGCGGCATGCTCCCAAAACCTTGCGCCCCAAGAACAACTTGATCCCCGTCACCACCGCATGGCCATTCCAAAACTGGGCAATCGATGTGGTGGGACCATTTCCAGACGCACCTGGTGCAGTGAAGTTTATCATAGTGGCGGTTGATTACTTTACAAAATGGGTAGAGGCAAAACCGCTCGCCTCAACCACCGCTATGATAACAAGGAAATTCGTCTGGGAACACATCATCTACCGTTTCGGTCTACCGATGTGCATCGTTACCGATAACGGCACCAACTTCGCTGCTGATGACTTTCAAAAATCGCTAAAGGAACTAAGGATTGAACACATATTCTCCTCAGTGGCGCATCCGCAAGGGAATGGCCAAGTCGAGAGTATCAATAAAAGTTTAGTCGAAGGCATCAAAGCACAGTTAGGAACAGCCAGACGCGGCTGGGTCGATGAACTCCTGAGTATCTTATGGGCCCACAGGACAAGCCCAAAAACAAGTCACGGTGAGACACCCTTCAGCCTTGTCTACGGCTCAGAAGTGGTGATCCCCGCTGAAGTAGGTCTCCCTTCACCACGAATGTTGGCTATCAACAAGATAGACAATAGCGTTGAACGCAGGGTTGACTTGGACCTCCTAGAGGAAAGGCGTGAAAATGCAGCAATCAACGAAGCCAAGTACAAAACCAAGCTTGAAAAATACTACAATGCACGCGTCTGCATCTTTACCTTCAACCCGGGAGACTACGTTCTTCGTGACAATGAAGCATCCAACGCTGAACACCCAGGGAAACTTGCCCCCAAGTGGGAAGGACCCTACCTCATCCTAGAGGTCCTGGCAAAGGCGCATATAAACTGCAAACGTTAGAGGGTGAACCTATTGCACGCACATGGAATGCACAACAGCTTCGACGCTGTTACATGTAAGCCATGTTTTTACATTTACCATGTAACCTATTGGGCCGCAGGCCATTTGCAAATAAATAAATGAACGATTCAATGCAATATTGTTTATTTCCTTCTATTACAAATGCGTGTTCCACTTTGAGGTATCTGCAAAAACAGATTGGCAAAATCTTCATTCGCAATACCCACACAAAGTGGTGACCACACGCAAATATTGTAATAGGCCAGCGAAGGCAAAACGTTAAATGTCTATCAGGCTGGATACGCACATACGGTTTTCACAAACCCTGCACAATTCCCAAACCCTAACGGGATAAAAACAGGAATTGACTAATGCTCATATGACAAAGGTATAGAGTATACTTAACCGCGCTTTACAGCGGGTAGAGTTCTTCATACTTGCATATCACCTAGATATGCAAAAGGCAAATACAAACTTAGTGTTATTCACAATAACATTAACTCATACAAGTTCAAACATGCAAGTAGTAAAAACACTTGTACAACTTCGACAAAACAGTTCTTTATATTCAAAAAATTTCTACACCTACGCGGTGCACAAGAGATTTACATAAGGTTCCTAACATTTACATAGAGGAAACAAAAAAGGGCACGCAGGCCACCCTAGTCTTTCTTTGTACCACTGGAACCCGCACCACCCTTGCCATCACCAGCGGTCACCTCCTCCTCTTCCTCTTCGTCATCACCATACAACAACCGCAAGCGGTCCACATAGTCTTTCGCATCCAAGCATTTGTCAAGTTCCTCGAGGGCGGAAATGGACATATCATTATATGCTGCAAGAGCGGCAGTAAGACGCGCTTCGGTATCCATGCCATGAAATCCGGACCTTTCATCGGTGTATTTGCCTTGGGATAAAACGTTGATATGACTGATACACCGGTTGTAGCCAGCTTTAAAACCAGCCTCCCGCGCACGCAGCCTAATCAGATCTCCACCAGCTACGTTCTCAGGTGCATCGAGGATAGCCTTAACAATCTGCAAAGCACAAGCAATAAGGTTATCACAGACAAACCTAAACAAAAGCAAAGGCACCGGATACTTACATGCCCAATACCGTGATCACGCATCTAATCGTGATCATCCTTGAGCTGATTGAATGAAGAAATAAGGCTATCCTTAGCCTCGGCAGCCTCCCTTGCCCGCGCTTCAGCTTCACTTGCGCGCGTAGTGACCTCAGCAAGCATGGTCACCCGGCTCTGCACTTAAGCCTTTCAGCAACAAACAAAACAAGTATACAAATTCAAACACTTGTGAAAGAGAGAAACAAATGCACAAGCAAAAGAAACTCATACCTGGAGGCCCTTAACAGTCTTGTTTAAATTGGTGTGGTCAGCATTTGCCTCTACAAGACCCTTGGCAGCGCGGACCTCCGCCTCCTTGGCCTCTTTGGCCGCCACCTCAGCCTCTTTGGCCGCCGCATCAGCCGAGGTTTTCTCCTTTACCAAAGCGGCTTTCTCCTTGCCCAAAGCAGCGTTCGCTGCCTTGACATTTGTCAGCTCCTGACGAACACGAAACAGGGTTTCATTCTGTTTGGCCCAAGATTCTTTCCAAGTCTTGCGCTCATTAGAATGTGTTTCTTTCCAACTCTTGCGCTCATCAGAAAGCAGTTTGGCGAGAGTACGAACCTGTTTAAGCTCAGCAGTTGCAGCCCACTCCTCAGTCTGCTTATGCTGCTCAAAGGCAGCCTTGTCCCTTCTAAGCTGCTCCGCACCCTCACGAGCAGCCTTAACCAACTCTTCAGCCTCAGCCCGCAAGCGAGCAGTTTCCTCCTCCTTGCGCCCCAGTACTTTGTAGTCATTTGCCATTATGGAACTACCCACAAGCATAGAGGAGAGTTGATTAATCCGGAGCTCACGTAGCAAAGCACGGGCCCGGTTAACTTCAAACGGGGTGCCCAAACCACCCAAAATCTCCCTACACGCGGAGGGATCAGCGGAAATATCATCCCCTTGCATCACATTCCAAGGGGGACGGTGGTAGTTCACAGCCCGGTCTTCAGTATAGGTGCGGTAATAAAACTCCAATTCAGACTCATCAGGCTGAATAGGAGGTCCTTCAAAACCCGCACCCCCAGAAGCAGAACCGGAAGCCTTCTCAGCAGCAGGAGATTTTTTCTTTTCAGCATCCGCAAACTTCAGGTTCAAATCATCGGTATCCTGCGGGGATATCAGATTATCATGAGAATCCACCGTATCAAAGATCTGGGCCGTGGGTCCCTTCCCAGTATCCTCTGCCCGCGCAGAGGGCTCACGCACCACTTCAACAGAAGGGCTCCTGGTAAATTCTTTATTAATCCCCGCATCCGCAGCCGTGTCATGCGGGGGGGAATGAGGAGCATCAAACAAAGAGAACCCTTCATCTTGTGGTTCTGCAGACAAAGCAACAATAACCATCAAATACAAGTTACAATAACAACACTTGTGAAGGTTATGAATCACTTACTAGACGTAACCGCAGGCTTCGCCTGAGAAACAGCAGTTGTCCGTTTGATCTGTACCCTGGGACGCTTCTTCTCACCGGCATCAGCAGCCTTCTCTGGCTTTCTCTTCCTCTTCTCATCAGCAGGCTTGGAACCCGCAGAGGTCCCACCTGCAGCCGCACCACCACCTCGAACACCCAAACCCTCAAGGGTGTCAGACACTACCACGTAATCGGTATATCTGCGGAAACGAGAGCGAGAGATACCTGCCGCCTGCGGCACCAAAGGAGGAACAACAGTAGCCTCAGGCTTTTTCTTGCCGCGACCCCGCACAGCCTTCTCCACATGCTTTTTCTCCGCATGCTTCTTGGGGGCACCCTTCACTTCAAATTCGCCCAGGGCCCCAAGAATACCTGCGTTTAAATCATCAAACAAGCAAGTCAGAAAGGTAAACTTCTTTACAAAGAAAATAAGAAGATTATAGACTATACCTTTGCCTTGCGGCAGGGGTGCGTTCAACCCCCAGCGATCAGGAACGCGGAAGTTGTTGACAATAACCAAGTTAAAACCTTCACCTTCCGCACACCGAAGAATCTCAACCTTGCCTGTGAAGTTCGGATCAAATATCCTCCACAACGCAGCGTCCTCTGATAGTACACTTACAAATTAAGAACAAACAAAGAAGCAAAGAAACCGCACAAAAGTAAGAACACTTACCACCATTCTTTTCCCGCACAACGGGCCTCGCCTTCAAATCTGGCCTGGTCAACATCATCTGCAGCACCCACAACTGCGAGTTGTCCAGTTTCTTATGCTCAATGGTCTTCAACCATGGGAACTACTCCACCGTCTCAACACTAGGAAGATCAATATCCTCCGCAGGGATCGTCTCGTTCACATTACGAAAGGTCATCCTAGCAACGATCGCGGCAGCCATAATGTAGAAGAACTTGGTCTTCCACTTTGTAATACCCTTCGAAGGGGTCATCAGCTTGGGGCTCCCATACCGTTGGCCAAAAGAAAAGAACCCGGTGTTCACCGTCAACTGGTAGAACCGCCGGAAATTTTCAATGGTAATCTCCAAACCAAGAGCACGAAGAGTGTACTCAAAATGCCTGATTCGAATCATCCCGAATGGACTCAGTTGGGAGATATGGAGCTTGTAAAACTCCAAAATATCAGCAACAAACACAGTCAATGGTAACCAGAGATTACCATCAACGAAGAAATTGGCCCACATGGTGACGTAACCGGCCGGAGCATCGGCACCGGTCTCACCTTCATGTGGGTGGACAGCCCCATACTCCTGGGGCATCTGAATGCTGGTCATCAGGTTGTCAAACAGAACCTTCGACCATTTCAGCGGTGGTAGGCCCCCGCCGGGGGCACTACCACCTTCTTCATCTTCCTCCGCCGCTGCCGACGACGAATGCTCATGGTTTTCACCCTCAGCATGGTGTGGGTTGGATGGTTCAGCCATCAGGGAATGTAATAAAGAAGATAGAAGAATGAGTTTACAAGAAAACTCAGAAACCTCACCGGATTTTCAGACAAGTTTATCGGAGAAGACGAAGGAAGCACTCTTTCTCTAGCCGGAAAATTTTTGAAAGTTTGAACAAGTGAGAGGAAACCACAAACGGTTTCCCCTTATATACCCATCGCAATTAATGCGATGCAGTAACCGACTCATCACGTTCAAGAACGGCAAATTACGCGACGCCACGTGTTCAGCGGCGGTTCCGCGGACGGTTACCACGCGCGCGTGGCCATCTACGCGCCTGACAAAAGAGACTTTTACACTCCTTGCTATAGTGCATTTATGACCTCGGGCAGTGCAAACGTCCTTTCATTTCAGCACATGACAGAATCCTATCAACTTTCACCAACTTACACGTGCGTTCAGCCACGTATGCTGCACAAAAGCGACAACATTATCCAAACATAAGCGGCATGCGGTTTCTCTGGTTTACCGCACCATAACCCATACCGCATGTCGTTTTTTACATACCCCTCAAAAAAGTCAAAAATAAATCTCTACAATATGTAAGGGGGTATAACCAATATCCGCACATACCTACGAGCACACGTGGAATATGCGGAGATGACACACACGAGCCCGTACAGGTGTGTCAAATACTCAGAACCAGCGTGGTTCTTTGGACTGCGAAAACCGCTTCTCAGGATGCGGCAAACCGCATTCCATGCAAGCTTCTTCAAGCTTCAAATCCCTCGTGTCCGTTTCACAACCACAGAGGGGACACAAACAGATTCTCCTTAGGATTAAGGACAAGTATGTTGAGCAACCGCACATCAGCAACCCTGACTCCTGATCCTTCAAGAACCACATGTAAGCTTCAAGCCCCTTAGAAGCGATTTCTTTGATGCAAACCGCTGATACCCACGAGTAGCTGCGGCAAAATACAAATACGCAGACGGTAGCTACGGAAGAGCCACGACTAAACCGCCACACGGTTGACCAAAGCTACTTCCAGGAAAATTACTTTCCAACTAAGCGTGAAGGAAAGTGGTTACAGAATGAATGCGGACGAGTTTCACCCAGATCCCCAAGTATCTAAGGTGATCTCCTTCCGCAAGACTACTTCAAGGAAAACTACTTTCCACCAAAGCGTAAAGGAAAGTAGCTAAGGAACAGCGGTAACAAGTCTCCTTATGACTGTTTTCCCACCTATGGACCGCATAGAATAAACAATGGTGGGCACTACCATGCCCATGACAATGTTTATTTGCCCATAGTCCAGATTCACATTGTTCGACCAAACACGGCCAACAATGATGCAAGTACCCCACGTAGCTCGACCACACATGGCCAACAATGTGCAGCAACGAAGTAACCGCAAAGGACGTGCAGTTACTTGAGAGCTAAGCCGCAAAAGACGTGCGGTTACTTGAGAGTTAAACTGGAAGAACACGAACACCCCACAAAGAAGGGATCATCGTTGAATGTCCAGTTGATGAACATAGAGCTTGAGCAAAGCACTTACAGCATTACCTAAGCTGACGCAGAGGTTACAACTAAAGTTGCGGTAACGGACTTCTCCCGTCACCATCTCAAAGGTTGGTTCGAAGCCTGCTAACATCTTCAGTCACCATCTCAAAGATTGGTTCGAAACACCAACAGGTGGCTGATGACATCAGAAAAAGGTAGACCATATTACCGGATCAAATCCTTGGCTGAGAATTCCGCATCGGACGGAACTTGCTCACCGGTACGGAAGAGACGTCACCGGACCTGCAGCTTAATTTACTGAAAGTAGGAGCCATCTGCATCATATTCTACCTTCTAGACACCATAGTCCAGTATCCCTCCCACATGCAACTTGCATAAGGAAGGAACACTAGACTGGGGGGACTTGAAGGGGTATGGTCCCAGATCTCGATTCAGCACGACCACGAGTGACCATTACCCTTATCAAAAACCCCCACCAGCAAGAACTTATCTATGTCCGGGCGGGCACGCGCGAACACAACGGTTGAAACCAATCTGTCCATTGATGAGAAGACTTACCTTAAGTACGAGAACAAATGTTACGCCTAGCGATGCGGCCTGGCACCGTATCCTATGGACATTTTCGTCACGACAAGGGATCTGGACAACAGTAACAGTCACCAAGCGGCGATGCGGCACGGCACCGCATCCCGCATCCATCTTGGCCAGAACAAGAACGCGGGAACAACATCAGTTACCACAAGCAGCAATGCGGTCCGGCATCCCATCCTGCCCACAAGGCAAGTGGGTCTGACACCACAGTGCAAGTGGCGCTGAGAACAGTCACTTGTCAGCCCACATGTATGCAACAGCCTGACACCACAGCAGAACGTGGCATCACCACCATAATCGACAGGCCTGACACACCTACAGGAGGCTGTGCGATGTCAGGCTAGCTACTCAACTACCCTCCTTCACTCCTCGGCTATAAATACCCATCCCAAACAAGGTTTGAGGTATCTCTTCACAACTCTCTCACTACTACTACTATCACTCTTTGCTTCCCAAGCAAACTACTGATTCTCAAGCCGGAGAGTGGTAACAAGGAGCACCCCCACCCCATTCTCCTTGTTACGAGTCACGGTTTGTTTCCTTGTGCAGGAGATCAACCAGCGGACGATCCATCCAGCGATCCTCGGAGAGAAGGGATTAACCCTACTTGACGAGACCAGTGTGTTAACCCTGCCCGGTTAACCATTGTTTCATCAGGTGATGAGGTGTTCAAACGATGGTTTCGAATGCCAGGAGAACTATTTCTAGATATAGTTAGTGATATGGAGAGGAACTTTTATCGGCGGTACGTCAAATAGGATATGAGAATGTTCTTGACACGTATGATGAGTACTTGAATATGTATGAAAGAATCTCACGCAAAAGTCTACATTACTTTTGAACGTTGTTATTTGGTTCAATGGTTGTATGGTAATGAACATTTGCGTAGACCAAGTTCCAACGACACCAGCTTTTGTGTGCCGCACATGAAACCAAACATGGATTTTTGGGAATGCTAGGTAGCAATGATTGTACACAATGGGCTTGTAGGAATGCCCAATGACATGGCAACGTCAATACATGATAGGCGATCACGAGAATTATGCTTGAAGCAGGAGCCTCTTAAAATTTATGATTTTGGCAATTATTCTTTAGTGTGGCCGGTTTCAACTTTCAACAACTACCTCATTGTCCTCCCAACAAGATTGGACATAGATCTTCACAAAAGTGTCCATTTGTGGTAATCAAATTACAATACAAGGGTGGGAGTTATCTTTATTATGGGATATACCCCAGGTTGGAAACTTTTGTGAAATCATTTGCTTATTTACAAATAAATGGAAAGGTTCAAGCTAGCTTAAGAAGTGGCAAGAAAGGACATGGAACAAGCTTTTGGTGTCCTAAAAGCTCGGTGGGCTATAGTTAGACTCCTTGCGCGGTCAATGCTTCTGTCCAAAAGTATAAATATAATGTATGCTTTCATTACATTACATAATATGATTTTGAAAGAGGAAGGTGTAACGATATGCTGTGAACATGAAACTGGTTTTCTAACTGAAGAAGAAGTAAATGATGATATTTTAATGGCATTGTGTTGCCTAGAAACTCACAACACCATTCGATTTGATCTTGTGGAACATATTGCAAAGACCAACATACCCAATGTAGATGGTGTCGAATACCCAAATCCCAGCTGACGTTAAATGGGTCTTCGCTGACGTCAAGATATCCCGCTCTTTGAAGCTACAAAAGAATAAACCGTTAGCCTCGTCACGGGGGACCCCAGGAGGGGGATCCGTGACCAAGCTCCGGCGTGAGAGTAAGTAAACTTGCCGGAAAGTGAGAGGAGCTTCTCCCGATGAGCAGAATCACCGGAAGGTTTCCTCTTTGGTGTGAATCTAATAAATACGTGTGTGGGTATTAAATGTAAAGGAACATTGGTCGGAATTAATGAGAGGATATTAAATGAGAGAGTAGTAAATGAGATGTTCCCGGAGATGATACCTGCCTTTGTTCTTTCCTGCCTGCTCTTATATAACAGCTGGTCCTTATCTCACTAGATATCTCCCACATATGATCTAACGGTTTTTGGGGGCTCTCGGGGGATGCAGACACGTGTCTGATCCCCAACGGTGAGATGTTCACCCTAATTAAGGCTCCAGCCGGAGAAGTACCTTGTTTCAGACGAGATCCCATTCTTATCGAACATTAAATGAAGCCTGTTATCTCTGCTAGCTGTTTTCCCGCCCGTTACAAAAGGAGAGAAACCTTAATGGACATGGCAACTCTATTTTGTGGACTTTCGTACAATTGGGCCCTCGTGAGGATAGTCTAAAGCGGGTAAAGTGGGCTTTCCCACTGGCCCGTTGTCAAGTCATCTTTAGTCCCTGGTTCTGAGACCCGAGGCTCATGATCCGGGGCTGAATCATAATTATTTAAAAAGAAGGCTCACTTTTTTGGACTTCGGATATGGGCCCACCCCTGATTTGTCATCATTGGCTATCTTCTCGGGCCATTACTTCTCTGTATATCGACGGCGGGAACTAACACCCTAGAGACACGTGCGTCTCTTTTAAATTTTGAAGGGACAAGTGATGGGATGGTTACTGTGCGGCAGTTACCCTCTTTAAATACCAGGTTTCTTCCCGAGTTCCTTGTCTAATTCCTCTGGTTCTTCTCCGTAGCGATTTCTTTCAATCATCGTTCTTCAATCATGAGCCGCTCCGGCCGTTCGATGATAAAATCAGTTCTGACCGCAAAGGATTTGAGGTCCTTTGTTGAAACGTACAACATTTCTGAATAGTTTTCTCCGTCTTTGCCGGGTCCGAATGATCCGGCGGTGTTCACGCCGGATGTGATCCCTCTTTATACCCTGGCTTTTTCTTCTTGTGGGGTTCGATATCCTCTTTCTTCTTTTAAGATCGATCTGCTTCGTCATTTTGGGGTGCACTTTTCCCAGTTGCACCCCTTGGGATGGATGAGGGTGGTACATTTCGAGCTGTCTTGTGACGCCATTTCTGGTGAACCTTCCGTTCCCTTATTCTGTATGTTTTACAAGCTGATCTCCGACGGGGATTGGTACACCTTTGCTAAGAGACAGAACAATGTGTCAAAACCCTGCTATTCTTTCATGCCGACCTCCACTTACCCGAAGGACTAGAAAAGCAGGTTCATCTTTGTTTCTGCCGATATGATGTCGGAATCTCCTTTGCCTAGGGATGTTAATACCCCTATCGAAGATGCTATCCCTACCTTGTCGGCGAACGAGACTGTTCAGTGGAAACGTATGCACGAGCATCCTACCAGGGATTTTACTTTCTTCGAAGGGATTTTGGCCATGGGGGGTTGAGCCCCTCCTATCCCGTTCGTCCCAAGGCTTTCTTCGGTAAAAAAGGTATTTTTTCGTCTAGGGCTTGTATTTGTTTGCCTTTGTCTTTTTGCATCTTCGTAGTCATCTTTAGTACCTTTCTTCTGCAGAGTTGACCTTGTGGGGACTGCTCCAGGGAGATTCCAAGGATGTGCGGTTTGTGGTTGATGGTGAAGTTGTTCCGGGTTTGAGCAGGAGTGGAGTGGTGTCGGCTACCGGGGGGTCCGCCCAAGCTGGGGGTTCCACTGTTGTGGGTGATGATGAGGGGAACCCTTCTGATGAGGAGGAAAGTTCTCCTGACCTTCCCCTTGTTCAACATTCTGATCAACATGCTGATGAAGATGTGGAAATTTGTCTGGTTCGTAAGAGAAAATCTGTGAGTCCTCAGCCAGCCCCTGCTCCCTGTGACATTCGTCAAAGACTTCGGAGTGCCAGTGGTCAGAAGCCTCCCCCTTCGTCGAAAGTTGTCTCTGACCTTCCTCCTGCTGGGGTTAAAGGCTCTTTGTCTAAACACTTGAGGTCTTCAAGCCTTATGAGTGCCCCTCTGCTGGTGAGCCCTTTCTTTTTTGTTTACTCTGTCTTATCTCTGTTTGATTTCTAATGCTTCTCTTGTTGCAGGGGAGTTCTGGTGACCCCATAGAGATTACAACTGGTCCCTCATCTTCCCGCGTACGGGACAAGACTCCGGAATTAGGTTTGGCCTATTTTACCTCAGCCTCTGAGCGTTCTCCTCTTCGTGCCACGGGGACCAGTAAGCCTTCTGAACCTGAGGGTTTTGTCCCTCGGTCTCCCTTGGCCTCTCTGTTTGCTGATGCTGTCCCCTTTACCTACTTCCCTAAATGGAAGGTAACTCAGTCCTCGGTGATAGGGACTCCCAAAGCTGCCAGGGACTTCCTGAGTCATGCCGTCCCTCCTTCCCATAAATTCGTAAATTCCGCTTTGAGGGACGATCTTTTCGAAGATCAATATAGTGTGTCTCTTTATGAGAGCTTTTTTAGGGGGGCTGGTATGTTGCAGAGGGTTGATGACCTGAGGAGGACGAATGAAGGACTCAAGGCTGAGCTTAAGGCTTCCCAATCTGTTGCTGCTGGTCTTAGGTGCCAGGTAGTTGAAGCTGAGAGGAAGCTGCAGGAAGAGAAGGTATATAGTCCTTCCTTCCCCCCCCCCCTCTTTTTTTTTTATAAACTGACCTTTTGTTCAGAGGGCTGGAGCTGTGCTGGGGAAGAAGGAACGGGCCTGGGAGCAGGAGATGGCGGTGCTGATGGAGGAGAAAGAAGAGTTGGCTGTGGAGCTGAAGCATTTAAAGGAAGTTGGCTCCGTTTCCCAGGAGCAACTCAACACCATGTATGCAGACTATGGAATTACTTCTGACGACAATCAGCGATTGGCAAGGGAAAAGCATTGGCTAATTACTGAAGGTTTTGGAGCCTTCCTTGCTGCTGTTGCTCAGTCAGAGGATTTCAAGAGCGGCCTGGAGGAGGTGTACAGGGCATACAGGGATGTTGGGTACCAGTCAGGATTGAAGGATGGCTATAAGTACTCCGCTCAAGGCTTGGACAGAAAGGAGACTCCTTTTTATAATTCCAAGGCAAAGAAGAGGTTGTCCAAGCTGAATGATGAGTTTGGGCGTAAAACCCCGGCCATCCTTGAGAAAATCCTGGAGCATCCCCTGATATCCATCGATGAGTTAAAGGCCCTGTTCTCCTCTGCCGGCCCTTCGTCTCCACCATCTCTATCCGGGGGTGATCCCCAGTGAATTTCAAACATTTAAACATTTCGATATGGTTGTAATATGGACAACTTGACCTGCCCTAGGATACTTTTGAATTTTGTTTGACTGCTTGGGAGGAGGTCCTTCGTGTCGGGGGCCTCCTTAGTATCTAATCATGTAGCTTGTGACTGTGTATTGCTTCCTTGTTTTTTGCTTGTTTCTTGTTGTGGCTGTTTGTTTTGCAGGGACTTTTACCGAGGGTCAGCTCGGTGCTTCCCTGGAGACTTTTAGACTTGTTTAGCGAGGAGCTATATCTTTGTCTCGTTTTGCTACATTTGTTATTTTGTGTGTCGTTTATTCCTGCCACGGTTATTGAGGCCTTTCTTTGTGTATGTTCTTTGTATAAATAAAGAGAACTTCCTTTTGTAGTTTTGTTTACGGAAGCGTGTTGTATTTTTTGTTTGTTTGTTAAACCATGATTGTCTGTTCGAGGCCAATCAATGGACAAGTTTATAATGTGGCATTATGTTTTTGACTTGTTCTGTCCGTTTTCTTTGGGTTAGCTAGACCCTTAATTGCCCCACAGCCGGGCTTTTGGCATGTTTGAGATGCCTTATACACGTGTGTTTGCCTGTTAACTAGGTTTAACGGTGTTCCTGGGCACGTCTGCTCAGGTGTAATACCCATTGTTTTGTCAAAAGGGGACATGTTGACTGTCCGTTACTTCTTAGGGATTTATACTTCCCGTCATAAATTGTTACAAAGGATCTGTCTTTGGGGGAACCCCAGATTAACAGTTAACTACTACAAAAGTGGCTCTTGGCCGTTTTCCTTAGGGGTGGACCCCTTACACGTAATACTTCCTAAGCTTCATGAGATTCCAGGTCATGGGGATCTCCTTACCTTCGAGTGTTTCCAATTTGCAAGTTCCTTTGCCGTTCGCCCATATGACCCGGTAGGGCCCCTCCCAGTTGGGGCCTAGCTTTCCGGTACTTTCCTGCAGGCTGGCTTCATTTGCTCTTAGGACTAGCTCTCCGGGGACGAGGTTGAGCTTTTTCATCCTGGCGTTGTAATAACTTTCTAGTTGTCTTTTGTATTTGGCCTCTCTGACTGCTGTTATTTCTCTTCTTTCTTCCAAGAGATTCAAGTTTGTCCTGAGGTCTTGCTCATTGTCCTCCTCCCGGAGCCTCATTCGGGCAGTTGGGGATCCTATCTCTGCTGGGATAACAGCTTCCGTCCCGTAGGTTAGGCTGAAAGGAGTCTCCCCATTACAACCTTTAGGAGTTGTTCTGTATGCCCATAACACGAATGGTAATTCTTCCAGCCATCCCTTTTGCTTCCTCCCAAGTCTTCCCTTCATTCCCTTGATGACGCTTTGGTTAGCTCTCTCTACCAATCCATTACTTTGGGCGTGGGTGATGGAAGTGAACACTTGTTGAATGTGCATCTGTTCGCACCATGGTTTAAAAGGTCTTCTAGCAAATTGGACGCCATTATCACTTACCAGCTCCTTTGGGAACCCATACCTGCAGATGATGTTGTCTAATACGAATCGCCGCATCTGTTCTCCAGTAATCTTGGCCAGGGGCTTCGCTTCGATCCACTTGGTGAAATAGTCAATAGCCACCACTACATATTTGACCCCTCTCGGGCCCTCCGGGAATGGCCCAATTATGTCGATAGCCCATTTTTGGAATGGCCAAGACGTCGAGACCGGTATCATGGGGTGTTTGTGTCGGTGGGTCATTGGTGCATGCACTTGGCAGTTATCACATTTCTTGTTTTCCTCGGATGTTGTTTCGTACATTCGTGGCCAGTAAAACCCTGCATTCATTGCCTTCATCACTATCGTCCTTGGGCCCGAATGCATTCCGCAAATCCCCTCATGCATCTCCCTAACCACATATTCAGCTTCTTCCATATCGACACACTTCAAGGATGGGCCCAGATATGATCTTCGATATAACTCCCCATCAATCAGCTCGTATTGCAGGGCTTTGACCCTTATCTTTCTGGCTGTCCATTCCCCCTCGGGTAGAACTCCATCCCTGAGGAACCTGATAATCGGTGTCATCCATGTTTCCTGAGTACTCTCAACTGTAGCTACCTCCTTCGTGTTAAGGGAAGGAGATGTCAGGACCTCCACCTTAACTTCTTTCACGAGGTGGTCAAACGCCACCGAGGCCAGTTTACTGAGGGCATCAGATTTTCTGTTTCTTCCTCGGGGGATGTACTCCAGTCTGAAAGTTTTGAATGCCTTGGTCATTTCTTTCACTTTCGCCACATACTGGGCCATGATGCTGTCTTTGGCTTCATACTCTCCTTGGTACTGTTTTACTACCAGTTGTGAATCGGTGCTAGCCTCCACGTGCCTTGCTTTCATTTTCTGTGCCAGCCTCATTCCCGCCAAGAGGGCCTCATACTCGGCAGTGTTGTTGGTGTTTTCAAAGTCCAGCCTCACGGCGTAGGTCAGCTCAATCCCCTCGGGGCTTATCAGTGTGATGCCTGCCCCACTCCCTTCTTCACTAGAGGCCCCGTCGGTGAGTAGTCTCCACACAGCCTTGTCCTCCTTTTCTTTTTCTTCTTTCTCCAAGGCTTCCCATTTTAAAAGCTCCTTCTCTTCGTCCTCGGGTACCTCTGCTAAAAAGTCGGCCAGTATCTGCCCCTTCATGGCCATTCTGGGCTTAAACTCCAGAGAGTGTTCCCCTAGCTCCACAACCCACTTAGCCAACCGTCCCGGCAGCTCCGGTCTCCTGAGTACCTTTTGAAGGGGTTGGTCAGTCATCAGGGTAATCTTGTGCCCTTGGAAGTACCTCCTAAGCCTTCGTGATGCGAAGACTAGGGCCAATGCTAGTTTCTCTAGAGGCATGTAGCGTTCTTCGGGACCTTTAAGTGTTCTGCTGATGAAATATATGGGGACCTGCTTCCCTTCCCGTTCTACCATCATGACCGCACTCATGGTCGTCTTTGAGGCGGACAGGTATAGGAGCAGCGGCTCCCCGGGTACTGGGGTGGCCAACGTTGGGAGCTTGCAGATGTAAGCTTTCATTTCCTGGAATGCAGCCTCAGCCTCTGTGGTCCATTTAAACTTGCTTGTCTGGAGGCAGTCTTTCAATACTTTCATGAAGGGAAGGGTCCTGTCGGCTACCTTTGATAAGAAACGGTTCAACGCTATTAGTCTCCCGTTTAGCTGCTGAATGTCCTTCAGGGACCTGGGAGATCGCATCTCAGCCACCGCTTGGGTTTTCTCCGGGTTTGCTTTGATCCCTCCTTTGGTAACCACTACTCCCAGGAAACTCCCCTCCTCTACTCCAAAATAGCACTTCCCAGGGTTTAACTTCATGTTCACATCTTGCATAGTGTTGAGAGTCTCGGCTATATCGTCTATCATAGCCATCTCTGTCAAACTTTTGATAACAATGTCATCAACATATACCTCCAGATTCTTTCCTCGTTGCTCCCTGAAGAGGGTGTTCATGAACCTTTGGTATGTGGCTCCAGCATTTTTGAGGCCGAAGGGCATTTTGGTATAACAAAATGTCCCTTCGTCTGTGATGAAGGCAGTTTTTTCCTCGTCCTCTATTGACATTTGAATTTGATGGTATCCTTTGTAGGCATCCAGGAAGCATTTCAGGGGGTACTGAGATAGAGAGTCTACCTGGACGTCTATTTCCGGGAGGGGGTAACAGTCCTTAGGACATGCTTTGTTCAGGTCTTGGAAGTCTATGCACATCCTCCACCCCCCGTCTTTCTTTTGAACCATAACTGGATTGGCGATCCAAGACGGATACTTCACCTCCCTAACTATCCCTGCCCTGAGCAGTTTTCTAGTTTCCTCACAAGCAGCCCGTCTCTTGTTGGGTCCCATGCTTCGTTTTTTCCGTTTTACCGGTTTTGCCCATGTGTAAGTGTTTAGCCGGTGCTCGGTCAGGCTCCTGGGGACTCCTGTCATGTCCCCATGTTGAAATGCAAACACATCTATGTTGTGGAGAAGCAACTCCTTCAGGGCACTCTTGCATTTGTCACTTAGGCGGCTTCCCATTTTGACCGTTTGTTCTGGGAACCTGTCGTTAAGGACCCACTCTTCTACCTCCTTCTTCTGGGGTTTTTCAGGTGCCTCCTCTTTGGACACGGAAGAGATCACCTCATAAGCAGATTTAACCCATGCTAGGCCCTTCGGTGTCTGAAATACTAAAGCTCCGTGGGGGGTGGATGCCTGTGCCTGTAAGTCTCCAATTCCAGGTCTTCCTAAGATCGCGTTGTACTTTGAGGGTGCCCGGACCACTGTGAAGGTCAGATTTATCGTTCGGACCCGGTCCCCTACCCCAACTGTGAATGGGAGCCTGATCTTTCCCAAGGGGTGTGATATGCTGTTATTGAATCCCACCAAGGGGATGGAATCTTCTTCCAACCGATCTCTTACATCCCTGTCGAATCTAAGGAAACAATGCTCGTATATCACCTCGACACCGGACCCTCCGTCCACATGTATTCGAGACACCTTATGGCCAGCTATGATGGCCGAGATGTTTAGGGGAAGTCGTTGCACTTCACTTTCTTCCAGGTATGGCATGAGGATGGGAGCTTTCATGCAGTTCGGGGAGCCCAGGATCCTGGCTTTTACACTACGGGTGGTATCGAATTCATTCCTCCTTCTAATCATATCAACATCTGCCCTCCCAGGCTCCCTTACATCTCCTCCCTTGTGGTCCCCTCCCCCTTCCTTAATTTCCTTGACCAAGTGGGCCAGCCTTCCCGTCTTTACTGCAGCCTCTATTTCTCTTTTTAAATACATGCAGTCATCGGTTTTATGCCCAAAACCTTTGTGGAATTCACAATATTCGTTTGGTTGTGCTTTCGGCCCAGACTTTATGGGTGGTGGCCTTGGGAAGGAGTTTGTTACCCTCTCAGTGGCCAGTATCTCGCTTGGGGTTTTGGTGAGAGGGGTGAAATGGTCAGAATAAGGAGGGGGACCCCTCCCCCGAGGTCTGTAAGGGGAGTAAGAGGGCCTTGCTCTGTCATGCAACATTCTATCAAAAGTGGGTTTTCTAGAGTAGGGTGTACCTTTGTCAGGAGGCTTTGTGACTGGGGCGATCCTCCGGGGTGTGACGTCCGTTTCCTTGGCTTTGCTGACCGTATCCTTCCCTCTAACAAAGGCTCTGACCCTGTCCATAAGGTTGTCAAATGAGTGGGGAAACTCCTCCCCCAGTTTCTCACACAGCTGGGCATGTTTTAGCCCGTTTATGAAACTGCTAATCTTCATGACCTCCGGGACATCTTTGATGTTCATGCTCTCCTTGACGAATCTCTCCATGTACTGATCTATCCGCTCATTGTCCCTTTGTCTTATGTGGAGGATCTCGTTTGGATTCTTGACCACCTTTCTCTGTTGACCAAAGTTCCTGAGGAACTTCTCGCTTAACTCTTCATAACTGTCGATTCCCCCCGGGGGGAAGGCTGTCAAACCAAAGCCGGGCCCCCTCCGTTAAGGTCTGCACAAACATGTGGCACCAAACCGGCATGGGCCACCGTCCCAGTTGGCCTGCCCCCTGAAAGCATGGAGATGATCTTCAGGATCTCTTGTCCCATCATATCGGTCAAAGTTTGGGGGTAGCTTTGTCTTAGGGGGCATTGGTGCTTCTGCTATCCTCCGGGTAAATTTTGAGACCTCAGCTAAGTCCCTTGGAAGGTAGGGTTGATCCAGGCCGTCGTTGCTTGGTTTTTCCTTTTCCTTTTCTTTTCCTTCTGGTTTCCTTCCAGTAATGAGATCCTCCCTTTCTTCCGAGGACATTTGTCTAAGGGTTGTCAGGAATGTTTCCAGTGGGTCGCTCCCACTGCCCTTGTTCTGAGGGGTCTGCCTTCTCTTGATTAGAGGGTGTATCGAACGACAACTTAGCCCTGATACTATCGAGCTTCTCTTGTCTTTCTAGGTCCTTGAGACACTTTCTCAGTTTTTCTCTGTGCATGGCCACAAAATCCGGTGTGATGGTTTCCTCTTTTTCCAACAACTCCGTCTGATTCTCATTCTCTTCCTCGTTGGTTATATCTTCCACCGTGACCTTGTCATGATCATTATGTACCGTTTGAATGACCTGTGAACCGGGTGTAGTGTCCATGCTGCTTTTCCTAAAACGAGTTATCTATGACGTCGGAGTTCAGTGTGGAGACACCGGTTGAGCTGATGTCCCACGGATGGCGCCAATGTCGAATACCCAAATCCCAGCTGATGTTAAATGGGTCTTCGCTGACGTCAAGATATCCCGCTCTTTGAAGCTACAAAAGAATAAACCATTAGCCTCGTCACGGGGGACCCCGGGAGGGGGATCCGTGACCAAGCTCCGGCGTGAGAGTAAGTAAACTTGCCGGAAAGTGAGAGGAGCTTCTCCCGATGAGCAGAATCACCGGAAGGTTTCCTCTTTGGTGTGAATCTAATAAATACGTGTGTGGGTATTAAATGTAAAGGAACATTGGTCGGAATTAATGAGAGGATATTAAATGAGAGAGTAGTAAATGAGATGTTCCCGGAGATGATACCTGCCTTTGTTCTTTCCTGCCTGCTCTTATATAACAGCCGGTCCTTATCTCACTAGATATCTCCCACATATGATCTAACGGTTTTTGGGGGCTCTCGGGGGATGCAGACACGTGTCTGATCCCCAACGGTGAGATGTTCACCCTAATTAACGCTCCAGCCGGAGAAGTACCTTGTTTCAGACGAGATCCCATTCTTATCGAACATTAAATGAAGCCTGTTATCTCTGCTAGCTGTTTTCCCGCCCGTTACAAAAGAAGAGAAACCTTAATGGACAAGGCAACTCTATTTTGTGGGCTTTCGTACAATTGGGCCCTCGTGAGGATAGTCTAAAGCGGGTAAAGTGGGCTTTCCCATTGGCCCGTTGTCAGATGGCTAGTAGTATTCGTTTTATTTTCATGTTTTTTTATCGAGTCTTGTATTAATATTTATTAACAGAATTATTTTTTATTTCATATTTTTTATATTAGTTTCTATATTTATTATATTAAGTTATTGGTTTTTATCTATTTGTATTCCATGGTTTAGATCGGTTCTTATTTATTTAGCAAGTGGAAAAATGATTACCCGTTGGCCATATATGTGGTGGGTCTTTAAAGTATGCTGCCGCTAAAAGAAGCCGACAACCGAGTAGTAACAAATTCTGGATTTTAGAAAAATTTGATAGCCACTTTACTAAATACGAACACTTTCATGCTTACAAAGTTAAAAGTTTTTTTAACGGGAAATTTGGACCACTAACAAGCCATTGGTCGTGTCATCAATGGAACCAACCTATTATATCTATCTACACTAGGCAATAATACATATAGGAAAAACCCCTTTTGAGATCGAACTCAGAAACTAATAGTTCTACGCTTTATCACACCTCTAAAATACCAATAGGCTATAATGTCATGGGCTACAAACTTAAAATTGACATTGGTGATTAGACCATGTGTAGTGGTACTAGGGCTGTTCATAAAGTTCGCGACTCGTAGCTCCCTCGAAAGAAGCTCGAGAAAAACTAGCTAAAAAAACTCAATTTGAGATGACGTGAACCAAGCTGGCTCATTTTGTAACCAAGCCCAGCTCGAGCTAAGCTCGGCTCGTTTAACTCCGCCGTAAAGCTCAAGCCAAGTTTAACCGCCTGAATTAATTTCGAGCTTGAGCTCGACCCCACCCTGGCTCGACTCGGCTCGACTCGTGCTTATTTTTTTTTTTATTACTATAGTTATTGTTAGCATATTTTGTTTTTTAATTATAACTTTTAAAAAACGGTATTTTATAAAATGTTGAATATGCTGTTGCGACGTGCTTATTTTTATATACGTCTTGATATACATTTTTTTCTTTATAAAACCAAGTTGTTAGTGTTAATGTACAAGTAATTTTTATCTATGTCTTGATAGATTTTTTTTAAAACCGAGTTGTAAGTAGCAATGTACAAATAATCGAAACACAAATGTACATGTTATCAAAGCTACCTCATATTTCGTTATTCTAATAATATAATGTACTGATTTATAAAATTCCTAATATTCCGTTGCGAGTGGGTCAAAAAATATTGATTTTTTTTTGTTCTTTACCATGAAGAATGGAACCTATACCATCCAAACAACTTTGGTACCGGTACCAATATTCGTTTTTATGGTTTCCGACATAAATTTTGTTGAAATTGAAGTTGTATTCGCAATAGCGTATCTTTTTGGTATCGTAAACTATAGCAAGTGAAGACATGGTACCAGTACCATGATGACTATAAACTTATAAGGTCCGAACAATATTGGTTCCATCACTGCTATTTGTTTTTTATCTCTTTAATTGCTATACCTAGTACCAGTATCTTACTAAAATTATATTAAATTGTTACTGACTTAATTCTCACCACACCTGAAATAATTCCTCTGGTAGGTAAATTATATGAAACTAGTTGATGCCCCGCCTGCGTTGCGGGACGTTAGGCCAAATATTTCTCAAACAATTAAAAAAACAATACCATAGTTTTGCTAGAAAAAAAACTAAATCGATGGCAAGACCGTAATTTGAGGTCGGGGCAAAACTGTAATTTGTCTGGACTAATGAGCGAGTGTTAGGCAGCCGCTTGGCACGAAAAAATATTAAATCGAGTTAACCAATTAAAACAAAACACTTCTATAGTTTTGCTAAAAAAACTAAAACAATGACAATACTGTAATTTTGAACTGGGGGAAAATTGTAATTTTTGGCTGGGCTAAAATCGTAATTTATCAAAAGCTAAAGCGGTGTCGATACTGTTATATTTTAACCAGGGGCAAAATCGTAACTTTGAACAGGGAGCAAATTCATAATTTTTAACTGGGGTAAAATCGTATCATACACAGGCCAGTGGGGATTTAAAAAAAATAACTAAAACGATGGCAATTCTGTAATTTTTAACTGGGGCAAAATTGTATTTTTTGGCTAAGGTAAAATCATAATTTGCCAAAAGCTAAAGCGATGACAAAACTGTATTTTTTAACAAGGGCAACATCGTAATTTTGATCAGAGGGCAAATAGCAAAAAAAAAAAAAAAAAAAAAAAGAAAGGCTCAACCGCCTTTTTCCACCGGTGGAATCCAAGAACTATTGCCGCCACCCATTGTTTTTGTAGATATTGAAAATGAAAATGCTGACTTTCAAAAAAAAAAAAAGAAAGTAATATTTTTAAAAGTACTTAGTTCATTCACTTAAAATGACTTGCTTTTTAACTTTACCAATTAAAGTATTAAAATAAAATAAATACATATTATCATCAACTAAAAAGTCAAAATTGAGTCTTACTTTAACAGATATTTCTACATTTTTTTATATTTTTTATAATATCCAACAATTACAAGAATGATTCCCTTTTCATCTGCCGTGTTTCACGATTACTTGTTTAGCTAAAAAACGCTTAAAAACATGTCAAGTCGTATGTCACATTAGAAAAAACTCATTATTTAAGACATTCAAAACTCACCCAATAAAAAAAACTTAAAAACATCTTAAAATATTATCACATCATCAATACCTTTTTTTTTTAATTTTATAACCACTTCTCTCTTTCTATATATATTTTATAAGTTAAAAGTATAATCCCCCCCCCCCCCCCCCTATCCATTTTTTCTAGTTTTTAGCCAAAAACTAAATAAAAAAACAAAGACTAAAAACGAGTTTCATAACAGGGAAAAATGAATGACGTGGAAAAACAAAAAAACCATTTTTTCTAGTTTTTATCCAAAAACTACATAAAAAACAAAGACTAAAAACGAGTTTCATGATAGGGAAAAATGAATGACGTGGAAAAAAAAATGGATGCAAAAAATACCTTGTTGGTCATGCTCTAACAAAACAGATAACTAGAAGGGATATTGGATTTAAATAATCTCAATTTTTACCAATTGTTCGATAGCACTCCTAACTGTCGATTTGTGTCACACCACTCTTAACTTTCAACTTATTGGCCGATAGTACTCCAAAACTAACCCAACACTAATCCAGTTTGCTGACGCCAGCTGCCACATCAGCAAACTAGTGCCAAATTAGCTGCTACATCATCAAAAAGTCACGCCAGCTGCCACATCATCAAAAAAAACCAAGTTAGATGACACGTCTGTCACACCCCAACCGATGACGGAAACATCGGGGTATGGCACTGAGCGAAACAGATTGTCCAGAAGTTTCCATAACAATTATCATTACCAATTAATTTAAAGTAACATGTCTCATACCATGTCTTAAAAGATAAACAAATTATTACAGACAAAATCTAGGCAAATAGTTCTGTTCCGACAACTCAGATTTCATTTGTACAGACAACTATTTGTTGGCCTCTAAGACCTTATTCTAGTCTCGATTTCCTAGCAGATAAGCATCCTAAGCACCTGTCACATACGTTAAAGTAAAAGTCAATACACATAGTGTAAAGGTGAGCATACAAGTTTGATAATAGCATATAGAGTTCGAAAGCGTTACGCATAACCAGCACGTACACGGAGTGAAATGAGGCATGTTAGTTATCGACATAGACCTATCGATACCAATCACTACGGGTTGACTGCCCAAGGCAGTTCGTAATACATGATCACCACTGTAATCCATGCAAATAATTGTCCTTAATAACCCCCGCGTGAGCGGGTGCTGAGTCCAAGCTATAGTACTATCGTTGCTAAGGCAGGTAGACAACATTCCATGTGTAAACATAACAAACAAGCATTCATTAAGTCACGTATAACATGCGGTAACGGTTAGCGTTAAAAGTATTGCGTAGTGTGTTCGATGTGATTTAGAATAAGTAACGTATGTAACACCCAAAAGTGCGTGAAGCAAAAAGGGATTGAGTATACTCACAGCGATTGATGGATTGAAGGGAGCGCTAGAGGGTAGGGTTAGCCTGATCAGAATGATAGCAATACGATAAGCGACGCGTAAAACGATGCAAGGTGTAAGTGGCTCGGAGAGCAGTTCGGTCGGATGGAGATCCGATCGGACGGTCAGTCGTGCGGATGACAATCCGTTCGGATGGTTATCCAGTCGGACGGTAGTCCGGTCGGATGACGTAGTCCGGTCGGATGACTATTCGAGTGGATTGTTTCTTCCTATGAGAAGGATGTATTTGTGTATGATGGCTTGACCTTTGAAGTTTTCGTTGTAGCATTTTGAAAACATTGAAGTATCTCTACCTTTCAGGTCGGTCGGTCGGACGGTCGTCCGATCGGACGGCGACTCGAATGGTGAGGTTCCTCAGTGAGAACAAGTTCACAGCATAGCAGTCACTCGGTCGGATGTCCATCCGTCCGGGTGGCAACCCTGTTACTGAACATGTTGAAAATTGCTCAAGTGTTAAAGTCCAAATGTTTCATGATTCGGGTGGTTGTCCGTTCGGATGGTAGTCCGGTCGGACAACAACTCGTTCAACAACCAGACTTCAATCGTTGGAAAAATAGTTAAGTGTGGGACCCAAGGTGCAAGTCGTTCGGACAGCCGGTCGCTCGGATAGCTGTCCGTTCGGACAGCGGTCCGATCGGACGGCACTCCGTCCTGGTCGTCCCGTTCGTCTTACACTTGGTTGTTTTGATTGTTTGTCGTGTTATCGAGATGTGTTGATATCATGCTTACCAACAGAGTTCCATCCTAAGCTCTTGTGACCCGACTGAACAGGAATCACCCAAGTTCGGTCAGTCCGCCGGTTTAGGACAATAGTTCTTGGTTAACCCGAAATCGATAATCTCGTGGGTAGAATATGGATCTTGAACCAATACAACCACAAGAATGAGTAGTAAGTCGGCACGAGCTCCGATTCTAACGGTTTTAAGTGCATTGAGTGTAAAAGAGTTGAAAGAAAGTTGGAAAACCTTCTCTCAATCCTTTCCACCGTGAATATGCTTAGATCTATGAAAGATCTTTGTTCGTTTATGTGGAAATCGGTTAGATCCAAGTTGTTCTTGGTGGATTGAAGCCAAAACATGAAGTTCTTCAAGAACACATGATGACGTCATCCTAGAACACCTTGAATCTTGATGATTTCACGGTTAAAAGTTAAGATTTAAAAGATAGAAAGGTGTAGGAGTGCGTGTAGATCAAGGAAGTACAAGATTTAGGACGAGATCTTACCGAGATTGCGAGAAATCAGAGAAAAAGCGAGGAACACAAGCTGGTCGGACGTCACTTGCCAAAAGTGGAAAGAATAAAAGTGACATGGGGTATTTATAGGATACCCAAAGTGGAAAGGGGCGGGTCGGTCGGATGGCATCTCGCCCGGATGACAGTTCGGTCGGATGTCACCTCGTTCGGATGGCAACCCGGTCGGATGGCAATCCGGCCGGATGGCACTTGGTTCGAGTGTTTGGTGCGATGATTTTTGCTGTTTCGATTGCGATTGCGAGCGATTTGATGCGATAGAGTTTCCTAGTCAAATTACTTTTAGTCCCAACTACTCATATCTTGCACTGTCTCTTCTCCACCAATTATTATATCATTTCGATTTCGATTGAGTTCGATTGCGATTCGATTGATTACCACACATAACATAAATAAACATGCACAAGTAACACATAAGGCACACACACACGTATAACAATAACCAAAATGCGTATTCGAGTTGCGATTGCGATAGCGATAAAACGATTAAACACGCGATAAATAGCGATTACCATGTGATTATTAATAGATACTCCACATAATACAACTAAAGTGAAAATAAAATAGACTAATTACAAGTCAAAGAAGTCAAAACAGGAATTGAGCAAGGAGAGACAGATCGCAATTAGCAATCTTGTCTTCCTTTGACTTCAATCTTGACTTTGACATTGACTTCAGAAACACGGGGTGTTACAGCCTCCCCTAGTTGAGGGAATTTCGTCCCGAAATTAGTCCGAAGCCGTAACAAACAACTGCGGGTACTTCGCCTTCATGTTGCTTTCGAGTTCCCAAGTGAACTATGCGCCTCGTTTGCCTTCCCATCGGACTTTCACTATTGGAATGCGCGAGCGTCTGAGCTGCTTGGTTTGGCGATCCATGATTTCGACAGGCTTCTCCACGAAGTGTAGTGTTTCGTTTACTTGCAGGTCATCGAGAGGTACAATTAAATCATGCTCAGCCAGGCACTTTCGTAGGTTTGACACATGGAAAGTCCGGTGGACATTACTAAGTTCCTCCGGTAGTTCGAGTCTGTAGGAGACTTTTCCGATCCTTTCCAGAATCTTAAAAGGTCCAACATATCGAGGCGCTAGTTTCCCTTTCTTGCCGAATCTGACCACACCCTTCCAAGGTGAAACCTTTAGGAGTACGTAGTCGCCAACATCAAATTCAAGGGGCTTGCGTCGTCTATCGGCGTAACTTTTATGTCGACTTCGAGCTTTCAACAAGTTGTCTCGAATTTGGAGGACTTTATCAGTCGTTTCTTGCAATAGCTCAGGACCGGTTAGTTGCGAGTGACCGATCTCGTGCCACACAATAGGCGATCGACATCTTCTTCCGTATAAAGCCTCGAATGGTGCCATTTGAATGCTGGAATGATAACTGTTGTTATACGAGAATTCGACTAACGGCATGTATGTATCCCAATTATACGAGAATTTCTATTTACATTATCTTATCATCTTTTAGTTATGACCCAAAACCAGAGTCTTTTAACTTTCCATCCGAGTTCCCGTTTCTCGGTCTACGCATGTATATAATTCTTACCCATCAACCGGGTGTTTTACCGAAGTCGTTATTATTGCAACCCTCCCGGTATGCATTAAGACCTCGTTTCATTTTTATATTCCGACTTTGTCCTCGAGTTTGACGTTTTACAAAAACGACCCGTTTAGATACATATTCGCATTTTCCGGGTTCGAGTGTAAGTACACTACCTCCCAATGCATATCTTGATCATTCTACATGTTTATATTCTTCGGGTTCGAGTGTAAGTACACCCCCTCCCAATACATGTCTACATCATTTTACATGTTTGCATTTTCCGGGTTCGAGTGTAAGTACACCCCCTCCCAGTGCATATCTTAATCGTTTTACATGTTTGCATTCTCCGGGTTCGAGTGTAAGTACACCCCCTCCCAATGCGTACCTTAATCATTTTACATGTTTACATTCTCCGGGTTCGAGTGTAAGTACACCCCCTCCCAATGCGTACCTTAATCATTTTACATGTTTCTTTGTCCCTTCTCTCGGGCTCATTATCCTAATATAATACGCTTCCGTCACTCGGCTGTGCGTTTACATTATGATCAAATATTTTGCTTATCTGATTCATTTGGGAACTTTTTAATTTGTCCCACTCACCCCGTCCTTACTACATCGTGTGTAAGCGTGTCCATCATAAAAAGTTCATGGTATCATGTGTTCACTATTTACTTGGCCAGAGTAGGCGATCAACACATGACATACATGACCCTTTTATAACTTTCACATCACGCCCCATGTAAGTAACACCTCTATTTATTTTTCTTGGAAACAATATCCCGGATAGATTTTTCTATCCGGGTTTTTCCAAGTTTTTAATCTACATATGCAACTTTCAATCTCTACGTATTTGTTGCATATTACTATTTGTGCAATTAAATTTAAAATGTGCACCTGGTAATGCTTGCCCTAACGGGCTTCTCTTGCCATTAGCCTTGTTCGCGATCGCTACGTGATTTAGGTCCTTGGTGAGTATGTTCTACTTGTCGTACTTTGGACCGTTCCTCCATCAAGTCCGCAATTTGTTAGACTCCCGCTATCTTTAGATGCGAGTGTCCTTCAACTAAAACATTTACAAGAGTTAATAATATCAACTTCAATAATCGCCCGTATTATAATACAAGGCTTTTTCTACTATACACGTCAACGCGCGTATTTTCATCAACTATATCAATCATTTTAATTAGGGTAACATGTATTACACGATAACCCTATGTGTTGTTTATAACACTTTAATACGCTAAACCATTAACATACTTGTACTTACCGGATTTGCGATCAAGCCTCGAACCGAACACTTTATTCTTTTAACCTTGGGCTCTGATTACCAACTTGTAACACCCTTGTTATTATCTTAAGGTTTTCGTATAGTTTACGAAAACAAACATGTAATTTTGTTTACATATACATCGGAAAATACGGCTTAATGAAACCGTTTAACAATTTACAAGTTTAGAACATAACGTGATTAAGTTCGTTATTTAAAAGTAACAACGAAACGTCATGCGGAAGCTTATTTCTTGATCGTGTTCGGTTCTTCATTGTGCTTGATCGTCCTCCGGTGCTAAAATTTTACCTGAAACTCATAAATCATGAGTTGGATTAGTCATACGTAACTTAGAACGTATTTAAACGGGTTCGCAATGCATCAACAGTTAAAATAAACGATTTTCGCGAAATTGACACCCGCTCGCGTAGCGCCACGGCCTGGGGTCTTCCCCGTGGCGCTACGCCACGGCCTATTTTCATCAGATTATTGCAGCTGATTGCTGCATATTCTCAGCTCGACCGGATTTTACGGAAACGAGCATAACTTTCTCATTTTTGATCCGTTTTACACGATTATTTTTCCTACGTGACCATAATTTAATTCTCCATCTTATGGAGTTAAAATCCAACATCCGACATAATAAATTTTGAGACTTCTAAGCCTTCAAATCATTACCTTTTTACCGAATTTTAACCCGTTTATGCATTTTATCAAACAAACATATTTGTTTGATCCTCATTTCACATGTACCTCCTCCATTTAATATTATCTACCATGTTAGGTTCCAATCACGGGTATATATATATATATATATCTTTTTAAACCCATTTTCGCTCATATGCTTATTTTGACCCGTTAAGGGTGTTTAAGCATATTTTAAGTACGGATTGCTTTCATTTGTTTCTAGATTCATATTCCCACATTTCTTATAAAATGATCTTCCACCACTACTATATGTGTGGTGGATTTAATGTGGTGATCTATATAATCCGAGTCTTACTCCTCGGATTATTATTTTACGGCAAAGGCTCATATAGAGACATTCGACCAAAGATTTACATCTTTTGCTTCTTATACTTATTCTAAGTATTCATTTTATCATAAAACTCATTTCCAAGCAACCTTTTAAGGTTGTTAGCTCAATTTAGCTTACAAGGGTGTTTTGGTCAATTTTAGTCCCTATTTTACGACGAAGGACTTTTAGATACTTGTTTGACTCAAAATCCGATCTTTTAACTATAAATCTGTTTAGAAACCATTATGTTTCTAAAACACCACGATTATAAATTAAATTATTCGGTTTACCTTCAAGATAACCGAACATCAAATTTTGACCTTGTTTAACTCTTAGAGAACCCCATGTTCTAAATGATGAGTTGAACCATTTTACATACCTGACTCGGATCAATGCATTAACCCATTTTAATACCTTGATTTTTGAAATCGCTAATTAATAGCGATGCAAATATCCATCCTATATAGACTCCTGAAATCATATAACTCTACGGTAATCATTTGTCAATATTGTCAAAGGGTGATATCTTCACCTTTTGACCCGTTTGGTCTAAATATCTGTTTATCTTTGCAAGACGATATTTATTACCGCCTCATCTAATTGACTCACTACGGTTTACACCATATGGTCGTTTACCTATAACCCATTTCTCAACTCCTTTGACCCATTAAGGCTTATGTCATATGTGTCTTTCGAAAACTAACGTTTATTGTTAACGCATCACCAAATTACTGTTTTGCCCTTATTATTCGTCTTGGCTTACCTTATAAGGTAACCATAAAATTTCATCTTTCTAATCGTTATAGTATAAATGATTAATCAATTTAATCCTTTTTAACCATCAATGTGGTTTCTTATCATTTTCACTTATATTGTTCCATACAACTAAATGTCGGAAACATCACTTTCCTAATGTTTGTCTATCTTATCCGAAATCAATACAACAAGATATTTTCTAGGAATTAACAAGAGTGTAAGCTTTAATTACCTTGTATCCGGATTATGCTCTTTTCCGCGTATACGATCCGTTTGACCCGCTTCTTTCCCCAAGCCTCTATCTAGCTTGTCAAGAGTCAAACTAGCATCATAATTCGTAAGATGGTTAGATTAGTCATCATTATTATGACTAGTTCATCTTACGAACTTTATGTCGAAACTTCTATTCGGCTTCATCATAGGTTAGTTCGACTTTCTAAAGTCAACTACCTTTAATCATATAATATGCACGATTAAGGCAAATCAACATTATGATTAGAACCCGTTTTATCCCATATCTCATGTAATTAGTCAAGCTTGCCAATTACGCGTTTCACTTGAATTTCAACACTTTACTTCTCATTTAGGCATTTTAACAAACACCTAATGGGCATAATTCTACATGTTTACTAACTAGTTCATAACTAGCTATTTTCACCAAGATTTACATCAAGAATCAAATCTCTATGTCTAGTGTTTACAAACAACATCTAGGTCTTGCATCCTATCTTCAAATTTCACAAATTAACATTCAGATTCATGTGTTCATCATTTTATCATGAAAACCCACTTAGCACATATAAGGGAAATCATTAAATCTCTAGTCTTATGGCACTAATTCTACAAGTTTGCTTCTAGGACTTGTTCCTAGACTTGTATTCATGTCAATATCACCCATACATTCCACATGCACTCAAGAATTTCGATTGTGGGTGTTCATCATAAATTCAAGATATCACCGAATTACAAAACTCGACATACCTTGTGACCTCCTAGCTTAGGGGATCAAGGATTTAGTTAAAGCCCCAATTTCTTTGCTTGATTCATCTTCGATTTTGCTGGATTTGTGAGCTTTAGGGTTTTGAGTTAGAGAGCTTCTTGGATCCTGTGTTTATGTCGACCAGAACACACACTCAAGGTGTGTGTTTTGGTGTTGGGTTTTTATTTATTAAAAACTAGTTTCTAGTTTAACACCTTTAACCCCTCTACTTTTCCCAAGTTTTATTTAGGGTGTTTTAATCAAGTTTCCTCATTACTACAAGACTTGTAATTAACTAGGATATTTATTTCCTAGTTAATTTTTATCTTGTTCATAACCTGTTTTATTTTAAGTCCCGTTAACTCGGGCTCTTATAAACTCAATTCCTTAAACCTTTGATTCGTTTGTATTTAATATTAGGATTTCTTATTTAAATCCAAATATTTACCGGGTTATTTTTACTACTAACGGTACTTTACCCGTCTTTTAGTATTAACGGAGGTTAATTACCAAACCCGTTTTCAGGGTGTTACACTTTCTACCTTGTAGTCTTCCCGTATTGGCAAAAAGTGAGCAGATTTGGTCAAACGGTCGACAACAACCCAGATGCTGTCGTGACCTGATGCTGTGTGCGGAAGTTTTGTTATGAAATCCATAGCTATACTCTCCCATTTCCACATAGGGATAGGCGGTTGTTCGAGTAGGCCAGAGGGTCTTTGGTGTTCAGCCTTGACTCTTGCACAAATCAGCCACTTTCCAACGTAGAGGGCAATATCCCTTTTCATGCCCGGCCACCAGTACTTGTAGCGAAGATCCTGGTACATTTTGTCGGCACCGGGATGAATAGAATACCGGGATTTGTGGGCTTCGTCCATCAAAATCTTTCGCAATTCGGTTCGTTTAGGGATCCAAATTCGATCCAGACAGTGGAATATCCCATTCGGTTTATTCACAAGTTGAGTTCCGTCGTGGTAGATTCGTTCCTTCTTCAGAGTGCGTTCTTTAAAACAGGCATGCTGGGCTTCGCGGATGAGAGTTTCGAGATCGTATTGGGTTTGGGCATCACGAATACTGAGCAAATAACTCCGTCTGCTGAGAGCGTCGGCAACAACATTTGCTTTGCCTGGGTGATAACGAATCTCACAGTCATAATCGTTGAGAAGTTCTACCCATCGGCGTTGACGCATATTAAGTTCCTTCTGATCAAAGATATGTTGTAGGCTCCTATGATCGGTGAAGATCGTACACTTTGTACCATACAGGTAGTGTCGCCAAATCTTTAATGCAAAAACAACCGCGCCTAGCTCGAGATCATGGGTTGCATAGTTCTTCTCATGGATTTTGAGCTGACGAGACGCGTAAGCTATAACCTTGTCTCGTTGCATAAGGACACAGCCAAGACCAAGGTTAGAAGCATCACAATAGACAATGAAATCATCATTTCCGTCGGGCAATGTGAGAACAGGAGCATTGCAAAGCATGTGCTTGAGGGTTTGGAAAGCAAACTCTTGTTCGGTTCCCCTAACAAAAGGCTTGTCTTTATGCGTGAGAGCGGTAAGCGGTACAGCGATCTTTGAGAATCCTTCGATAAATCGTCGATAATAGCCCGCTAGTCCGAGAAAAGAACGGACTTCGGACGGGTTCTTAGGTGTAATCCAACTCTTAACTGCTTCAATCTTTGCGGGATCGACGTGAATACCTTGACTATTTACGATGTGACCCAGGAACTGAACCTCCTCCAGCCAAAATTCGCACTTGGAGAACTTGGCATAGAGTCGATTCCCCTGGAGTAGTTCGAGAACCAAATGTAAATGCTGCGTGTGTTCGGTCTTCGACTTGGAATAGATCAAGACATCGTCGATGAATACGATGACGAAACAGTCGAGATATGGTTTACACACGCGATTCATCAGATCCATGAAAACCGC
This sequence comes from Helianthus tuberosus, assembly GCA_030545235.1. NCBI lineage: Eukaryota > Viridiplantae > Streptophyta > Magnoliopsida > Asterales > Asteraceae > Helianthus > Helianthus tuberosus. The sequence continues at coordinate 75,602,189 of CM060451.1, read as the reverse complement.
GGGTGCGTTGGTCAAACCAAAAGGCATAACAAAGAATTCGTAGTGGCCGTAGCGAGTGCGAAACGCGGTTTTGGGTATATCCTCCTCTTGAATGCGTAGTTGGTGATAGCCTGAGCATAAATCGATCTTCGAGAAACACGTAGCACCTTGTAGCTGATCAAACAAATCATCAATGTGAGGCAGGGGATAGCAGTTCTTGATAGTTAACTTATTTAATTCCCGATAGTAGATGCACATCCTGAACGACACATCCTTCTTTTTGACGAAAAGGACTGGTGCGCCCCAAGGAGAGGTGCTCGGGCGAATAAAGCCTTTTTCAAGTAATTCTTGGAGTTGGTTTGAGAGTTCGCGCATTTCGGACGGTGCGAGTCGGTAAGGAGCTTTGGAAATAGGGTTGGCTCCAGGAATGAGGTCAATACGAAAGTCGATATCATGACTTGGTGGTAGACCGGGAAGATCGTCAGGGAATACATTACGAAATTCACGAACCACAGGAACGTCTTTCACCTCTGTCTTTCCTTTCTTTTCCTTCTCCGCTACTACAATGTTAGCCAAGAAAGCTCTGTATTCCTTGCGGAGATACTTGCTAGCTTGGACACATGACATGAGTTTGAGGCCTTTCGAAGCAGTTTCACCATAGACACACAATAAATCACCATTCACGAGCGAGAATCGAATCATCTTATCGAAGTACACAACTTCAGCATGATTTTCACGAAGAAAGTCCATGCCTACTATGATGTCAAAACTTCCGAGTTGCATCGGAATAAGGTCGATTGGGAAGATGTGATTGTTGAGCTCGAGGGTACAATCACGAAGAACAGAATTAACAGCGACAGTTCTTCCGATAGCGACTTCAAAATCGAACGTCAAGGGGAGATGGGAGCGTTTACGACTAAGTAGTTTCTCAAATTCGAACGACACAAAGCAATTATCGGCTCCAGTATCAAACAAACACGAAGCATAAATACCATTCACAAGGAACGTACCATTGACCACGTTGTTGTCAGCCTGAGCTTGGCGTACATTGATGTTGAAAGTTCTGGCGCGTGCGGCTTGTTGCTGCTGCTGCTGGTGTTGCTGCTGCTGCTGGGGCTCTTGTTTCACCACCCTGTTCGGGCACATGTTCGCAAAGTGGTTGGGATCACCACATGCGAAGCAGACTCTGGCGTTAATCGCGGGTGCCTGAGCCGCTTGTTGGCCTTGCGGGGCTGGGAGCAGAGCTTGATGAGCAGTGGCTTGAGCTGGGGCTTGACGGGGACCAGTACGGCAGTTGACAGTGAAGTGGCCGTATAGGTTACAGTGAGCGCAGAAACGACAGGCGAGACCCACCGGGTGATGATAAGAACATGTTGGGCAAGCCGGGTGGGGGCTTGTGTATGCACGCTTTGCTGGTGGTGCATAAGCAACTGGTGCTGGACGGTGGTGGGGCTGCTGCTGAGCCGGTACGGCTTGAAGTGGAGAAGTGGTGGTGGTGACAGCACAGTTCTTGTTACTGGAGCTGCTGTTGTTGTTCTTCTTCTTGCGGCGTGAGGACTTGGACGATTGAGTGGCGGCGGTTTCAGCGGTTGGTGCGGTGGTGACTTGGTGCAGACTCTTCGAAGCTTTATCCCAAACACCAGATTTTACCCGCTTGTCGTTGATTTCAGCGGCAAGCAAGTAAGTTTCTTCGATCGTTGTGGTCTTTGCGGCATGCACAAAATCCGCAACACAATCAGGTAGAGCTCGAATGTACTTCTTGATTGCCATGTCGGGTGTCTTCACTTGATCGGGACAGATGATGGTGAGCTGCTTAAAGGGAGCAGTCAGGGTAGCGTTGTCTCCATCCTTCGGCTTTATGTTCCAAAATTCGTCCTCCAGCTTTTGGCGTTCATGGAGAGGGCATAATTCGTCCATCATGATGGATTTCAGCTCTTCCCAAGTCAGCTCATAAGCTGCATCATTCCCGCGTTTGTTTCTCTCGGCCGTCCACCAGTCTAATGCGCAGGACTGGAAGACGCCGGTAGCGTTTAGGGTACGGAGATTTTCAGGACAGCCGCTTTGGCGCAGAGTGACTTCGATGGAATCGAACCATTGAAACATAGTGCAACACCTCGTAAAATCACATCCAATGAGGCATTGACACGTGTAATAAACCCTAATGAAGTCAAACATTGAATTCGAGGGACTAATTTTGCGAAAAATCAAAAACTTTGATTATAGAAGGACTGGAAATGTTAACATGCTTATTATAAGCCTCTGAATAACGTTACATGGTAATTATGTTCACAAATGAGCCACTTGTTGATCAAGAGTAGCGGTTTGTGTAATTAATTGAAAGTTTGCGCGATAAAGGATTAAAAGCGTCAACATGTTAATTCTTACCTCTGAGTAACCTTTTAACAAATCAAGAGCTTCATGATAATTGATTAGATTCTCGGGAATGACTAATATTGGCCAATAAGGGCTTTTATGTCTTAAGTGAAGTTACACGCAACTTTGCAAGTTATAGGGACTAAAAGTGTCAATATGTTTAATTATACCTCTGAATGACCTTTTTACGAAACCGAAGCATTGTAATGTTTAATAATAATCTCAAGAATGCCTAATACGGATTAGATAAGGCTTCGATGCTATTAAACGATGATATGCGCAAGTTTGCGCATTAGAATGACCAAAAGCGTCAACTTTTGAATCTACGCCTTTCGGTGACCATTTCAGTGAACGGGAGTGTAGTAATAATTAAACACATGCTTAGTAATACCCATTATGGGCCAAGGAAGGCTTGGATATCAATTAATGAAATCCCGCGCTACTTTGTGCGATTAAAGGACTAATTGCGTTAAACTGCAAAAGTATACCGATTCGTATGGTATCGAACCTTCCGGAATATGATCATAAGTTAAACATGCCCTAAATATCCTTTACATAGCTTAGATACAGGCTTAGAGGTGTTTGGTGTGCAAAAATAAACTTTTAAGTCAAGCAGGGACTAAAAGTGTCAAAAAGTGCACAAGTTTGCATTTTCGAGCATATCTTACATTCTGAATATATCTGGACATCCAAAGATTTATGTAACCACTAAAATATTTTATTTTAGTGTTTGGCTTGATAAAATTCCATTCGTCGCGTAATTTGGATCGTTTTTCGCGTCCGTTCGTGTTTCGTCGTAATTAGTCGAACAACGTGACCATACGGCCAAACGAACCGACATCCGGCATATTTTTGAGCATTTTTTATGTTCTCTATGATTAGGCTTCATTATAGAGCCTTAACAATGCCTTGGCGGGCCTTAAATGTGTCAGATATAGCATTAAACATGAACAGGGACTGAATATGTAAATATGCCAAACTGTGGACTGAACCTGAAGTGCAGGCGGGCCGCGTAGGCCACCTTGGGCCTCCTACGCGGGCCGCGTGAAACATAACAGCTGCAGACAACCTGTTTTTTGCTGGTTTTTGTTCAAGCTGGCTTCCATACTCACATTTCTTCAATCTAGGGGCTTGCCCACAGAAATATAAGATCCTTTGACATCTGTTTTAATCTGGTTACCCATCCCGACAAGTGTCACGATCATATGAGGTCCCGAAAACTATATATAGGAGTGGGTTCACTTGTTCTTTCACACCTTTCCTCCAAACCAGCTTTGTCCACTGATTCAAGGAGGATCCTGAGCTTTTAGGAACCTTCATTCAGTCCATTGGACCCTTGTAAGTGTCCTTAACATCCTAATTTCGTTTATAATTAGTTTTATGGCCTAAAGTCAAACCCGTCGTAATTAAGTTTTGACTTAGTGAGTAATCACTAATGGTCCAGGCAATTCCCGAATTGAAAGTAGCTTTGAGTTGGTAATTATGTGGGTAATAAACCCCTAAAAGGGCATCCTCTGATTCCCACTCTAACTAGGTCAACTGCCGGGTCAAACTTGATTGTAAAAAAAGTCAACAGAAAGCTAAATTTCAATTAAACGCATAATTAACAATGTAAAAGCCATGGAACCTGTTTTATCACTTATATAACTTAATAATTAAAGTAAGAACATGTCTAAGCATGTTCAACCCGACAATTTTCAGTTTAAGCTCGGTTCGGAACCGAAAGTCGCAAACATAGACTTTTGCTTTAACTTTCAGTTCTGACCCAATATAGCATATTTTAGAAATGTCTTAGAGCTCTATTAGGACAAGGTTATAGGTTAGTGTAACCATCTGAGGTTATACAACTTGGTTCATTAGTTATTCGATTCATGTACACAATGCCCCTTTGACCTTAAAACGAGATTTTTAAAAATGTGAGAGGACAAAAACCTTTATTACTGATTTATAAACTTGTCCTAAAAATTTGACATCAGTTGGAGCTCTAGATTAGGAGTTATGCTCAATATCGTAATTAAGAAGTTTTTTATTAATTAAACGGCGTAATTAGCATAAAACCTATCTAAACCTAAATTTTTGATACAAAACTTTTTACCCACTGATATAATACAATATTTTGGGATTTTTGAAGATTTTTATTTATTTTTAGGCTGAGCATAACATAGGGTTCTAGCTTTGATTCGGTAATTGTCGGTTTTGCCCTTTTGGCCTATAAAATGAGTTTTACAAATCATTTTGATACCAAACCTTTTTCTACTGATATTATACAATAAATAGAATATTTTAAGCCTTCTGGAATGATAAAAATATCAGCTTTTCTTATAAAACCCGAAAATCGCTTAAAAGCGCCTTTTTACGCGTTTTAAACGAATAGTATGAGTTAAAACTATTTTTGGCATATGAAACTTAATACCTAATGATGTTTTAAGTAAACTTTTATAATTAAACAGTAAACAAAAGTTTTGAACTCAGAATTTAAATTTTGACCTTTAAAGCTTATGTGAAATTACCAAAATGTCCCTACGGTGCATAGTTTGGTTATAAAAGATAAAGTTCACATATATGCAATACCCTACTATTATGACTTATAAAAATAAATGTTTTTACTGATTATATCAGACCTGAAACTCAGATATGTGTTTAAACACTTTTATAACCTTTAAAATGACTAAAATACCCCTACGGGGCTTTTGGGCATAATGGAAGGTATTCTACTGATATCACAACATATTTAAGGCATATTAACTTAGGAAACCTGTTCATGACTCATTTGGTTACCCGTTACGCATTATTCGCGTTCGGTGCAGTTTATGTAACTAGTTTGCATAAACTAACCGAAACGGGTCAAACCTTATCATTTTTATCTCAAAATCCAGAATGTGCTTAGTTTACCCATATTAAACAAGTATACAAATTTGTCGGGTCTAAATCACATTCTAAACCGGTCTTCGCTTAATCTTGCGTTTGAACCGTATATCCTCCTTTAAAACTAACCGGTCTAAGTTTAGGCTAAATTAAGACCAGTTAGGAATCTAATTGGTTATTAAAAACCTTCATTCCAGATTTAGGAGCCCAGTAAAAGCTATCTGCATTTGCTGATTGAATACGGTTGAGATAAAATGAATAAATTGCTCAGGTAAACACTCTTAACTTATTTTCCCTATACGGGCTTGGGATACGGTATTATAATAATACCGCTTGGTCGGGTGTGTAGTCATTTAAATTGGATTGTGATTAATGTATTTACATAACTCGTTTTAATCTGTATTATTTGGTGTATGGCCTTTGGGGGTTAAATGACCATGTCCCGGATATCCTTGGCATCATTCAAAGAAATGGCCACGACCTAAGCACAGGGTGTAGGCATACACCTGACAGTTGCATTATGTAAAAACTGGTAATCCACTTAAAGGAATCAACCTTGTGGGCATTATACATGTGGCGTGCCAGTTAATCATGTCCGGCTCTTCTAACCGGCCCTGACGGACGACAAATAAGTAAAACTGTATACAAGATTTTTTTAAATAATTGTCCCAAGTTATAAAAGATGTTTTGTGCCATGTGCATTCAAACCTATTTTCTTAAACATTTTCAAAATGAGTCAGTTAATTGTATTTACCAGTGTAAACTGACGTATTTTCCAAAAAAGGCTAAGTGCAGGTACTAGACGGAATAGGCTGGCTACTCCTAGCATCAATAAAGAGTCTTGCAAGCTTAGATGTTAAAATCTGTTGAACAATTATCTTTTATTTGATCCGCTTGTGGATCCTTTACATTCCATTTGTAATACTTTGATATTACTTTATATTGGTTTGTAATATTTTATTTTTTGCTTCTGCTGTGCATTAAATTGTGTTATTTGACTATGATGATATCAACTACGTCATAGTACTCCCCACCGGGCCCACCGGTAATACGTGGAAATATCGGGGTGTGACAGGTTGGTATCAGAGCCAACATTGAGTGAATTAAACACTAGCCTTTTGTGTTTAATCTCAATGACACAGTAGCACATTCCTTGACATTCTGAGTCTAGACTTAACATAGGAATACTCTCATCTCTATTCGGAGAATTATTGCTTTTAGTTCTATATATTGTTAATTTGTCGCCAAGCAAAGAAGCCGTAATGGAAATTCTCCCCATTCGAAGCCTAGGAAAGACCGAGCTTCGTACTGCGACTAGGATAAACCTTCAACCAAGGAGAAAACATTCAGAAATAAAATGAAGAAGAAACTCCTTTTGCTGAAGTTCATTTCCTTAGTAAGTCCTTATAAGGGCACACTTATCTTTCAGTCCCTTCGTGGACAACATTATTTCTTTCAAGCCCCGTTTAGGGCAATTCTGTACCTCTTTTGAAATCATTGGAATGTTTTATCTAAATTTCATTATGTATGAATATAATATATGAAATAAATCAAAATTTTCATTCCTTCTATAAGATCTGCCATTATAATAATACCAAAAACTAAAAAGGACAAGACCTAGCCCATGTGTCATTTTAAGACAGGGCCAAGATGGTAGTTCCTCAATTAGATTCAGATCCTTGTTAACTTCTCAATTTAGGATTGCTCTGCGTTAAATATTAAAAAGAATCTTAAAGGGTATAACCTAGCTCGAATGTCATTAAAGACCTAGCTATGATGGTAAAACTTGTTTAAAAATAGATTCAGATCCTTGTTAACATCTGAAAACATGTTAACACTCCCGACAACAGTGATGCGATAAAATCACACTTGTCATCTTTATATTAGGAATTTTCCAAACCCCTTATTTAGCATAAATGATCAATAGGAATCATGGCTAATAAACGTCGAACATGATGCATACATCAAAACATTCATTTGGAATGTATGCCTACGGGCAGAGATATGTACATGGAAAAGATAGTTTTATTTCATAACTTCTTGTCAAGACAATGAACTATGAAATTTTCCGATCCAAAGGATCATTGATTATGTTTTAAAATTTCCCTAGTGACAAGGCATCTGTGCCATCAAAAAGTCCTTTGGAATAAGCCCTTGTGCTATATAAAATGTCGGTACAACATTGACAGTTGTGACTTATGTCCCCTGTCTAATAAATATGAAGGATTATATTCCGTTTAAATGCCAAAGATGGTTTATTTAAAAACCTAGGCAACACATAATCAAATAAATTTAATACTATCTATTGGCCTATATGGTTTATTTGCACCATGGCTATTTAATCATCAAACTCGACGATGCGTTAAATAATTAAACAAATTATTACTACCTGGTCTGTAGCCTTCAAAGCTTCACCATGGCTGACTCATCTGAAGCTCACAATCATCCAGTTGATCAGAGTGATAATGCAAGACTGAACTTAACGGGCACCGAGTTACAGGCTATGTTAGATACAGCCGAAAACAACGCCGTGGACAGAGTATTAAAGAAGCATAAGCGAAAGTGCGATAATACCCCAAATAAGGGTTACAAAAAGGGTAAGGCCGGTTCAAACCAGTCCAAGCCAAATGAGGCAAAACCCAAATGTAAAACCTGCGGGAAACAGCACTTCGGAAAATGTTTCCGTGAACAGACCAGGGGATGTGGCATCTGTAAGGAAATGGAACACAAGACTCATGAATGCAAGGACTTGAAGGACAACCAGCAGTCAGGTGAAAAGACCAGATGCAAAACCTGTAGGAAATACCACCTCGGGAAAGGCAGATTTGAGTCTCAGCCTCTACCCTGTGGAATCTGCAAGTCCAAGGAGCATAAGACCTTGGATTGCAAGAAGTTGAAAGATGCGACCTGTTATGGTTCCAACGAGAAGGGGCATATCAAGACTAATTGCCCAAATAAAACCAAGAAGCCTGGAGAGGCTAAGAAGGCCAAAGCTGGGGGCTCTCAAATGAATGCTCAAGAGGCCGTTTAGGATGACAATGTCACAACAGGTATTTTCCTTATCAATGACGTTTATGCTAGAGTATTATTTGATTCGGGTACAGATAAGTCTTTTGTAGACAATAGATTTTGTAAATTATTAAATCTGCCTGTTAAAACTCTAAGCGTTAAGTATGAAGTAGAATTAGTCGATGGTACCTCAGAGACTGCTTCAACAATATTAGATGGATGCTTTATATCCATTAGGAATCATTCTTTTCCGCTGTCCTTGTTTCCATTAAAATAGAGGGACTCCATATAGTGATAGGAATGGATCGGTCGTCTTGTAACCAAGCCTATATTGTGTGTGATAAGAAACAAGTAGTTATCAAGACTCCTTATGGTGAGCCTTTGACAATTCAAGGAGACACATGGTACAGATTGCCTAAGCACTTACTGAATTTGGTATTTAATACCAAAGCTTTGAGTATGGAAAACTCAGAAGAGACAAACAAAAGTTGCGATGCTAGAGATGCGACAAATGTTAATGGTGCATCAAATGTGAACCTCCATGTTAATGGAGTTAATCTCCAAAACTGTAGTTAACGTTGCTGTTAGAAAGGCTATGAAAAAAGTCATGAAAAGGTTCAAGAAGCCGAATGATGCTTGCTCTGAAACACATGTCGCTGCTCATAAGAAGAGCTTTATTCATACTTCATATGCGAAGAATTAACTAAACAAAATCACATATGGCAAGGAGCCCCATTCCTTTTAGAATATACTTAAAAGTACGTCGTCTCTTGGAAGTCAAGAGACTTCAATAAGAAAAAAGGGGTCATCGATTGCAGGAAATTGTGGGATGAAGTAGAAACCATTAGGTGTATCAGCGGTTATGCTAGAAAGAACACGGTGAGGTATGCATCACAGTCATTCAATGGCAATACCCTTAATTAGTGAGGACATTAATGAAGTCCACAAGAAAGATCCTCTTATACAATATGGGATGGTCCAAGTTTTAAGGATCTTATTAGAAAAGCCTATTATCCGCTTCACGAAATGGAAAAAGATGGAATAAGAATTTTCCGACTCTCACCATGAAAGTTCTAGACTGTCGACAGTATGTTACAAATTTTAATTCATTGGCTGAGATAGTACCCTATTCCATTTACCCAAAATCTAAGCTTAATGCAAATAACAATTGGTGGTTAGCAACGGCAATAAGAGGGCACATTAAAGTTTCAAAGCCTGCTTATTATAAATCCATTATGGATCTACCTCAGCTACTCACGTTATATAGATTAAGAAACAACCAGTCAAAGCTGGGTCCGCCCTAAAATTTGTCAAAGATCTTATAGCTAAGTTTAAAAGGATTAAGAATGGAGGCGTTTAACCCTCCTGATGAATGATTAGAGGCAGTTCACATTAATAATGACACCAGATAAATCCCTTATTGTGATTTTATTGCTAGGAGATACGTTTGGTTTCAGGTGCTGCTGAGTCTCTCATAAGACCATAAGCTTAGCAAAATTTTAGAAATTTTTCCGTAAGAACCCCAGAGATTAAGTGTAAGGTAAAACTTACAGGCGAAACCATAAGAACCATTTCTGTTGTTCCTGTCAGAAACCTTCGGTCGTAGAATTCTAGAAGCATCCTCTCTCTAGGTATAGTACGTCAGCATATGTAATTGATATCTCTTGATCCCTATCGATTGCGAATACCAGATGGTATGACAAAAGCACCACATGAGGATTGATGTATCTTAATAAGTTCCATAGATTGCTTCCATGCCTGATCAGTATGGAGGTTTAATGCATGGAACCGCAAGGATATTCCAATGGTCATATGGTACTAAAGTCAGCTAATGGTATTCAAAGAAGATATCCATAATGGAATTGTCCAAGTAAATGTCTCCGGTTAAGGAATTCGTGGACTCGTAACATAAATGTGTCACTTATCTGACACAGACTATGATAGATGAACTGGAGCCTGAGATTTAGAAAATCTCTGTAACCTCCTTGTACCCTGGTTATCTTCTCCAAAGATTACCCTGTTTACCTTCTGAGAGGCAAGTAGAGTTAAGATTAACATCCCGCTTAGGGCTGCAGTATTGTAAAGACTCCATGTTGATTATCGGATAATCGAATCCCTGATTAAGTAAGTTTTAAGATAGAGGTTCATAAAGCCTAATTCATTATTCTGGGAAGTTCGGTATTGTTAATTAAGAAAAACGGTTCATTTTGCTTATGCAATGATTACCGTAACCCTATTTAGGCAACAATTAAGAATCGCCATCAGCTGCCCAGGATCGTCGATTTGTTCGACTAAGTGTAAGGATTAGCTATCCCTTAAGATTGGTTTTAAGTTATAGTTAGAATAACCATCTCACCATAAATATGCATTTTTATAATAGATGTTATATAAATATCAAGGCTGCTTCCTTAGAGACCTTGCATAGATGGAATGTTAAACATCTATTGTTAGACAGAAGATTAGTAAGTCCAATTATCAGGATCTGAAAGTTGCCTTGGAAACAATGAATAAGATCATACAAATCCATAATCATCTGTAAGTTGCCAGTATTCGGCAGAAAATCAAGGATTAATGAAAGTAGCAACCCTCCTAAGTTCTTGTTAAGAAATAAGGTTCAACAAAAGATATCACCCTGGAAGGGTGTGCCAATTTGTTAATTATCAGGCTAGTTAAGCTCTGAATATATAGAATCATTCGAGGGAATCAGATGTATCAAGATCAAATAGCTTATAAGCTAAAACATATTTAAGGAGCTTGGCGGAGCTCGCAATGCATTACACACTAATGATTTAAGGATATGTTTCACCAATAAGTCGAGAAGCATTATCACATAATGATATGCAGATTTATGATATGATGAGAAACCTGTATCGATTGAGGATCGACAGGTTAAGAAGCTCTAAAAAGGATACAAGTACATATTATAGAGGTCAACTTGGGAGCTTGGAAAGGCTCCAGATATGCTATAGAAGTTAAGTCCATTATGCGACAAAAAGTACTTCCAGCATTTTAGCAAATCTCGAGGTCGAGATTTCTTTTAAGGGGGTGAGGATGTAACACCTCGTAAAATCACGTCCAATGAGGTATTGACACGTGTAATAAACCCTAATGAAGTCAAACATTGAATTTGAGGGACTAATTTTGTGAAAAATCAAAAACTTTGATTATAGAAGGACTGGAAATGTTAACATGCTTATTATAAGCCTCTGAATAATGTTACACGGTAATCATGTTCACAAATGAGCCACTTGTTGATCAAGAGTAGCGGTTTGTGTAATTAATTGAAAGTTTGCGCGATAAAGGGTTAAAAGCGTCAACATGTTAATTCTTACCTCTGAGTGACCTTTTAACAAATCAATAGCTTCATGATAATTGATTAGATTCTCGGGAATGCCTAATATTGGCCAATAAGGGCTTTTATGTCTATAAGTGAAGTTACACGCAACTTTGCAAGTTACAGGGACTAAAAGTGTCAATATGTTTAATTATACCTCTGAATGACCTTTTTACGAACCTGGAGCATTGTAATGTTTAATAATAATCTCAAGAATGCCTAATACGGATTAGATAAGGCTTTGATGCTATTAAACGATGATATGCGCAAGTTTGCGCATTAGAAGGACCAAAAGCGTCAACTTTTGAATCTACGCCTTTCGGTGACCATTTCGGAGAACGGGAGCGTAGTAATAATTAAACACATGCTTAGGAATACCCATTATGGGCCAAGGAAGGCTTGGATATCATTAAATGAAATTTCGCACTACTTTGTGCGATTAAAGGACTAATTGCGTTAAACTGCAAAAGTATACCGATTCGTATGGTATCAAACCTTCCGGAATATAATCATAAGTTAAACATGCCCTAAATATCCTTTACATAGCTTAGATACAGGCTTAGAGGTGTTTGGTGTGCAAAAATAAACTTTTAAGTCAAGCAGGGACTAAAAGTGTCAAAAAGTGCACAAGTTTGCATTTTCGCGCATATCTTACATTCTGAATATATCCGGACATCCAAAAATTTATGTAACCACTAAAATATTTTATTTTAGTGTTTGGCTTGATAAAATTCCATTCGTCGCGTAATTTGGATCGTTTTTTCGCGTCCGTTCGTGTTTCGCCGTAATTAGTCGAACAACGTGACCATACGGCCAAACGAACCGACATCCGGCATATTTTTGAGCATGTTTTATGTTCTCTATGATTAGGCTTCATTATAGAGCCTTAAAAATGCCTTGGCAGGCCTTAAATGTGTCAGATATAGCATTAAACATGAACAGGGACTGAATATGTAAATATGCCAAATTGTGGACTGAACCTGAAGTGCAGGCGGACCGCGTAGGCCACCTTGGGCCTCCTACGTGGGCCGCGTGAAACAGAACAGCTGCATACAACCTGTTTGTTGCTGGTTTTTGTTCAAGCTGGCTTCCATACTCACATTTCTTCAATCTAGGGGCTTGTCCACAGAAATATAAGACCATTTGACATCTGTTTTAATCTGGTTACCCCTCCCGACAAGTTTCACGATCATATGAGGTCCCGAAAACTATATATAGGAGTGGGTTCACTTGTTCTTTCACACCTTTCCTCCAAACCTGCTTTGTCCACTGATTCAAGGAGGATCCTGAGCTTTTAGGAACCTTTATTCAGTCCATTGGACCCTTGTAAGTGTCTTTAACATCCTAATTTCGTTTATAATTAGTTTTATGGCCTAAAGTCAAACCCGTCGTAATTAAGGTTTGACTTAGTGAGTAATCAGTAATGGTCCAGGCAATTCCCGAATTGAAAGTAGCTTTGAGTTGGTAATTATGTGGGTAATAAACCCCTAAAAGGGTACCCTCTGATTCCCACTCTAACTGGGTCAATTGTCGGGTCAAACTTGATTGTAAAAAAAGTCAACAGAAAGCTAAATTTCAATTAAACGCATAATTAACAATGTAAAAGCCATGGAACCTGTTTTATCACTTATATAACTTAATAATTAAAGTAAGAACATGTCTAAGCATGTTCAACCCGACAATTTTCAGTTTAAGCTCGGTTCGGAACCGAAAGTCGCAAACGTAGACTTTTTCTTTGACTTTCAGTTCTGACCCAATGTAGCATATTTTAGAAATGCATTAGAGCTCTATTAGGACCAGGTTATAGGTTAGTGTAACCCTCTGAGGTTATACAACTTGGTTCATTAGTTATTCGATTCATGTACATGTTTCCGTTATATGCCTAAATGTTGACCATAATGCCCTTTTGACCTTAAAACGAGATTTTTGAAAATGTGAGAGAACAAAAACCTTTATTATTGATTTATAAACTTGTCCTAAAAATTTGACATCAGTTGGAGGTCTAGATTAGGAGTTATGCTCAATATCGTAATTAAGAAGCTTTTTATTAATTAAACGGCGTAATTAGCATGAAGCCTATCTAAACCCAAATTTTTGATACCAAACTTTTTACCCACTGATATAATACAATATTTTGGTATTTTTGAAGATTTTTATTTATTTTTAGGCTGAGCATAACATAGGGTTCTAGCTTTGATTCGGTAATTGTCGGTTTTGCCCTTTTGGCCTATAAAATGAGTTTTACAAATCATTTTTATACCAAACCTTTTTCTACTGATCTTATACGATAAATATAATATTTTAAGCCTTCTGGAATGATAAAAATATCAGCTTTTCTTATAAAACCCGGAAATCGCTTAAAACCGCCTTTGTACGCGTTTTAAACGAATAGTATGAGTTAAAACTATTTTTGGCATATGAAACTTAATATCTACTGATGTTTTAAGTAAACTTTTATAATTAAATAGTAAAAAAAAGTTTTGAACTCAGAATTTAAATTTTGACCTTTAAAGCTTATGTGAAATTACCAAAATGCCCCTACGGTGCATAGTTTGGTTATAAAAGATAAATTTCACATATATGCAATACCCTACTGTTATGACTTATAAAAATAAATGTTTTTGCTGATTATATCAGACCTGAAACTCAGATATGTGTTTAAACTCTTTTATAACCTTTAAAATGACCAAAATACCCCTACGGGGCTTAACGGGTCAAACCTTATCATTTGGTTACCCGTTACGCATTATTCGCGTTCGGTGCGGTTTATGTAACTAGTTTGCATAAACTAACCAAAACGGGTCAAACCTTATCATTTTTATCTCAAAATCCAGAATGTGCTTAGTTTACCCATATTAAACAAGTATACAAACTTGTTGGGTCTAAATCACATTCTAAACCGGTCTTCGCTTAATCTTGCGTTTGAACCGTATATCCTCCTTTAAAACTAACCGGTCTAAGTTTAGGCTAAATTAAGACCCGTTAGGAATCTAATAGGTTATTAAAAACCTTCGTTCTAGATTTAGGAGCCCAGTAAAAGCTATCTGCATTTGCTGATTGAATACGGTTGAGATAAATTGAATAAATTACTCAGGTAAATACTCTTAACTTATTTTCCCTATACGGGCTTGGAATACGGTATTATAATAATACCGCTTGGTCGGGTGTGTAGTCATTTAAATCGGATTGTGATTAATGTATTTACATAACTCGTTTTAATCTGTATTATTTGGTGTATGGCCTTTGGGGGTTAAATGACCATGTCCCGGATATCCTTAGCATCATTCAAAGAAATGGCCACAACCTAAGCACGGGGTGTAGGCATACACCTGACAGTTGCATTATGTAAAAACTGGTAATTGTTGGATCGTCGTATGACCCTAACGAGTCAATCAGAAGAGTTTAACATTAATATCAAAGGCGGAATCAATGATATCAACGTGAATACAGCTAGATTCTCTTTAATTATCTTTCTTTTATTGATTTCAAAGCTTTTACAGATCGTTTGACAAACTGGCAGCACCTCGGCTCTGAATCGGAAAAGTTACAAATGAACTAGCAACACACCTATATATAGTGGAGTTAATTTCGCTTGAAAATGTCAATGACCTTTTCACACGAAATTACAAAGTTTAATTTCGCTTGAAATGGCCAGTGCCATTTCATGCGAAATTACCCAATCTCACATAAACCCTAGATTTAACCTGCTCTGTGCTAGTTTATCCTATCTAGACATATGACTCGATAAAGACAAAGTTAACAGACATTTATGCACCAACAGACTCCCCCTTGGATGTTGACGAAGTCTTTGGCGTCGAGTCTTCAGTCTTGATCTCTTTCCAATTTGTCTAACAATGTATGCTTCCTTCAAATCTCCTCTTCTTTTATCAACAGCTAGCATGAATCACAGAAACTGAATCTTTAACAACCTCCAAACTCCCCCTTTAATGAAGATCCAGGAACTGTATCTGACTTTTAAGTCTTCAGACTCCCCCTATCAGTTAGCTGGGATTTGCTATGCTGCTTTCATAAATTCAAACTTGTTACCTACACAATCTCTACCTAAACATAAGATTTATGATTATAACAATTTCAATCTAAACTTACCATTTGACCTCATTTGTTGGTTTTGTCAGAATTTAGAAATCCACTTAACTATCCAGGTCTAAATTAATGACCCTGAGTACTTAATTTGTCTACCAAATCCAACTTAATGACCTTGGTTGACCTGAGACAAAGCACACTGACATTTTGTACAAACTAGTTTAAACAATTTTCTGAAATTTACAAGTTTCAAATTAATGAACTTGTTTTGACTTTTCAATTTCATAAGTTTAACATGTTAAGCTCCCAACTCATCTTCCAGCTCAGAAACTTCTAGCATCTGCTTCAAACTGCGAATCTGAAGATCAGCTTTCCACTTTGGTTTGTCGGAAAATAAAGCAGAAATATAAAGTCTTTTTGGATTTTGAATAAAGTTTCTAAACTAGAAATGAATTACAGAAATAAAATGCAGTAAATGTAAACTATTTACAAACATATTTTTGGTGAGCGTGTTAGGGAATCATATCAGCTGTCGACAAGTCACAAGTACCGTTAAGCTTTAATTTCATATTCAGAATTAAACAATTCACTTAGATTGTCAATATACTGATCCACTTAAATTCTCACACACATTTCAATCTTTCCAGGATACGAATTAGGTGTATTAAGAACTTAAACTCATTCATGTGTCCCACCTCTTGAATATACTCCCGTATCCAGATCCCAATATTCTGTCTTACAGGTGAGTATACCACAGATGATATCTGTAAGGGGTTAAATGCGAGGGCCGTGAGAGCTCAGGCTATTGCTTTCGCAAAATCAGAGAGATGACGGCTTCGACTTTTGGTGTGTCCCCTTTAGAGGATCTTTTTTTACAACAGCACATGATTAGCATTTTTCAATGTTTCATCATTTTTTATGCTGAGGGCGGTGCTATATTCCAAGCAAGCAGAAGGTATTATACGGGGACTAGGCCATTGCTTCCACAAAATCAGAAGTCCCGGGATAATACCCCAGATATCACTGAGTATAAAGACCTAGTATCTCAGAAAGAGGGGTCCTTCAAACAAGATTTCAGGGGTTACCTATATATCCAAGTAGTGTTCCCCATGAAATAAGCAAGTTTAAATTTAGGTTTATATCCCGAACAAACCTACTAGATGTGTAAAAACCTATCGGTACATCATCAGCGAGACTGTTTAACACTTTAAACTTTACATTTCTTTAGCATACTGTAACTGTCAAGCCAATGTACTATCATTTTCCCTTTTTACACAAGCTCTTTCCGGTTTTCTATTGTTTTTGTATTTTGAAAATATCTCATGTTTTTGGATTTTTGAAATTTTTTTACTGTTTTTGTATTTTCTGAAAATATTAACCTACCTCCCCCTAAATACCAAAACAAGTAAAAAATCGACAAACCATTGCAGATTGCATCTCAACATCATCTACAGTGGTACCTTCATCTACGCCAAGAATCTCCTCCAACACCGATAACAGCTTCATACCGTTCAATTTTAACAAATATTGAAAACGAGTTTTATCAAATGCTTTGGTATGTAAATCAGCTTTTTGTTCATCAGTGTGGATTTTCTCAATTCGTATCAACTTCTTCTCGAAACAGTCGCGGATGAAGTGATGACGAATTTCAATGTGTTTTGTTTTAGCGTGATGAACAGGATTTTTAGTAATGTTTATCGCTGCCTCATTATCAACAAAGATAGGGGTGTTAAGAAATTGCAAACCGTAGTCGCGCATCTGTTGCTGGATCCACAAGATCTGAGAGCAGCAACTGCTAGCAGATACATACTCAGCTTCACATGTGGACAAAGCTACAGAGGTCTGCTTCTTGCATTGCCAGGTGACCAATCGTGATCCGAAAAACTGGCACCCCACTGTTGTTGATTTAGCGTTAACTTTGCAGCATCCGAAATCAGAATCTGAATACCCTTCGAGCGTGAAATCGCCTTCTCTTGGATACCACAACCCCAGTGATGGAGTTCCTTTCAGGTAGCGTAATATCCTTTTCACAATCACCATATGCGAAGCTCTCGGGTTAGATTGAAATCTTGCTGTGAGGCAGGTTGGATACATGATATCAGATCTTGAAGCTGTCAAGTACATCAGCGATCCGATCATGGAACGATATAACGTTTCATCTACCTTCTCTCCGGTGAGATCATGATTTATCCCATGATTCGTCGCTAATGGGGTGGAAGCTGGAGTAGATCCTGACATCCCAAATTTCTCCAAGATATCATGAACATACTTCGTCTGATGTATGAAAATTCCCTTAGGCAGTTGATCAACCTGAAGTCCCAAGAAGAATTTCATCTCACCCATCGATGACATTTCAAATTTTTGCTTCATAACTCTTTCAAAATCTTTGCACAGATTTTCATTTGTAGACCCAAATATGATGTCGTCCACGTATATCTGAACTATCAGAAGATGTCCGTCAACCTCTTTGGTGAAGAGAGTGGCATCCACTTTTCCACGGATGAAGCTGTTGGCTAGCAGGTGTTGAGACAATGTCTCGTACCAAGCTCTCGGGGCCTGGTGTAAACCATACAGCGCTTTATCTAGTAAATAAACCTTGTCTTTGTGGATTGGATCGGTGAAGCCCGGTGGTTGTCCGACATATACCTCCTATTTTACCTTCCCATAGAGAAACGCCGATTTAACATCTAGCTGATAAACTTTAAAACCTTTCCAAGATGCAAATGCTAGGAAGATTCTGATCGCTTCAAGTCTAGCAACCGGAGCATACACTTCAGTGAAATCTATACCCTCCTGCTGACTAAAACCCTGGACTACGAGTCAAGCTTTGTTACGAATAATAACCCCTCTATCGTCCCTCTTACACTTGAACACCCACTTGGTGTTTATCTTCCTGTGACCATCAGGCAAGTCTACCAATTTCCACACTCCTAACTTCTCAAACTGACTCAGCTCCTCTTGCATCGCGTTAACCCAAGAATCTTCAGTTAGTGCTTCCTTGTATGTTCGCGGTTCAATCTGCGAAATAAAACAACTAAGTGAAAACTCAGTTTGTAACGAAGCAACTGTAGAATAAAAACAAGTAAGGCCTTGGTCAATTTGTCGTCTAGTGCGAACGCCTGATTGTAATTCTCCAATAATCAACTCCTCTGGATGGTATGAAAGAGTTCTCGGCATCACCTCACCTGGAACATCTACTTCGCCTTCCAAATTTGTGACATTTTGATTTGCACCTTGTTCACTGACTGGAATTGTTTGACTTGAAATCTGAATCTGCTCCCCCTCAGAATCTGAATCTCCACGATCAAATATTGGTCTATTATCAGATTCTTGATTATCATTGACTGCCGTCTGATTTTCAGGAGCTTGTTCTTGGTCTAAAGATTGTTGAACATCATCATGTTCACCAGCATTGCTTGGACCGGCTTCATCATCATTTGAAGTTTGCCGTCGACTTGTAGTATATTCTGCTGGAAACCTTTCTTGTGATGACTCATACTCTCTTAGAATATCCAACTCATCAAAGAACTCTGGTTCTTCTACTTCCATGTCAAACGAATCCCACAGAGTATCGTAGTTAAAGCGCCATGAGTCGCCTGGGTTCTGCGGTGGCATTGTGTAACCTTGGCATTCAACATTGTTTGCTTCAATAATCCACTTCAAACTTGGAATAAAGACCCGCTTTAATGGACTTGAGTAACCCACAAATATTCCTTCAATGCTCTTTGCACCAAACTTTCCAAAAGGCTCTAGAACTGTGCAGGGAGACCCAAACGGTCCTAAATACTTCAGGTTCGGTTTGCGGTTGTTGATCAACTCAAAACACGTCTTGTTGAATTTCTTCACTGTGAGAACCCGGTTGAGTGTATAGCAAGCGGCTAACACTGCTTCTGCCCAAAAATTGACTGGTAATTTTGAATCAGCAAGCATCGTCCTGGCCGTTTCAATTAGCGTCCTGTTCTTTCGTTCAGCTACCCCATTTTACTGCGGAGTGTAAGGAGCACTAAATTCTTGCAATATACCTCTCTCATCAGAATACTCTTCCATCTTGTTGTTCTTAAACTCAGTACCATTGTCACTTCTGATTCTTCTGATTCGAGTTTGGTACAAGTTTTCAATTTTTCAGAACAACGCCATCAAACTTTCAAACGTCTCATCTTTAGACTTCAGAAAAGATACCCATGAAAATCTGGAATAATCATTAGTTACTACGAGACAATAGTAATCACAAGTTATGCTTTTGACGTTCACTGGACCAAAAAGATCCATATGAAGTCTCTCTAACGGTCTCGAAACTGAGTTGACTTTCTTTTGAGGATGTGATTTCTTCTTTTGCTTGCCTTTGACGCAGCTAATGCACTCCCCTTCCAGATGAAAACTTTTTACATGAACACCAGTTACTAAGTCACTATGAACAGATGATTCATTTTTCGCAGGTGAATATGGCCCATCTTTCGATGCCATAAACGTGACTCTTTTTCCGTTGCTCTTGACATAAAGCAATGAGCCTGACCCGTGGTAGTAGTAGCTACGCTCATATCCAACACGTACAGATCATTTACTCTAGGTGCTCTCATGATTATCCACTCTTCGGGAACAACAAATCCTGGTTTCAAGATCAAACATTCTTTGTCTGTAAAGTGCGTTGTATACATACGATCACAGATCTGAGATATGCTTAGAAGATTGTTTTCAAGCTCGGCGATGTAGTTTACTCTTTCAAACGTGACAATACCATTAGATAGAGTTCCTTCACCAACTATTCGATCACCTTGATTGCCTGCAAATCCCACATATCCTCCATTAAACCCACGAACATCGTACAGTAGGGTTTTCTTCCCCGTCATGTGCCGAGAAGCTCCACTATCCATAATCCAACGTGAAACGGATCTTGGAAGCTCCTGCACATATCCTAAATACTTAGTTTGATTTTGATGCCACCCAAGCCTCTATCGACTCGGTTAACTTGACATTGATGTGAGTTTTAGCAATATAAAGTGGCGGAAAATTCTTATCATTCATCTTCAAGCTTTCCTCAGACCCAATCTCAACCTTTTTGTATAAAAAGAAATTCCTCAGACCCAATCTCAACCTTTTTGTATAAAAAGAAATCATTTTTAGAAGGTTGACCAGATGATTGGTCTTTCTTTGGTACATACTTCTTTTCAGAAGTAGTAGACTCTTGTTTTTCAAGTTTCTCATAGTAATCCAAAGGAACATCCATCTTTACCGGAGTGGTAGAAGACGATTGTTTTTCCATCTCAGAAACCTTTGGTTTTGAAGAACTTGATTTCTTGTCAACTGATTTTGGCTTCCATGCTTGTTGAGGTGTAGCAACCTTTTTGTAAAATTTGTCATTTTTAGTTACCACATTCTTAACAGATTCAGTTTTGACTTTGATGTTTTCATTTTTCAAAACTTTCTTCTCAACAACCATTGGAGCTTTTCCTTTTGCATAAGCTTTCTTTTTCTGACTCTCAACAACTTCAGACTTAAACTTTTAAGTTGGTGCACTTTCGTGCAATGTGTCCAACTTTGTTGCACTTAAAGCATGTACGAGTATCAACTACTTGACTTGTGCCTTCGGTCTGAGGCTGTGAGGCCTTTTTTTCAAAAAATTCTTCATTTGATTTTGAAAAAATTTCAGATTCTTGCTCGGAATGAGAACTCGAGCTTTTTACAAACACCTTTTTCTTAACAAACTTCTTGTTTTGAAAGTTCCTTCTTTGATAATTCTTACTACCCTGATATCCACCCGACCATTTATTTTGATTGTTGTTAGAAAAACGCGGCGGTACAACAGGTTTTTTTGTAGTAAGCTTTATCTTTCTCAAAATTCAATTGCCTCGTGGAACGTTTCAAACCTTCGATCTCAGACACATTGATTTCGACCAACTTAAACACATTTTTCAATTTGTCCACATTCACATTCTCCAAAGGAAAATCACGATCCTAATACAACTTATCAGATCCCGCCATCTTGTACATCACAAGATTAGGTTCGTCACTTAAGTTGTTTTTGGATTTTGATTTTGGAATATACTTATCCAAAAAGCATTCATCATCCTCAGTAGTGTCACTTTCAGATTTTAAAATATTTTCAGCCATACTTTTAACAATTTCAGACTGGACACTATCTTCATCAGATGATGTGGTAAATGTGATATCAATCGTGTCTGGAAGCTTAACTTCATTTTCTTCTTCATCATTAACCAACCCTGATTTTTTCTTTGAAAAATTATTTAAAACTGGTGGTGGAACCTGATGAAACCCAACCCCGGTTCCATCAAAGTATACATCTTCGCCTGCTTTATTCTTTCCAATTGGTTTAGGAACTATATGTTGAAGAACAAAACTTGCGGAGTTGTAACTGTTCAGTTTCAACTGGATGCGTTCATTTTCAATTTTAACTTCTTGAAATTGAAGCTTCAACTTAGCAATTCCATCCAGTTGTTGATTGATTAGCTCTTCTTTTACCCTAAGAACACCTGAGAGTTGAACATTTTCTTTGTATGTCTTACCATTTCTCTCATCAGAATCTTTTACCGTTCGTTTTAGTTTCTCAAAATTTTCTGAAAGTTGACGATTTTCATGAATTAGCTTTTCGTTTTCTTTCCTAATTCTTTCTACGTCACTTTTATTATTTTCGATTTTCTCAGTTAATTCTTTTAAACGTTCATTTGAAGCTTTTAACATTTTTTCACGGTTTAAGATCTGATCTTCAACGTCTCTGACTCTACCTGTCTGTTCTTCGGTCTTTTTACCGTTAAGGTAAGCAAGTGTACTACAAACCTTGCAGTCTTTCATGCAATTTTTGCAGTCGCTCTCAGTTTTCGCTTTCTTACCTGACTCATTGATTGCATCATTCTGACTGACCTTGCTTTTAGACTCAGTTCCAGAACCAAAAACTACCTCTAACTCCTTCGCAGCAAGTACTTTGTCAGCCATCTTCTTCAAATTTTCAGCCGTAAACTCTTGTGACGTATCAATAATCCCGTCATCAACTTTCTTTGGCTGCGGCTCTTTCTCCTTTTCTTTTTCTTTTTCTTTTTCTTTTTCTTCAGCTTCTCTTCCTCCCCACCACTCTCTCTGTCTGGCTTCTTCTTCATCAGCAATTTGTTTGGTGAGGGTCTCAACATCATCAGTATTTGGATCAACAGCAATGTTTCCCTTAGGATCTAGGTAACATTCTCTATCAGCATCCCATCTTTTCGCCATTTTTGCTTCTTTGTATGTTTGAGAAATTCTAATCATCCTGTTCTGAGCTAGCATCTTTCTGTTGATGTATTTCACTTCTTCTGTTCTAGAATCTTTGAAAGGAACAATCTTTGTCACAAACGCATAACCCACTGCGTCTTCTTCTGGTAACACTTCACTCCAATCATATCCCTCATCGTCATGGATAACAGCAAGTGCTTTGGATTTTTCTTTGGGATTTTCTTCTATCTGCTTCATTCTGGGAGGTTCGGATTTGTTCTGATGATAGATTGCTCTTTTGTAGTAATCTTCACGAAATGATTTGCAGTGTCATCAGGAGGTGCGTTACGACATTCACGTTTAAAATGTCCCTTTTGTTTACATCTGAAGCACGTAACCTTTGATTTATCAAAACCAAGTTTTGTGGAAGGTCCGCCAATAGAATGTCTGCCAGTAATCTCCATGAGCCTTTGTGCACGTCTAACCGCACTAGCCATACACCACCTGATATCGATCAACTCCATCTCTTCTGGGTCGATCTGATCATAATCCTCCTTGGTGAGATTAGTGTTTCCAATCTTGCCTGCAACAAGGCTCTCATAAGACTCTAACACAGAAACTAAGAACACCATTTGTTGCTTTGCGGATTCCTCACTAAAGTTTTGTGCATTCTTCAGATCCACAACAATATTACGTTGGAACAGATTCTTTGGAACTGATTGATTTGAAGTAGTTGACGATGAACCACTATGAAAACCACTGCTTGAACTTTCTTGATTTGACGTGTTAGAACCTTCAGCTGAGAAAGCTGTCTTAGGAGACACATTCTTCGGGATCATACTTCCTCGGTAATACAGCTCAACATTCTGCTGATATGAGGAATGATTGATTTTATATGATTTCTTGATCTCCAGCTCATGACTCTCCAGTCTTTCAATTAACAGATCAACCGTCAGATCCTCCGACTTGATTGTATTCTTCAGCATCAAAGCAAAATATTGCCAATCTTTCTCATTCGGCAACGAGTCAAACAGTTTGTCAACCAATTCTTCTCGAGAATAAATGATTCCATGTCTTGCCAGCTCCATCTTCAAATGCCCAAATCTTTCAATCATCTTAGATACAGATTCGTTTTTCAAACATCCAAACAAATCAAATTCTTTTCTTAACAATTTCTTTTTGTTTTTAACTATCTCGGCACTACCCACACATTTCACTCTCAGTTTCTCCCATAGATCTTTCGCATCTGTGTACTCAATCAATGATATTATATCGTCTCTCACAGACTGATGAAGCAATGCAATGCACTTTTGTTCAGCAACAAAACTTTCTACATGATCAGTGCCTTCTAAATTTTCATAATCCGATATTCTGATATTAAAACCATTCTTCAAACTCTTCCAGCTTGGGTACGCAAAATCTTTTAGCCACTCTTCAAACCTTTTAGCCCATCTATTGTATTCTTCAATCGCCAGTAGTTTGGGAGGTTTGTTGTATGTACAATATGCACTCTCCACACTTAAAGCATCAGAAAGCGTTTTCTTTGCACTCGGATTTGAAACATTTTCATTTGTATTGTTCGATGTATCATCTCCGGTGTTTCCCGTGAAAGCAAACATGTCACTGAATGGATTCATGAACTCATCCATCTTCAAGTATCTGAAACAATCAACAAACACTTAGAAAATTTTTTATTTTTAACAAAAACAGTTTCAAGCAAAATTAGTTCAAACGGAATCAGCTTTTCACACGAAATAAGCCTTTCAAGCGAAATTAGTATTCACACGAAATACCCAATTCAAACGAAATCAGGATTTTCACACGAGATAGTGTTTTCAAACGAAATCACCAAGCGAAATCTAATTTCGTGCGGAATTAGAGACAATTTCAAACGAAATTAGTAATTTCGTGTGAAATGCTCAAACGAAATCTGATTTCGTGTGAAATCAAAGGCACTTCCAAACGGAACTAGTGATTTCGTGTGAACTCATCAGCAGTTTCAAACGAAATTAGTGATTTCGTGTGAAGCAACAATGACAATTTCGAGCGGAATTATGATGACATCAGCATGTCGGCCACCATTTTGTCAAATTGATCCATATTTTGATTGAATTTTGGTCCAATTCTTTCAAGGATTTTTTAAAACTGTGTTTTACATGATATATGTGAAATTCAGTCCATTTTGTCCGTTAAATTTCGTTTAATTTTGAAAAGAAGGAGTAGAAGTGATGAAAACAAGTTGAATTGGTATAAACTCTTCTTCCTGAGCTTTGATACCACTTGTTGGATCGTCGTATGACCCTAATGAGTCAATCAGAAGAGTTTAACATCAATATCAAAGGCGGAATCAATGATATCGACGTGAATACAGCTAGATTCTCTTTAATTATCTTTCTTTTATTTATTTCAAAGCTTTTACAGATCGTTTGACAAACTGGCAGCACCTCAGCTCTGAATCGGAAAAGTTACAAATGAACTAGCAAAACACCTATATATAGTGGAGTTAATTTCGCTTGAAAGTGTCAACGACCATTTCACACGAAATTACAAAGTTTAATTTCGCTTGAAATGGCCAGTGCCATTTCATGCGAAATTACCCAATCTCACATAAACCCTAGATTTAACCTGTTGTGTGCTAGTTTATCCTATCTAGACATAAGACTCGATAAAGACAAAGTTAACAAACATTTATGCACCAACAGTAATCCACTTAAAGGAATCAACCTTGTGGGCATTATACCTGTGGCGTGTCAGTTAATCATGTCCGGCTCTTCTAACCGGCCCTGACGGACGACAAATAAGATAAACTGTATACAAGATTATTTTTAAATAATTGTCCCAAGTTATAAAAGATGTTTTGTGCCATGTGCATTCAAACCTATTTTCTTAAACATTTTCAAAATGAGTCAGTTAATTGTATGTACCAGTGTAAACTGACGTATTTTCCAAAAAAGGCCAAGTGCAGGTACTAGACGGAATAGGCTGGCTACTCCTAGCATCAATAAAGAGTCTTGCAAGCTTAGATGTTAAAATCTGTTGAACAATTATCTTTTATTTGATCCGCCTGTGGATCCTTTACATTCCGTTTGTAATACTTTGATATTACTTTATATTGGTTTGTAATATTTTATTTTTTGCTTCCGCTGTGCATTAAATTATGTTGTTTGACTATGATGATATCAACTACGTCACAGTACTCCCCACCGGGCCCACCGGTAATACGTGGAAATATCGGGGTATGACACATAGCCGTTGGGCCATCTTCTCCAGTGAATTCCTTTGGACCGCATGCCTTGAACTGTTTGAAGCTGAAAGCAGTAGCAGCTTTAGGAGCTTCGGTTCTAGATTCCTCAGACGATTTGCTAACATTCTCGTAAATCTCACTCACGATCTGGCGCACAACCTTGGCCACTTGTTTCGCGAGGATGGCAGCAAGGCGTTTGTCCCTCTGTTCTTGACGAGAGAGTCGTGGGTGACGGGATCCAGATGATGGTCCAGTTGACATTGTCTGCAACAGACATCGTCATATGTCTCAGACACATCATAACCGAATCTCACCTCACACGTCTAATACTTGCTAAATCTTAGGAACACAATGAAACATGTATCACATAAACGCATAGGCATGTAAACACAGATTCACATAAACACAGAAGCACATAAGCATGTAGGGCACAGAATCACAGAAGCACATAAGCACGTAGGACACATCACCAGGAAACATATAGGCATGTAACTTGTCTAGATGCGCACAGAGGCGGTCAGAATACAGAAACCTATCATTCAAAGTTCGCGAGTGTTCGAATATAGCGATCGCGTTTAGTATATCGAGTAGTATAGTATAAACGTATCATAGCCTAAGGTCGTCCACAATTTAGCGAGTTGTCAGCGTTTTGAGATAGAAATGCAGTGCGAGTCGTGCATGTCGATCGAAGTGGAAGCAAAAATCGAACAAGTCTCCAAAATTTAACACATAAACAGTTAAACACACATATAAACACATAAAATCGACGACTCATCAGAGTCAGCAGTTGCGGGCTCAGAATCGAAACACTTAAAAATCGAGAAATAGATCGTCTGCGGCTATTAGACATTGACTACCCAAAGTGATTCGACTATTCACAAGGACTTGTTGTGCACATTTGATCGTCAGGACAGTGCCTTTGCCTCGATTCTTGGGCGTTGGGCACGCATCCCGTTAGTCATATCGTGACTTCAGGTCGTTGGAGTCCGTCGAGACTTTGGTGAGAGTTTTGCAAAAAGGGCGGAACAAGTCGTTAAGGTTAGGGTTTCACCCCTAGCTTAACAACTTCGTTCCTGTTTTTTATAAAATAAGAGAATTATGCGTCAAAGTATGGATTTCACTCCTGATTCGACGCAAATCCCCGTGTCTATAGATGAAAATATGGTTTGAACAAGCAATTTAGTCGAGAGTTTGCGGTTTTCACACCTAATCTCGGCCTAATCACTCATTCATATTTGAAGATTCGAGTGTAGTGATAGTGTAGCGTAGGCGAGAATTGCGAGAAATAGTAGGTAAGCTCATACATAATCCCTACTGGACATGTACGGGTCGGTGTGTTGGTTCCTAACTATAGAATAGGTCTCTAAGTCATCGACCCGGACTAGGTCGAGTCTTGCCTAATTCCCTATAGTTATGGCTCTGATACCAATCTGTCACACCCCAACCGATGGCGGAAACATCGGGGTATGGCACTGAGCGAAACAGATTGTCCAGAAGTTTCCATAACAATTATCATTACCAATTAATTTAAAGTAACATGTCCCATACCATGTCTTAAAAAGATAAACAAATTATTACAGACAAAATCTAGGCAAATAGTTCTGTTCCGACAACTCAGATTTCATTTGTACAGACAACTATTTGTTGGCCTCTAAGACCTTATTCTAGTCTCGATTTCCTAGCAGATAAGCATCCTAAACACCTGTCACATACGTTAAAGTAAAAGTCAATACACATAGTGTAAATGTGAGCATACAAGTTTGATAATAGCATATAGAGTTCGAAAGTGTTACGCATAACCAGCACGTACACAGAGTGAAATGAGGCATGTTAGTTATCGACATAGACCTATCGATACCAATGACTGCGGGTTGACTGCCCAAGGCAGTTCGTAATACATGATCACAACTGTAATCCATGCAAATAATTGTCCTTAACAACCCCCGCGTGAGCGGGTGCTGAGTCCAAGCTATAGTACTATCGTTGCTAAGGTAGGTAGACAACATTCCATGTGTAAACATAACAAACAAGCATTCATTAAGTCACGTATAACATGCGGTAACGGTTAGCGTTAAAAGTATTGCGTAATGTGTTCGATGTGATTTAGAATAAGTAACGTATGTAACACCCAAAATTGCGTGAAGCAAAAAGGGATCAAGTATACTCCCAACGATTGATGGATTGAAGGGAGCGCTAGAGGGTAGGGTTAGCCTGATCAGAATGATAGCAATACGATAAGGGACGCGTAAAACGATGCAAGGTGTAAGTGGCTCGGACAGCAGTTCGGTCGGATGGCGATCCGATCGGATGGTCAGTCATGCGGATGACAATCCGTTCGGATGGTTATCCGGTCGGACGGTAGTCCGGTCAGATGACTATTCGAGTGGATTGTTTCTTCCTATGAGAAGGATGTGTTTGTGTATGTTTGAAGTTTTCGTTGTAGCATTTTGAAAACATTGAAGTATCTATACCTTTCATGTCGGTCGGTCGGACGGTCGTCCGATCGGAAGGCGACTCGAATGGTGAGGTTCCTCAGTGAGAACAAGTTCACAGCAGAGCGGTCACTCGGTCGGATGTCCATCCGTCCGGGTGGGAACCCTGTTACTGAACATGTTGAAAATTGCTCAAGTGTTAAAGTCCAAATGTTTCATGATTCGGGTGGCTGCCCGTTCTGATGGTAGTCCGGTCGAACAACAACTCGTTCAACCAGACTTCAATCGTTGGAAAAATAGTTAAGTGTGGGACCCAAGGTGCAAGTCGTTCGGACAGCCGGTCGCTCGGATGGCTGTCCGTTCGGACAGCGGTCCGATCGGACGGCACTCCGTCCTGGTCGTCCAGTTCGTCTTACACTTGGTTGTTTTGATTGTTTGTCGTGTTATCGAGATGTGTTGATATCGTGCTAACCAACAGAGTTCCATCCTAAGCTCTAGTGACCCGACTGAACAGGAATCACCCAAGTTCGGTCAGTCCGCCGGTTTAGAACAATAGTTCTTGGTTAACCCGAAATCGATAATCTCGTGGATAGAATATGGATCTTGAACCAATACAACCACAAGAATGAGTAGTAAGTCGGCACGAGCTCCGATTCTAACGTTTTAAGTGCATTGAGTGTAAAAGAGTTGAAAGAAAGTTGGAAAACCTTCTCTCAATCCTTTCCACCGTGAATATGTTTAGATCTATGAAAGATCTTTGTTCGTTTATGTGGAAATCGGTTAGATCCAAGTTGTTCTTGGTGGATTGAAGCCAAAACATGAAGTTCTTCAAGAACACATAATGACGTCATCCTAGAACACCTTGAATCTTGATGATTTCACGGTTAAAAGTTAAGATTTAAAAGATAAAAAGGTGTAGGAGTGCGTGTAGATCAAGGAAGTACAAGATTTAGGACGAGATCTTACCGAGATTGCGAGAAATCAGAGAAAAAGCGAGGAACACGAGCTGGTCGGACGTCACTTGCCAAAAGTGGAAAGAATGAAAGTGACATGGGGTATTTATAGGATACCCAAAGTGGAAAGGGGCGGGTCGGTCGGATGGCATCTCGCCCGGATGACAGTCCGGTCGGATGTCACCTCGTTCGTATGGCACTTGGTTCGAGTGTTTGGTGCGACGATTTTTGTTGTTTCGATTGCGATTGCGAGCAATTCGATGCGATAGAGTTTCCTAGTCAAATTACTTTTAGTCCCAACTACTCATATCTTGCACTGTCTCTTCTCCACCAATTATTATATCATTTCGATTGCGATTGAGTTTCGATTGCGATTCGATTGATTACAACACATAACATAAATAAACATGCACAAGTAACACATAAGGCACACACACACGTATAACAATAACCAAAATGCGTATTCGAGTTGCGAGTGCGATTGCGATAACGATAGCGATAAAACGATTAAACACGCGATAAATAGCGATTACCATGCGATTATTAATAGATACTCCACATAATACAACTAAAGCGAAAATAAAATAGACTAATTACAAGTCAAAGAAGTCAAAACAGGAATTGAGCAAGGAGAGACAGATCGCAATTAGCAATCTTGTCTTCCTTTGACTTCAATCTTGACTTTGACTTTGACTTCAGAAACACGGGGTGTTACAACGTCAGCGGCCACCTCAGTTGCCACATCATCAAAAAACCCCCGTCACATACCACGTCAACGCACAAGTGTTACATCAACGCACAAGTGTCACATAAAAAAAAACTAACTAGTTTAGGGTTCAGTCAGTTTAGGAGTATTATCGGTCAATAAGTTGAAAGTTGAGAGTGGTATGATAAAATCAAAAGTTTGGAGTGCTATAAAAAGGGGCATCAAGTGTCACAAAAAGTTATAAATAAACTAACTATATACGAATTTAAATATGTGGAATTGATTTTTATAATATATTTTCCCCTTTATTAGTGTCACAACTCGGGTTACTCTCGGAGTTCTCCATTTATTCAGTGGATGCCCCGCGAATACTTAGGATTGATTTGTTCAGGGGCGGATTTAGAGCCTTTTTACGGGTTCCCAGGAACCCAGTCGATTTGAAAAAAAAAAAACGTTTTTTTGTAGTGTAAACCTTGTATGATTTGGAAAAAAACGTTTTTTTGTAGTGTAAACCTTGTATGATTTGGAAAAAGGAACCCAATGAAAAAACTGGCTGGATCCGCCACTGGATTTGTTAGCCGTTAAAAAACCATACCTAAGAAATAGGACCCATTTTCATGAATAGGGTTCAAATTGTCCGTTAAAAACGGGTACATTAAGGGACTTAAAACCCAAAAAATTATAAGAATCAGATTCTGATACGGTGTCTAAACTCAAAATTTATAATATCTTGCAAGTCTTAAGAATCATATTCTGATACGGTGTCTAAACTTAAAATTTATAATATCTCGCAAATCTTTTTACATATCCAATCTCTCTTTTTCCTTATTTTCTCACATATGCTCTCTAGTTTTATTTTCATTATTCTTTTAAAATCTTAGTATGTATATACTTTATTTTTTTGTGATTTTTACACATTTCCCCCTCCTAAGCTTCCTTATTACGTATTTCCCCAAACCACAAAAACAATTACATATTTCCCCTTTTTCTGAGAAATTACCCAATTACCCTTCCCCTTTTTTTTAAGAAATTACATATTTCCCATAATGTTTCATACGATCGTTTCCTCTTCCCACCCAAACCCTACATCAGACGAGATTCGCTGAAGCCCACACGAGCAGAAGACGACGCCAAATCCCCTTCCCCTTCCGTGACGACGCCAAATGCCCTTCCCCTTCCATGCGTTCAGGTATGTTGTTGCTTTTTGTTGTGTATGCTGAAGATGTGATTCGTTGTGTATAATCTGGATTTTTTTTCGTTTGTAGTCTGTATTTGAATATTGATATCAATCTCCATCATCTTGTTTGCTGTGTATTTGAATATTGATATAGTTTGCTATTGATATCAATCTCCATCAAATCCTTAAGGGGAGGGGGTGGTCACTAGTGATACATTTCTATCACTCACAAGAACCAATCAACTCGTGTCATGTCATCACCCAATATTCTATCACTAGTGATAGAAATGTAGTGGGGGTGGTCACTAGTGATAGAATTCTATCACTCCCAAATTTTTATAATTTTTATCTTAAAATTAAGCTGCCATACACTCTTCGTCACGAACACCCATACACTCTTCGTCACCATTTTCTTCCATATTCATGAATATGTACACGTGTTGTAGTGAGAATGCCCCTTACATGCAGAGCCTTATCCTTTTCAACGTGTTATACTTTCCACGCGTTACAAAAATAACGCGTTAAACTCTTGGCGGCGGCGGTGTTCCGTTGTGGTTTCACGCGTGATGGGGGTGGTATAACGGACCACCCCGTGTGCTCTTAGGCTGTATTTCTCGATTGAAGCACTTCATGGAGAATTAACTGATATGAAGTTTTGACAAAGTACTTTTTTGCTTTTTGTATAACAAGTGTACACAATTTATGCATATATATAATATTGTACTTTTGACTTCAAGTAGCAAATAAAATGATGCATCTTATATAAATTGGTTATAGACTGTATGGATTGTAGAGTTGTATATGATGCAGTTTTGCTAATTGTTTTTTGCTTTTTGTTTTGTTCTTAAATTTTACGAAACTTTGTGTTTTTTTAAAAGGAATCGATTATGAACAAGTAAGGATTGCATTTTAATGAAAGTTTGTGTTTTTTACGAGTATTATGGTTTTGTTTGACAAGAGTAACAAGTAGAAGAATTGGGGTGATACTATATGAATTGGGTAAATATGTAATTAATTGATGATATTAGAATGTGCAAATATGTAAATATTCATTTAATAGTTCATTAAGGGTAAAATAGTCATAAATAAGACTCATTTTAATGAAAAGGGAAAATATGTAATATATATGGGTTAAGAATGGGAAATATGTAATTGTTTTTTTTTATTTAGGGAAATACGTAATAAGGCAGCTTAGGAGAAGGAAATATGTAAAAAAACCCTATTTTTTAAATATCACATAACAATGTTGGATATGTTTTCACACTCTTATGAAGCACTAACTGTTTGATATGCGTTCATTCCTATGAGTCTATGACATACATACACATGAAGCAATAACTGTTTGATATGCGTTCATTCCTATGAGTCTATGACATACATACACATGTTATAAAGTTTTTTTTTGCTTTTTTTTGCTTTTTTTTTTTTTTTTTTTTGCATATTTGATTTTTCAACTACTATCAAAAAGGTTGTAATACTTCTGGGTTATTGAATATAGATAAAAGAAATATATGTAATGAAAATCCATACCAAGAGATTTGTATTTTATGGATTCCTGCCATTTCATTTTAACTTAAACACATTGATATCATATCTATTTTGCTGGATCTAACTAACACACATAATCTTCGTTTGTAAATGCTAGTGATAAAAGAGTTAAGAGCTCATTTCTCGCCTTATTATTTATTTGTTTTTTTTTTTCACTCTCTTAAAATTTATAACTTTTTCATCTTCTTTGAACAACAATTTTTTTACTAGCATTGGCAAGAGTGTTTTAAACTGTTACTTTTATGGGTCAAACACTATTCCACTAGACATCATAGGACATGGGTGTATAACTTTTCATATAATAATACTAGACATCATAGGACATGGGTGTATAACTTTTCATATAATAATACTAGACTTCATAGGACATGGGTTTATACCTTTTCATATAATAATACTTAATGCTTATTTAACTTTTCATTTAAATATTTAATACTTTAATTTTGGTTTATGCTTTGTATTTACTTAAAATTATTATTTTCTACTTTAAACTAAAGTTTTTATATTTAATTATTAGTATTTAATATAAAATATTTATTATGAAAATTATTTTTAATATTAAATTGATAATAATATTTAACATTTAGTTTTTTGAACTTCTGTTTTCTAATTTTTTTACTATGTATTTTTGTTTTCCATAGTGTGGTGATAATATGGCTGACAATTTTAAACACGAACACGATTACACGACGCAAACTTACATGACCTTAACAAGTTTGGTGTATGACCTTAACATGTTTCGTGTACTAAACAAGTAGACACGATAGAATCTGTTAATTTTCGTGTCTAAGCATGTAAAATATATTTACATGTTAAGTACCCTTTAATACATGTTAAGATTTTTATTAACTAAAAAATATGATATGGGATAGTGTGTTAACAACCCGTATATGAAATATGCTTGTAACGACATTTTGATTACTCTTCTATTTTGTTTTTTACTTGGTTTCATTATATAAATACTTGTTGAACATGTCTTAACAAGTATTTTTCGTGTATATCAGGTTCCTAACATGTGATTATTATAGCGTTCCGGTAAACTTGTAACATCCCAAAAACGGGTTTAGTAATCAAACCACGTTAATAGTAAAGACGGGTAAAATACCGTTAGTGGTAAAAATTAACCCGGTAAATATTAGGACTCAAATAATAAACCTAATATTAATTAAAAAGGGGGAAATAAATGCTTGAGAAAAATAAAGTTATGAAAGGCCCGAGTTAACGGGACTTAAAATATAACGGGTTATAACTTCCCGAACCCATTAAGTTAACTAGGGATAATTAACCTAGTTACTAGTATGTGGCTAAGTGATAAATGGTAAGTTGTAGCTTCAATTGATCAAAATAAAACATGAGGGACTAATACTTGACAAGTGGGAAACTTATTTTAATTAAAACAAGTAACAACACACAATACACACACTAAGGGTGTGTGTGGAGATCGACCAGGAAGAGCTCTTTGGAGCCCAAACCTTAACTTCAACAAGAATCAACAAATTGAAGGTCAAATCCGGCTCAGATCAAATGCATGAACATGTATAAACGATCACCAAGTCATGGGGATCATAAGGTATGTAAAATCTTGATGTTTGGTGAAGTTGTAAGAATTTGATAATCATCCTAATCGCGAATTAGGCATGGATTAGAGAAGCTATGGCTAGATTAGTGATGTATACTTGCTTAGGAACGAAACCCTAAGTGAAAATCATACATAACATGCTATTATTCGAGTAAATTGATGATTTACCACTTTTAGACAAGTGGGTTTTGATTATGTAGTGAAGATGATGATATAATTGTTCTAAAAATCGTCATAATTGATAGTTGAAGTTAGATACTTGAACAAATTATAAGTTTGAGTGAAAGCTTATGCATGACTTGAAGTGGGTTTTTGTATGTTATGACGAAATTGGTAATTTTGTTCATATAAATAGGTGTATGAAATCGTGTAGTATATTAGTTCATATGAAGAACTTGATTATACAAGGTGTTGGGATGAATGCTAGTGATATGATGAACGGGTCTCACTTATAGATGAGAACCCTTGGTTCTTGTGAAATGAATGAATAAATTAGTCTTGATAATCGCTTGAACTAATTAAAGTGATTGAAATGTGATAAACGTGGTTAGAACTTTGGTTAAAACGGTGGCCTAAAGATAACGCCTACCGGGTAATTAAAGAATGCAAAAACTAGTTGATGAACTCGAATATGCATTTAGTATACTAATGGGCATTTGACTTTTAAAAAAAAGGTCAAACTGACCTACGATGTGATGAATGATAATTAGATATAGAAACGTGTAAGGTGGAATAATCGTATTAAGTCATGATTAAACTAACCACCTTGTGAATGATGAATAATAGTTGGCGCTTAACAAGCTAGGTGAAGCTTGGGGAGAAAGCGAGTCAAACAAATCAAGAAGGAAAAGAAAAGTGTAGCTTGGATACGAGGTAAGTAAAACTTACACCCTTATGTAGGACACTTGTTTATTTTATAAACTATAAATGCGAAAGATGTAATACCCCAAAATAAGGGTTCCGACACGACCGATACAAGTCGGAACAAGTATAAATGATAAAAACCATAGTTTATGGTAAATGGGGCAAATGGGTGAATTTGGAAATCTAAAACCATGCTTTTATTCTAATTTATGTAAATGTTTGGTCTTATAGTCCAAACGGGTCAGATGGTGATGAAACACCATTTGACAATATCGACTAATATGATTGTCAAGTCGTATGTTATCAGGAGTGATTAGCAATTTGGATAATTGCGACGCCATAGAATGTTGGTTAATTAACGCGAGGTATAATAAACGGGTCTATATGTTGATTCGAGCCAGGTACGCACTTCTATAGATTTATGGTTTAAAATGTAATGTTGGTCAAATACTTTAACAAATGGACCAATGTTGTAAAAAGGAAGAAATAAGTTGACGAAAATTCCCTTGATAGGTAAATCGGGCACACGACCCTTAGAGGTCGTTTAGATACTAGTATTATCATCATGAAACTCTTAGACACATGTAAGAGTTGCAGACATCAACTTTGCGGGTCAAATGCTTATGAACAGGTTAATCACGTAAAATAATTATCCTAAGTGTAAAAATTAGGAATGTGGTACATTATGTTAAATCCACCACAAAAATGGTTGTGGTGTAATATAAGAGGCTATTTAAAAGTGAGAATACGAAGTGTAGAAAGAGAAGAGAGCGTTTAATGCTTAAATGTACATAATTCGCTCCAAACGGGTCAAAATAAGAACTTGAGCGTAAACGGGTTTTTATTATGTAAGAATCCCGTGATTTGAAATTTATATGATAGGAGATATGGAAATTATGAATTTCATGAGTTTAAGGATCAAATAAACATGTTTGTTTGAAAAATATCGAACGGGTCAAAATTTGGTAAAAAGGGTAATAAGCCGAAGACTTAAAAGTCTGAAATTTTGTTTAATCAAATGTTGGATTTTGACTCCATAATGTGGAGAATCAAATTACAATCATGTAGGAAGAAACGGTAGGTCCATCGGACAAGCGGATTAAAAGATACGGAAGTTTTCGTGTCAAAAACGGCAAAAATGGGAGTTCTGATACAGGGGCTACCGTAACTTACGGTGCCACCGTAAGTTACGGTGGAGCTGAAAGCTTTACGGTAGCTTCCTATTGATTTACGGTAGGGGCACTTTATACCAGGGGCCACCGTAACTTACGGTGGCACCGTAAGTTACGGTGGAGGCCAGTTTTATATCCTTGTTTTTGGATCAAGACATCCATCTTGGAATTTCTCGATTTCCTTGTTTATTTCGATTATTCGACTCAATCATCCTTGTTGTACTAGTCATTTAATTATCAAAACTAACTTTTAAGTTGGTTTTGATCACAGGTGAATGTCAAGAGTCCCGGATGAAGATCAAGCATCGAGCAAGAACCGAACACGCGTTAAACAAAGCTTCCGCAATGTTGTTTCGTCGTTATTTTAAAACGGCGAATTAAACCACTATATGTGGTATCACTATAATTTGTAAAAGTTTTTTTTTAAATCCCGTATTTCCAATGTATGTAATCATTAATTACATGAGTGTTTTCGCAAAATATACGTTAAACCTTGAGTTATAAGAACGGGTGTTACAAGTTGGTATCAGAGCCTTGGTTTAAGAGATTCAAGTATGGTGAGAAAACTATTCTTGGACTTAAACCTTATGCTCTTAATAAAGATTGGCGTTCGGTTCGAGGCTTGATCGCAAATCCGGTAAGTACAAGTATGTTAATAGTCTAGTATGATTAAAGTGTTGTGAACAACACATAGGGTTATCGTGTAATACACGTTACCCTAACTTAAAATGATTGATATAGTTGATGAAATTACACGCGTTGATGCGTATAGTAGAAAAGCCTTGTATTATAATACGGGCATCCTTTAATGTTGAAATTACTAACTGTTGTATATGTTTTGATTAAAGGACACTCGCATATGAAGATAGCGACAGTTTAACAAATCATGGATTTGACAGAGGAATGGTTCAAAGTATGACAAATAGAGCACGCTCACCAAGGACCTAAATCGCGCAACGATTGCGAATAGGTTAATGGCAAGGGGAGCCTGTTAGAGCAAGCATTATCAGGTGCACGTTTTAAATTATTGCATAAATAGTAATATGCAACAAATACGTAGAGATTGAAAGTTGCATATGTAGATTGAAAACTTGGAAAAACCTGAATAGAAAACCTATCCGGGATATCGTTTCAAGAAAAACAAATAGAGGCATTACTTAGATGGGGTGTAATGTGAAAATTATAAAAAGGTCATGTATACCAGGTGTTGATCGCTTACTCTGGCCAAGTAAGTAATGAACACGTGGTACCATGAACTTCTTATGATGGACACATTTATGTCCGATGTAGTAAGGGTGGGGTGAATGGGACTAACTTAAAAAGTACCCAAATGAATCAAATGAGCAAAATATTTGATAATAATGTAAACGCACAGCCGGGTGACGGAAGCGTATTATATTAGGATGATGAGCCCGAGTGAAGGGACAAAGATTAATGTAAAACGATTAAGGTATGCAATTGGGAGGGGTGTGCTTACACTCGAACCCGGAGAATGCAAATATGACTCTTAATGGGCCGATTTTGTAAAACACCAAATTTGAGAACAAAGTAGGAATATAAAAGCGAAACGAAGTCATAATGCATACCGTAAGGGTTGCAATAATAACGACTTCGGTAAAACACCCGGTTGGTGGGTAAGGATTTAAACGCATGCGTAGACTGAGAAACAGGAACGCGAAATAGAAAGTCAAAAGACTCGGAATATGAGTCATGACTAAAAGATGACAAAAATTTTCGCAAACATAAATTTTGGTAATTACGTTCAACCATTTCAAAGTTGGACGGGTCAAATAAGGAATGAAGTTTGACATTCATAAGTGATGAAAATTCACCCGAAAAGAGTCAAACGAGTCAATTAAGGAATAACGCTTAATATAATAGGAAAACGCAAACCGGTGAAACCGGAAAGCTAAAAAAAACAATAAGATAGAAGGACCAGGGTAATGGGTTGTAAAGGAGTATAAGTATGAACCGGGTAACGGTAAGCGTAGGACAAACCGACGTGTAAATGACATTAGAAGTCGTAAAGTAGGAAAGATAGTCCTAAAGTAAACAAATGAAACCTTAGACTACGGTCAAGGTCAACTAAAGTTTAAAAGCAAAATTAAATGATTTCAAACATAACAAAGGATGCTTTAAAGCTATATATGTATAAATAGACAATTGAATAAAGACTAGAATAAAAGATGATCTACGGGATCATCATAACCTACGGGATACTAATTAGTGTAAAGGTCTACGGGGCCAAAATGACCCACGGGTCATGAATTGAAGCAAAGGGATCATAAGGGTCTCGTCTTAAAGAGATGAAAGCTTAAGGAAATAGCCTACGAGGTTAAGTGAAGGAACCTACGGGTCAATAGTGTAAGGTGAGGGGACTTGTTACGATTCCCCGCGTAAAACGAGAACGGAAAACAATAAATTATGGGTTGTCAATTTCCTTGATATGAGTAATTGACATAGTTAAAGAGAAAAACGTTAGACTAAAATTCAGTTTTAGTAAGAAATAACATTTTTACAAATATAAATTCTGATAGGAAATTGAATAGTAAGCATGAAAGATTCAAGTCTTGACGCTGATAGGCGCAAGACGATATATTCAAAAAGTGATCTTTTCGAAAATGAAAGGTAGATATATAAATTAAACATGATGCGACACGATCACGGTTAAGAAATGTAATGTGAAGTAGAATCGCACTATAACCAAGCGAGCGGTAAAAAGTAACTGGACTAATAAGTCTAGTTAGTGAGACCGGTGAAGGTCAGCAATTCAAATCGAGAAATTTGGTTTGCTCGTAAGCGGAGGATTCGGAGTAACTGAACCGAATAAATGAATTTGAAAACAAAAGAAATAGTTGCTAAAAGTGAAAAATTTCACTAAACACCTTTAAACGGGTCAAGGTAACGGATTCACCAAGAGTTCGATAATATATAAAAGCGATGGAAATCGCTAAGTTAACTAAACTAGTAGAAATAACAGAATTACGTTATTTCAAGTTACGTTATGTCGTATGAGGTACGTAGATGTTCTGTAACCAAAAAGATATTACCATAATTTTTCTGGTAATACTAACAATTGGTTAAAGTATGAGTAATGCTTAAGAGATTACTCAGGTCAACCGCATTGAGTTTAGAACTCGATGAACTATGTAAGCAAGGTTTCGAGGACGAAACCTCTTTAAGGGGGGTAGACTTGTAACATCCCAAAAACGGGTTTGGTAATCAAACCACGTTAATAGTAAAGACGGGTAAAATACCGTTAGTGGTAAAAATTAACCCGGTAAATATTAGGACTCAAATAATAAACCTAATATTAATTAAAAAGGGGGAAATAAATGCTTGAAAAAAATAAAGTTATGAAAGGCCCGAGTTAACGGGACTTAAAATATAACGGGTTATAACTTCCCGAACCCATTAAGTTAACCAGGGATAATTAACCTAGTTACTAGTATGTGGCTAAGTGATAAATGGTAAGTTGTAGCTTCAATTGATCAAAATAAAACATGAGGGACTAATACTTGACAAGTGGGAAACTTATTTTAATTAAAACAAGTAACAACACACAATACACACACTAAGGGTGTGTGTGGAGATCGACCAGGAAGAGCTCTTTGGAGCCCAAACCCTAACTTCAACAAGAATCAACAAATTGAAGGTCAAATCCGGCTCAGATCAAATGCATGAACATGTATAAACGATCACCAAGTCATGGGGATCATAAGGTATGTAAAATCTTGATGTTTGGTGAAGTTGTAAGAATTTGATAATCATCCTAATCGCGAATTAGGCATGGATTAGAGAAGCTATGGCTAGATTAGTGATGTATACTTGCTTAGGAACGAAACCCTAAGTGAAAATCATACATAACATGCTATTATTCGAGTAAATTGATGATTTACCACTTTTAGACAAGTGGGTTTTGATTATGTAGTGAAGATGATGATATAATTGTTCTAAAAATCGTCATAATTGATAGTTGAAGTTAGATACTTGAACAAATTATAAGTTTGAGTGAAAGCTTATGCATGACTTGAAGTGGGTTTTTGTATGTTATGATGAAATTGGTAATTTTGTTCATATAAATAGGTGTATGAAATCGTGTAGTATATTAGTTCATATGAAGAACTTGATTATACAAGGTGTTGGGATGAATGCTAGTGATATGATGAACGGGTCTCACTTATAGATGAGAACCCTTAGTTCTTGTGAAATGAATGAATAAATTAGTCTTGATAATCGCTTGAACTAATTAAAGTGATTGAAATGTGATAAACGTGGTTAGAACTTTGGTTAAAACGGTGGCCTAAAGATAACGCCTATCGGGTAATTAAAGAATGCAAAAACTAGTTGATGAACTCGAATATGCATTTAGTATACTAATGGGCATTTGACTTAAAAAAAAAAGGTCAAACTGACCTACGATGTGATGAATGATAATTAGATATAGAAACGTGTAAGGTGGAATAATCGTATTAAGTCATGATTAAACTAACCACCTTGTGAATGATGAATAATAGTTGGCGCTTAACAAGCTAGGTGAAGCTTGGGGAGAAAGCGGGTCAAACAAATCAAGAAGGAAAAGAAAAGTGTAGCTTGGATACGAGGTAAGTAAAACTTACACCCTTATGTAGGACACTTGTTTATTTTATAAACTATAAATGCGAAAGATGTAATACCCCAAAATAAGGGTTCCGACACGACCGATACAAGTCGGAACAAGTATAAATGATAAAAACCATAGTTTATGGTAAATGGGGCAAATGGGTGAATTTGGAAATCCAAAACCATGCTTTTATTCTAATTTATGTAAATGTTTGGTCTTATAGTCCAAACGGGTCAGATGGTGATGAAACACCATTTGACAATATCGACTAATATGATTGTCAAGTCGTATGTTATCAGGAGTGATTAGCAATTTGGATAATTGCGACGCCATAGAATGTTGGTTAATTAACGCGAGGTATAATAAACGGGTCTATATGTTGATTCGAGCCAGGTACGCACTTCTATAGATTTATGGTTTAAAATGTAATGTTGGTCAAATACTTTAACAAAGGGACCAATGTCGTAAAAAGGAAGAACTAAGTTGACGAAAATGCCCTTGATAGGTAAATCGGGCACACGTCCCTTAGAGGTCGTTTAGATACTAGTATTATCATCATGAAACTCTTAGACACATGTAAGAGTTGCAGACATCAACTTTGGGGGTCAAATGCTTATGAATGGGTTAATCACATAAAATAACTATCCTAAGGGTAAAAATTAGGAATGTGGTACATTATGTTAAATCCACCACAAAAATGGTTGTGGTGGAATATAAGAGGCTATTTAAAAGTGAGAATACGAAGTGTAGAAAGAGAAGAGAGAGTTTAATGCTTAAATGTACATAATTCGCTCCAAACGGGTCAAAATAAGAACTTGAGCGTAAACGGGTTTTTATTATGTAAGAATCCCGTGATTTGAAATTTATATGATAGGAGATATGGAAATTATGAATTTAATGAGTTTAAGGATCAAATAAACATGTTTGTTTGAAAAATATCGAACGGGTCAAAATTTGGTAAAAAGGGTAATAAGCCAAAGACTTAAAAGTCTGAAATTTTGTTAAATCAAATGTTGGATTTTGACTCCATAATGTGGAGAATCAAATTACAATCATGTAGGAAGAAACGGTAGGTCAATCGGACAAGCGGATTAAAAGATACGGAAGTTTTCGTGTCAAAAACGGCAAAAATGGGAGTTCTGATACAGGGGCTACCGTAACTTACGGTGCCACCGTAAGTTACGGTGGAGCTGAAAGCTTTACGGTAGCTTCCTACTGATTTACGGTAGGGGCACTTTATACCAGGGG
The DNA here is from genome assembly GCA_030545235.1 of Helianthus tuberosus. NCBI lineage: Eukaryota > Viridiplantae > Streptophyta > Magnoliopsida > Asterales > Asteraceae > Helianthus > Helianthus tuberosus. The sequence goes on along the minus strand of CM060451.1, from coordinate 75,559,862 downwards.
CCACCGTAACTTACGGTGCCACCGTAAGTTACGGTGGAGGCCAGTTTTATACCCTTGTTTTTGGATCAAGACATCCATGTTGGAATTTCTCGATTTCCTTGTTTATTTCGATTATTCGATTCATTCATCCTTGTTGTACTAGTTATTTAATTATCAAAACTAACTTTTAAGTTGGTTTTGATCACAGGTGAATGTCAAGAGTCCCGGATGAAGATCAAGTATCGAGCAAGAACCGAACACGCGTTAAACAAAGCTTCCGCAATGTTGTTTCGTCGTTATTTTAAAACGGCGAATTAAACCACTATATGTGGTATCACTATAATTTGTAAAAGTTTTTTTTTTAAATCCCGTATTTCCAATGTATGTAATCATTAATTACATGCGTGTTTTCGCAAAATATACGTTAAACCTTAATTTATAAGAACGGGTGTTCAAAACAGGTCTTAACAGGTATTTTCCGTGTAGACATGTTAGAAAATAAATTGTGTCCGTGTTTGAAAAAAGAGGACATGATAAGTTATCATGTCGTGTTCGTGTATAACATCTCGTGTCTTATCGTGTTGTGTATACACGATATGCCAGTCCTAGGCGATAAGGTGTCTCTCCTCTATTTTAAAGGTGGAGACTGGAGAGTTCAAATCCTTGATGATTAATACAAGTCCAACTAGTTTGTTAAAAAAAAAACTTATTATTTTTGTTTTTAGATGATTTTAATTTCGTGTCTAATATTTATAACTTAACATTTGATCCATAATATTTTAACTCCTTTCTTTAGTATGTAACTATTGGATGTTTAGAGTAATTGTTGTGGGTTCTAAACGTACATTTGGTGATCGTGTTTAAATTTGTAACGTTTGGTTACGATGACTTATATATTAGTATTCAGGGTTAGGATCAAATACAAAGGATAAAATAAATAAGAAGTGTAAGAAGGATTCTAGTCCATAGATCTTAGATTTGAAGGGTTGAGATTGGTTGTAGGGAAAAGAAGATAATAGAAGGACATAAAAGGAATCCTATATTTATGGATTTTCTCTCTCCACATGCAAGGCACATGCCAATTCCCCTATCGATTTAAAACGTTCATAACTTTTTCATACGACATTTTTTTTCAAAAAAAAATTCACCATAATAACGAGCGTTTTTTTATCTTTAATATGAGTACCATATTATCATATAAAAATAAAATAAAATTTTCATTTTTACTGGGTTTTTTGGCATTGTGTTAAAGGTTCAGGTTATTGTGTCTTTTAACTGGGTTTTGGTCAGTAGAGTTTCTATACATTGTGTTATTATCAAAACCTATAACACAATGTTAATTTGAGTTCTATCCATTGCGTTTTTATAAAAACCTATAACACAATATATGACACAATGAAGATTTTGTTATATCTGGGTTTTCTATAAATTGTGTTATTAGTTCAGGTCATTGTGTTTAATATGTTATTCATTGTGTTTTAATATATTGTCCATTGTGTTTTAATAATTTGTTCAATTTTTTAATTATCTTGTTCATTGTGTTTTAGTTTGTTATGTATTGTGTTTTTAGTTTGTTTTTCATTGTCTTCATCTGCTCTCCATTGTGTCTTTTATCTGCTGTCATTAATTGTGTCTTTTATCTGTTGTCATCAATTTTGTTTTTATTTAGTCTGATTCTTATTGTATTATATGTTATCGCCATTGTGTTATACGTTATGGTCAGTGTGTTTTAGTATGTTGTCCATTGTGTCTTTATCTGTTGTCATTGATTGTGTTTTTATTCTAATTTACATTGTGTTTTACATCATGTCCATTGTGTAATATGTTATTCATTGTGTTTTAATATGTTGTCCATTGTGGTTTAATAATTTGTTCAATTTTTTTATTATCTTGTTCATTGTGTTTTAGTTTGTTATGTATTGTGTTTTTAGTTTGTTTTTCATTGTGTCTTCATCTGCTCTCCATTGTGTCTTTTATTTGCTGTCATTAATTGTATCTTTTATCTGTTGTCAACAATTGTGTTTTTATTTAGTCTGATTCTTATTGTGTTATACGTTATGTTCATTGTGTTTTAGTATGTTGTCCATTGTGTCTTTATTTGTTGTCATTGATTGTGTTTTTAATCTAATTTACATTGTGTTTTACATCATGTCCATTGTGTAATATGTTATTCATTGTGTTTTAATATGTTGTCCATTGTGGTTTAATAATTTGTTCAATTTTTTTATTAACTTGTTCATTGTGTCTTAGTTTGTTAAGTATTGTGTTTTTTGTTTGTTTTTCATTGTGTCTTCATCTGCTCTCCATTGTGTCTTTTATTTGATGTCATTAATTGTATCTTTTATCTGTTGTCATCAATTGTGTTTTTATTTAGTCTGATTCTTATTGTGTTATATGTTATCGTCATTGTGTTATACGTTATGTTCATTGTGTTTTAGTATGTTGTCCATTGTGTCTTTATCTGTTGTCATTGATTGTGCTTTTAATCTAATTTACATTGTGTTTTACATCACGTCCATTGTGTAATATGCAACTGGGTTTTTGAAATTTTTTTGAAAAATATAACAATATGGTACTCATATTAAAGATAAAAAAACGCTCGATTTTATGGTATAATTTTTTTTAAAAACAAATGATGTATAAAAAAGTTACGGACGTTTAAAAGTTAGGGGGGAAATAGCATGTGACTTGCATGTGCATATTCTCTTTCCTCTTGTAGACAAAATTACCCTTTTCATTTAATTACTCATAGGACACTTGTCACTCTCTGGTGCCTTCTTACCCTTCTTATTTTTAAATCTTTTGTATTATAACTCAACCCTTAGTATTCATATCACTAAAAAAATTAAAAGTGAAAATTAAAGAAAAAAAGTTAACCCAAAAGAAAATTTTAATGTAAAAAAATAAAGCAATGATAAAAAGATAACCCGGAAAGAATGTAAAAAACTAATAGGAAACTATAACTTTATTAAATTTTAGGGATTATAAAGTAATTTATTAAAGTTTAGTGGCAATAGTGTAAACTGAAAAACAAAAAGAAAATAATAACAAAGAGGTGTTAGTAAAACATTTGTAATAACTTTCTTGAAAAAACACGGCTAGAACTGAACGGGCCCGGGTTTGAACCAGGGTCCATAGGCAACCAAACATAAATTATATACCACACCAATTGGCGTTTTTTGTGTTAACGGGTAATAAGCCCGCGCGCGTTACGGCGCAGGCACATCGGAAATATCGAATGGATTAGTCCAAACGTCATGTGATGCGTTAACCATACGAAAACGCGTGCGTTCGACATATTAGATTGAACTCAGTATAACCTATATAAGCATGAAAGCATATTATATTTGACCTGACTTGTTTCCCAAAAAAGTTTACGTCGAAACGTAGACCAACTCGAATTAATACAGACACATACATAAAAATATGCACGTAAAAATGTTTTTAAACGAAAACGTATTATATTTGATCTGACTTTTCTAAAAAAAAAAATTTACGTTAAAACATAGACACACTCAAATTTATATTTATACGTACATAAAAATATGCACGTAAAAAAAGTTTTTTAAAGTAAAAGAATGATAGAGGTAAACAAAAGAATTTAATAAACAAAAGTTAGTGATGGAAAATTAAATTAGTAAAAAGGTAGGGGTTAAAAACGCCAAATGTCAAAGTAGAAGGGTAATAAAAACATAGAATGGAGTAAAATGGACTAACTCCAAAAGTGAAAGGGCCAACCAAAGCCGATGAAAACTCCACCGACTTTGATTTTTAAGATAGTATACAATAGTTGTTTCCACATGTATATATACTAAACTAAAGGTATAATAATAATAATAATAATTGTATACTAATAATTGATAAACTGAATGAACAGTACGTTTCTTTTATTGATTTTACTAATAATTGATAACGTTTCTTTTATTGATTTTTTTTTTATTTTATGTGTTATTTAGTAGTTTTTTACATGTGTTATGTGGTTAGGAATGGCAATCAAACCCGAACCCGCTGGGTAAACCCGAAACCCGCCACATTGGGGACAGGTTTGGGGTCGGTTAATCGGGTTTGGGACGGGTTTGGTAATAGTTTTTATTTTTTTCTCGGGTTTGGGATTTAGTGATATACCCGTTTACCCGTCCCAATTACCCGATAAAGTGTACCCGTTTACCCGATTGTATACCCGATATAATTTCTTTTATATTATTAAATATGTATATATATGATACATCTATTTTTTACACATATAGGTATTCTATTCCGTATACATTGTAGTCATTTGATATATATTTTTATAATGACAATACAAAATGTAAGCGGTTTGTAGTTACCCGATAGATACCCAATGGGTTTTGAGATGAGTATACCCAACGAGTAATCTTTTTAAATTAACGGGTTTACCCGAAACCCGCGAGTATACCCGATACCCGATGGGTATTTGCCCGCTAGAAACCCGATGGGTTTTGGGACGAGTTTGGGACAAGCTTATCTAACCGGGTTTGGGTTTGGGATTATCTAAACCCGTCCCAAACCCGACCCATTGCCATACCTATATGTGGTTCTTTTATATATCTTATGTAACTTGCGTTTGATTTTTATCGATGTAATTCACGTACCAGTATTTTTTAATCATATCAAGATTTTTTCTCTATGGGTTGCTGTAACGAGTGTAGGTGACGTAACAAAACAAAACAAAACGATACCGATCAAATTCCCGCCGTGTTGGTATATTTTTGGTCATATCATGATTTTTTTTTCTCTGTTGGTTGCTATAACAAGTGTCAGTACCGTAATTAAACGAACTGATACCCACCCACCGCGCAACGCGCGGATTTAATAACACTAGTAATAATAATAATAATAATAATAATAAGACCATGCGTAGTCGTTTGTTGAATAATGCCCCACCCTGGGTCGTTTTCTGCCACGTGGCAGTCCAGTCAGCATGGGAGCATTATTGGACGTTTTTGCAAAAGTGACGTAGTGAGAATAATGCCCAATAACGCCCATTCCAATCATTTTTTTTATAAAATGGTAGTATTGTATGAGAGTTTTGGTTTGAAAAATTGTAGAAGTGTGTGTATATATATATATATATATAGGGGACCGCTAAAATGAGAACCACCTCCAGTTATGAGAACCATGAGAACCACTTTCTAGCCTTTAGATCTTTAGGATGGATGGATGAGATTAAAAGTAGTAAAAATTAATATTAAATGGTTTTTGTCTTATTATGTCTTTAATATTATAATCCAAAAGGGTAATTTAGTAAAATAACTCTATTTTGTCTTTTTATCTTTATTGTTTTTTTATTAGTTTTTTGTTTTATTATATTATTACTTTTTTTTAAACATAACTTTTTTATTAAAAACATTTTAAAATTCAGATTTTTTTAAACATTTTTTATACTTTTTACAATTTAAGTTTTACGTTAAACTTTTTACGTTTTACGTTTTTTTGACGCGCCGTTTTTACGCTGGGTTTTTTCAAGCGTCGTTATTTTAACACCCCGTTTTTTTACGCGCCGTTTTTTACGCGCCAATTTTTCGACGCCGTTTTTTTACGCGCCGTTTTTTAACGCCGTTTTTCAACGCGCCGTTTTTTACGAGCCAATTTTTTAACGCCGTTTTTTACGCGCCAAATTTTTACGACCCATTTTTCGACCCGTCTTGCGCCCGACTTTTTCACGCGTCGTTTTTTCAACGCGCCGTTTTTTAACGCCGTTTTTTCAACGGCGCCGTTTTTTACGCCTATTTTTCAACGCCGTTTTTTAACGCCGTTTTTTACGCCTATTTTTTAACGCCGTTTTTTCAACGCCTATTTTTTAACGCCGTTTTTTACGCGTCGTTTTTTACGCGCCGTTTTTTACGTTTTACTAAAAAAAATTTACGTTTTACCTAAAACTTTTTACTAAACAAAATTTACGTTTTACCTAAAACTTTTTACGGTTTACATAAAACTTTTTTACGTTAACATTTTTTACGTTTTTACGTTTTACGGGCCGGTTTTTTACGTTTTACCTAAAACTTTTTACGTTTTACTAAAAAAAATTAACGATTTACGTTTTACCTAAAACTTTTTACGTTTTACGTTAAAATTTTTACGTTTTACGTTAAAACTTTTTACTTTTTACGTTTACGTAACACTTTTTACATTTTACGTAACACTTTTTACGTTTTACGCGACGATTTTTTAACGTAACACTTTTTACTTTTTACGTAACACTTTTTACGTTTTACGTGCCGATTTTTTCACGTTTTACGTAACACTTTTTACGTTTTACGTTTTAGGTAAAACTTTTTACGTTTTACGTAAAACTTTTTACGTTTTACGACTAACGTAAAAGTTTTTACGTGTTGCGTAAACCTTTTAACGTTTTACGTAAAACCTTTTACGTTTTACGTTAACGGTTTTTTACGTTAACGTTTTCTTCGTTTTAGTAAAAAAAAATTTACGTTTTACATTTTACGTATAACTTTTTACTTTTTACGTTTTACGTAAAACGTTTTTACGATTTACGTTTTACGTAAAACATTTTACGTAAACCTTTTTACGCTTCACGGTTTTACGTTTTACGTTAAAAAAGTTTACGGGTTATTTTTTTTTTACAAATTTTTTTTACGCAAAAACGAACACACATAGAAATCGCAAACTCGGGAGGTGTCTCAGATATATTGTTATCATCATCGACGCCTCAAAAAAAATATAAAAACCCAACAAACATTAAAAACAAAGGGTATCTCGAAAAAAATAATAGGGTTTGGCTCAGATTATCCGATAATCAAGAGGCTGCAAAAGTGGGGTTGCAGGATCAAAAACCCTACCCTCCGCCGTCCTTGCCGCGCCATCGTCATCAAAATCTACGGGTTTTTTTTTTTGCATCATCGCCACCCCGTCGATCGTATCAAAACCCACAGATTTAAATATCACAAATCAAAACCCACAGATCAACATGAACAACATTCAAACCCAGATTCAAACCCAGATTCAACATGAACAACATTCAAGCCCAGATTCAACAGAATCAAACCCAGAAAGTCAAACCCCCAAGAACACCCATCAGATTCAAGAACACTCATCAGATTCAAGAACACCCATCAGATTCCAGAACACCCAAAATCAAACCCAGATTCAAGAACACCTAAAAATCAAACCAACAAAATCAACACACAAATCAACAGTCGAAAACAAACATGAACCAACAGAAGGAACAGTAACATCATTCAACCCAAAATCAAAAAAATATCAAGAACATACCAAAAATCAAAACAAACATCAAGAACACTGGCCAAAATATGAAAATCCCCAACATACCAAAATCAAAACAAACATCAAGAACATACCAGAGAAATCAACAACACAGGAGGAGACCGGGACCTCCGCCGCTCACGGCGGCGCTGCCGCCGGCCCACCACCCAGCCATCGAACCGCCACCACCGCTCACGGCGGCGCTGCACCACCGTCATCGAGCACCCACCACCTCCGATTCAACATCAAATCGGAGCTCACTACCCCCCAAATCGGAGCTTGGAATTGTTCACACATCTCGTTTCCCCCAAATCAGAGCTTTGGCCGGTGGTTTTGATTTTGATTTAGCTTTTTCCAAATGCATAATCAATCGAAACCAGTTTCAAGACAGAGAGAATGAGAGACAAATGGAACATAAACAAAGATGAAGCTGACAAATAAATGAGAGGATTATAATAAGTCTGCATCTTTAGAGAGAGGAGAGAGGAGAGAGGTGAGAGGATGTGAATTAAATGAAGAGAGAGGGGTGAGATTAGACATTTAGGTTAAATGACCAAACTACCCTTTTCGTTGGCTGATTATGATTGGTGGAGAGTGGTTCTCATAACTGGAGGTGGTTCTCATTCTAGTGGCTCCCTATATATATATATATATATATATATATATATATATATATATATATATATATATATATGGGTGAGAGGTTAAAAAAGAAAAAAAATAAAAATAAAATAAAAGCTAGCCGTTGCCAATTAGCCGTTACCCCTCGTCCCCATTGGTCCAACATTTGCCAGTTCAGCGTTATTCAAAAAACGCCAAAACGATTTTCAGGCCAAAACACGCCCAATAACGCCGTGGGGGGCGGGTGAGGGGCGGAATGGGGCGTTTTTGAGGGGCAATTTTGAAAAAAATGACGCCCACTACGGGTGGTCTAATAATAATAGTAATAATAATAAGAGAAAAGTGTCCGGATAGTCCCTGTGGTTTGCTCAGATTTCACCTATAGTCCCTACATTTTCAAAATTACAGTTATAGTCCCCAATTTTGGCAAATTAATCATATTTTGGTATGATTGTGAATGATTTGAGCAGATGATAATGATGATTGTTCTACAGTTGTTTCTACTAAACGCAAGAAACTCTCTGCTTATGCTGTAAGATAAGATTTTATTTAATAACATAGATAAGTAGCTTCAGTTTGTTTTTCCTTTCTTTCTCTAAAATGCAGAATTTTCATATTCAGTCGGTTCATCTCCGATTACAGATCTTTGTGCTTCACATAATTGTTCCAACATCGTTGAAAGTATGTTTTTTTTTGTAATTTTGAATTTTAAATTCTGAACTGATTTACTCTAATTCTCGTTTTTGTATTTCAGCCAGATCAGAGTTGTTTGAAATTCATACAATCGTCTGCGGGTTACTTTAGGTTTGTGAATTTTTTTAAACTGTTGATAATCTTGATAATTTTTATTTTAAAGTGTACGAATATATCTCAGCTCTGTTTTCTTCGAGCGACCAGTGGTAGAAGCATCTGTGGAGCCAGAATGGTTTTAGAATATGTTAATATGGATATTGATAGTATTGAATTTATGTTAATATGGATATTGATAGTATTAAAATAAATTATCTTTGTTTGTTTCTAGACTCCATCCTACTTGATTCCACAAAAGCAGGTAAAGCACAACATCCTAGGCACCTGTCACATACGTTAAAATAAAGGTCAATACACATAGTGTAAAGGTGAGCATAGAAGTTTGATAATATAATAGAGCTCGAAATCGTTTACGCATAACCAGCATGTAACATGTACAAAGTGAAGGCAAGTAGGTTATCGACAGAGAAATATGCACAGACGTGACTGCGAGTTGTAGAATGCGCAACACATATCCCCACTGGGACACGTGAAGTAAAGCCCTTAACAACCCTTGTCCACGACAGGTGCTGAGTCCAAACTATAGTACTATCGTTGCTAAGGTGTCAGGCAACAATCACTGTGTTAACATAACATACAAGCATTCATCGAATAACACGTAACATGCAATAGCGGTCAGCGTATAAATAGTGTTTGCGTAGTGTTTCGATTGTGATTTAGAATAAGTAACGTATGAAACACCCAAAAGTGCGTAAAGCAAAAAGGGATCGAGTATACTCACAGATTGTGTTTAACAAGTAAACACTCTCTTAGATTGAAGGAGCGCTGAGAGAGATTAGCCTGAACAGTTAATGATAGCATAACGATGAGCGGTGCGTTAAATGGTGAAGAGTGATTAAGTGTCGGATGGTTATCCGATCGGATGGCAATCCGATAGGATGGCCACTCGATCGGATGTAAATCCGTTCGGATGGTCATCCGATCGGATGGCCATTCGATTGGATTGACATTCGTTTGGTAAGGATGTGTTTGTGTATGATGGCTTTGAAGTTTTCGTTGTAGCATTTTGAAAACAGTGAAGTATCTCTACCCTTCAGGTCGTCGATCGAACAGTCGTTCGATCGGATAGCGATCCAATTGGCAGGACACTTAGTGAGAACAAGTTCACAGCAGGATTGTCACTCGATCAGATAGTAATCCGATCGGGTGCAATCCGTTAGTTACTGAAAATCTTTGAAAATTGCGAAAAATGATTAAGTGTCAAAGTTCCAAATGTCACATGGTCGGATGGTCGTTCGATCGGATGACTATCCGATTGAGCGGCAATCCGTTCGACCTTCAGATCTTTTTAAAAGTTGAATAAAAGTTTAAGTGTGAACCTCAAGTGCAATCCGATCGGATTACAGTTCGATCGGATGGCATTCCGATCGGACGAAAATCCGTCCCAACGAATCTGATCGTCTTAAACTTGATTATTCTGAAAGTTTGCGGTTTATTCGAGACGGTATGACAATGTGTTAAACAATAGAAACCCCATCTTCACCCAAGTGATCCGATCGAACAGGAACCACCCTAGTCCGATCAGTTAACTGTTCGAGACGGTTGTTCATGTTTAACCCGAAGTCGGTTGTCTCTTTGATAGAAACCAGACCTTGAACCAACACATCACTAAGAAAGAGTAGAAGGTCTGTGCAAGCTTCGATTCTATCGGTTTTGAGTGCGTTGAGTGTAAAAGAGTTGAAAGAAAGTTAGAAAACCATCTTTCAATCCTTTTAATCATGAATATGTGTAAATCTATGCGAAAACATTGTTTATTCATGTGGAAATCCTTCAGATATCAGTTGTTCGTGATGGTATGAGGCCAAAACTTGAAGTTCATAAGAACTCCATGATGACATCACCCTAAAACACCTCAAATCCACTGATTTCATGGTTAAAAGTTAAGATTAAAAGGTGAAAAAGATGAAGGAGTGCGTGTAGATCATAGAAGTACAAGATTTAGGTTGAAAACTTACAAGAATCGCGAGAAATCGAGAGAAATGAGGCTTGAGTGCGGCTGGTCGAGTGGAGGAGCTGTCACATCACAAATGATGGGACAGGAGGGTATTTATAGGGTTTCCAAAATAGGAAAATGCACAAGGGTCGGATTGGCCACCGATCGGATGGCGCCTCGATCGGATGGCAATCCGATCGGATGGCCACTCGATCGGTTGGCCATTCGATTCAGGTGTCCGGCATGTTGAGTTTTGTTGTTTCGATTCGCGTGTTGAGTGTGGCGATGCGTTTCGAGCGAGCGATGCGATAGAATTACCCATTACTTACACAAATAACCTAACTACTACATCTAACATACAATCACTATAAATAACTTGCGTTTAGCGTTTGCGATTCGATTGCGATTGCGATAGAGTTGCGATTGTGTTTCGATTAATCACCACAAAACATAACGTAAACACGCACAAGTAGCACATAAGTAACACACACACGTAAAACAATATCCAGAGCGCATATTTCGTGCTGCGAATGCGATTGCGATGCGGTAAGCGATAAACATGCGATAAACATCGATTAACCCTCGATTATTAATAGATACTCCACATAATACAACTAAGGAAATAAAATAGAAGGTTCAATTACAAGTCAAAGAAGTCAAAACAGTAGTTGAGCAAGGAGTGAGAGATCGCAATTAGCAATCTTTTCTTCCTTTGACTTCAATCTTGACTTTGACTTTGACTTTCGTAACACGGGGTGTTACAGCCTCCCCTACTTTAGGGAATTTCGTCCCGAAATTAGGCTGAAGTCGTAACAAACAGCTTCGGGTACTTCGCCTTCATGTCACTTTCGAGTTCCCAGGTGAACTCTGCGCCTCGTTTGCCTTCCTAGCGAACCTTCACGATGGGAATGCGTGAACGCCTGAGCTTCTTGGTTTCTCGATCCATGATCTCGACAGGCTTCTCCACGAAGTGTAATGTTTCGTCCACTTGTAGATCCTCTAGTGGAACTTGTAAATCCTGCTCGGCTAGGCACTTTCTGAGGTTCGATACATGGAAAGTCGGGTGAACGTTGCTAAGTTCCTCCGGTAGTTCGAGTCTGTAGGCCACTTTTTCGATCCTTTCCAGAATCTTAAAGGGTCCAACATATCGAGGCGCGAGCTTTCCTTTCTTGCCGAATCTGATCACACCCTTCCAAAGTGATACCTTTAGGAGTACGTGATCGCCAACGTCAAATTCAAGGGGCTTGCATCGTCTATCGGCGTAACTTTTCTGACGACTCCGAGCTTTCAGCGGGTTGTCTCGAATTTGGAGGATCTTGTCATTCGTTTCTTGTAGTAGCTCAGGACCGGTTAGTTGCGCATCTCCGATCTCATGCCATACAATCGGCGATCGACATTTCCTTCCGTACAATGCCTCAAATGGTGCCATTTGTATACTAGAATGATAACTGTTATTGTACGAGAAATCGACTAAAGGTAAGTGAGCGTCCCAATTACCACCGAAATTAATGACACACGAGCGGAGCATATCTTCAAGAGTACGAATCGTTCTTTCAGTCTGACCGTCGGTTTGGGGATGGAAAGCGGTACTTAGACTGAGCGTAGTACCGAGAGCAGATTGAAACGTTTCCCAAAGACGCGAGGTAAACCGACCATCGCGGTCAGAGATGATGTCACGAGGCGTACCGTGTCGATAAATGATCTAATCGGTGTAGATTCGGGCTAATTTTTCCACCTTAAAGTCTTCTCGTATCGTCAGGAAATGAGCAGATTTAGTCAAACGGTCAACGATAACCCAGATGCTATCGTGACCTGAGGTTGTACGCGGAAGTTTCGTAGTAAAGTCCATTGCAATGCTTTCCCATTTCAACATCGGGATCTCGGGTTGCACAAGCAAGCCGGATGGTCTTTGTTGTTCGGCCTTGACTTTCGAGCAAGTCGGGCATTTTGAAACATAGATTGCGATATCCTTCTTCATCCCAGGCCACCAGTATCGTTGACGAAGGTCATGATACATCTTGTCGGCACCAGGATGAATGGAATATCGTGACTTGTAGGCTTCATCCAACATGATTTGTCGCAAGTTAGTACGTTTGGGAATCCAAATTCGGTCCAAATAATGGAATATCCCATTCGATTTATTCACTAACTGCTCGCCATTATGATAAATTCTTTCCTTCTTCAAAGTGCGTACGGTAAAACAAGCATGCTGAGTGTCACAGATGAGGGTCTCGAGATGATGCTGGGCGTGAACACTACAAACACTATGCAAATAGCTTCATCTGCTGAGGGCGTCGGCAACGACATTTGCTTTGCAAGGATGATAACGAATCTCACAGTCATAATCGTTGAGAAGTTCTACCCATCGGCGTTGACGCATATTCAGTTCTTTTTGGCTAAAGATGTGTTGTAGGCTCCTATGGTCGGTGAAGACCGTACACTTGGTACCATAAAGGTAGTGTCGCCAAATCTTCAATGCAAAAACAACTGCGCCTAGCTCGTGGGTTGTATAGTTCTTCTCGTGGATCTTGAGCTGACGAGATGCGTAAGCGATAACCTTGTCCCGTTGCATGAGAACACAACCAAGACCAAGGTTCAAGGCATCACAATAGACAATGAAGTCATCGTTTCCGTCGGGTAAAGCAAGAACGGGAGCATTGCAGAGCATATGCTTGAGAGTTTGAAAGGCAGTCTCTTGTTCGGTTCCCCAAACAAAAGGCTTGTCTTTATGCGTTAAGGAAGTAAGCGGGACAGCGATTTTTGAGAAGTCAGCGATGAATCGACGGTAATAGCCCGCCAATCCGAGAAACGAACGAACATCGGATGGTGATTTTGGAGTAACCCAACTCTTAACAGCTTCCATCTTCGCAGGGTCGATGTGAATACCTTGACTATTAACAATGTGACCAAGGAATTGAACCTCCTCCAGCCAAAATTCGCACTTGGAGAATTTGGCATAGAGTCGATTCCCCTGGAGTAGCTCGAGTAACAAATGTAGATGTTGCGCGTGTTCGGTTTTCGACTTCGAATAGATAAGAATATCATCGATGAACACGATGATGAAACGGTCAAGAAATGGTTTACTCACACGATTCATCAAATCCATGAAAACCGCGGGTGCATTGGTTAAACCAAAGGGCATTACGACGAATTCATAATGGCCATAGCGGGTTCGAAAAGAGGTTTTCGGAATATCTTCCTCCTGAATGCGTAACTGATGATAACCAGAGCGTAAATTGATCTTTGAAAAACATGAGGCACCTTGCAATTGATCAAACAAATCATCGATTCGGGGCAGGGGATAGCGGTTCTTGATTGTCAGCTTATTCAACTCCCTATAGTCGATGCACATCCGGAACGTCCCATCCTTCTTTTTGACGAAAAGAACTGGTGCACCCCAAGGAGAGGTGCTAGGGCGAATGAAGCCTTTATCAAGCAATTCCTGGAGCTGACTCGAGAGTTCGCGCATTTCGAACGGAGCGAGGCGATAAGGAGATTTAGCAACAGGGTTGGCTCCAGGAATGAGGTCAATACGAAAATCAATATCATGACTCGGAGGTAAACCAGGTAAATCATCAGGAAATACATTTGGAAACTCACAAACGATAGGGACATCTTTCATGAATGTCTTCCCTTTCTTTTCCTCCTCCGCTACTACAATGTTTGCCAAGAAAGCTCTGTATTCCTTGCGAAGATACTTGCTCGCTTGGACACACGACATGATTTGGAGTTTCTTCGACGCGACTTCATCGTAAACACACAATTGATCACCATTAGCGAGAGAGAAGCGAATCATCTTATCGAAGCAAACAACTTCAGCACGATTCTCACGAAGCCATGCCTACTATGACGTCAAAATTACCGAGCTGCATCGGAATAAGATCGATAGGGAAGATGTGATTGTTGAGTTCGAGAGTACAATCACGAAGAACAAAATTGATAGCGACGGTTCTTCCGTTGGAAACTTCAACATCGAACGTCGAGGGGAGATGGGCGCGCTTACGATTAAGGAGCTTTTTGAATTTAAACGATACAAAACAGTTATCAGCTCCAGTATCAAATAAACACGAAGCATATATACCATTCACAAGGAACATACCATTGACCACATTGTTATCGGCTTGAGCTTGACGGACGTTGATGTTGAAAGTACGTCCGCGTGCTGCTGGCTGCTGCTGCTGTTTCTGGGGCTGCTGCTACTGTGGCTCTTGCTTCACCACTCGATTTGGGCACATGTTTGTGAAGTGTTTGGGATCACCACATGCAAAGCAAGCTCTAGCATGAATCGCGGGTGTAGGAGCCGCTTGTTGGCCTTGAGGAGTGGGAAGTAGAGCTTGTTGAGCAGGAGCTTGACCCTGGGCTGGAGCTGGAGCTTGACGCGGACCTGTACGGCAGTTAGCGGTGAAGTGGTCGTACATGTTGCAATGCACACAGTATCTGCAAGCGATTCCCACTGGGTGGTGATAAGTACAAGTAGGGCAAGCCAGGTGAGGACCAGTGTATGCACGCTTCGCCGGCGGTGCATGGGTAACCAGTGCCGCTACTTGGCGATGTTGGGGCTGCGGTTGAGCTGGAACCGACTGGAGCGGGGCAGCAGTGGTGACAGCGCAATTTTTGTTACTGTTGTTGTTGTTCTTCCTCTTGCGACGGGAGGACTTTGAAGACTGCGGAGCGGCGGCTGTTTCAGCGGTCAGTGGTAGCTTGATGCAGATTCTTGGAGGCTTTTTCCCAATAACCAACCTTGACTCGCTTGTCCTTTATCTCAGCAGCCAGTAAGAAAGTTTCCTCAATTGTTGACGTCTTTGTCGCTTGAACGAAATCAGCCACACAATCCGGAAGAGCACGGATATACTTCTTGATGGTGATTTCAGGCGTAGAGACTTGACTAGGACAGATTATACTCAACTGCTTAAAGCGAGCAGTCAAACCAGCGTTGTCGCCATCCTTTTGCTTGATATGCCAGAACTCGACCTCCAGGTTTTGGCGTTCGTGGGGAGGGCAGAACTCTTGCATCATAATGTCCTTCAACTCATCCCACGTCAGCCCGTAAGCTACATCATTTCCGCGCTTGTTTATCTCGGCCGTCCACCAATCTAGAGCTCGGGATTGGAAGACGCCAGTGGCGTTAAGAGTACGGAGATTATCAGGACAGCCACTCTGGCGCAGGGTGACTTCGATAGAATCAAACCACTGGAAAATGGCCGTAGACCCATCTTCGCCGGTAAATTCTTTCGGGCCGCAGGCTTTGAACTGCTTGAAGCTAAAAGCAGACTTTGGCGAATCAGTCCGGGACTCTTCGGACGACTTGCTGCCGTTTTCATTCAGTTCGCTAACGATCTGGGGAATAACCTTCGCAATCTGCTTAGCGACCAAAGAGGCGATGCGCTTATCCTCATGATTGCGATGAGCTCAGCGCGAGTGAAATGATCCAAATGACGACATTGTCTGCAACAGACAGCGCCATAGGATTCAAAACGCTATATAATCGAATCTCTCCTCACACGTACTACTACTAAAGCTCAGGAACACAATCACATACCACATAGACACATAATCATGTAAGTACGTAATCACGTAAGTCACAGAAACACGTAAGCACGTAAGGCACAGAAGCTCATAAGGCAGTCAGAACACAGAAACCATACTATATTTGCACGTATTCACCTATCATTGAAATTTCGCGCGTTCGGGAGTAGCGATTGCGATTAGCGAGTACACAACAAGTAGTATAGCATAAGCGAGTAACATGGCATGCGATTTTCCACAAGTAGCAACGATTTGTTAGCGTTGTGTAGTGTGTCGTGTACCATAGGCGGAGCAAGAAGCGTTAAATCGAAACCATCAGTATCTCAATATGCTAACATTTAAACAAAACCACATAAAACACATAAAATCCCTCTTAAAACGACAAATATCAGAGTCAGCAGTTGCAGGCTCGGAATCGAAACACATAAAATCAGTGATTGCGAGATTGAAATCGAAAATGGATTGTCTACGGCTTGATAGACGTCGACTACCCAAAATGGTTCGACTATTCACAAGGACTTTTGGTACACACCTTGGCTTTCGGAACTATGCTCTCGCCTAGTTTTTGGGCGAACGACACGCATTCTTCCAGTTACAGTGTGACTTCAAGTCGTTGGAGTCCGTCGAGACTTTTGTGAGAGTGTTGTAAGATCAAAATAGAGGGCGGAACAAGTTGTCAAGGTTCGGGTTTCACCCCTGACTTAACAACTTCGTTCATGTTTTGATAAAATAGAGAGGAAAATTTGCGTTGAAGTGCGGATTTCACTCCTAATCCAAAGCAAATTCTCTTGTTTTATAATAAAATGCGGGTCGAACAAGCGATTCAGTCGAGAGTTTGCGGTTTTCATACCTAATCTCGACCTAACCACTCGTTCATTTTCGAAATTAGTGTGCAGTGATAGTGTAGCGTTCGGCGAGTGCGAGCGAGAATAACAAGTAAGCTTGTACAAAACCCCTAAAGGGTATGCACAAGTCGGTCTGTTGGTACCTAGACTATAGACTAGGTCGTTTCTAAGACATCGACCCGGACTAGGTCGAGTCTTGCCTAATTCCCTATAGTTATGGCTCTGATACCAATCTGTCACACCCCAACCGATGACGGAAACATCGGGGCATGGCACTGAGCGAAACAGATTGTCAAGAGAAATTCCATAACAACTAAATTACCGGATAGTTAATATTATGTCCCATACCATAACCTACCAAGCAATCAAATTATTACAGACATTGATATCCTCAAAACAAAACATGTTTCGATAACTCAGATTTAAATAAGTAAAATAAATTGTCTTTGTTTGTTTCTAGACTCCATCCTACTTGATTCCACAAAAGCAGGTAAAGCACAGCATCCTAGGCACCTGTCACATACGTTAAAATAAAGGTCAATACACATAGTGTAAAGGTGAGCATACAAGTTTGATAATATAATAGAGCTCGAAATCGTTTATGCATAACCAGCATGTAACATGTACAAAGTGAAGGCAAGTAGGTTATCGACAGAGAAATATGCACAGACGTGACTGCGAGTTGTAGAATGCGCAACACATATCCCCACTGGGACACGTGAAGTAAAGCCCTTAACAACCCTTGTCCACGACAGGTGCTGAGTCCAAACCTAGTCCGATCAGTTAACTGTTCGAGACGGTTGTTCATGTTTAACCCGAAGTCGGTTGTCTCTTTGATAGAAACCAAACCTTGAACCAACACATCACTAAGAAAGTGTAGAAGGTCTGTGCAAGCTCCGATTCTATCGGTTTTGAGTGCGTTGAGTGTAAAAGAGTTGAAAGAAAGTTAGAAAACCATCTTTCAATCCTTTTAATCATGAATATGTGTAAATCTATGCGAAAACATTGTTTATTCATGTGGAAATCCTTCAGATCTGAGTTGTTCGTGATGGTATGAGGCCAAAACTTGAAGTTCATAAGAACTCCATGATGATATCACCCTAAAACAACTCAAATCCACTGATTTCACGGTTAAAAGTTAAGATTCAAAGGTGAAAAAGATGAAGGAGTGCGTGTAGATCATAGAAGTACAAGATTTAGGTTGAAAACTTACAAGAATCGCGAGAAATCGAGAGAAATGAGGCTTGAGTGCGGCTGGTCGAGTGTAGGAGCTGTCACATCACAAATGATGGGACATGAGGGTATTTATAGGGTTTCCAAAATAGGAAAGTGCACAAGGGTCGGATTGGCCACCGATCGGATGGCGCCTCGATCGGATGGCAATCTGATCGGATGGCAATCCGATCGGATGGCCACTCGATCTGTTGGCCATTCGATTCAGGTGTCCGGCGTGTTGAGTTTTGTTGTTTCGATTCGCGTGTTGAGCGTTGCGATGCGTTTCCAGCGAGCGATGCGATAGAATTACCCATTAGTTACACAAATAACCTAACTACTATATCTAACATACAATCACTATAAATAACTTGCGTTTAGCGTTTGCGATTCGATTGCGATTGCGATAGAGTTGCGATTTCGTTTCGATTAATCACCACAAAACATAACGTAAACACGCACAAGTAGCACATAAGTAACACACACACACGTAAAACAATATCCATAGCGCATAATTCGTGCTGCGAATGCGATTGCGATGCGGTAAGCGATGAAGCGATAAAACATGCGATAAACATCTATTAACCCTCGATTATTAATAGATACTCCACATAATACAGCTAAGGTAATAAAATAGAAGGTTCGATTTCACGTCAAAGAAGTCAAAACAGTTGTCGAGCAAGTAGTGACAGATCGCAATTAGCAATCTTTTCTTCCTTTGACTTCAATCTTGACTTTGACTTTCGTAACACGGGTGTTACAGCCGTTACGCACGACAACGCAATCCTCTTCAACAATCCAAGAACCTCTTCGAATATCATTCATCGTCATGTTCATGTGGTCATCATCAGAAACCCTCGGCAATGGCGGCTAGGGTTTTAGCGAGCCGATTGCAGGTTAGTTCTCTTTTTCTTTGCTTAATTTTGCTGGTGTAAGATATGGTGCACTCAATTTCCCCCTTTCTCATTGTTGAATGGTTTGATTTTGCCCTGACTTTCTCATTGTTGAAGGGTTTAAAATTGAAATCGATTTTGTTTTCATTATGATTTCTGAATGGCGATTAAAATATTGTCATTCTTGAACGCAGATTCTACTTCATAACCAGAACAAATATTCTAGAGAAAGGGGTGTTGAATTTTGGGGATGATCACAAAAATCCTAAATTCAAATTGCAGCCTTTCATCTTAACTCATATTAAATAAATTCTTTAAACAAAAGTATGTTGCAAACTTTGATTTTACTTTATAAACTCTAATGAGTTTTTGTTGAAACTCTTAAGAAGTAAATATAAAATTTCTTCTACTTACAAAGTTGATAAAATAGACTAAATAAATTTGTAGGAATTGGTTTAGTTTGCCATGGTTCAGCATGAATATGATTAGAAAAATGGATCTCATCCAAGCAAAAGGCTAAGCTAACTAATATGCTTTCTAGATTCAATAGATTTAAAAAAATAACATTTTGGAAGGTAATGTCCATTTGACCAAATTTGGGTAATCTGTCTAAAAAATATTCTGAGCTCAGCAGACTCTGGTGAAGAATTCATTTACCAATATGGTTCTGACGAAACCCATTTACCAATATGATTCCGATGAAATAGAAGGAGCTCCGGTCAACAAGTGGCTACCGACTTAGATGAGGGTGTCGATTATCTTACTTATCAATTAAATAGGTTAAGCCAACCTTCAATGATGATGTTCGGTGATTGGAACTGCTCAGAACTATTAAGGTCTTTATGATGGCAGAATATGGTGGTGAAGGATCAGTAGGAGTGTAGGACATGAAGGAGTATTTGCGCACGGGAACGATGCAAGTCTATTCGGGTGTGATGATTAAAGTTGGTTATGTAAGTTTTCTCTTTTGACTGCTATATCGGATCAAAAATCGGGTCGCCCCGCCGCGAAGCGTGGGTGTAACCCCCTAGTTATAAATATATTCTAGAGTAAACAGCAATTTTACACCCTGAGGTTCGGGGTGATTGGCACTCCTACCCCCCTAAGGAAATAATTGCAAAATTACACCCCACTGTTTGCTCTTATGTTGCACTTTTACCCCCCGGCGTCAAAATGGGTAACAGAACTGTTAACTCTAAGGTGAAATGACTATATTACCCTTCCATTTTACCCCCCCAACATTCGTGTTAAGTCGCACAATTACCCCCCACTGGTAAATTACTAATTTGTCCTTGGTTATTACCCCCTATACTTTGTGTTAAGACACAACATTACCCCCTGCAACCACTGCCACCGCCATTCACCACCACAACCACCACTGCCACTTCCAGCCACCACCCTCAACCACCTCCAGCCACCACCTGAAAGGGGATTCTTCCAACATTAACAATAAATGTGACAAAATCTCCATTAATTTCAACCCCACCACCGTTCTCTTACAAATCCCTCAATTTGGCTAAAAACGGTTTAACTAGGTGTATCGGGCGAAAACAGCCAAAACAGATCATGGATAAATTTCGAAAGTTTGCTAAGAAGGATATCCCAAGATTACTTTTAACCAAAGCAGATCAAATGAAGTCTGATTATATCATGCCAAACAAAGTTGAGTGACAATAATCATTTACATTTATTCCAAATCAGAATCGAAAAACCCAGCATCCTTCATCTCAGAGTAGTATGCATTATCCAAAAGCAAATCTTCCTCCTGAAAACACCAAAATCATATCATTTGTCCAGAAAAAATAGCATTCTTCATTATACAACCAAAGCAACAATTCACACACACATACCTGAAAGAAATCTGCTAGGAAAGTTATATACACAAAGGGAAGATAGAGTGTGTGGTAGCAGATACCAACCAAACTATACAGCCTGCACATATACAATAATTAAGATTAAAGTGGACGTTATAAGAAATAAAGAATAAGAATCGACTTGGCAAACCAATCTCATTTAGATATACTAAAAGAAGCAGGGTGTGAAAATTTAACACATGGTATCTATTGAAACAAATAATTCCCTACCAACACTATAAGTAGCTTAAAGATGCAGGGTATGAAAAATTGACAAGTGATTCACATCAAAACTAACAGTTTCCTGATTCAGAACTCTAGAAGTAGCTTAAAATCACTCAAGTCCTATCTCAACCAAGTAGTTTTGTTGTCTCCATTATCAAGCACATAACTTTGCTCACTTCTATCTTGAATCCATACCATACCCTTAGCAGGATATAATCAGATTCCTAATAATCACTGCCAAAACAGCCATGGATGATGCTCTCTCTCACTCTCTTTCAACCTTGTATAACAACTGATATATGTATCTTTATAAAGAGAGCAATAACCAGTAAAACTCACACACACAAACCCTAAAAACACCAATACCCGATCACAACCAGTAAAACTCACACACACCGATTTACTCAGATTTGGGGGAATTTTGCAAATTAGGGTTTGGGATACTGTTCAAGTTTGTGATTCTGGGTGGGGGAGATGATGAGAGAGAAAGTGAGGAAGAACGGTAGAGAGAGAAGATGAAGAGAGCTGAGAGAGATCGATTTGTGAACAAAACGTCACTGTTTGAAGTTTGAACAATATAAACCCTAAAGATTTGAACTTAGAATCGAAATCTGAAGAAGAAAAAGAACAGAGAAGGAGAGTGTAACCTCGATCTTGAATGTTTGATCAGACAGTGGCTTCTGCTTTTGAATCTGGGAGTGGATGATGATGGATCTGAATGTTTGATCCAGTCGATCTTGAATGTTTGATCCAGGGAGTGGATGATGATGATGATGGATCTGGTTTTGAAGATATGATGATAATTTGATTTAAATAATAATAATAATAATAATAGGGTAAGATTACCAAAATACCCCTGCCTATAACAGTCAACTAACTGTTGACTGACGGCAGGGGGTAAGGTTGCGACATACCAGTGAACAGTGGGGTGTAATTTTGCAATTATTTCCTTAGGGGGGGGGGTAGGAGTGCCAATGACCCCTAACCTCAGGGTGTAAAATTGCAGTTTACTCTATATTCTAAAATGTTTTCCACTGTACCACTTGTTATTACTATTATTACTATATATTAATAACAGAATTTAAATTAATAGTGATTTTAATATTATAATAATATATAGTTTTTTAATACTTTTATAATTTTAATATGATAGTGATAGTTATTTTCTTTACTTTTTAACTTTAATCCTTTTTATAATATAAGGGGTTGTGATAAGTTTGGTGTCAACCGGTATAATAGAAGAAACATAATATTATAATAATATATAGTTTTTTAATACTTTTATTATTTTAATATTATAATAAGAGTTATTTTCTTTACTTTTTAACTTTAATTTTTTTTAATATCAGGGGTTGGGATAAGCTTGGTGTCAACCGGTATCGAACTAGTACTGGTATCGAAAATACTGTGACGGTCCTGTTCGGTATCAGTACATGAAGGTAAAAACCGGCACTAATACAGAAAACACCAAAAGTTGGTGCCGAATTGATATTGGAAATATTTTGGTTCGGGAAATTCAATGCTACTACCGGTACCATTTGCTCATCCCTGATCACGGTTACCGTACGAACAACGATATCGTACAACTTTTTTTGTTGATTTTCTTCAACTTTTAATTTTTTCTTTTTTTAGTTTCAGGGGTAGGGATGAGCTCGGTGCCAACCGATACAGAATCGGTACTGATACCGAAAATACCGGTTACGGTACCGGTATATGAAGGTAAAAAACGATAGTGAACCGGTACCAGGAACGCCAAAAGTCGGTACCGAATCGGTACTTAAGATCTTTCGGTTCGGCAAATTTGGTACCGGTACCCAGAACAATTTGCTCATCTCTGACCACGGATTTCATACGAACAACATCGTTACCATACGATTTTTTTGGTTGATTTTCTTTCGGTTATCTTTTAGTGTTTTTTTTCTACATTTTCTTTTTATTCTTGTCAGCAGTTCCGTTCGCAGCACGCTTGTAGTGATTTCAAAACACATGTAAACACGGAGTAAATAACAAAAGAAATTCGCCGCAACGCGACGACGAACTTCTTTAAACCTAGTTAGTTACGAATCACAATTAAACAGTATAACATTTAAAAAATAGAAGTTCTTAAAAAGTAAGAAATAATAATATAACATTATTTATGAAATTCGACTAAATTATATTATAGGATGAAAACATTGCTTATTTTATTTTTTATGTTAACTAGGTTTATCACTATGGACGCGTTGCGGTGAACTTCTTTTGTCATTTAGTATGTGTTTATATGTGTTTTGAAATCACTACGAGCGCGTTACGCACAGAACCGCTGACACGAATAAAAAGAAAATGTAGAAAAAAAACAGTATAAGATAACCGAAAGAAAATCAACAAAAAAAGTTTTATGGTAATGATGTTGTTCGTATGACACCCGTGGTCAGAGATGAGCAAATGGTATTGGGTACCGGTACTGAATTTACCGAACTGAAAGATTTTAAGTCAATTCGGTAGCAACTTTTGGCGTGCCTGGTACCGGTTTGCTACTAGTTTTTACCTTCGTATGCCTGTACCGTAGCCGGTATTTTCGGTACCAGTTCCAATTTAGTATCGGTTGGCACCAAGCTCATCCCTAGCCCTTAAATTAAAAAAAAAACACTAAAAGTTGAAGAAAATCAATAAAAAAAGTTGTATGATACCGTTGGTGTTTGTACGGTACCCATGATCAGATATGAGCAAATGGTATTGGTTAGGAGTACCGAATTTCCCGAACTAAAAATTTTCAATATCAATTCGGTACCGACGTTTGATGTTTTCTATACCAGGCTGGTGCCGGTTTTCACCTTCATGTACCGAGACCGAACAGGACCGTACCGGTATTTTGATAAAAGATGGATAAATGGAAAAACAAACCGAATTTCCTAAACCGAAAGATTTTAAGTCAATTCGGTAGCAACTTTTAGCGTTCCTTGTACCGGTTTGCTGCCAGTTTTTACCTTCATATACCGTATCGTAACTGGTATTTTCGGTACCAGTACCGATTTATTATCGGTTGGCACCGAGCTCATCCCTAGCGCTGAAACTAAAAAAAAGGAAACACTAAAAGTTGAAGAAAATCAATAAAAAAATTGTACGACACCGTTGATGTTTGCAAAATACCCGTGATTAGGGATGAGCAAATGGTATTGGTTAGGAGTACCGAATTTCCCGAACTAAAAATTTTCAATATCAATTCGGTACCGACATTTGATGTTTTCTGTACCAGGCTGTTGACGATTTTTACCTTCATGTACCGAGACCGAACATGACACTTACAACAGACTTGCCACGTGGCAAGCTTTGAGTGGTGAGAGTACTATTCACAAACTTGCCTTTTTAATATATAGGAGAATATTTGTTCTTACTTAATATATATATATATATATATATATATATAGGGGAAGGTTAAAATGAGAACCACCTCGAGTTGTAAGAACCAGCGAGAACCACCCCCGCGGGGGGCCGTTGACCACGATTTTTTTTTTTACAACTAGATGTGTATATTTTAACACCCTACGTAAAGTTTGGGTTTAAACGGCGCGCCCGAGGGGGTAGTTTTTTACGCCCAAAGTTTGGGTTTTTTTAATTTTTCTTTTTTTTTAACCAAACTTTGGGCGTAAAAAACTAACCCCTCGGGCGCGCCGTTTAAACCCAAACTTTACGTAGGGTGTTAAAATATACACATCTAGTTGTAAAAAAAAAATCGTGGTCAACGGCCCCCCACGGGGGTGGTTCTCGCTGGTTCTTACAACTCGAGGTGGTTCTCATTTTAACTTATTCCTATATATATATATATATATATATATATATATATATATAGAGTTAAGTTCTTTTTGAGTCCCTGTGGTTTGTGTAGTTTAACTGTTTGAGTCCAAAAATCAAACTTGTCTTGATTTGAGTCCCTGTGGTTTTGTATTTTTAACCATTTGAATCCAAAATGCAAACCTCATCCAAAAACCATTTGGATTCAAATGGTTAAAAATACAAACCACAGGGACTCAAATCAAGAAAAGTTTTTGCATTTTGGATTCAAATGGTTAAAAATACAAACCACAGGGACTCAAATCAAGACAAGTTTGGTTTTTGGACTCAAACAGTTAAACTGCACAAACCACAGGGACTCAAAAAGAACTTAACTCATATATATATAAAATCAAGTTGACCAATATTTTTTGATTAGATATGCTAAACCTTTCCATAAAATACGACCTTACTTCAAATTTATCTTTAATTTTAAATTTATAATTATAATGATATTTTTGAATTAAATCTTAAAAAGAAAAGATTTTTATGATTTTTTTATATTATACTTATAGTGATAATTACATTTTTTTTTTCATATTTTGGATGAAAATATGCAGCAAATTCTATGTCGTATTTGATGAAAACTATTTCATTACTTAATTGACTAACGATGTAAAAACAATTAAGTTTACTAAGGAACCGACGTCAAGCGCTTTAGAAGCGGATTGGGTATTGAATAACTAAAGCAAGAGATTGCAAGCTTGTGTGATGATTATCAGGTACACCTACTTGTTTTATAGCATTGTGCAAACAAACACTATTCATAATTGCAACCAATGTTGCAGAAATCGGCCTAGGCGGCCGATTAATCAGCGCTTAGGCGCTAGTCGGTGGGTTACTGCCTAAATTTAAGCTAGTCGGTCAAAAAATCGGTTATGGTCAAAATCGGTCAAAGTCGGTAAAAGTCGGACAACATCGGTAAAAGTCGGTCAAAATCGGTAAAAGTCGGGCCCATGTTTTTTGACCCAAAAAATCCAATTTTTGAAACCTGGCCCATGGTTTAAAGCCCAAATTTTAGTTATAAACCTATTTTAACATTTAAGTTTAGGTATTTTAACATTTAACCCCCTCTATCTTTCACTAGTTTACATATGGTTCCTAAACTTTTAAATTTATTAATAAAAAGTATAAAGTTATCTCATAAACTTGTAAATTTATTAACAAAAAGTATAAAGTTATCTATATATATATATATAAAAATTTGTAAAATTATACTTAAAAAGTCTAATCCGATTAATCCTAGGCGGTACCTCACCGCCCGACTAGCGCCTAGCGCCTTCTACAACATTGATTGTAACACCCTAATTCAGCTAGGTTTCATATTATTTGTTTGCATATTTCACTCACAAATTTTTTCCCATCCAAATTTCTTTATGACCCTAAAAAAAAAGAAATATTTTATAAAGTATGAAAGAGTAACTTACTCGACTCAAACTAAAGAAATATTTTATAAAATAAGAAATAGTAACTTAATCATATTTTGGTATTATTAATTTTTTTTCTCATCAATTTGTGACTTAATAAATTAAACATTAATTATAAAATATTTTATTCAGCATATATATTTCATATTTGTGTATACATATTTTTAGTATTAAGCCCGTGTAATGCACGGGTTATAATGGTATTTCTATGTTACCGATTAATATAGCCTGTTTTAATAATATATTTAAGTTAGTTGTATGCATTGTCAGGGGTGGGTTCCGGTACAAATCATATTTATCCTACAAACCGTAAAAACAGATCCTAGCACTTAAAAAAAGTTAAATTAGCACATACTAAAACAATATATACATAAAAGTAGCACTTTTGAATTATATTAGCACATGAAAATTAATCAAGGTAGTTGATTTTAACACATATTTGAATGATATCAGCACTTTTTATTAATCAGTACATTGAAAACAAAAGGAAGATCCAAATTAAGAATTAATTGCTTATTAGCATATTTATAGGAAATTCAATATAATTGATATTATTTTATCATTTCTCTATAATTGGTTGGATGACACGTAACATTTTTTAAATGATTTTTACAGTTTGTATGTGAAATGTGGTTTGTATTTGATCCTACTCCTGCATTGTCATATGATAATAAATAAGATTGATTATATGAAGTTTTTTTACTAATTATATAATTATATTCTTTTTTTATAAAATATTATGTAATTAATATGTTTATAACCTAGTAATATAATATATAGGTTGTGGGTTGTATCACGTTGAAAAAAAAAAAACTTATAATTAAATAGCATATGGAATCTGCTTTAATAATTTAAAAACCAAATATTTTATTCACACAACACACACCTCATGTTGTACCCTCGTTTCTTTTTATATTAAATAAAAATAAATTACGCCCCTCCCATAAGAAAAAAAGAGATCTAAAGATTTGAATGTTTTCTCTTTTTAAATAATTTTTAATTTTCAAGAAAAAAAATTCAACACTGTCTCTGTTGGTGTTCATTTGGTCTCCTTTACCGACTTCAACTTCAACATCTCCCTGATTCGATAACCTCCATCTCCATGGCCCGTCATCACTCCCACCGCCTCTCATCAACCACTATTTAAACCCTAATCTTCACAACATTCAAAACCCCATTATCAAATATTCAATAAAAATCAGATCTTTAACTTATTCAAGAAACATGTGCAAAGATATTATCCTCACCACAACAAGTGCAGCAGTTGGGTTACTGTTAATGGTGGTTGTGTTTGGTGGGTCAGTTCATTTTGTTGAATCTGCAATAGGGGTGAACTGGGGCACTGTATCTAACCACAGGTTGTCTCCTTCAACTGTGGTGGATCTTCTTAAGGTTAACAAGATTAAAAAAGTGAAGCTTTTTGATGCAGATCAAGATTGTCTTAGGGCACTTATGGGGTCTGGGATTGAGGTCATGGTTGGGGTCTCTAATGATCTGTTGGCTGCTGTTAGTTCATCTACAGCTGCTTCTGATTTGTGGGTCTCTCAGAATGTTACCAGATATATGGTTAGAGGTGGAGCTAATATCAAGTATGTATGATCTTTGATACCCTTTTTGTAGTTTGTTTAGTTGATGTATGGTGGTTTGTTGTGATCTGGAAGTTAAGTTGATGGTTGGTGCTTGTTTTTGTCAGTTAGGGTAGGGTTAACAAGTTAATGTTTATGTTGTATTGGTGACTTGTAATACTTTACTTTTGTTGTACTCAAAGTCATACCCTTGGTTAAGTCAAATTTGAGAAACTAGAGTTGAGTTCATAGTCATGAACTTGACTTTTTAAATTAACGAATAAATGCGTAGACTACTCAAATCAAAGATTCATGTTTTTTTACGTAGAAAACGGAAGGAATTTAAACTCGTACATTAGGCAAGAAACGTTAGTCTGAATAAAAAAGATGAGCAATTCGGCCTATGGTAGTTTGCCACATGATTCTGCCCATTGGGACGTTTTAGAATTACTTATGGGCCCTGAAACTCTAGATGTAGTTTAACCGTATGCGCCCTCTAAGTTGGGCCCTTTACTAGCTCGTTTGCCTATGTTCGGCTGGTCCAAGTATGAGTTTATACTAGCTCCTGGATCAGCTCCGTATCAGAACTTGAACCCATAACCACTTCGGTTGATGGGCACCTAGGATCATAGTAGTTAAAGGCTCAAGGGCGCATTCAAGGCACAAAGGCCTGTTGGTGCTAACTAACTTAGAGCACTGATACCGTATATAGGTATTACGTGTTGGGGAAACAGATTAATATCGTGAGATATATGCAATACGTATTGATGACATTGAGTGCTTATCAATGGTTCTGATTCTTGTAATTTGATCCAGGTACATTGCAGTTGGAAACGAACCCTTCCTCTCAAGCTACGGTGGTCAATTCCAGTCATACGTAATGCCAGCCATAACAAATCTACAACAATCTCTCGCAAAAGCAAATCTAGCCGGTACAGTGAAGCTAGTTGTCCCTTGCAACGCTGATGCATACGAGGCTTCTCTTCCTTCTCAAGGAGCATTCCGACCCGAACTCACCCAAATCATGACAGATCTCGTTACATTCCTAAATTCCAACGGTTCCCCGTTTATCGTCAACATCTACCCATTTCTAAGCCTTTACGGCAACTCGGACTTTCCTCAAGACTACGCGTTTTTCGAAGGGACAACCCATTCCGTCACCGACGGACCGAATGTATATTATAACGCGTTTGATGGAAATTACGACACTTTAGTTTCCGCCCTTAATAAACTTGGATTCGGGCAGATGCCTATAGTTATCGGAGAGGTGGGCTGGCCCACAGATGGAGCCGTAAACGCAAATGTCAATTCTGCTAGACTTTTTAATCAAGGACTTATAAATCATGTTTTAAGCAACAAAGGGACCCCGCTTAGGCCCGGGCAGCCTCCAATGGACATATATCTTTTCGGTCTTCTTGACGAAGAGGCGAAAAGCGTGCTTCCGGGAAGTTTCGAGAGACATTGGGGCATTTTTTCATTTGACGGGCAGGCAAAGTATCCGTTAAACCTTGGTAACGGGCTGTTGAGAAATGCCGAAAACGTTCAGTATTTACCGTCCAGATGGTGTGTTGCAGACCCGTTTAAAGATTTATCAGGTGTTGAAGAACATGTTAAGCTCGCGTGTGCTGTTGCAGATTGCACGAATTTAAACTATGGCGGTTCATGTAACGGGATTGGTGAAAGGGGTAACATTTCTTATGCGTTCAACAGTTATTACCAGGTACAGAAACAGAATTCTCGGAGCTGTGAATTCGACGGGCTCGGAATGATCACTTTTCAGAATCCTTCAATGGGTCAATGCAAATTTCTTGTCGGCGTTACTGAGAGGGTGGTCACTAAGCGTATTTCACAAGGTTCACGCTTGCACAGCGGGTCTGTTATTCTTTGGTTATTGGTATTTTGCTGGGGAGTTTTAAACTTATGAGCACGGTTATGTGATGTCGGATTTTTTAACGTTCCCGGATCCCTTAAACCTTGTTAGTTAGATAGTTCTACATACCCATTTACAGATTACATAAGTTCTTTAAACTTATGCTTGATGTTAAAAATTTCATGAGCTGCACATGTGCATTCAGCATTGTAATATAAGATGTGAACAACCATTAACACTTCCTTTGCGTTTATTTTAATCTTCCAAAACAAGTTTCAGTCCTGTGTTTACAGCGAACGATTACAATCTTTATTTAGTAGCCGATTGTGTTGCGATTGTAGATTGATAGCGTGTTGGAGCCCTAGTCAGCAGCATCCATCTACACAACAGACTCTCCCGCACTGTATGAACGGTTTCTGGTAAACGAAGTTGCAGCAGCGACAACCAGCTTCACGGAACGTAGTAAAAGTTTTAAAAACCAGTTAATAATATAACAACACTTCAAAAAAGAAAAAAAAAACTAAAACATAATCAAACCTTGGGGGTGAATGCTGGTATCAGCAGCAGGATGAAGTACTTTGGGACCTGAAGTCGCATAGGTCGATGCAGCCATTGAAGCCACCACTAGGAACCACACCAGAAACCTTGCTAAAGTGGCTCTTGTCACCATCTTTCTTTGCTGTAGGTGTACCTCAACAGATGAGGATAACTTATTATTCATGTGTTGGGTTTTATAGAGGGTTTGAGTGCTTTTTGAAGTGGGCTTGCTTTTATCTTGAACTTGCATGTTGATACATGGCATGTAGTGAGGTGCTATAAAACAAGCACAACAATGTTGACCCATTTGATGTGCCGTATATATTATTATTATTATTATCATTATTAAATGAAATAAAATATTTTTGTTTACAAACTAAATAAGAAACTTGTGCTGAGTGGGTACATTCATCATTCATGCATGTTGAAAAGAAAGCAATAAGCCAAGCCTACTTTCACTTGTAGTGATCCATACTTTCATTTGTAGTGATCCATATCCATGGGTCAAATTATTCTACAAAGACTTCTGATTGTAAGAAGTGTAAGAAAAATTTATAGAGTGACAAGTGTCCAATAACCTAAAACTAAACCCGCTACATCACCACCAAAAACCTAAACACCCACCCCCACCCCACCACCACCCAAAAACCTAACCCCCCCCCCCCCCCCCCAACCGCCCAAAAACCTAAAAAAAATCTGAAAAAAACTAAACACCCACCACCACCCAAAAACCTAAACCCCCACCCCCTCGGCAAAATGTATATATATATATATATTTTGGGGGTGGGTGATGTGGTGGGGGGTGTGGGTTTAGGTTTTTGGTGGTGGTGGATGTTTAAGGGTTTTTTTATTTTATTTTATTTTATTTTTTTTTTGTAGTGGGGTTTTTTTGTGTAGTGGGTTTTTTTAGGTTATTGGACACTTATCACTCTATAAATCCTTCTTACACTTCTTACAATTAGGATCCTTTGTATTTGATCCTAATCCCCATATCCATATCCCTTAAATACGCCAAAACCCACTATTGTCATAGAAGGCTAAAAAGTAAAAAGAGTAAATGAGGTTTAACCAAAATTGCCATTTTAGTTTTAATAGTTTTTTTCTTGCTATTTTAGTCCAAATAGTTTTGTTTTTTGTCATTTTAGTCCCTGACTTTTGTCATTTTTTGCCATTTTCATCCAACCCACTAACTCCATTTAAAAAATTTAGTTAACTTAGGTGAATTTTGGTCAAACCACGTTTTTTTTTGCAGGTGCGATGGTATGGTATGGTATGGGGATGGTGTTGTGCCGGTTTACAGTGAAGATGATGGCGGTGGTTGATGGTTTTACAATGATGGCGGTGGTGTTGGTTGATGACGTGGGTGGCGGAAAAGTGGCCGGTGGTGGTGGAAATGGTGGGTGGTGATGGTGGTGGGGTGGGTGGGTGGTGACGGTGCAGGCAGGTGGTGACGATGATAGAAGGTTGTAATGGGGTGGGTGGTGGGAGGTGATGGTGGTGGTCGATGAAAATGGCAAAAAATGACAAAGGTCAGGTACTAAAATGACAGAAAACAAAACTATTTGGACTAAAAAGGCAAGAAAAAACTATTTCAACTAAAGTTGCAATTTTGATCAAACATCATAGACTAAAATGACAATTTACTCAAAGTAAAAACATGCTTCATTGGTCTTGAAGGTGCAGTTATTGGTTTTCGGGGTTTTGATTATTATTTTTCGTTAAACAAAAACCGAATTCAATGGTCAAGACCGTAAAGAAAACCGAATTTTACAAGATTAAATCTAGGGGTGTGTATCTGATCGGGTTTCGGCTACGTTGGTTCCTGGGCTGGGTTCCTCAGTTTTGTAATGGAATTACAAATTGGAAAATACATAACCAATGTGTATGGATCTGTTTCCTCAGTTTAACCGAATTGTAATTTAGTTTAATTTTCAATTTAATAATGAGTTTGTAACCAAATGCTGAACACCTAAAATACAGGCATGTATCATACACCAAAGCAAAATTACCACACCATCTATGGCATAAAAAGCTCAGCCTCTTGATAGTAGAGAAGGTACAAGCATGTAGTTATGTAGGTGTGAAAGGGGTCTTTCGTTAAGAGCATCACATTGTAAATTTCAGACTTTTACAAACTGTCGACTAGACGGTATATCGGATTTCAGACTTTCTTCAAAAACTTCAAACTTTACCCACATCATCACCTACTTTTATATTTCTTTTTATATATACCAAATTACTTTTATATTATTTATGTTTTAAATTTTGTTTATAAATAAATAGTTATATATATTTAAATTAAAATTAATTTACATTACAGAAATAGAAAGTTAAATAAAAAAAATAAAAAATAAAAAAAAATGTTCTTAAATATTTCAACAGCTATTTTTCAACGAGTATATCCCACCAACTATTTTTAACAACTATATTGTCTATGGCTATAGATTCACCGAGTCTTCCAACTTTCATTTGCACTTCTCAAATATGAGTGGTAGTTATCCATATCCAGTTGACACTCATCTAGTATAAAACCTTCATCGTCAGAGCCGTTCCTACGTTTTTGGAGACCCTAAGCGAACTACGAAGTGGAGGCCCTTTTGCAAAATTATCATTTTCAACATATTTAATAACAAAACCTTCCTCCTACCTGGGCTTAGGACCTACAATTATAAACTACAAAGTTTATAATTTGCAAAGTTAATTTTTTTTCTTTTTGAAAGTTATATATTTTCTAGCTTTAATTGAGGCAAATTGTTCGTATTCAAGTTCTTCTAAGCTATCAACTTCCCTAAGAGGCTAAACAAATGTTTAAGAAACAAATAGCAAATCTGAAATTCCCTAACAAATAACAATTGAAGTTTGAAATTACCTAACAAATAGCAATTGAAATCTAAACTTACATGTGCAATAGCCAACTTGAAGGTACCAATACCCAATACAAATCGCCAATTTCTTCACTCTTAGTTTTTATTTCTTTGAATAGGGTTTTGCTGCCTTCTGCATTCCAAATTCCAAACAAAGTGCCAAATCTCAACCGCAATTTGTATCAAATATTCAAAGACAAAATAATCAGGATTCACACAATAATCATGAGTATCAATTGCAATTTGTAGACATAATACAAGTATACAACAGTCGTTATGTAGATATTAGAATAGAAAAATTCATGAATATCTTTTCTACAACTTACAAACATATATCATATATGCAAAGGTGCATTTAAAAATTAAAACGTACCTGATAAGCCTTCCAATTCATGAATATCTTTTCTACCGCAACGATGTTTTGTGCTTACCTACTGTGTAATCTTCAACCGATTTGCGAGTATTTCAGGTCACTCAACCGACGCCGCATTTAACGGGAATGTTCATCGAATCGTCGCACGCATGGAGGACTGGTTGACTGGATCTGAAGTATTGTTTATTGTGTAGTGCCGCATATAGGGAGTCAGGGAGATCACGTTTCAGCGTTTTAAGTTCTTTATGGGTATTGGGTTATCAGAATTTGGGCTAGACTTTTAATATGGGCCAAGTATAAAGAAAACCAGTTGGAAATTTTGTGGCCCTTGAACTTGGGTGGCCCTAGGCCTGTGCCTAGGGTCTTAACATGTATGGGCCGGCCCTGGAAGAGATTGTGATATTTCAAGAACTTCATACATTCATGCAGAAACACACGCGTCACACTATCGGTTCCCCACGTATCCATCCACGTGTATAACATGATACAACCAACCCCACCAAAACACTCAACACTTCTCCACCTCCAACCACCACTCTCTCTATCCAACTTCATCTTCCGACCACCGTTAACCACCATGAACAACCCACCAAACCCCCACAACAACAACCTCACCATCAACATCAACCTCGTACCCCTCCCTCACCTAACCCACACCCTCCCCAACCTCCAACCACACACCACCCCATTAGACCACAACCACTTCTACCACCCCTCCAACGAATTCTACCTCTCCGAATCCGACGTCATCATCCGCCGGACCCTTTTCGACCTCTCCGGACCCTCTCCCTCCTCCCACTTAGCCTACCACCGTGCAGGCCCCCGCAACACCATATTTTACCAGCCCGAAAATGTTCGGGCTGCTATTGTTACTTGCGGGGGCCTGTGTCCCGGACTTAATACGGTTATCCGGGAGCTGATGGTGGGGCTGTGGGAGCAGTATGGGGTCCGGGAGATATTCAGGATCAAGGCGGGTTACCGCGGGTTTTATTCGATGGAGCCGGTTAGGCTTGATGTGAAAATGGTTCATAATTGGCATAAGAGAGGTGGGACTGTGCTTGAGACTTCTAGAGGTGGTTTTGATCTTGATAAGATTGTTAATGCCATCGAAGATCATGGATATAATCAGGTTCTTTTATATAATTATTGGTTTATTTATTTTAATTTAACATATATGTTTTGATATTTTATTGTATATGCTTCGTTTGGTCTATAGTTGAAGATAGGCTAGAACAGGTTTGAACTATACCCAGAGTTATGGCCTGAATCCAGTCTGACCCGGGCCACCCGTTTTGCCACTCGGAATAGAAATGGTCTAAGATAGCAGATGAAGTTTGTTATGTTTGACCATTAGTGAGTAACCAACCATATACACTGCTAACATGAGTAATAAATGCAGTAATTTGGACCCCTTTATCCATAACCAAGTAATTTCAGTTATATATTTTTTTAATTGTTAGTTAAATCTTAAATCTAAAATTCTAACAAGATTCGTTTGTGTTAGGCTTGAAAGCGTGTGATCAAAACTAAATGGTGATTCTGTATTAATATGAGTTCATTGATTTGGTGTAGTCTATCCAAACTAGAATTAGTGGTTATGTTTTATTCCATTTGGATTCATAAGTAGCTTTTTGTGAGGAGACAAGGAGAGGACCGATGAGTCGTATTGCGAGTCCCCATCTGTGTAGTGCGTGTTATCGGGCATGTATTGAGTTTGATTAGTGGATTAGGTATAACGAGCTGAACCAAGCAAGTCATTGTGGGTGATGTGTTGTTGCTTTGTTTCACTTTTGTGCTATTACCGGCGATCATTGGGGTCGATTTCGTGTTGAGATGTACGATCCTGACAAACCTACGTGGTACTACCATGTTATATGTTACAGGAGTCAAACAAAAGTGTAGCCCTCACTAATAAGATCCCACGTTTCCAAGTGGAAGACATCATCACAAAAGGGTTACCCAAAGTCCGGTTCGATGACTTCAGATCCAGTCCCAGCATTCGGTCTGCTCTCGCTTCGACTGTGGGGGTGTAATAGATATAAGATATACATAAAATTAGAGATAGTATCTTGTATAGTTTTATAATTCTCTCCCCTAAAATAGGGATCTTATTGTACCTATATATATTGAATGATTATCAAAAGAGAGCAAAAGGAGTAAAGGACTTTATACTCTTATCACTCACAAAATAATATGGTCCGGCAGAAGCATATTTAGGTATAAGTTTAGGTTTGTGTTGCACGTAAGTTATTCATGCGTCACTAAATTGATGGATACCATGGGAGTTGTTGACCGTTAAATTTGAAGTGATATCAATCCTGATGGTTAGAACTGATTTACATCATTATATATTCAAAAGCAGGGAGGTAGGGTGTTTTCATTTAGCGTTGTAAATGAACCATATGAGGGCTTGTTCATATTTTGTCATTTAAGTTTAATCAAATAAACGAACAAACATGAACACTTAAACAGATGAATTTTCTTGTTCACATTTGTTAATTTAATAGATATGTATTTTCGTTCTTAAGAAAATATGTATGTTCGTAATTGTTTATTTAATAGATAAACGAATATATATGAAAAAGTATAAGTTATTTATAAAAATAGATCATCATAAAAGATATTAACGTCAAAATGTACTCAACCGAAGAACAACTTCGAGTCTACCAGAAACACGCCTTGTTTTTAACTCACTTAACTGCCAAAACTGTTCCTAAGGGCGTTCATTGTCTTACTTTACGCCTTTCAACCGAATACTATTCTATAAACTCTTCTGCACAACAATTCCCAAATCAAGAAAATCTTGACGACCCGAACCTGTTCCACTATGCATTGTTTTCGGATAATGTGTGAAAGCACCGGATCGATGACGAACATCAAACATTGCACTTGATTCAAGACATGAAGAACAAAATATGAACAAGATAGAAATATGTAGAAGATGAATCTCTTTATTAACGAATCAGTCATCACAGATTACATACCAAAAGAGTATACATCATCTACAAGCTGGTTTAGATCACAAAGATCTAAACCCTAGCTTTCTCTCACTAACACATAGTCTCTCTCTCTCTAGGATGTGCACACCAGGAGGAACCAGAAGTTAGGAGAGGTGCACAAAGCTTCTTCTAGGATGCTTGCCCTAACTTTTGCCTAAACACAAACCCTAACTTTTGCCTAAACACAAACCCCTGACAAAAGTCCTAGACATAAACTTGGACAAATTGTCCAAGGATAAACCTTGGACTAAGTTTCAAGACATGTACAATAAAGACCCTAACAATTGGAAAGCATGCACTTATCACCCAAAGTGCACTAACAAACTCCCCCTTGATCAGTGCATGGTCTTCATGTGGTGTTGAATTCTTCATTATCGTTGACTTTAACTTGGACTTCTGCTTTGGTTGACCAGAACTGATAAGCGACAGTTACCCTGCAGGAACTGCACTTACAGTCTCCCCCTTAACTGTTGCAATCAGTTCTGTCTAACACTGATATCTTCAGTCACCGGATACTACACTTACAGACAGCGATCTTCAACTCTTCTAATAAAAGACTTGCTGACGATCACTTAAGGCCGCTTTGAGAAACCTGAAGAATCCAACATCAAACACTGTTGATCCTCCCCCTCAATCTACTCCTGAATCAAGTTAACACGAACCGACCTACAACCGCATGTAAGAATATCGCTCGATACATTAATCTTCAAACCTAACCGATAGCAGAAAGAAACATTGGATTTCCAATGCCCAACTTAGAACACTTCAAATTCCACAAAGATATGAAACTCAGTTCGATAAGTTAATAACAAACTGAACTTTGTAAAAGTACATCCACCAACTTGATCAAAAGTCTTCAACCCTTCATGTATGATCTCATCTCGTCACGAATCTTCATGAATCAATCTCCTATCTTCACGAATCCACTGAATCCCCGATGACTTTCGTCTCTGATCTCCCCCTCAATGTAAGAACCCCTATTTCGAGAATCCGATCAGTCACCAACTTGGAAGAGGTACCAAGAAGACTAATCTTCTCTACTCTAACCGGCATACGATAAAGGCATGACCTTCAACTACTTGCCAAACGAACAATTTGCTTCCTCACGTCAACACTTGATTGAACCTCGAACAAACTTGACAAAACTCAATCATACACTGGCTCTAACTTGCTTCATGTTATAAACACTTCGCCACCGGTAAGATTAACACTAAGTTAATCTCAAAGATAGTAAACATGAACTTGTTTCGATGTAGCACCACGAGCTTTTGGTTTACAAAGAAAATAGGAATTTAAAAATTTTTACTCCCCCTTTTTCTTACAAAAGTCCAAGCAAGTCGTATTCTCTTCACCTCCTCACTTGATCCGGACAACATAAGTACCATAAAACTTTTCGATAATCGGAAACCGACTTCAAGTTTCCAAACTACACATAATTCTGACTCTTAGTTAGTTATCCGGTACCCCAGGTAACCCGGAATAACTAGAAAAACTCGGAACATGCACAACTCGAAACTTCCGAACAACACAAACTTCTAAATTTAGCTAAAAATCTGGTACCCCAGGTAACCCGGAATTCTAGAAAATTCGGAACTCGTAAAACCCGAAAGCTCTTGAAACCTTGGATCAAATCATTGAGCAGTACTTAGAGTACAGAGGAATTCGAACAAGCAAGGAAATAGAGGAAACTCTGAAGAAACCCGGGAACTGCTATCCGAAAGACTAATCTCGGACTAAAGAGGCTTGAACAGATTGATTTTGAACAAACTCGGACTACTTAAAGGTTTCTCGGGCCTGTTGAAAACTCAGATAAGTTGTAACAAAACCAAAACTCGGATTCTCAAAACTCGGAGATAGTTTTTGAACAAAAACTCAGAACTAGCTGAACCTTTGAACAAAACTCGGAACGAAGAAAAGAAAAACTCGGACCTTTTGACACACTAAACTCGGAAACAGACTAAAAACTCAAAATTCGGAGTGTGAGTGTATCTTAAAGCTAAAACTCGGAACAAGTTTAAGTTTTGGAACTTGCTACAACCGGAATTTGCTGAGCTTTTTATAAAGCTCAGAAAGAACAGATAAACCTCAAAAACTCGGAATCAAAGGCTCGGACTTCTTAAAAATCGGAAATCAAAAATCGGACTTAAAAGTGAGATTCAACATCAAAACTCTGAATCAGAAGCTCGGAACAATCTTGAAATTTTAAAATCAAAACTCTGAGTCAAAAACTCTGAATGAAACAGTTAAGCAAAACTTTGAATCAGAAGCTCGGAACAGTCAAAACTCTGAGTCAAAAACTCTGAATGAAACAGCAAGCAGAAACTCAAAGATCCTCCCCCTTAAACCTCAGAAACAAACAAGAAAACTCGGAACTGAAAGCTTAAACATCGGAACTTAGAATTTCCGATGAAGTTTTAAAAAAACTCGGACTACAATGAAGTTTTAAAACTCAGACTCACAAAGTTTTAAAACTCGGACTACAATGAAGTTTTAAAAACTCAGACACCTTAAAATGAAACTCGGACTACAATTGCAAGAAGCTCGGACCAAAAAGAAATTCACACAAAACTCGGACCTAAGTGATATACTAAGCTCGGACAGGATTTACTAAATAAGGAAAACTCGTACCAAGTTTAGAGGATGTAAAAACTCGGACAACGCTCAAAGGCAAGCTTCAGTAACTAGTCTCCGGACTATCTCCCCAGTGTGACTTCACACTAGTTCACCAAAAACCCTGGAAACACAAACACAGAGTTTTAAACTCAGACAATCCTTTTTTGGATCAAAACCCTAGATCTCCAAAAAAAAACCCAACAGTTTTCTCCAACACAGCTCGAATATCTTCATATCTGGACCAAAATCTTCACGTCTTCAAGATGTTTGGCGGAAACAAACATCAAATCAAGAGCAATGGTGATTCGGAAGGCGGTTAGACCATTCCGAATCTGTAACCACGCTCTGATACCACTGTGAAAGCACCGGATCGATGACGACCATCAAACATTGCACTTGATTCAAGACATGAAGAACAAAATATGAACAAGATAGAAATATGCAGAAGATGAATCTCTTTATTAACGAATCAGTCATCACAGATTACATACCAAAAGAGTATACATCATCTACAAGCTGGTTTAGATCACAAAGATCTAAACCCTAGCTTTCTCTCACTAACACATAGTCTCTATCTCTCTAGGATGTGCACACCAGGAGGAACCAGAAGTTAGGAGAGGTGCACAAAGCTTCTTCTAGGATGCTTGCCCTAATCCTATACAACACATATATATAGACTAGGGACTAAAACCCGGACAAAAGAATCTACACAAAAACCCTAACTTTTGCCTAAACACAAACCCCTGACAAAAGTCCTAGACATAAACTTGGACAAATTGTCCAAGGATAAACCTTGGAGTAAGTTTCAAGACATATACA
This sequence comes from Helianthus tuberosus, assembly GCA_030545235.1. Lineage (NCBI taxonomy): Eukaryota > Viridiplantae > Streptophyta > Magnoliopsida > Asterales > Asteraceae > Helianthus > Helianthus tuberosus. The sequence goes on along the minus strand of CM060451.1, from coordinate 75,519,843 downwards.
ATAAAGACCCTAACAATTGGAAAGCATGCACTTATCACCCAAAGTGCACTAACATAATGTTTTAGCTACAGCAGTGGTTGTCAATTCAACTGTTACAAATGCCAATGTGAGTGATACGGTCTTTTCGACATTTTTATTATAAAAAAGTTGATCTTGTCATGGTATTTTTTGAAAGTTGTGATTGTTAACGTGTAAGCATGGCAGGAACCTTCGAAACATGTGTTCCACATTGTTACCGACAAGCTGAATTATGCTGCAATGCGCATGTGGTTTCTTGTAAATCCACCCGGGATGGCTACAATACAAGTTCAGAACATTGACGAATTTACATGGCTAAATGCGAGTTATAGCCTGGTTCTTAAACAGTTAGCTTCTCAGAACACGATTGACTATTATTACAAAACACATAAGGCGGGTCCAAATCTGAAGTTTCAGAACCCGAAATATCTGTCAATAATGAACCATCTTCGGTTTTACCTTCCGGAGATATTTCCGAAGCTGAGTAAAGTGGTGTTCTTGGATGATGATATAGTGGTTCAGAAGGATTTAAGTGGTCTTTGGTCTATTGATCTGAAAGGTAAGGTGAATGGTGCCGTTGAGACGAGTGGGGAAAAGTTCCATCGGTTTGACCGCTACCTCAACTTCTTGAATCCCATCATCGCTAAGAACTTTGACCCGCGTGCTTGTGGATGGGCATATCGAATGAATGTATTAGATCTTGAGGAATGGAAGAAACAAAATATTACACAGGTTTATCACTCGTGGCAGAATCTGGTGTGTGCTTCATTCACTAATCAACCTTCTCAAATAGTCAAATACTTGAATCTTGATGGTTTCGTGATCATTATTTATGTGTTTGGATGCAGAATGACGAGAGGCAACTTTGGAAGCAGGGGACGTTGCCACCTGGTTTGATAACGTTCTGGAAACGCGTATACGCGTTAGAGAAGTCATGGCACATGTACTTGGGCTCGGGTACAACCTGAGTGTGAGCCAGAAGGAGATTGAAAGAGCAGCAGTGATTCACTACAACGGGAATTTGAAACCGTGGCTCGAGATGGGGATACCCAAGTTTAGAGGGTACTGGAGCAGGTATGTGGACTATGATCAGTCGTATATGCGGGATTGCAATATGAGTTGATGAGTAGACAGAGAAGAAGACGTTAAGCGGGTCAATAAGTAGTATATATTGTTTGATTGTTCAGAGTGTTGATGTGTTAGTTTGTTCATGTATCAACCTTGCTAAAAGAGAAGCCAGCCATTTATCAACATAATAGAATATCAAATAGCACACACACTTAACTATAAATTTGAAAATATGTCGATAAAGTTTAACCATAGTAAGTGACGAAGTGTCCTAGTTGCTCCCATCATATATCGTAACATGAAAGTCGAATAAAGGAAAACCAACCAACGAAAGAGAAAAGGCTGATTTATTGAATATGGAGGGAATCCGTTTTCATATTATCGTCAAGGAGGCTAAGGGTGTGTATAAGTCGTGTTAGTACTTTTCTTATCTGTCATATACAGGCTTAAGAGTATCTTAGATGTCGCGTTAGGTACTTTTCTTATTTGTTATATATTACTCGCGTGTTATTTGACTCCGGTGTGTGTCGTTCTTTTGCCTCTACCAATATAATCAAGAACTTAATCTCCACTATTAGAAAGTTAGGAGACCTTTAGCACGAGTTTCCTATCGTGGATCATGGATGTATATCCTAGTTGTGTTTTGAAAATTGTAACAAGTTCTAAATAGTCGTATCTATAGTGTTAAAACCTATAAATCACTGTTTGTCTATATTTATGTCTTTAGTTTTATGATAAAGATATAAGTTTTCATTTTCGAAGATATATCGCTCAGATTAATAATTCCCTATGAAAAGTATTTCTATGGACTATTAACTCAATCAATCAAAAATACGCTATCATCATTTATCTGACATCAACTATAGAGACATTATCTATATTATTTCATATTCAAAACGTCAAATCTGGGGTATCCTTTCTACATACAAAATCATATACCAAAAATCTTAGTTCCCCTCTTTTCTCTCTCGTAGATACAATCAATCATATTCAAATCAAAATCTTAACGCACCTCTCTTCCTCCTTCAAGCACGGCGACTCGATCACTAATCTTCATCAAATCGGACCTCTCTTCCTCCCTCAAGCACGGCGACTCGATCACTAATCTTCACCAAATCGGAGTGTATAGCTTCAAGACGCTTAATAAATTCCCCGGAGATGCTATCACTCAGTTCTCCATTAAGGTTCAATTCATGGCGTTTCTTTCTGTCTTCTTCGGCAAGTCTCTTCCTCTCTTCAATAAATCCATAAATATTATTTGTTTCACATATAAATTTATCGTTAAAAATTTATGCATTTGCTTTAGAAAACTATTTTTGTTAAAAACACCATCAAGAGGGTTGGGAGATGGCCATGGATGTCGTATTGTACAAGTCCATCAGAGACCAAAGGTCGAGAAATCATCCGGGGAACGGATGAACTCTCGACTCTAAAGTTTATTATTTAAAAAAATGTTAATAAACTTCTTCGTTGCAAATTTAATATAATATATACTTTTTTATTTTTATCTTATGGATAATAAATGATAAGGTTGGTACTGAAACTGATGATTAAACAGATATGGGTAAAGAAATTGTTACATCTTCATCACAATTCTATCACACTTCTTACAAAAGGCCATTCAAGCCAATTTTACACATGAAAGAAACTAATTATAATTGTTTTTATAATCAATTATTGATGATTGTTATATGTTAAAATTTCACAAGAAATCACAAATTCAAGTCAAATTTAACAAGAAATCACATATTCAAACACAATAAGTCACGCATCAAAGCTCATTGTTTAATCAAAGTAACCACCAATTCAAAAGCATAAACAAAAAAAGAGTTCCAAATCATCATCACAATCAAAGTAACCAGCGTAATTATTACCAACAAAAAGTTTGGACTCTAAAATGATTACTAAAATAGCAACCTCAGCTCTCATAGGCCATCATCGTCAATTGGTCATCAAATCACTATGATCGATATATATATATATATATAAAATTGATTGTGTAAATGTTAAGAAAGGAGGGTGTATACGGTTTTCATATCTTACCTGACCTCTGACACCAGCAGAGCCAGTTCCGCCATCACCACCACCTTCACGGTTTTGAAAAGCATTCACCATAGCCAACACATTAGCACCGTCGGCGCCGGGTTTCTGAACATAATGAGTAACAAACTAACAACTATAGAGGAAAAGGTAATGTCAACACAAATAATACCTCTCCTCCAGAAGAACTGTCACCACCACCACCGGAAGACGACGGACCAGCTCCGCCGTCACCGGTGTTCATCACCATCCATCCATTTGACCCCTGCTTCTAACTCCATCCATTTTCATGGTTAAAAAGTTGTCACGTGCCCCTCACATGAGGGGCAATTTAGTCCATTCACCTAAAATTATCTGCCAGCTATTTAATACCTCGTTATACCCAAAACCCTTCTTCTCTAACTTAATTTCTCTCCTCCCGGTGTAATTATCTTCCCCAACTAATCATCTTCTTCTGCGATTGAACACCAAACCTAAACAGAACGTGGACGATCAAGGAGAAACACAATGGTGCTAACCCTGTGGTGGATACGTGACAAAAAACGAGAAGTTTGATCCCCTAGAAGTGTATGGTATGTTTTGCAAACATTAAAAATCTGTACTTTTACAATGTTAACCTAATGTGTGTCAATCGTTAACTGTAATCCTTTTTTTATCGTTGATTGTTTGATTCCAGGTAATAGCCCTAATATTTTCCGTTTGAAAATCAACCGTGGTGGAGTGTTTCTGAATTCTCCGGTAAAAAGGTATGTAGATGGAACAATCGACTATGCAGACATGGTTGATTTTGATGTTTTTTCTGTTATCCAGTTAAATTACATGATTAGGGAAATAGGCTATCCCAAGGAACAGATTATGTTCTATCACTTCTTAATTCCTCAAACACAACTTAGTGATGGGTTAAGGCCATTAGGTAATGATCAAGACATTCATTTGTTGATTGAGCATGTTCCTAAGAATAAAGTGATAGAGGTGTTTACTGAGCAGTGGTCTTCTAGGCTGGGTGTTGAGTATCATTTTACTTCTCCAATCAAGACATCCACTATTGTCATTGAGGAGTTAGAAGATGTTGATCCTCAGCCATCCCACCCTAGAAGGAGATAACTAGCCCTAGAGTATTTTCCTCATACTGAGAATCCCACTGTGAATGTTGTAGAGTATCAGGAAGTTCATGATCAGGAACATGTTGATGCAACTTTGAATGAGGATATAACTAAGAATGGAAACGCAGATGATAGGCTAGATGATCAGGAACATGTTGATGAGACAGAAAATGATAGGATAGAGGATGTGATAACATGGTTGTAGAAATACCAGTTAACATGGATTCATTTAACAACAATGTTGGTAAAGACCATGAAGCTGATGTAGATGATGATTGTGAGTTGGAGTTTGATTTAGATGATTTTGAAGGTGGTGGTGAGGATGAGGGTGAAAATGTTCTAAATGCAGCTGTTAAGAATTGCAAGAAAAGAAAGAAACAATGCAAGACCAAGACTCTAGATGAGCAGCCTTTCTTTGTTGGTCAACCCTTTTCCAACAAAGAGGATATCAAGAATATGGTCAAGTTACATGCAATTAGAAGTAGAAGGCAGTTACTTATTACGAGGAATGAAACTTACAAGTTTAGATGGTGTGTCTAGGGATGAATCCCGTGTTTGTATCAGGAGGGTCAAAAGGTAATGAGAAGAAACATGGAGAAGCAAACAAAAAGAAAAAAACAAAAAGGAGAATATTTGACTGGAAAAGTTGGTAGTAGTTTTCAAGTGGGTGGGTCCACCTCTTTGAATAAAAAGGACAAACCCACTTGTCCTTGGGTACTTCATATTTCAAGGAAGAGAGATGAATAAACATGGTTGGTGAAAACATACAAACATGAACACAAATGTTAGTGGCTCCTGTGGGACTTGGTAAGGTTTGAATTCATGTTAGTTGTGTTCATAGGTTCATTCATGTTGTTACTATATTATACATTAACGTAGCCGTCCACCGGACGGGTATTAAACTAGTTTTATATGTTCAAATAATGGTTAAACTGAGACTATAAGTTACACATGTTGGATACATACGAGCATATTAACCCACAAATCTCTCACATGTACACATATAAAAAAATAACTCCTATTATTTCAGTAACCAAAATAAAAATAACAAAATATATTATGAGAAGGGTTATTAGAGTTTTCTTGATTTTTATAACAAAAAATAGGGTTTCTCTGTATGAATAAATTTTAGATAATAAAAATAATACAAAAATAATTATAGTAACACCATGCAATTTAAGATTACCGTTTCTGGAGTGGGGCAATCTTGTGGACGGTCACGGTCAGTCGGTCACGAATGACCAAATGTGAAGTGAGCTAGTAAACTATTAATAAAAAAATTCATTCTAATGTTTTTTCCTTTTCTCTTTTTCTTGTTTTAATGAAAAATTTAGGTTATGATGTGTAACACCCTTACTATTATATAACGGTTTTTGTACAAATAACGGCTAATTAAATGTGTATTTACGAATACACATTCATATAAAGATAGGGGCTTATTAAAAACCTTTAAAATTTAAAAATAATACTACATAATGAAATTTAGTTCGTCGTTTAAAAATTTCAAAGAAACGCAGTGCGGAAGCTTGTATCTTGATCGTGTTCGGTTCTTCGTTGAGCTTGATCTTCATCCGGGAACCCTTGACATTACCTGTGATCAAAACCAACTAAAAAGTTAGTTTTGGTAACTTATAAACGAGTTTAAACAAGTTCCATAGTCAAACAAACAAAATAAAATAAAATTTCCAGGTTTTACGTCTCTCGCGCCACGCGAGAGACTACTTTAGATCGTTCGCGTGCCGCGACAGCGCCCGCGTGTCGCGCCAGTTTGATGGTTTCCCTTCGCGTGGCGCGGGAAGACCATTTTCCAGCAGGTCTGGTTCTGGGTCTACAATTTTTTTTTGCCCAGCTCAAGTTTTTACAAAAACACAACTTCAAAATGCCATAACTTTTTATCTACTTGTCCGTTTTGTACGAATCTTTTTCCTACGCGTCCGTAATTAAATTGCGGACCCGTTTATCACCTTGGTTTGCATAAAATCTGATTTATACACGATTGGATCATAAATTTCTTAGGTGATTATTCGACCCGTTTGGCATTATCATCACTCTACATGCTATAGAATCAATAGTTAATTCCTATCATATTTACCCATCCGGGCTTGTCGAACCTTAACGTTGTCGTTCCCACCAAAGAGTTTACGTAGGCGTTTACATTTACCGATTCATTTGTATCTATCTAAGCATTTAACCACAATTTACTTCTTAGTCTATTTTGACCCGTTTAGGGGACTTTTGAGCATTTAAACGTTAAAGTCACTCTTTTCACTTCGCATCTTTTATTCACATACTAAACAACTAATTTTATTTCACCACAACAATTTTGTGGTGGATTTAACATAAGGAATCCAAAATCCCAATTTCTACCCTTCGGTTAGACATTTTACGCCTAAGACCCGTTTTTAGACATTCGCCCCACGAATGTCATTACCTATAATTTTTATACATATCTACGGACTTCGTAATCACAATACAAATTCCTAGGCAACTTCTAAGGGTCGTTTCCCCGTTTTACCCAACAAGGACTTTTTGGTCAATTTTATGTCCTTCATTTTACGGCGAAGGACCATCACTATCTATTTGACCAAAATTGCACATTTAACTTTAAATTCATTTAGGCGTACCTGGCTCGAGTCATAGGATTGACCCGTTTAAATATCTCTTACTATTAATTTGTAATTAATACCAACGCGAACCGTATGATATTTCCTGTAATCACAAAACTCAACAAGCGATCATCAATTAATATTGTCAAATGATCTTGCCAACGCCATTTGACCCGTTTAGTCCGAACGACCATTTTCCATTATGAGATGATATCTAGCTACCATCTCGCCCTTTTACCCATTCCGGTTTACACCATAACGTAATGTTTTAAAATTTCTTATTAGTTCATCGTCACATGACTAATTTACCAATTTACCCCTTTTTGCCATTGCTTATGATTTCTCACCATTGCACTAGTTCCGACTCATATTATTTGCGTCGGAACATTATAACTCTATTACTAACTTTTTCTTATTCATTTTCAATACACACAACTGATGTATACTAAAAAGGGTGTAAGCTTTTACTTACCTCGCATCCAAATTACGCTTTCCTTTTCGTACTTGCTCCGTTTGAGCCGCTTCATTCCCAAGCCTCCATCTAGCTTGTCAAGAGTTAAACTTTCATCATAATTCACTAGGTGGTTAGATTAGTCATTATAACCACGACTATTCCACCTTACGTATTTTCTATGTCAAAACTACTATTCGACTACGTCCATGGTTAGTTTAACTCTTCAAAAGTTAACTACCCTTAATTATATGATATGTGCATATAAGCTAAATCGACTTCATGATTAAAATTTGTATTACCCCACATCACACGTAATTAGTCGAACTAGGAAATTACGCGTTTGATTCATAATTTCAACATATGAACATTGTGGGCATAATTTATAACATCAACAATCAAGTTTCGTATCACTGAAAATAGGCTGTTTTTTGTGACCTGTTTAACCTGTTTACAAGTCTTAAAAAATTATAATTTTTTTATGTGGTGTACCTCTCGGAGGGTTAGACCTTGTGTTAAAATTTCAAGATCTAACTCTTTACAAAAAACTTGTAAAAATTCATTTACTAAGCTGCAATCAGATTCGTCACTTCTGACTGCAGCTTACGGAAAAATTCATTTAAAATTCCTCGTTTATCCGATTGACGAAATTCCAATTGAAGATTCTTTTAATCACTTAAAACTTTCTACAGTAAGAATTTGAGATCATAACTCAATTCCTAAATTGAGTTATGAAATTCGTAATGGGCTGGAAATTCTGTCAGAAAACGCAGCTTGAACCTTTGATACGGAAAAATTCATAAAACGCTCAATTTTCATCGAAAAAATGCGATTCCAGTGGGGTTTTAAAGATATTTCCTGGAATTACATTTTAGACTCAAGAAACACATGTTTTTATCAAGTTTTGTCCAGGTTACAGCCAATACAAATCGGCTGTAAATTCTAATCAAGAGCCGTTTGAATTCAGCTTTCAATTTAAGCTTGTTCTTGACATCATAACACTATTTTTTTGCAATCAAAACCCTAAAAAACATCTCATACATGAATTTAGTATCAACAAAATCTGAATTTACTTGAGCTAAGCTTGATTTCAACATATACTTGTCTAGGGTTTACTCCTAGACACTACTATGTTCCTATTCTATCCATATAACAAACATGCAACCATCAATTTCGAATTTTCTAAGATCACCCAGAAATTCAACTAGAGATTTCTCATGAAATTCACATACCTTATGACTCCTTTTTCAGTGGAGATCAATATTTCGTGCTCGGATTTCGTTTTGAAACAGAATTTGGTTATATAACTGTTTTTGTAACACCCTTACTATTATATAACTGTTTTTGTACAAATAACGGCTAATTAAATGTGTATTTACGAATACACATTCATATAAAGATACGGACTTATTAAAAAGCTTTACAATTTAAAAATAATACTACATAATGAAATTTAGTTCGTCGTTTAAAATTTTCAAAGAAACGCAGTGCGGAAGCTTGTTTCTTGATCGTGTTCGGTTCTTCGTTGAGCTTGATCTTCATCTGGGAACCCTTGACATTACCTGTGATCAAAACCAACTAAAAAGTTAGTTTTGATAACTTATAAACGAGTTTAAACAAGTTCCATAGTCAAACTAACAAAATAAAATAAAATTTCCAGGTTTTACGTCTCTCGCGCCACACGAGAGACTACGTTAGATCGTTCGCGTGCCGCGACAGCGCCCGCGTGTCGTGCCAGTTTGATGGTTTCCCTTCGCGTGGCGCGGGGAAGACCATTTTCCAGCAGGTCTGGTTCTGGGTCTGCATTTTTTTTTTGCCCAGCTCAAGTTTTTACAAAAACACAACTTCAAAATGCCATAACTTTTTATCTACTTGTCCGTTTTGTACGAATCTTTTTCCTACGCGTCCGTAATAAAATTACGGACCCGTTTATCACCTTGGTTTGCATAAATTCTGATTTATACACGATTGGATCATAAATTTCTTAGGTGATTATTCGACCCGTTTGGCATTATCATCATTCTACATGCTATAGAATCAATAGTTAATTCCTATCATATTTACCCATCCGGGCTTGTCGAACCTTAACGTTGTCGTTCCCACCAAAGAGTTTACGTAGGCGTTTACATTTACCGATTCATTTGTATCTATCTAAGCATTTAACCACAATTTACTTCTTAGTCTATTTTGACCCGTTTAGGGGACTTTTGAGCATTTAAACGTTAAAGTCACTCTTTTCACTTCGCATCTTTTATTCACATACTAAACAACTAATTTTATTTCACCACAACAATTTTGTGGTGGATTTAACATAAGGAATCCAAAATCCCAATTTCTACCCTTCGGTTAGACATTTTACGCATAAGACCCGTTTTTAGACATTCGCCCCACGAATGTCATTACGTATAATTTTTATACGTATCTACGGACTTCGTAATCATAATACAAATTCCTAGGAAACCTCTAAGGGTCGTTTCCCCGTTTTACCCAACAAGGACTTTTTGGTCAATTTTATGTCCTTCATTTTACGGCGAAGGACCATCACTATCTATTTGACCAAAATTGCACATTTAACTTTAAATTCATTTAGGCGTACCTGGCTCGAGTCATAGGATTGACCCGTTTAAATATCTCTTACTATTAATTTGTAATTAATACCAACGCGAACCGTATGATATTTCCTGTAATCACAAAACTCAACAAGCGATCATCAATTAATATTGTCAAATGATCTTGCCAACGCCATTTGACCCGTTTAGTCCGAACGACCATTTTCCATTATGAGATGATATCTAGCTACCATCTCGCCCTTTTACCCATTCCGGTTTACACCATAACGTAATGTTTCAAAATTTCTTATTAGTTAATCGTCACATGACTAATTTACCAATTTACCTCTTTTTGCCATTGCTTATGATTTCTCACCATTGCACTAGTTCCGACTCATATTATTTGCGTCGGAATATTATAACTCTATTACTAACTTTTCCTTATTCAATTTCAATACACACAACTGATGTATACTAAAAATGGTGTAAGCTTATACTTACCTCACATCCAAATTACGCTTTCCTTTTCGTACTTGCTCCGTTTGACCCGCTTCATTCCCAAGCCTACATCTAGCTTGTCAAGAGTCAAACTATCATCATAATTCACAAGGTGATTAGATTAGTCATTATAACCACGACTATTCCACCTTACGTATTTTCTATGTCAAAACTACTATTCGACTCCGTCCATGGTTAGTTTAACTCTTCAAAAGTTAACTACCCTTAATTATATGATATGTGCATATAAGCTAAATCGACTTCATGATTAAAATTTGTATTACCCCACATCACACGTAATTTGTCGAACTAGGAAATTACGCGTTTGATTCATAATTTCAACATATGAACATTGTGGGCATAATTTATAACATCAACAATCAAGTTTCGTATCACTGAAAATAGGTTGTTTTTGGTGACCTGTTTAATCTGTTTACAAGTCTTCAAAAATTATGATTTTTTTATGTGGCGTACCACTCGGAGGGTTAGACTTTGTGTTAAAATTTCAAGATCTAACTCTTTACCAAAAACTCGTAAAAATTCATTTACTAAGCTGCAATCAGATTCGTCACTTCTTACTGCAGCTTACGGAAAAATTCATTTAAAATTCCTCGTTTATCCGATTGACGAAATTCCAATTGAAGATTCTTTTAATCACTTAAAAATTTATTCAGTAAGAATTTGAGATCATAACTCAATTCCTAAATTGAGTTCTGACATTCGTAATGGGCTGCAAATTCTGCCAGAAAACACAGCTTGAACCTTTGATACGGAAAAATTCATAAAACGCTCAATTTTCGTCGAAAAAATGCGATTCCAGTGGGGTTTTAAAGATATTTCCTAGAATTACATTTTAGACTCAAGAAACACATGTTTTTATCACGTTTTGTCCAGGTTACAGCCAATACAAATCGGCTATAAATTCTGATCAAAAGCCGTTTGAATTTAGCTTTCAATTTAAGCTTGTTCTTGACATCATAACACTATTTTTTTGCAATCAAAACCCTAAAAACATCTCATACATGAATTTAGTATCAAAAAAATCTGAATTTACTTGAGCTAAGCATGATTTCAACGTATACTTGTCTAGGGTTTACTCCTAGACACTACTATGTTACTATTCTATCCATATAACAAACATGCAACCATCAATTTCAAATTTTCTAAGACCACCCAGAATTTCAACTAGAGATTTCTCATGAAATTCACATACCTTATGACTCCTTTTTCAGTGGAGATCACTATTTCGTGCTCGGATTTCGTTTTGAAACAGAATTTGGCCTTCAATTTGGACAATTTGCATGAACTAGGGTTTGGTGGAGGATGTTTGGTCGCCCCATGCGTTCTTGATAGAACCAGACACATGTTTGGTGTTTTAAATTTTGTTTTAATAATATTAGTTTCAAACTTAACACCTTTGGTCCCCAAACTATTATTAGGTTCTTATTTTAGGTGTTTTTAACCTTCTAACATATTACTACAAGGCTTCTTTCTAACTAGGTTATTTTTATTCCTAGTTATTTTAATGGGTTCTGGAAATTATAACCCAGTTTATTTTAAGTCCCGTTAACTCGGGCCTTATATATATACTTTGTTTCCTCAACAGCCCTTATTCCTTTTTATTTAATATTAGGTTTCTTTATTTAATCCCTAATATTTACCGGGTTAACTTCACCACTAACGGTACTTTACCCGTTCATAAATATTAACGTGGTTTGATTACCAAACCCGTTTTCGGGGTGTTACATGATGAATGTTTAGTTGTAATAATTCAAAGATTATTATAAAGGTTGGTTATTGGTATATATTTAAAAAAATAAGAATTTGTGTGTATTTGACAATTTATAAAGTTTTAGAATTTTAACAAAATTTAATAACTTCAAGCGATCAAATTTGATCCCATTATTTCAATATTCGAACCGCTAAAAATTTTCAGTTATTTCAAATTTTTTAATGGATATACAAAAGGATTGACTGTCAGAGCTTGTATTGGACACTCCTTCCTAATATCCGGATGGTTAACATGTCAAAAATTATTCAACAGCCTGTGGGTCACCTTCTGTTGCAGACTGTCGGGTTCTTCACCGGATAACAGGAATATCCGGGTAAAGCACAGGACCTGTACCCTTGCAGGATATCATGGGATCTTTCTCATTTAACGTATGCTTCCTCATCAAGTAACCATCTCGTCTCTCGCATCTCTTACTTCCTTTTTGTCCTAGACGTCATTTGGGGCATTAAATGTGACTAAGAATTCACTCCTAACTTTCAATTTGTACACAAGCACTCTCAACTTTCAACTTATTGGCCGATAACACTCCCTAACTAATTGAACCCTAACACAGTTAGCTGATGTCAGCTGCCACATCAGCGCCGTGTCATCAAAAAATGCCATGCCAGCTGCCGTCATAAAAAATGCCAAATCAGCAGCCATGTCATATGCCACGTTAGCAAAAAATGGCCACATCAGATGCCACATCAGCAAAAACTAACTGGTTTAGGGTTCAGTTAACTAGGGAGTGTTATCGACTAAAAAGTTGAAAGTTGGAAGTGCTGGTGTACAAATAGAAAGTTGGGAGTGTTATTAGCCAATTGGTGAAAGTTGGAGTTATTTAAAGACTAAATTGCAAAAATCAACATTTATGTTATACCCAAACTGCACTTCGTACCTTTCACTATGAAATCGGTAAAAACTAACCTTTATGTTCATGTTTTGCTGCAGGTTCAACCTTTAACACAAACGACGTTTATTTTCTTGGTTAACTGCCCTCACATGCAATGCATGTGAGGGTATTAATGTCATTTCAGTAATCATTTTAATGCTTTCTTTATACAAACGAAATAGAATGTTGTCATCTTCATGACTTCATCACTGGTTAACACCCTCACTTTCCGGCAGCCACCGCCACCGAGCCACATGCTCTTCTGGATCAGTGGTACTGTCGTATAACTTTATATTGGGGGTTTGGAAACGCTTTGGTATCTCAGCATTGCATATGAGAGGTGCAAAGCGAGATATTCTATGACTCCCATCTGGAATCTCAGGAATGGGTTTGACCACTCCTGGGACATTGGATATCATGTCCTTGAGTTTCTGCAACTCTCTGGCCATGGCTTGGTTGATCCCTGCATCCTGCATGTAACCATAGTTAGTATCAAAAGATGTATTAAAGTTATTACCTCCTGATTGGTTTGAAGTTTGTATCCCAGAGGTGTGTCTGAGATAAGACATGTCCGGTGCAATAGTAGGGCCAGAAGAACCAATGGTTTGCATAGGGATGAAATCCCCTTCGTGAACTTCAGAACTTCTAAGTGGTTGAATATGTCACACCCCAACCGATGGCGGAAACATCGGAGTGAGACGAAGATAGATTGCTCATTACACATAACACTAGAATTTGCGACAAGTATTTAAATAATGAATTTCCTTTTATTACTATAAGGATTCGATTACAACATGGAAAGGAAAATACAATTACAACAACTTGAAATGAAAGAATTACATTACAATAAGTATACAAAATTTAAAATGAGTATCTAGGCATCCTACTATGTTCCATGCATCATCAACATCATCGTTAAACCTGTAACATGTTTAAAATAAAGTATCAATGCAAAAGCGTTGTCGAGTACACAAGGTTTGTATAAATATAGCATAAGTATAAAAGCATTTTCTCGAATCCACATGACAATTTGTAAACAAGGTAACTAGCATGCATCGCAATATGTTAAACCCAAGTGTCCACTAGTATTTAGCATCCATCGCCACCAAAAGTGACGAGACCGTTTAAGAATAAATAAAGACTTAACAAGACCCCGACGGGCGGCGTGCTACTCTTATATCGCTATATATGTTAAGTTGGGGCTTCGCAAAGTTAAGGACATAAAGCATGTGTAATCTAGCATGAACCTAAGTAAACAAGTAGCATGTATATAGGATTGAGAATATAAAGCATGTTTAAGTGTGTGATAGTGAAGTTTGTATATTAACATGTTTCAACCCAAAGTGGTTTAAAAGTAAAACGGGTCAAGTGTACTCACAAAATTGCTAAGTCTTCCGATTATCCAAGTGTTGACGAATGTATGAGATTAGGAGGTTGAATGTATTCAGATTGGAGTTCAAGGAATATTTAGAATCGTAATATAGGTAGGTAAAATACACCAAAGTATGTATACAAGAAAATAATCATAACAATAACCATCTAGACTTAATACCCGTTTTTGACACTATAAAAACCCATAGGGTTTAGAATGATTTCATGGGTATGACACCCATTAGAATCGTAACGAGTAAACTAAGTTCTTGAATGATATAACCTAGTTCCGTGATGAATAATCACTTGATTACCATCAAAGGTTCGGTTAGTATCTTTTATATATGTTATATATAGTATATATTATGATTATAGTCCAACAAATATTACAAGTATTATCATAGAAGTCATGCGTAGAGGTAGGAAGATAATCTTCCATTTTAAAACCTCTTTTGTATATTCACCAATGCACAAGTTGTCATAAGACAACAAAGATGGTCATGAATGGATTAATACGGAAATGAAACATACATACTAACTAAGAAGAAAACATCAAGTGAGGTGTGGATTGTAAGTAGGATAGCACTAGCTTTCCAAGTAATGACACATACACAAGTTCAAGCCTTGTTCAACACTTGTGGGTTAAAACCCTTTTAAAAAATCAGAAAGTTTAGATGATTAAAACCTCTAAATTTGTATATTACAACCTTGTTTTTAAGCACACTTAATCATAGTCTTGATTAGTGGCATAAGGACATAGGAATGTATGGTTAAAACATGAGTTTAAGAATGTCTAACAAAGTTTTTGTTCAAAACAGAAAGTTCTTGCACTTTTAACCTCAATGTGGTGATGTTCCATCCTTGGTTTTCCATAGAAAACCTATGGAAACATCCCTAGACGTGTTCCAAGTGCTAAGAAGCAAGAAGAAGTGAAAAAGATAGAAGATAAGTGAGTTTAAACTCACTTTTGCAACTTGATACGAATCTACCTTTTGCTACTGTTTCTCAACAAATTTGGAGTGTTTAGAGAGTGAGATTAGTGAGTTTGTAAAGTGGGAGAAGTGTGGAAGTGAGTTGGGTTTTATAGGAAGAGATTAGGGTTGAGTTAGGTGGTATTTAATGGAGAAACACAACTCAACAAACACAAAATTGGCCAATGGAGGAGCTGGGAAAACTTTCTGTCGGATTGGTGTGCTCGCGGCACGCGACCACGAACAGAAATCCCCGTCACGTGCCGCGGCGGGTGGAGTTTGCGGGTTAAAGTTTGAATTTTGGCACTTTAGGTCCCTTTAGTTTGTTTTGATAAGTTTTAGGGTATTTTAAGTATAAAAACACATAGTATAAGGGTGTATTTTGTAATGTTAGCATGTGCACAAGCATAGACAAGTATAATCAAGTATTCGTAAGCGTTAAAGCCGTATAAATATGCGTGAAAACGTATAAATGGTGTATGTATGATATGTATTCATATGTTTATTATATGTTTACAAGAATTAAGAACAAGGTATCAAACGTATTAATGAATCAAGACGTACAAGTGTAACGAATACTTTTTGTCTATTTTGGGATAAAACAATGGGTTTTATTACGATTAAAGTCTCGGTTTTTGCAACGATAAAATGAAATACGATTAAGAGAAGAACAAGCTTCCAAAAATAGAATTATAAGACAAGTTTTCTAATTAAGAAAAGTTACGAAAAAGCGGAGCGTTACAGAATACTTAAGGATCCTTGATCCTGAAAGACGTTGGATCCAGGATACATTGGTGCTGAAGGCCTTGTTGGATAATCCACGGATCCTTGAATTCGAGATGAGGATCCTTGATGCTGAAAATACGATCCTTGAGCTGGAAACATCTCCATATATCCTTTCGAGCGGAGGAAGGATCCTTGAGGCTGGGTGGTCTCCAATGATCCTTGCCGAAGGATAGAGGATCCTTGAGGTTGGAAGTAAGATCCTTGGGGTTGTGTCATCACTAGTGATCCATGCTGAAGGTTGGAGGATCCCTGAAATTGGACATTGGATCCCCTAGAATGCTGGATCATTGATGATGGGGTAGTAAAATCCAACGATCTGGGCATCAGTGGAGACTGATCTTCTGCCGGTCTCTTCTACTTCTTGAGTTCATCAATTTCGCGAAGGATCCTTTGGTTGGTTTTGTCTTGCTGCTCCATGTAGCCTTTCATCTGCAACATCAAAACAGAAATATCATTGTTAGTAGTTGTAGAGGAAGAAACATCAGAAGTTTCTAATCCTGTGAAGACGGATGATGTCTTCTTCTGAGCATTTTCAGCATTCTTCTAGAATGCAGGGGGAATAGGAGGTAATGATGCACTGGTTTGGGACGAGGTAACTGCCGACATGGCACTTGAAGTAGCATTCCCCTGAGAGGCCATGAAGTTGATGGAAATGAATGGGAGTGAACGAAAATTCTTAGAATTGAAGCACCACTTGCCCCACGGTGGGCGCCAAATTGTTTTGGTCAAAAATCAATCTAAGGATAATGTAACTAAATCTGATTTGAGAGGTAGTGTGCTTGAATGATGAACAAGTGTATGATCAAAAATGAAATGTAATGAACGATGAACACAATGATTTATACGAGGAAAAAGCCCTTGATCTTAAAAAGATCTCCGGCACAAAAAACCTCGGGTGATGGCAACTACCGATCACCAACTATATTGAACAAAATAAGCTAGAATTCAATACAACTTCGGAAGATAATGAGCTCAATACAATGAAATCTAGTGTTAGTGCGTAGAACAGTTTGAATGTTGCGAGAGAGAGAGAGAGAGAGAGTGTGTGTGTGTGTGTGTTCGTATATGTGTCTATCTAAAATGAGCTCCCTTATCCCTTTATAAAATTGGAAATAACTAGATAACTAACAATCCGAAAACAGAGCAACCATCCCACGTTCTTCCATAACGGCTACACTTGAATATGCATGTGCCTATTTGGAGCATATCCACCGATATTCCAGCTTAGACCTAGTCCACTTCGTCAACTACCTGCGAATACTAGTTAAAAATATAGGAAACAATTGTTAGTAAACATAAGTAATAACAAGGATCCTTGATCCTCAGACTTCCTGCAGTATCCACTAAGGATCCGTAGTCCAGGATAAATCTCAGGATACATGATCCACAGTATTAAAAATCAATGCCCTGACAGGTTGGATCATTTTTTATGCAAATTTCGGATTCAGCTATTAACTACGATCACTGAAAACAACAAATCAAACTGATTAAGCTAATTGGGCCAGTCAAACTGTCCAAAATATTTCAGTTTTAATGGTTTAGTTTTCGTATATGTTTTGTCATGTCACTTAGAAGTCTTTTTTTTCGGTTTCAATTTCTTGTTTAGTTATAATTCAACTTTGCAAGTGTTTTTTATTAAATGATTTTTTGATTATTATTTTTTTGTTATAAACATTATCTACTGTAAAACGAAAATGAAGAATGAAGATAATAAAAAGGATCAAAATGCATGATTGTTTTGAAAGATGCCACGCTCCAGAAATAAAAAATTTGAAGAATTACCATTGTTGTGTAGTGTTTACGATTCTGTTCGAAGATATTTTGATACAATTGTTAACTAAGATTTTTTGATTCTTAGTGGCTTTGAAGATGGGGTGTTCCGCCCCTTCCCTTAGAAGTGGTTGCCTTGGGAAGTGACAGATCCTTTCCATCAGGGATAGAATCCCTTCTGACAAAGAAGAATCGCCGTTTCCAGTTGGTGTCATTCTTAGTGGCTTTGAAGATGGGGTGTTCTTCACCAGGTTTATGTTTGAGGAATATGTTGCTGAGGGAAGGGGCGGAAAGAAAAGGAAGACTACTGATACCCTAGAAGGTCTGCCTCTGATCCAGCACCAGTTCGAGGAATATGTTGCTGAGGTAAGAATAACTGATCCTTAAATGTGATTCTTGTACATGATCCTTCCATACTGAGGGTAAGGGATCCTGAATTGTATCCTTTCTTTTGCAGAGATTTGTTGAAATCCAAGATTACGTAGGGAGTATTGAAGAGGTTGAGCAAAAGTGTTTGGACCTCCAGAAGATCATGCTGGCCAAGGATCAGAGGATTGCCTCCCTCGAAAATGATGTCAATCTGGTGAAGAGGGAACTTGTCCTAGCTCACATCACTGCTGACCAAGAGAAGGCTGCAATCACAAATGATGCTAAAGTCTCCGCTGCCATTGCTATGTACAAAACCAAGTTGCAGATGGCCCAAGAAGCTCAGGATCCTGACTTTGACAAGAGCAACTAGGACAGAGAGGGCTGGACGGCTAGGTTAGCTGAGCTGGATGACGAAGAAGAGGCTGGTGAGGTCCTAGCAATCGAGGCTGGCAGCAGTGGGGTTAAGGATCATGCGGGTGATGCCGGAGCTGGAGGAGCTGGTGAAGGTGATGGTGATGCAGCAAAGGTGTAAGCTGCAGGAATGGGCGATGATGAACATTTCTAGACGCAGCTGGAGCCCATTTTTTAGAATTTGGTAGTGGTTTTTGTTTTGATGATGTTTTTCTGAACAATGCTGGTCTGTAATAACTTTAGACAATAGTTTCTAGGGTTGAGGATCATGGATCCTTGGACAATAGGCAGGATAATGGGTGGTGGATGAATCCTCTGTTTGGGGGATGAAGCCACTCGTTATCCTTCCGTCTTTATTTCCTGCACTCTTAAGACCCGTTAACAATGGACACCCTTTGCCAACCCATGTGGACGGGCCACGTTTTGCTGGTAGAAACGTGGGTTGGCAATTTTGACAACCTTGAAAGGTTTAACGTATTGTGAATAAATAAAATCTTAACTTTTTGGCTATTTCCCGTGTTGTTATCCTTGTAAATACTTTACTTTTCAATTGTTGTGATATATATTTTGCCTGGATTTATTAAGTAAAGAGGAAAAAATTTAATAAATATCCTCAAAAAGTTTAGAACATGATCAAGGATCACATATCCTATAGTCGACAAGTTCTGAAAAGTAGTGTAGTTTAAGGATCATAAGTTCAGTTGTCAAAGGATAAGGGTCACTTACATAAATAATGAATAAAATTAAAATAATTGAGGATCATACCTGAGAATCCAAGTTAGGATCCTAAACCTTTACATTTACAATCAGGATAACCAAAAGACAAACCTTAGTAAAAGGTAAGGATCAAGGATCCTTGGTCATTTAGCTTCGAAAACCTGAAATATGATACAACTTGGGACTAAGCCAATATAAGATAAAAGTTAGTAACTGGGGACAAGCCCAACAATTCTGGGGACAAGCCCAATATACTGGGGACAAGCCCAAAGGATAACCGGGGACAAGCCCAAAGGATAACTGGGGACAAGCCCAAAGGATCGTGTGTAAACTGGAGTATGGCCCTTACTGGCGACTATCCAAACTTAGTGACATGAAAATGCAAAAACCTTAGCTAACGTGAAAACGTTAGAAACCTTAGGAACGGATGTATGGTACGTCTACCATTATACGTGGGATCCTGAATACAGCCAGTATAATGAAATTGTCAGCCCCTAAAGTGAGTACTGGTCCCATTGCCATGAACTGTACCAGGATTATCGTGCGCTACTGGCGCAACTGGGGACAGACCCAAACTGGGGTCAAGCCTAAATAACTGGGGTCAAGCCCAAATAACTGGATACTTCTACGGATACTCAATCATTTGTTAAGGATACCTGAACCTTCAAAACTCAGAATCAAGTGAAAGGAGGATAAAGGATGCAGGATCCTTATCCTTATATAAGATAACTAGAGAATGAAATAGTTTGAGATTAGAATATTACCAAAATGAGGATCATCTGTCCTGTAAGGATCCTTCAAGGATATTTGTCAGGTAAGGATCATGGATCCTTATTACATGAAGTATTTCTTCAAATGGACTGCGTTCCAAGCTCTTGGTAGCAAATCACCTTCCATTGTTAGCAATCGATATGCCCCCTTTCCTGCCTCAGCTTCGATCAAGTAAGGGCCTTCCCATTTTGGTGCCAACTTTCCATCAGCAGGATTGGTGGTATTCTGAAATACTTTCCTTAACACCATATCACCAACTTGGAATTTCCTTGTTAGGAGAGGATTTTCCAATGATCAGTGATCCTCATTTACTGTTGGGTTTAGTGATCCTCACTTCTGTTTGAATTAGTGATCCTCAGAAGTATTACAGGATCAGGATCATGGATCATCATAAGGATCCTAATACTAACGATTGTCTGCTTTGAATATAATGTTGTTTTGTAGGAGTACGAGCTTGGACTTGGTCTTGGCGATATTCCTGGAGCATATTCCATGTTTATTCCGCACGTGCATGGCTGAAATGGACGTTATGGAAATCGTGGAGGACTTGCACCAAATGGGGAATGTTTGTTAGCTTAGATATTTTCCATTTTTAAAGGGATAGCGAGCTAAGTAGAAAACACTTGGCTATTTTTTAGCTTAACACACACACTCGCAACTGCTCTCACCAGCTCTTGACAATTCACTTGGCGATTACACACTTTTTTACACGTTACACTTGTTTTGGTCAAAAAATCAGACGAAGATAAGGTAACCAAACTCTCTGTTACAGGGTATGATGCTTGAATTGGTTTATAGCAATAAGGATCACTATGAAAAGTAAATAACAAGTGAAACAAGGTTTATACGGGGAAAAAGCCCTTGATCAAGAGTTGATCTCCGGCACAAAAAACCCCGGGTGATGGAAACTACCGATCACCAACTCAAATTAAACAAGTAATGTGTTACAACTTCGGATGATAGCGAGCTAAATACAAGGATCACTATAGTGTATTGTGTGAAAAGTTTACGAAATTGCTAAGTGAATGAACAAGAGCTGTTGTGGGCGGTTGCAAGAGTGTGTGTAGCCAAAAATAGCAAAAAGGTTGTGTCTAATTAGCTCGCTACCCCATTTAAATCTAATAAAAATCTAAATAACAAACTATCCGCAAATGGTGCAAGTCCTCCACGACTCCACAACGTCCATTTCTGACCAAGCACGTGCGGAATAGACTTAGTATATTCTCCAGAAATATCGCCAAGACCAAATCCTAATTGATATTCCTGCAAAACAGTTACGAATTCAAAGTGAACAATCATTAGTATAAGGATCCTTAGGATGATCCATGATCCTGATCCTGAAGCACTTCTGAGGATCACTAACTGACACAGAAGTAAGGATCACCAAACAGGATAATATTTGAGGATCACGGGTCATTTAGAAATCCATCCCTAACAATTGCCCCCAAAATATAAGGAGTTATATCGTAAATAAACGAGTTAGATTTTTTCGATCTTATCCGCAACAAACTAACGGATAACTAGCCGTTGGAGACGGACTAGCCGTTGCAAACCTGACGTCACTGAAGTGACAATCCTGCAAATCATCATTATAAATAGGAGTTAGAGATAGGATCAATATGCATTTAAATCCAAAGAAACTCCCTTTAAATTCTCAGTCGAAGATCAATCAGGTATCTCTTCTCTTATTTCTCCTTCTCTTACTCTGTTTTTCTTTCTTTACCAACATCAATGATGCTCCGGTCCTCCCCCGCCAAGGATCACCAGAAGGATAGCCCCTTGAAGAGTCAAGGGATTATCAAAGACTCAGTACATGAGAGGTGTTGCTTTAACGATGCTCAAATAGATAAGATCCGTCACTGCTTTCCGGCGAACGCCTTTTTCAAACCCTTCGATCCCACTATTCTGAGCGACTATGTTTCTGAAACATGGGTTGCCTTTCCAGTTACTCCATTCACCATAGGATACACCTATCCTTTTCCAGACTTTACACAATCCTTCTTTTCCCTTACCGGCATCTCTTACATACAAGCTATGCCGATGATTTGGAGGGTCTTGTATACCCTGGAGAGGATCATAGAGCAGGAAGGGATTGATTTAGGAATGTCAGAGCTGACACAGATGTATGATCTCACGACGTTTGGATCACATCGATATCTGTTTAAGCGAAAACCCGGTGAAGAACACCCCATTTTTAAAGCCACCAAGAATGACACAAATTGGAAACGACGCTTCTTCTTTGTCAGGAGGGATACCATTCCAAACGGAAAGCATTTACCCAGGAAGTGGTCCACCAATGGTAGGACAGAGGATCCTGAGAAGGATCACCAGGTAATCTTGCTCTTGTGGAAGGATCATTAACCTCTTTTTGTCTTGTGTTATGCAGCTATCTCTGTTTTGCACCTCATCACAACACCCGCAACCAAGGAAAGGCTTGCTGTTTTTTTGGAGGCTTGATCCTGAAATAAGGTCATTCAAGATAGACACCCAAGACTCACAAGAAGTATCCTCAGGTTCCATCACCATGTCAAGTAAGTATCCTGCTTTTTGTATAGTTGAATATTAAAATAAATAGTTATATTGAAATAGGATAAGGATACTTATCTTTCTTTAAATGTGTAGGTGCCGGAAAATCTTCCAAGCCTGCCTCCCAATTCAACACGGCCGACCTTGATGTTGTTCGATCCAGGAAGAAGGGGGCCACTACCAGTCCTAGCATCTCCATTCCCAAGGCACCCACTAAAGGAAGGGGTGGCAAGAAGAGGAAAACTTCTGACACAGAGGACCTACAAGGCCTACCACTGATCCGCCACCAGTTCCTTGAATACTTCAATGACGTGAGGATTACCAATTCTGCCTAGGTATCCTATTCATTTGAGGATCACCTGATCTTGAACCGCTTTGTCTTTTTCTTTGCAGAAATTTGCTGAGATTGAAGATTATGTGGGAAGCGTCGAGGAGATGGATAAGAAGATTGCTGACCTCCAACAAGTTGCAGTGCTTAAAGATCTTAAGATTGCTGATCTTGAAAAAGCCCTTCAAGATGCCAAGACTAAGATAGCTAAAATCCTGATCGACATCGACTATGAGAAGCATGATCTCATAGAAGGTGCAAAGGTCTCTGCTGCCATCACAATGTATCAGACAAAACTAAAGATGGCCCAGGAAGCTCAAGATCCTAACTTCGACAGAAGCAGCTGAGATGTTGAGGGCTGGAAAGCAAGGTGGCTGATCTTGAAGATGATGAAGAGGCTGAGGAGGTTTTGGCGATCGAGGCTGGAGGCAGTGGGAAGGATCAGGTTAAGGATACCGAAGCTGGAGGGGACGAGGATGCAGCGAAGGTGTAGGCTGCACAATTGGGCGATGATGGACATTCCTAGACGTAGCCGGAGCCCAATTTTTAAATTTGGTAGTAGTTTATTGTGGTTGTGATGTTTTTAAAACAATGATGGTCTGTAATAACTAAACAATAGCTATTAGGGTTAAGGATCATGAATGATCCTTTGGACAATAGGTAGGATTACAACTGGTGGAAGGATCCTCTGTCTGGGGGATGAAGCCATTGTGATCCTGCCATCTTTTTAATTCCTGCACTACTAAGACCTTTAGACAATGGACACCCTTTACCTACCCCAGTGGACGGGCCACGTATTGCTGGTAGATGCTCGGGGTAGGTAATTTTGACAACCTTTGATGGTTAAACTTTTGTTAATAAAATAACCTTAATCTGTTTTGGCTTATCTTGTGTTGATATCCTTGTTGTTGTTTTATTTTTCAATTGTTTTGATTTACACTTGTCTGAGTAAGAAAAGTTGAACAACTTAGATAAAAAACTTAGGATATAATGCAGGATCAAATATCCTATAGTTGAAAATTTCCAAAAAGTGGTATATTTTAAGGATCGTGAGTTCTGTTGTCAAAGTATCAGGGTTATTCAAATAATCAATGAATAAAATCAAAATAGTTAAGGATCATACCTGAGGATCCAAGTTAGGATCCTAACTCTTAATATTATTATAACCAGGATAATCACAGAAAAAACCTTAGTAAAAGGTAAAGATCAAGAATCCTTGTTTGTTTAACTTCGAAGACCTGAAATAGAACATAACTTGGGACTAAGCCATTATAAGATAAGGGTTAGCAACTGGACAAGCCCAAGATAACTGGGGACAAGCCCAAGGATAACTGGGGACAAGCCCAAGGATAACTGGGGACAAGCCCAAGGATAACTGGGGACAAGCCCAAGGATCTTGTGTGAACTGGAGTATGGCCCTAACTGGCGACTATCCAAACTTAGTGGCATGAAAATGCCAAAACCTTAGCTAACGTGAAAACGCTAGAAACCTTAAGAACGGATGTATGGTACGTCTACCATTATACGTAGGATCCTAGGTATAGCCAGTACAATGGAATTATCAGCCCCTAAAGCGAGTACTGGTCCCACTGCCATGAACTATACCAGGATCATCGTGCGCTACTGGTGGAACTGGGGTCAAACCCAAGGATAACTGGGGTCAAACCCAAGTAACTGGTTGCTTGTATGGATAATCATGCTTTTGCTAGGAGTACCTGAACCTTCAAAACTCAAAATCTCGTGAAATGGGGATAAAGGATGCAAGATCCTTATCCTTATGTGAGAAAGTAAGGAAATGAAATAGTTTAAGATTAGAATGTTACCAAAAATGAGGATCATCTGTGCTTTAAGGATCCTTTAAGGATATTTATCATATGAGGATCATGGATCCTTATCACATGAAATATCTCTTCAAATGGACAGCATTCCAAGCTCTTGGTAGTAGGTCACCTTCCATTGTTAGCAATCGATATGCCCCCTTTCCTGCCTCAGCTTCAATCAAGTAAGGGCCTTCCCATTTTGGTGCCAACTTCCCATCAGCAGGATTGGTGGTATTCTGGAATGCTTTCCTTAGTACCATATCACCAACTTGGAATTTCCTGATCCTAACATTTTTGTTGTAGGCACCGGCCATTCTTTGCTGATAACTGGCCATCCTTATCCTTGCCAAATCTCTGATTTCTTCTATAGTATCCAGGTCTTGAACCAAGTTCTCATCATTTTCCTCAGGATCACGAATACTGGTTCTAGCAGTTGGAACCACCATTTCTGTAGGGATCACTGATTCTGCCCCAAATACCAAAGAGAATGGAGTTTGGCCTGTAGCATTCTTAGGAGTTGTCCTATCAGCCCAAAGCACATAAGGTAATTCTTCTGCCCAATTCCCTTTCTTGGATCCAAGCTTCTTCTTCAGATTGTTGATGATGATCTTATTGGAAGATTCTGCCTGACCATTAGCTTGTGGGTGGACTGGTGTTGATGTTATCATCTTAATCCCCCAGCTGTCACAAAAGTTAGTAGTTCTGCCCCCAATGAATTGGGAACCATTATCACATATAATTTCAGAAGGAATACCAAATCTAGTTATAATATTTATTTTAATGAAGGATATAACTTCCTTTTCTCTGACTTGGGCAAAAGCTTCAGCCTCTATCCACTTGGAGAAGTAATCAGTCATAGCAAGCATGAACACTTTTCCACCAGGTGCCTTAGGAAGCTTGCCAACTATATCCATGCCCCATCTCATGAATGGCCAAGTGGAGGATATAGGATGTAATAATTCAGCCGGTTGATGAAGGATATTGCTGTGTCTCTGACAAGGATCACACTTCTTAGCATATTCCACAGCATCTCTCTTCATGGTTGGCCAGTAGTATCCTGTCCTCAGGATCCTTGAGAATAACGCCCTGCCCCCAGTGTGGTTTCCACAATCTCCTTCATGGAAGTCTTTTAAAACTTCTTGGATTTCAGGATCCTCAATGCATCTTAAGTATGGTCCTGCAAGAGATCGTTTGTACAACATATTATTTAAAATTGTGAATTGAGATACCTTAATTTTGAAAGCCCTAGGGTTTTCTCCTGTAGGAATCTCTCCATGTTGTAAATATCTCATGATTGGGAGGATCCATGGTCCTGAATGAGTTTGAGTATCCTCACTAGGGATAATTGCAGAATCCTCTCCTATCTCCATAGCCACATGATCCTCGATAGCCGGGGTCAGGATATGGATAATAGGGATCTTGATATCTTCCGGGATCTTCAAGGATGATCCTAAATTGGCTAGTGCATCTGCCTCTGCATTCTCTTCCCTTGGTACCTGTGTCAAACTAAAGGATACAAAAGAGAGTGCCAATTCTTTGACTAACTCCAAATATTTGATTAGCTTTTCACCTTTAACAGCATAGGATCCATTAAAGTGATTAGTGATTAACAAAGAATCTACATGTACCTCAAGATACATGATCCTCATATGCTTAGCAATTTGCAAGCCAGCTATCAAGGCTTCGTATTCAGCCTCATTGTTAGTGGTTTGGAACTCACAAGCTATAGAGTGGGGTATTATGTCCCCCTGTGGCGATTTTAGTAGTATTCCAAGCCCTGTTCCTTTGACGTTTGAGGATCCATCAGTGTAGAGTATCCAACGATCCTTGGTCTCTTCTAGCTGCTGGACTTCTAATTCAGCTTCCTTTTGCAAATCACTACTGAAATCTGCCACAAAGTCAGCTAATGCTTGGGATTTAATGGCTGTCCTGGGCTCATATCTTATATCATATGCACTTAGCTTCACTGCCCACTTAGCCATCCTCCCTGACATTTCGGGTTTCCTGAGGACATTCTTGATTAGAAAATTAGTTTTAACAATAATAGCATGAGTTTCAAAATAATGTCTTAATTTAGTAGATGCCATAATTAATGCAAGGATAAGTTTTTCTAAGTGTGAATACCTGGATTCAGCATCAAGTAAACTCTTACTTACATAATAGACGGGATGTTGTGTACCTTCGTGATCCTTAACAAGGACGGCACTTACTGCTTTTGAGGATACTGCAAGATATAAGGATAATACATCTCCTTTTTCTGGTTTCATCAAAGTCGGGGCCGAGGATAGGTAATCCTTAAGAGCTCTTAAGGCATTCTCATGCTTCTCAGTCCACTCGAATTTCTTGTTCTTCCTTAGGATATCATAGAATTCCTTGCACTTTTCTGAGGATTTGGATATGAATCTGTTTAAGGCTGCAATCCTGCCTGTTAACCTCTGAACATCCTTAGCATTGGCAGGTGACTTGATGTTCACTATAGCTTTTATTTGTTCTGGACTGGCTTCAATGCCTCTCTTTGTCACCATATATCCTAAGAATTTACCTGCTTTAACACCAAAGTGACATTTTGAAGGATTAAGCTTCATATTATATTTGTCAAGGATATTGAATGCTTCCTCCAAGTCTCTTAGGTGATCCTCAGCCTTTATTGATTTTACCACCATATCGTCTATGTAAACCTCCATAGTTTGTCCAATCTGATCCTTGAACATCATATTCACTAGCCTTTGATAAGTTGCACCTGCATTTCTTAGTCCGAACGGCATAGCAATATAGCAGTATATACCAGTTGGAGTCATGAAGGTTGTATCCTCTTGATCGGATGGTTCCATTTGAATTTGTTGAAATCCAGATGAAGCATCCATAAAAGTTAACAGTTCATGACCCGCAGGTGCATCCACCATGGAGTCAATGTGGGGTAATGGGAAAGGATCCTTGGGACATGCCTTATTTAAATCGGTGAAATCGACACATACCCTCCACTTTCCGTTTTTCTTTTGAACAACAACCACATTGGCCAACCATCTTGGATACTTGACCTCTCTAATCATACCTGCTCGGAGTAATTTCTCTACCTCCTCCTAGATAATGGCATTTCTTTCTGGTGCAAATTTCCTTCTCCTTTGATGGATTGGTTTGAAGGACCTATCAATGCCAAGTTTGTGAGTGATTACATCTTTAGATATACCTGTCATGTCTTCGTGTTTCCATGCAAAGGTAGTCTTTCTCCTTTTGAGGAAGGATATGAGGTCTTCCTTTATTTCGCCAAGGATCCCTGATCCTACATAAACTTTAGATTCAGGATCATCAGGATCCATAAGGATTTCCACTACATCCTGTTCGCTTGCCTCCAAGACATCCCTTGGAGGACACTTTGATTGCTATTGCTCCCTAGACTTTGATGCTGGTTTCATTGATGAGGTGTAGCAGTTCTTAGCCTCTTGCTGATCACTATCAATCTTCACTATTCCCCAAGGACTAGGAAGCTTCACACATTGATGATAAGTGGATGGGACTGCCTTCATATCGTGTATCCAAGGCCTGCCAAGGATCACATTACAACAAGATAAACAGTCAATAACACAAAACATTTGGTAAGAATGTAGGCCTTCGATATAGATTGGGAGTTTAATGTCCCCCAGAGTATTCTTGGTCTCGCCACTGAATCCCACAAGCACAGAGGATCTTGGTATGATGTCGGATTCAGGGATGTTCATCTTTTTGAGAACATCTAGCTGGATAATGTTCACAGAGCTTCCTCCATCTATAAGGATCATGCGAACAAAATGGTTAGAAATAAAAAGAGTGATAACCAAACCATCATGATGAGGATCCTGGATGTCAACACGATCATCCTCATCAAAATTTATAACTTTTCCTTTGGAGACACTGGATGTTCGAATGGGTCTATCTCCATTATCCATCTTGGTTTCCTTCGCATGTCTTTTGGCTGCGGAGAAGGATGTTCCACAAATGTCTGATCCTCCAGATATAAAGTTTATAATTTGTGCATCTGCTGGAGGGGCTGGAGCTTTCTCTGGGATCCTTTCAGGATCCTGAGTCCTTGACTTCTTTCTCCCCAATAATTCTTTCAAGTGCCCCTTGCTCAACAAGTATCCAATTTCTTTACTCAATGCGATGCATTCTTCCGTGAGATGCCCAAAATCTTCATGGTATGCACACCACTTTGATTTATCCTTAGTTGCAGCTGGTCTATCATTTTTTCTGGGCCATCTAGCTTTATCACCTAAATTCTGCATCGCAAGGATTAGTTCATTGTTATCAACAGAAAAACAATATTCAGAGATTGGAGGATAATCCTCATCATCCTCTTCTTGTTCAACAGCATGCACATTCTGGTTATCGGATTTATTATAAGATCTGAACTTGTTGTTCCTAAATGAGGATCCTTGCTTCTCTTGCTTTGAGGATCCTGCTAACCTCTCCAGGATCCTTTTGTCATCCTCTAGCCGGATGAACCTAAGGGCCCGGGTTCTTACCTCATCTAGATTCCTGCATGGTGTCATAACAAGATCATCATAGAATAACGAATCCCTAAGCAATCCCATTTTGAAGGCTTCAACAGCCATAGCTATATCCAGGTTAGGAATATCTAAGGATTCTTTACTAAATTTAGTGATATAATCCATTAATGATTCATTATGACCCTGGGTTATCCTATACAGATCACTAGTTAAACGCTCAAATTTCCTACTACAAGAAAATTGGTTATTAAATAGATTAACAAGATTAGCAAATGAGGTAATAGAGTAAGGAGGAAGACTTAGCAGCCATTTAAGAGCCGATCCAGTAAGAGTGGATCCAAATCCCTTGCACAGACATGCTTCTTTTAACCTTTCTGGGATGGGATTGATCTCCATCCTTTCCCTGTACTGAGCTATGTGTTCCTCAGGATCCGTTGAACCATCATACAACTTCATGGTAGGTACATGGAACCTCTTGGGTATCTCAGCATCACAGATTGGTGGTGCAAAACGAGATATCTTGTGGCTCCCATCTGCAATCTCTGGGATAGGCTTGACCACTCCTGGGACACTTGATATCATGTCCTTCAACTTTTTCAATTCTCTAGCCATGGCATGATTGATACCTGTATCCTGCATAAGGCCATGGTTAGTAGTATAAGAATTATTAAAAGTGTTACCTCCCATTGGATTCAAATTAGGAAGAGTGGATGTTAATCCATATTGTTGGGGCTCTGGAATGACCGA
This sequence comes from Helianthus tuberosus, assembly GCA_030545235.1. Taxonomy (NCBI): domain Eukaryota; kingdom Viridiplantae; phylum Streptophyta; class Magnoliopsida; order Asterales; family Asteraceae; genus Helianthus; species Helianthus tuberosus. Next base: position 75,489,776 of record CM060451.1, on the reverse strand, counting down.
TGGACCAGTGGAAGCTATGGTTTGCATTGGAATGAAATCTCCCTGATGGATATCGGAATTCCATGATTGCAAACTCCTTAAGGATCCATGAAACTGAGAGGATCCTTGAACCTGTGAGGATCCTGGGACGTAGGAGGATCCTTGAACCTGGGAGGATCCTTGAAATTGAGAGGATCCTTGAACCTGGGAGGATCCTGGAACATAGGAGGATCCTTGAACCTGAGAGGATCCTTGGAATTGAGAGGATCCTTGAACCTGGGAGGATCCTTGAAACGGCCAGAACCCTTGAATCTGCTGCGCTCCTGAGTATCCTCCTGAGCTGGCGAAGGATCCTATATGCTGAGGATGGGATCCTGCTGGTTGAAAGTGTAACCCTGAAGCCTGAGTTATTGCTGATGACCCGTAATGCACTCCTTTTGGTCCTCCAACATATTGAACGTCTGGAACCGCTGAAGGCTGAGAAGTTATAACCGGAGTATCAAAATTCAAAGATCTAGGCATTAGTGGGGAATGATCCTCTGCCGATCTCTTCTGTTTCTTGATGTCTCCAATTTCTCTAAGGATCTTTTCATTGGTCTTGTCCTGCTGCTAGATATGCTCCTTCATCTGCAAAATCAGAGTAAACAAGTCACTAGTAGTAGGAGTATAAGAAGCAGAAGAAGTTGGAGGTTTTGAGAAAATGGGAGTTGGTTTCTTCTCGGCATTTTTCTGAGGTCCAGAAGGTGGTGGAGGCAAAGGTGGAATGCCCTGGGATGAATTGACTGCAGACATCGCACTGGAGGTATTCTTTGTTGATGAAGCCATCTGCTCGTATGCAATGAACCGGAATGATCACAAAGATGAGAATTTCTTAGAAATGAAGCACCAATTGCCCCACGGTGGGCGCCAAACTGTTTTGGTCAAAAAATCAGACGAAGATAATGTAACCAAACTCTCTGTTACAGGGTATGATGCTTGAATTGGTTTATAGCAATAAGGATCACTATGAAAAGTAAATAACAAGTGACACAAGGTTTATACGGGGAAAAAGCCCTTGATCAAGAGTTGATCTCCGGCACAAAAAACCCCGGGTGATGGAAACTACCGATCACCAACTCAAATTAAACAAGTAATGTGTTACAACTTCGGATGATAGCGAGCTAAATACAAGGATCACTATAGTGTATTGTGTGAAAAGTTTACGAAATTGCTAAGTGAATGAACGAGAGCTGTTGTGAGCGGTTGCAAGAGTGTGTGTAGCCAAAAATAGCAAAAAGGTTGTGTCTAATTAGCTCGCTACCCCATTTAAATCTAATAAAAATCTAAATAACAAACTATCCGCAAATGGTGCAAGTCCTCCACGACTCCACAACGTCCATTTCTGACCAAGCACGTGCGGAATAGACTTAGTATATTCTTCAGAAATATCGCCAAGACCAAGTCCTAATTGATATTCCTGCAAAACAGTTACGAATTCAAAGTGAACAATCATTAGTATAAGGATCCTTAGGATGATCCATGATCCTGATCCTGAAGCACTTCTGAGGATCACTAACTGACACAGAAGTAAGGATCACCAAACAGGATAATATTTGAGGATCACAGGTCATTTAGAAATCCACCCCTAACAACACTATAGTGATCCTTGTAATTAGCTCGCTATCATCCGAAGTTGTAATACATTTCTTGTTTAATCTGAGTTGGTGATCGGTAGTTTCCATCACCCGAGGTTTTTTATGCCGGAGATCATTCATTGATCAAGGGCTTTTTCCTCGTATAAATCTTTGTGTCACTTGTTCATTACATTTCTGAGTGATCCTTCTCATTGTTCATTGATTCAAGCATCATACCTCACAACAGAAAGTTTGGTTGCATTATCATTGCTTGATTTTTGACCAAAACAGTTTGGCGCCCACCGTGGGGCAATTGGTGCTTCGTTCTTGAGAAATTATTGTTCTGGTGATCATTCCGGTTCGTTACAACCAAGCAGATGGCTTCCTCAGCGAAGAACACTTCAAGTTTAATGCCATCATTCAGTTCTTCACAAGGGAAGAATGCTGATAACGCAGCGAAGAGACAAACCCCCATTTTCCAAAAACCACCAACTTCTTATGTTTCCACTAATCCTACTACTAATGATCTTTTTAATCTGATTTTGCAGATGAGGGATCGTATGCAAGAGCAGGATAAAACCAACGAAATGATCCTCAGGGAGATAGGTGATATCAAGAAACAGAAGAAATCGGTGGAGGATCATTCCCCATTGATGCCCAGGTCGCTGAACTTTGACACTCCAGTCATAACTTCCCAGCAATCAGCAGCTCCGGACGTGCAATACTTGGGTGAATTACCAGGAAGACGTTATGGAACAACAACAATGACTCAGGCTCCAGGATCTTGCATTCAACCTTCCGGAGCCTTTGTCCAGCATCAGGGATCCTTCGTCAGCTCAGGAGGATATTTGGGAATGCACTTGGTTCAAGGATCCTCCCAGGTCCAAGGATCCTCCCAGGTCCAAGGATCCTCCCAGGTCCAAGGATCCTCCCAGGTCCAAGGATCCTTCCCGGTCCAAGGATCCTCCATGGTCCAAGGATCCTCCCAGGTCCAGGGATCCTCCTAGGTCCAAGGATCCTTCCCGATCCAAGGATCCTCCCAGGTCCAAGGATCCTTCCCGGTCCAAGGATCCTCCATGGTCCAAGGATCCCCCCAGGTCCAGGGATCCTTCCCGGTCCAAGGATCCCCCCAGGTCCAGGGATCCTTCCCGGTCCAAGGATCCTCCCAGGTCCAAGGATCCTCCCAGGTCCAAGGATCCTCCCAGGTCCAAGGATCCTCTCTGGTTCCAGGATCCTTTCAGGTTCAAGGATCCAACATCTTTCAGGATCGAGGATCCTTAAGGAGTATGCAGCCTCCAAGTTCGGATGTTCATCAAGGAGACTTCATACCAATGCAGACCATTGCTTCATCTGGTCCTTCGATCATACCGGAATCCCATCAATATGGATTCACATCTGGAATTCCAAACATGAATCCTCTGGGAGGTAATACTTTCAATAATTCTTATAACACTAACCATGGTTCCATGCAGGATACAGGAATCAATCAAGCTATGGCTAGGGAACTACAGAAGCTTAAGGATATTATATCCAGTGTACCAGGAGTGGTTAAACCCATCCCTGAAATCGCAGATGGTAGCCATAGGATATCTCGTTTTGCACCACCCTTATGTGATGTTGAGATACCCAAAAGATTCCAGATACCATCCATGAAGCTCTATGATGGTTCAACGGATCCAGAGGAGCATGTAGCTCAATACCGGGAGAGGATGGAGATCAATCCAATCCCTGAGAGGTTAAAAGAAGCATGTCTATGCAAGGTATTTGGATCCACACTCACAGGATCTGCTCTTAAATGGCTGCTAAGTCTTCCCCCTTACACTATTACTTCATTTGCTAATCTAGTTAATTTGTTTAATAGTCAATTCTCTTGTAGTAGAAAATTTGAACGATTAACTAGTGACCTATATAGGGTAACACAAGGTCAAAATGAATCACTTAGAGATTACATCACTAAGTTTAGTAAAGAATCCTTAGATATTCCTAATTTGGATATTGCTACGGCTGTAGAAGCCTTTAAAATGGGATTGCTTGGGGATTCATTATTCTATGATGATCTTGTTATGACACCTTGCAGGAATCTTGATGAAGTAAGAACCAGGGCCCTTAGGTTCATCCGCCTAGAGGATGACAAAAGGATCCAGGATAGATTGACAGGATCCTCAAAACAGGAAAAGCAAGGATCCTACTTCAGGAACAACAAATCAAAGTCCTATAACAGATCTGATAACCAGAACGTGCATGCAATGGAACAAGAAGAGGATGATGAGGATTATCCTCCTATTTCTGAATACTGTTTTTCTGTTGATAACAATGAACTAATCCTTGCAATGCAGAATCTAGGTGAGAAAGCTAGGTGGCCGAGAAAAAGTGATAAACCAGCTGCTACAAAGGATAAGTCCAAATGGTGTGCATATCAAGAGGATTTCGGGCATCTCACTGAAGAGTGTATTGCACTAAGTGTCACACCCTGGCTTTGCGGAAGCGTGGTTAATTTGGTGTGACTTCTTAACACCATAGCTTAATCATAACAAAGCTATATGAAATAAAAATCATGCAAGATCATCCATTAAAATAAGTTTTAAAAACCAAATACAATAACATTGTCTTAACGGAAACACATCCTAACGACATAAACATTGTTCAACAAACACAACATAACATAAGCATAGTTTAAGGACTGTGACTTGTCCAGGAAAGAGTCACATTCCCTAAACCCGGATGACCTCGTAACTAGTGCAGCGGGAAAACGTGTCATACCGCGCCAGATCCTTTAATTCCCTGAAATACATGTAAGTTGAAAAATCAACAATAATGTTGAGCGAGTTCATGTGTAAGTGAGTAAATAAACCTTTGTAAGTATAAAAATCCCTGGTATGTAGCAAATAAGGAAAAAGAGATCACCAATGGTTTGCAAGGCCATTGATATGTGTGAAGTGCAGGTAGGAAGACTCAAACCTAGCGGATTTTGCGTTGGGCACAAAGTCACCCCGAGGTCCGTTCTGTTGGGCCTGGGCCTGGGGCTGGGCTCGCTACACCCAGATAGATCTACCGCTTACGTCCCTCGGTCCTACAATGAGGATTAATGGCCTCCAGTTCCCGCCTACCCACTCACATGATCTAAATAATAACCCTCCTTACGCTAACCATACCATGTAAGAAATATTCGTAATCATAGTAACATGTATTTCACCCCCGCAGTTTAGAAAAATGAAAAAAGTTAAGAGAAAAGGGGGACATGAACTCACAGTGGTGCGTCTCTACCAAGTATACCTCCAAATCAAGCAGCTGTGTGACGACCTACACGTACTAACTCTATTAGACGGACGGCCGTGCCTTAGCTTTATGGTTTAAGTTTTTGGGAAATAGTTAGACAACTATTTCGTGTTTACATTTAGTAAATACTTGGTATTTATTTTCCTTCCCAAGGATGGGGGATTTAATACATGTGTGTTCGTATAATTTCGAAATATATTATTAAGTCTCACTTAAAATATATTTTATTTCTATCTCCAAAATATAAATATTCTTCTCAAAAAATATTATATTTTCTATTACACATAATTTTCCCAAAATAATACTTTGTCAAAATTACGCGTTCATAAATATTTCTTTAAATGCGTAAGTTACGTTTTAACGATCTAGTGGTAATAATAATTACCGGTGTAACTTATATGTTTATTGTGAGAGCGTTTGTATTATTTTGGATTCGTTAACATTCGACAATATTATTTTTACCCTAAAAAAATAATATTTATACACTTCACAAATAATTGACAAGTGACGTTGTGAAAAATAAATATATTTACTAAACATATATTTATTGCGTTTTATTCTGTGAAATCCCACCTCCGATATTTCGTAAATAAAGTCGTGGCGAAACTTATATGTCGAAAAGTATTTCTAACACTTATAGTGAAAATATTTCTAAGTGTTAGGTTTTTGGAAAAATTTCGCCAGAGTTTCCTCTGTAACTGGAGGTGGCCACGCTCTCAAGCGTATCATTTTCTTTTATAAATCAACCCAACAATTTTCTCAATCAACAATAAACATTATTCAAACCATCGAACTAGTCAATATAGATGTAAATCGCAAAAATACATGAACTTGTAGTTTTTCCAAAGATATGTAGTAAATCTCATTTCTTTTAGTGGATCTTTGTATAAATCAATCCGGTTTCGTAAAAACCTCGTTTATAGGGAAGTTCTGTTTTTACAACTTCTCGTCATCTTTTACAAAAATAGTTATTTTTGTCGAAACTTTGTGCTACACAAGTGTTTACACACTTGTGTGTTCTAAAAATCATTCGTGTTAGTGTAAGATCCGTCTTTAGAAAACATGATTTCTTTGATACTTGGTTCTTTGAAAATACCACTTGTAGATACGTAGATCTACTAGTTTTAAACACTATTTCATAAGTAAAACCATTTTTACACAAGTTCAAGTTTGATGTGTGGTAGAGTTTCATCCTTTAACCCTTGTTACTTCCAAAACAACCTTATGTCATGATCCATGATCATGACCAACTCGGGTTAAATGACGATCCGAGCTACCACAACATAGATCGGGTTCCTTATACGCGATCCTTATCACTTGTATGAGCTTTTAACCACCATTTTTAGTCCAAATAACCACACAAATCAAACACTACAAGTTTTACACAACATATGAGCTTTTAACCACCATTTTTCGTGTTTTTAGTAGACTTTTAAGATTCAACTTGTATGTTTGCGACCTTTAACCGTTACATATCATTTTAACCATCTTAAAATAGTTCGAGAGGGTGATTTAAACAACTTACTACTAGCTCGAGGCTAGGGGAGAATCTAGACGCAAAATGAGTGGATAAAAGCAATGTAACGAGGTCCTTCGCCTTCCGATTGCACCAGGGTTCCTTATACGCGATCCTTATCACTTGTATGCACTTGGAATTGCTTGATCAAAACTCGAAAATGGTTGGGTGTTTGTGGGTGTGTTCGGTCGATGCCTTTGAGAGAGAGAGAGGAAGTGTTGAGTTGTGAGATGTGATGAATGGTTATGTTGTATTAAACCTTGATCTTATAGACAAACCTCAAGTTAATTGTCCAAGGGATTTTATGTCTTCTAGATATTAGGCAACAAAGATTAAACAAATCAACAAAGGACATGAGGTGTCCCCTAAGGGGACGGTTCGGTTAGGGGGGGGGGGTAATCCGGTTCAAATCCAACTAAACACCAATTACTAGTTAGTTAAGTTAAGTGTTAACTCGGTTACTAGTGTGTAGTGTGTTATGACGGGTGTTAGGGTATTCAGGGACCCTAACTGGCTTAGAAAAAGATAAACAATGAAAATGACAATATTTTCATGTTCCGGGTAAAATCCGGTTGTTCGGTTGGATGGTAATCCGTTAAAGTGCTCAACAAAGCTTTAAAGTGTCGTTAATACCCTTTTTAGTGACACAACTCATTTCTGACACTTTGGAAAGTGTCTAGTAATATTTTTCTCATGTTTTGGCACTTTATTAGTTAGCTAAAAGCTGAATTATTATGTAAAGTGCTGAATTTTGTGCTTAGAGCACGTTTTAGGCACATCCAGTCATTGTAACTTATTCCTAGAGACGCAGTTCTACAACCCTTGTATCCCTACACTCACCACTAGTGTAGTAAAATATTTCTGGCTCATACAGGCCTTAGAGGCAGTGTCTGCCTGATGCTGGCTTATCAGCATGTTCAATAGGTTATCCGTTTATAGTGCTACTGTGCTTTTGTGCATCATGTTTGTCACTAAGGTTCAGCATGTAAATAATGTAGTGACAGCAAGTAAAGTATGATGCAAGTAAGTACATGTATCAGTATTCAAGTAGCAGTTTATTCACAAGTTCAAGCAAGCACAGTAATTAAGCAGTAATTAATTATTAATTAAGTCATACGGATACCTGGTTTAGTGAGGGTTGTCACATTCTCCCCCCGTTAGAAATATTTCGTCCCGAAATTTTAAGTTCTGCTTGTAGATGCAGGGTTCTTAGGAAATAGGTGGGGGTATTTCTCTTTCATCCGGTCCTCACGCTCCCAGGTGTATTCAGGACCATGTCTGGCATTCCAACGAACCTTGACGAGCTTGACACTGCTCCGGCGGGTCTTGTTTACTTTCCAATCCGTAACCTCAACCGGTTCTTCAACGAAATGGAGCGTGTCGTCAACATGAATCTCGTCGATGGGAATGGCAATGGTATCTTGAGTTGGACTTTTCTTCAGGTTGGATACATGAAATGTATCGTGAACTGAGTGGAGTTCAGTAGGTAAGTCCAGCTTGTATGCTACCAGTCCTATTCTTTCCAAAATTCTGAAAGGACCAATGTAGCGCGGATTTAACTTCCCACGCTTTCCGAAGCGTGCCACACCCTTCCAGGGTGAAACCTTCAATAAAACCATTTCTCCCACTTGGAATTCCAAGTGTTTCCGGTTTGGATCTGCATAGGCTTTCTGTCTGTGGCGAGCTGCTTCGATGCGTTTTAGAATCTGCGCAATCTTGTCTGTCGTCTCTTGGACGATTTCGGGACCAGCAAGCTGCCTATCACCTGCGTCAGCCCAGCATAGGGGTGATCGGCACTTGCGTCCGTAAAGGGCTTCAAATGGCGCGACACCAATACTGGTGTGGTAGCTGTTGTTGTATGAAAATTCGACCAGAGGCAAATGCTTATCCCAACTATCGCCCAAATCCATAACACACGCTCTCAGCATGTCTTCCAAAGTCTGTATCGTTCGCTCGCTTTGACCGTCGGTTTGCGGGTGAAATGCGGTGCTCAAATTCAATTGTGAGCCAAAAGCTTCTTGGAAGGATTGCCATATCCTTGACACAAACCTTCCGTCTCTATCAGAGATGATCGAGAGAGGCACTCCATGACGTGCGACGATCTCTCTCATGTATATTTCGGCCAACTTGCCCGTATTATCCTTCTCTCTGATAGGTAAAAAGTGTGCTGACTTCGTTAATCGATCCACTATTACCCAAATAGTGTCATGGCCTCTTGGCGTTCTTGGCAACTTTGTAATAAAATCCATTGAGATTTGTTCCCATTTCCACTTGGAAATCTCAGTTTGTTGCAGAAGTCCTGAAGGCTTCTGGTATTCTGCTTTAACCTTAGCGCACGTTAGACATTTGCTCACATAAACAGCAACATCGCCTTTCATCCTAGGCCACCAATAGTAATCTTTGAGATCCTGGTACATCTTATCCGCTCCAGGGTGGATAGAGTACCGCGACTTGTGAGCTTCATCGAAAATAACCTTCCTTAAACCTCCAAACAAAGGAACCCAAATCCTTTTCTCAAAACATAACGTTCCTTCCTCGTTTGGTACCAGTAGCTTCTCCATCCCACGGAGATATTCTTCTTCAAGGTTTCCTTCCTTGAGAGCTTCTTTCTGCGCGGCACGAATGCGCAAGGAAAGATCGGTTCGGATAATCATTTCTAAAGCCCTAACCCTTATGGGCTTGATCCTCTCCTTTCGACTTAGGGCATCGGCGACCACATTCGCCTTCCCTAGATGATACTTTATCTCGCAGTCGTAATTGTTCAGCAACTCAACCCATCGTCTCTGCCTCATATTCAGCTCCTTCTGGTTGAATATGTGTTGTAGGCTCTTGTGATCTGTAAAGATTATACACTTTGTACCATAAAGGTAGTGTCTCCAGATCTTTAATGCAAATACCACTGCGCCTAGCTCCAAATCATGTGTGGTATAGTTCTTTTTGTGCACTTTCAGTTGACGTGATGCGTAAGCAATAACCTTTTGGCGTTGCATCAACACGCAACCCAATCCTTGACGTGAGGTGTCACAGTATACCACGAAATCATCTGTACCTTCTGGTAGTGCTAAGATTGGCGCATTGCAGAGCTTATCCTTCAATATCTGGAACGCTTCTTCCTGTTTGATTCCCCAATCAAACTTCTTATCTTTCTGTGTGAGGAATGTCAAAGGTTGAGCGATTTTTGAAAAATCCTCAATGAACCTTCGATAGTAGCCAGCCAAACCCAAGAATTGTCGAATCTCGGTTGGCGTCTTTGGCGTTTCACAATTCTTGATCACTTCGATCTTGGTTGGATCCACATGGATTCCATCTCCGTTCACCACGTGTCCAAGAAATTGTACTTCACGTAGCCAAAACTCGCACTTAGAGAACTTGGCATATAACTGTTCCTTCCTTAGCAGCTCCAAAATAGCTCTTAGATGCTGCTCGTGCTCAGCCTTTGTCCTTGAATAAATCAAGATATCGTCGATAAACACAATCACGAACTTGTCCAAGTACGGCTTGCAAACTCTATTCATTAAGTCCATAAAGACTGCAGGTGCGTTTGTCAAACCAAACGGCATAACAAGGAACTCGTAGTGTCCATAACGAGTTCTGAAGGCTGTCTTCGGGATACTTTCCTCTTGTATCCTTAGCTGATGGTATCCAGATCGAAGATCGATCTTTGAATAAAAGCTTGAGCCTTGCAGTTGATCAAACAGATCATCAATTCTTGGCAGAGGATATCTATTCTTGATCGTCAGCTCGTTCAGCTCCCGGTAGTCGATGCACATTCGAAAACTACCGTCCTTCTTCTTGACAAACAGGACCGGAGCTCCCCAAGGCGAGAATCTTGGTCGGATAAATCCCTTGTCTAACAACTCTTGAAGTTGTGTCGACAGTTCCTGCATCTCAGACGGAGCAAGTCTATAAGGTGCCTTAGCCACAGGCGCGGCGCCTGGAACTAAGTCGATGCGGAACTCTACTTGTCTCTGAGGTGGCAGTCCAGGTAAGTCCTCCGGGAAGACTTCTGGATATTCCCTTACGACAGGGATGTCTTCTATTCTCGGCTCAGCAGCCTTCTTATCCACAATGTGTGCCAGGAAGGCAACACATCCCTTCTGCAAACACTTCCGCGCTTTCAGGTAGCTGATGATTCTTAACGGCGTATCACGCTTCTCCCCGTGAACCACAATTGTTTCACCATCTTCGGTTGGGATGCGAACGACCTTTTCGTGACAAACTATTTCAGCCTTGTTGCCTGATAACCAATCCATTCCTACCACCATGTCGAAGCTTCCCAACTGGACTGGTAGTAGATCCAGAGCAAACTCACGCTCTCCCAATTCGATCACACAACCTCTAATAACTTCATTGGCTTCTACTAACTTCCCATTGGCCAATTCGATTGAGTAGGGAATATCTAACTTATTAGCGGCTAAACCAAGCATATTCTTAAACTCTAACGATACGAAGCTATAATCGGCACCAGTATCAAATAAAACGGATGCATAGCGTTGGTTTACAGGGAACGTACCAGTAACGACATTTGGGTCCTGGCGCGCTTCCCTCGCTTCGATTTGGAACACTCTTCCACGGGCTTGGTTTAATTCTGGGCAGTTCCTCTTAAGTGCCCGATATCACCACAGTTAAAGCATCCAAGTCTTTGCCTGTTTCCACCTCCATTTCCAGCTTGGTTGTTGTTTTGGTTCGCATTACCAGCTTGATTCCCATTGTTGCCTCGATTTCCGTTTCCTCCATTGTTCCCCTGTGGGCGATTCCCAATACCACCACAATTATTTCTATTCCCAAATCCTCCTTGGCCTCCCCGGCCAGCACTGGCCCAACAAGAATCCTTCAAGTGACCAGTCTTTCCACAAGCTTCGCATACTTTTGGCCCGCATCGGCCAGAATGGTGACGTTGGCAGGTGTTGCACTTGGGCTGGGTTCCCATATATCCCTTTCCTTTCTTTCCACTACCAGCTGTAACCTGAGTTGGTGTGCTTGGTTCTCCTTTCTTAACAACCACACTGGCGCCTTGTTTGAAGTTCGAGAACTTTCGTTTGTTACCTCCAGATGACTCGACGAGAGTCTCTTTCTTCTTTGTCTCGATATCAGAAAACTTGTTTAGGCGGATCGCCTCCTCAGTGAGAGCTACGCTCAAATCGATTGCCTCAGTAATTGTCGCAGGCTTGGATGAGGTCACCATGCTTATGATTTGAGGAGCTAATCCCCAAATGAAACGTTCAATCCGCTTGAACTCCGGAGTGACCATGTAGGGTACCACATGCGATAAGTCATGGAACCTTTGAACGTATTCTGCGATCTTTGGACCGTCCATTTTCAAATGCCAGAACTCGGTTTCCAATCTTTGGATTTCCGCGCGAGAGCAGTACTTTTTGCGCATAAGTTCCTTCAGTTCGGTCCAGGTTAGCGCGTAGGCAGCAGCTTCACCAAGTGTCTGTACTTGCAAATTCCACCAAGAGAGGGCTCCATCCAAGAATAGCCCTGAGATATAGGTGACTTGCTGATCTAGTGCGCATTTGCTCATGCGAAGAACAGATTCAGTTTTCTCAGCCCAACGAACAAAGGCGACAGCACCTCCTGTGCCATCAAAGTTGACCGGTTTGCAGTCTAGAAACTGCTTGTAGGTGCACCCTGCACATACGTTATAACATACGATTGGCATTAGCATCATTGCTAAAGATATCCAATTAGGTCATGGTATGTCTAAATGTCTTAGTATTACCATGAGGTGGATTATTGTTGCCATTGTTGTTTGAGCTGCTTCCGCTGGGTCCTCCTTGCGAAGCGGCGTATTGTGCGATGGCAGCAGCGATGACTTGCTGGAGTTCTGCCTCATTGGTAGGCATCGGCGTTGGATGTTTCGGCGGCATCTTCTAAAAGATGTGTTTACGTTGGTCAGGCCATAGTAATGATCCCATGTTATAATACATACGCTTTATTATGATAGTAATAGTACATAACATCTCATGTTATAATCATATCAATCACACAACATCCCATGTTACAAACATCAATCACACAACATCCCATGTCATAGAATACAAATAACCAAATCAAGCATCAAATATGATGAGAATACTGCGATTTCCATATAATGAGATAGTAAGCGTACAAGTACAGTGTCATACAACATCAGTCGGCTAAGGGCTACATCACCCTAGTCCAAAAACTATATCAAATCAGTGTCAATACATCAAATACATGTCAACAAAAGTCAGAATCAAAATGTAGTCTCCAAAAATGCTGTGCAGTCAAAAGCATTCGCCGTCTTCTCACCAGCGTCTACCTATACGGTACTGAAGAGCTCTACACGGATGGCGGTGGAGGAGGGGGAAAGTGAGTGTAAAACAAGCGACGCAAATGGAGCCAGTCCTCCTCCATGGCTCTCTGGGTACGCAACCAAGAAGCAACCTGCTGCTCAAGTGCCAAAAGGCGTGCAACATAGTCTGGTGGTAAAGGTCGAGAGGGCTGCAAATGAGAGTGGGTCTGACCCTGGCACTGACACGGCGGAGGTTGGGCTCTCTCAAGCTCCTGAATGCGCTGCGTGTGTGCCTCGTGCTGGGTGACAAAAGACATCAAAACGTCCTCAATAGTATACCCCATGTGGAAAGAATGGTAGGGGTCAGTCGGTGGCATGGCAGAAGGTGACGCCCAAAGAAACGGCTCACTGGTGGGATCAAAAGGTGCCACATGAAATGGAGAAACAGGGGGAAAAGTAGCAGACGGTGGTATAGCAGGGATAGATACCGGTACATGTCCAAATGGGTGAGCCGAAGAACCTTCTCCAGGTCGCGCTGGAGGTGCAAACTGAGGAAATGAAAAGGAGGTATCAATGTGACGGGTATCAGTGATCTGAGGGGGAATAGGTGGAACCTCATCATCAGCAGGAATCCACCCATGCTGGGCGAGCTCATCTCGTGGGTCAATCTGTGCCTCAAAAGTGCATGATCAAACTGAACTGGCATAGGATCATGGTGAGGTGCAACAAGAGGGTCAACTGGTGCATCAGCAATAAGTGGGGGATCAACATGATCAGCAGCAATGACATGATCGCCCTCCAACAACGGAGCATCTATAGGATGATCATCAATAGGTGGGTCAGCAATGACAGGCTCAATAATAGGTGCGTCAGCATGAACTGGGTCATGCTCAAGCACTGGGTCAGGAGCAGGGTCCAGTGGCTGCTCGGGATCATCAAAGGCCATCTCAAAATCAAACTCAGGGTCGATGGGATCAACTGGGTCAACTGGATCCTCCATAGGCTGATCCATGGGTATAAACTCTATATCCTCATCTGGGTCGAATCCTGTGGGAAAGACAGGATCAGAATCCTCCACATCATCATGGTCGAAAGCAAAACTAGGAATAGGGGCAACAGAGGATGCCTGGTCGGGATCTGACCCGTGAGAAAAGTGTTGCGCACTCTGAGTGTGTGAAGGTGCGGAGGGCACAGACTCGAAAGAGTCTGGGACCGGAGAGTGAGCAGGTGACTCCTCAGCGGGAGCATCTGCGATCAACAAAAGATCTCCAGCAACAAGAAGGGCCTCGCCCTCAACCTCATCCTCTAAGGGCTCATCAGCAAACAGATCGACGTCGCCACCATCGTCGGCGTCGAGAAGCAAATCGTAAGCAGGATATGAAGCCAAAGGTATAGGAGTAGGGATCTCCACTAACGGTAGGTCCCCGGCCAAAGGGCCATCAGCGAGCTCATCAGCACCATCAGGTAAAGCAAAAGGCTGAAAATCATCCTCGTCTGTGCTAGTAACGTCGGATGTGTGGACCTCGTGCTCTGAAGGCTCTAGGTCATCTGATACTATAGGTCTAGGTCCTGTGGTGTCTGAGTCACCTGTGCCAGAGGTGTCCATGGTGTCTGTAACATAAACACAGATATGCACAAACAGTCAATCATACATTCAAATAATCACATAAGTCACCAAGTAAGCATTCAAATAGTTCTCCTAGTCCCACTAGCCAATTCTCCCAGCCTCTCAGACTGCTCTTCCTAGTCCCACTAGCCAATTTTCCCAGCCTCTCAGACTGCTCTTCCTAGTCCCACTAGCCAATTCTCCCAGCCTCTCAGACTGCTCTTCCTAGTCCCACTAGCCAATTCTCCTAGTCCCACTAGCCAACTACCTCGATCTCCCAGACCGAGCCTCGGCCTCCCAGACCGAGCCTCAGCCTTTCTAGACTGAGCCTATAAAAAAATAAATAAAATGTGCTCAACATTTGTTTGTAAAAAGTTTTGGATGTGGACTTAAGTGGTATGCAGTAAAAATGTTTTCGTGAGAGCCCTAGTGATCATAGTCTAGACTCGAGAAGGAATCCTAGTTCGCTATGATCAGAGCTCTGATACCAAGCTGTCACACCCTGGCTTTGCGGAAGCGTGGTTAATTTGGTGTGACTTCTTAACACCATAGCTTAATCATAACAAAGCTATATGAAATAAAAATCATGCAAGATCATCCATTAAAATAAGTTTTAAAAACCAAATACAATAACATTGTCTTAACGGAAACACATCCTAACGACATAAACATTGTTCAACATAACATAAGCATAGTTTAAGGACTGTGACTTGTCCAGGAAAGAGTCACATTCCCTAAACCCGGATGACCTCGTAACTAGTGCAGCGGGAAAACGTGTCATACCGCGCCAGATCCTTTAATTCCCTGAAATACATGTAAGTTGAAAAATCAACAATAATGTTGAGCGAGTTCATGTGTAAGTGAGTAAATAAACCTTTGTAAGTATAAAAATCCCTGGTATGTAGCAAATAAGGAAAAAGAGATCACCAATGGTTTGCAAGGCCATTGATATGTGTGAAGTGCAGGTAGGAAGACTCAAACCTAGCGGATTTTGCGTTGGGCACAAAGTCACCCCGAGGTCCGTTCTGTTGGGCCTGGGCCTGGGGCTGGGCTCGCTACACCCAGATAGATCTACCGCTTACGTCCCTCGGTCCTACAATGAGGATTAATGGCCTCCAGTTCCCGCCTACCCACTCACATGATCTAAATAATAACCCTCCTTACGCTAACCATACCATGTAAGAAATATTCGTAATCATAGTAACATGTATTTCACCCCCGCAGTTTAGAAAACTGAAAACAGTTAAGAGAAAAGGGGGACATGAACTCATAGTGGTGCGTCTCTACCAAGTATACCTCCAAATCAAGCAGCTGTGTGACGACCTACACGTACTAACTCTATTAGACGGACGGCCGTGCCTTAGCTTTATGGTTTAAGTTTTTGGGAAATAGTTAGACAACTATTTCGTGTTTACATTTAGTAAATACTTGGTATTTATTTTCCTTCCCAAGGATGGGGGATTTAATACATGTGTGTTCGTATAATTTCGAAATATATTATTAAGTCTCACTTAAAATATATTTTATTTCTATCTCCAAAATATAAATATTCTTCTCAAAAAATATTATATTTTCTATTACACATAATTTTCCCAAAATAATACTTTGTCAAAATTACGCGTTCATAAATATTTCTTTAAATGCGTAAGTTACGTTTTAACGATCTAGTGGTAATAATAATTACCGGTGTAACTTATATGTTTATTGTGAGAGCGTTTGTATTATTTTGGATTCGTTAACATTCGACAATATTATTTTTACCCTAAAAAAATAATATTTATACACTTCACAAATAATTGACAAGTGACGTTGTGAAAAATAAATATATTTACTAAACATATATTTATTGCGTTTTATTCTGTGAAATCCCACCTCCGATATTTCGTAAATAAAGTCGTGGCGAAACTTATATGTCGAAAAGTATTTCTAACACTTATAGTGAAAATATTTCTAAGTGTTAGGTTTTTGGGAAAATTTCGCCAGAGTTTCCTCTGTAACTGGAGGTGGCCACGCTCTCAAGCGTATCATTTTCTTTTATAAATCAACCCAACAATTTTCTCAATCAACAATAAACATTATTCAAACCATCGAACTAGTCAATATAGATGTAAATCGCAAAAATACATGAACTTGTAGTTTTTCCAAAGATATGTAGTAAATCTCATTTCTTTTAGTGGATCTTTGTATAAATCAATCCGGTTTCGTAAAAACCTCGTTTTTAGGGAAGTTCCGTTTTTACAACTTCTCGTCATCTTTTACAAAAATAGTTATTTTTGTCGAAACTTTGTGCTACACAAGTGTTTACACACTTGTGTGTTCTAAAAATCATTCGTGTTAGTGTAAGATCCGTCTTTAGAAAACATGATTTCTTTGATACGTGGTTCTTTGAAAATACCGCTTGTAGATACGTAGATCTACTAGTTTTAAACACTATTTCGTAAGTAAAACCATTTTTACACAAGTTCAAGTTTGATGTGTGGTAGAGTTTCATCCTTTAACCCTTCTTACTTCCAAAACAACCTTATGTCATGATCCATGATCATGACCAACCCGGGTTAAATGACGATCCGAGCTACCACAACATAGATTGGGTCCAAATAACCACACAAATCAAACACTACAAGTTTTACACAACATATGAGCTTTTAACCACCATTTTTAGTGTTTTTAGTAGACTTTTAAGATTCAACTTGTATGTTTGCGACCTTTAATCGTTACATATCATTTTAACCATCTTAAAATAGTTCGAGAGGGTGATTTAAACAACTTACTACTAGCTCGAGGCTAGGGGAGAATCTAGACGCAAAATGAGTGGATAAAAGCAATGTAACGAGGTCCTTCGCCTTCCGATTGCACCAGGGTTCCTTATACGCTATCCTTATCACTTGTATGCACTTGGAATTGCTTGATCAAAACTCGAAAATGGTTGGGTGTTTGTGGGTGTGTTCGGCCGAAGCCTTTGAGAGAGAGAGAGAGGAAGTGTTGAGTTGTGAGATGTGATGAATGGTTATGTTGTATTAAACCTTGATCTTATAGACAAACCTCAAGTTAATTGTCCAAGGGATTTTATGTCTTCTAGATATTAGGCAACAAAGATTAAACAAATCGACAAAGGACATGAGGTGTCCCCTAAGGGGACGGTTCGGTTAGGGGGGGGGGGGTAATCCGATTCAAATCCAACTAAACACCAATTACTAGTTAGTTAAGTTAAGTGTTAACTCGGTTACTAGTGTGTAGTGTGTTATGACGGGTGTTAGGGTATTCAGGGACCCTAACTGGCTCAGAAAAAGATAAACAATGAAAATGACAATATTTTCATGTTCCGAGTAAAATCCGGTTGTTCGGTTGGATGGTAATCCGTTAAAGTGCTCAACAAAGCTTTAAAGTGTCGTTAATACCCTTTTTAGTGACACAACTCATTTCTGACACTTTGGAAAGTGTCTAGTAATATTTTTCTCATGTTTTGGCACTTTATTAGTTAGCTAAAAGCTGAATTATTATGTAAAGTGCTGAATTTTATGCTTAGAGCACGTTTTAGGCACATCCAGTCATTGTAACTTATTCCTAGAGACGCAGTTCTACAACCCTTGTATCCCTACACTCACCACTAGTGTAGTAAAATATTTCTGGCTCATACAGGCCTTAGAGGCAGTGTCTGCCTGATGCTGGCTTATCAGCATGTTCAATAGGTTATCCGTTTATAGTGCTACTGTGCTTTTGTGCATCATGTTTGTCACTAAGGTTCAGCATGTAAATAATGTAGTGACAGCAAGTAAAGTATGATGCAAGTAAGTACATGTATCAGTATTCAAGTAGCAGTTTATTCACAAGTTCAAGCAAGCAAAGTAATTAAGCAGTAATTAATTATTAATTAAGTCGTACGGATACCTGGTTTAGTGAGGGTTGTCACACTAAGAAAGGAAATTGGTTACTTGTTGAGCAAGGGGCATTTGAAGGAACTTTTGGGACGGAAAAAGTCAAGGATCCAGGATCCTGAAAGGATCCCGGAAAGGGCTCCTGCTGCTCCAGCAGATGCACAAGTTATAAACTTCATATCCGGTGGATCAGACATTTGTGGTACCTCCTTTTCAGCAGCAAAAACACATGCTAAGGAAACCAATATGGATAATGGAGACAGACCCGTCCGGACCTCCGTTGTTACCCAGGATAAAGTCATAACCTTTGATGAGGATGATCGTGTTGTTGTCCAGGATCCTCATCATGATGGTCTTGTAATTACATTGTTTATTTCTAACCACTTTGTTCGCAGGATCCTTATAGATGGAGGAAGCTCTGTGAACATCATTCAGCTTGATGTCCTCAAGAAGATGAATATCCCGGAGTCTGATATTGTCCCAAGATACATTGGGGGACATCAAACTCCCGATCTATATTGAAGGATTGTATTCTTATCAAAAATTTTGTGTTATAGATTGTTTATCTTGTTGCAATGTTATCCTCGGCAGGCCATGGATACATGATATGAAGGCAGTCCCATCCACCTATCATCAATGTGTGAAGCTTCCGAGTCCATGGGGAGTGGTGAAAATTGAGAGTGATCAACAAGAGGCTAAGAATTGTTATACATCATCAATGAAGCCAGCCTCAAGACCAAGGGAGCAATAGAAATTAAAGTATCCTTCAAGAGATGTCTTGGAGGCAAGAGAACAGGATTTGAAAGAAATCCTCATGGATCCTGATGATCCTGAATCCAAGATCTTCGTAGGATCAGGGATCCTTAGCGACATTGAACAGGAGCTAGTATCCTTCCTTAAAAGAAGGAAAACTACCTTTGCCTGGAAACATGAGGATATGATAGGTATATCTAAAGATATAATTACTCATAAACTTGGCATTGACAGGTCATTCAAGCCAATTCATCAAAAGAGGAGGAAGTTTGCACCTGAAAGGAATGCTATTATCCAGGAAGAGGTAGATAAAATACTTCGTGCAGGTATGATAAGAGAGGTTAAGTATCCAAGATGGTTAGCCAATGTGGTTGTTGTTCAAAAGAAAAATGGAAAGTGGAGGGTATGTGTCGATTTTACTGATTTAAACAAGGCATGTCCCAAGGATCCTTTCCCATTACCCCACATTGACTCCATGGTGGATGCTACCGCGGGTCATGAGTTGTTGACTTTTATGGATGCTTCATCTGGATTTCAACAAATTCAGATGGAACCATCTGATCAAGAGGATACAGCCTTTATGACCCCAACTGGTATATATTGTTATATTGCTATGCCGTTTGGACTAAGGAATGCAGGTGCTACTTATCAAAGGCTAGTCAATATGATGTTCAAGGAACAAATTGGACACACTATGGAAGTCTATATTGATGACATGGTGGTTAAGTCCAAGAAAGCTGAGGATCACCTTAAAGACTTGGAGGAAGCATTCAATATCCTTGATAAATTTAATATGAAACTAAATCCTTCCAAGTGTCATTTTGGTGTTAAAGCAGGAAAATTCCTATGCTATATGGTGACAAAGAGGGGCATTGAAGCAAGTCCAGAACAGATTAAGGCTATTGTGAATATCAAATCTCCTGCCAATGCCAAGGATGTGCAAAGATTGACAGGCGGGATCGCAGCCTTAAACAGGTTCATATCAAAATCCTCAGAAAAGTGCAAGGAATTCTACGACATCCTGAGGAAGAACAAGAAATTTGAATGGACTGAGAAGCATGAAAGTGACCTCAAAGCTCTTAAGGATTACCTATCCTCAGCCCCGGCCTTGATGAAACTAGAAAAAGGGGATATATTATCCTTATACTTAGCAGTATCCTCAAAAGCAGTAAGTGCGGTCCTTGTTAAGGATCACCAAGGTACACAACATCTTGTTTATTATGTAAGTAAGAGTTTACTTGATGCTGAATCCAGGTATTCACACTTAGAGAAACTTATCCTTGCTTTAATAATGGCATCTACTAAATTAAGACATTATTTTGAGACTCATGCCATTATCGTTAAGACTAATTTTCCAATTAAGAATGTTCTCAGGAAACCTGAAATGTCAGGAAGGATGGCTAAGTGGGCAGTGAAGCTGAGTGCATATGATATAAGATATGAACCAAGGACTGCCATCAAATCCCAAGCCTTAGCTGACTTTGTGGCAGATTTTAGTAGTGATTTGCAAAAGGAGGCTGAGTTAGAAGTCCAACAGCTTGAAGAAACTAAGGATCCTTGGATACTCTTCACTGATGGAGCCTCTAATGTGAAAGGAACAGGACTTGGAATACTACTAAAATCGCCACAGGGGGACATAATACCCTACTCCATAGCTTGTGAATTTCAAACTACCAACAATGAGGCTGAATATGAAGCCTTGATAGCTGGTTTGCAAATTGCCAAGCATATGAGGATCAGGTATCTTGAGGTACATCTAGATTCTTTATTGATCACTAATCACTTTAATGGATCCTATGCTGTTAAAGGTGAAAAGCTAATCAAATATTTAGAGATAGTCAAAGAATTGGCACTCTCTTTTGTTTCCTTTAGTTTGACACAGGTACCAAGGGAGGAGAATGCAGAGGCTGATGCATTAGCCAATCTAGGATCATCCTTGAAGATCCCGGAGGATATAAGGATCCCTATTATCCATATCCTGACCCCTGCTATCGAGGATCATGTAACTATAAAGATAGGAGAGGATTCTGCAATCATCCCTAGTGAGGATACTCAATCTCATGCAGGATCATGGATCCTTCCAATCATGAGATACATACAACATGGAGAGATTCCTACAGGAGAAAACCCTAGGGCTTTCAAAATTAAGGTATCTCAATTTACAATATTGAATAATATGTTGTATAAACGATCTCTTGCAGGACCATATCTAAGATGCATTAAGGATCCTGAAATCCAAGAAGTCCTAAAGGATTTCCATGAAGGAGATTGTGGAAACCACACTGGGGGCAGGGCATTATTCTCAATGATCCTGAGGACAGGATACTATTGGCCTACTATGGAGAAGGATGCGGTGGAGTATGCCAAGAAGTGTGATCCTTGTCAGAGACACAGCAATATCCTTCACCAACCAGCAGAGCATTTGCATCCTATATCCTCTTCTTGGCCATTTATGAGATGGGGAATGGATATAGTTGGTAAGCTTCCTAAGGCACCTGGTGGAAAAGTATTCATGCTTGCTACGACTGATTACTTCTCCAAGTGGATAGAGGCTGAAGCCTTTGCTCAAGTCAGAGAAAAGGAAGTTATATCCTTTATTAAAAGAAACATTATTACTAGATTTGGTATCCCTTCTGAAATTGTTTGTGATAATGGATCCCAATTTATTGGGAATAGAACTACTAACTTTTGTGACAGCTGGGGGATTAAGATGATAACATCAACACCAGTCCACCCACAAGCTAATGGTCAGGCAGAATCATCCAACAAGATCATCATCAACAATTTGAAGAAGAAGCTTGGATCCAAGAAAGGAACATGGGCAGAAGAATTACCTTATGTGCTTTGGGCTGATAGGACAACTCCCAAGAATGCTACTGGCCAAACTCTATTTTCTTTGGTATTTGGGGCAGAATCAGTGATCCCTACAGAGATGGTGGTTCCAACTGCAAGAACAAGCGTTTGTGATCCTGAAGAAAATGCTGAAAACTTGGTTCAAGACTTGGATACTATAGAAGAAATCAGGGATTTGGCAAGGATAAGGATGGCTAGTTATCAACAAAGGATGGCTGGAGCCTACAACAAAAATGTCAGGATCAGGAAATTCCAAGTTGGTGATATGGTATTAAGGAAAGCATTTCAGAATACCACCAATCCTGCTCATGGAAAGTTGGCACCAAAATGAGAAGGCCCTTATTTGATTGAAGCTGAAGCAGGAAAGGGGGCATATCGATTGCTAACAATGGAAGGTGATTTGCTACCAAGAGCTTGGAATGCTGTCCATTTGAAGAAATATTTCATGTGACAAGGATCCATGATCCTAACATGACAAGTATCCTTGAAGGATCCTTACAGAACAGATGATTCTCATTTTGGTAACATTCTAATCTCAAACTATTTCACTCTTTTATTCTCTTATATAAGGATAAGGATCCTGCATCCTTTATCCTCCTTTCACTTGATTCTGAGTTTTGAAGGTTTAGGTATCCTTATCTAAGGATTGAGTATCCACAGAAGTATCCAGTTATTTGGGCTTGACCCCAGTTATTTGGGCTTGACCCTAGTTATTTGGGCTTGACCCCAGTTTGGGCCTGTCCCTAGTTTCGCCAGTAGCGCACGATGATCCTGGTATAGTTCATGGCAATGGGACCAGTACTCGCTTTAGGGGCTGACAATTTCATTGTACTGGCTATATTCAGGATCCTACGTATAATGGTAGACGTACCATACATCCGTTCCTAAGGTTTCTAACGTTTTCACGTTAGCTAAGGTTTTGGCATTTTCATGTCACTAAGTTTGGATAGTCGCCAGTGAGGGCCATACTCCAGTTTACACACGATCCTTTGGGCTTGCCCCCAGTTATCCTTTGGGCTTGTCCCCAATTATCCTTTGGGCTTGTCCCCAGATATCCTTTGGGCTTGTGCCCAGTATATTGGGCTTGTCCCCAGAATTGTTGGGCTTGTCCCCAGTTACTAACTCTTGTCTTATATTGGCTTAGTCCCAACTTGTATCCTATTTCAGGTTTTTGGAGATAAACGACCAAGGATCCTTGATTCTTACCTTCTACTAAGGTTTGTCCTTTGGTTATCCTGATTATAAGTGTTAAGGGTTAGGATCCTAACTTGGATTCTCAGGTATGATCCTTAACTATTTTGATTTTATTCATTATTCGTTTAAGTAACCCTTGTCCTTTGACAACTGAACTTGTGATCCTTAAACTATATTACTTTTCGGAACTTATCGATTATAGGATATGTGATCCTTGATCATATCCTAAACTTTTTGAGGATATTTATTAAAATTTTCCTTTACTTGATAAGTTTAGACAAAATGAATATCACCATAATTGAAAAGTAAAGTACTAACAAGAATAGCAACACGGGAGATAGCCAAAAAGTTAAAGTTATTTTATTCACAAAACATTAAACCCCTTAAGGTTGTCAAAATTGCCAACCCACGTTTCTACCTGCAAAACGTGGCCCGTCCACATGGGTTGGCAAAGGGTGTCCATTGTTTACGGGTCTTTGTAGTGCAGGAAATAAAAGACGGAAGGATAACGAGTGGCTTCATCCCCCAAACAGAGGATCCATCCACCACCCATTATCCTGCCTATTGTTCAAGGATCCATGATCCTTCACCCTAGAAACTATTGTCTAAAGTTATTACAACCCATCATTGTTCAACAAAAACACCATAACCAAAATAAACTACCAAATTCTAAAAAAATGGGCTCCGGCTATGTCTAGAAATGTCCTTCATCGCCCATCCATGCAGCTTACACCTTGGCTTCATCACCATCTCCTCCAGCTCCACCTGCTTCTCCACCATGATCCTTGCCACTGCCACCAGCCTCGATTGCCAGAACCTCATCAGCCTCTTCTTCGTCCTCCAACTCAGCTAGCCTAGCCTTCCAGCCCTCCATGTCCCAGTTGCTCCTGTCAAAATTAGGATCCTGAGCTTCTTGGGCCATCTGCAACTTGGTCTTGTACATGGCAATGGCAGCGGAGACTTTGGTATCCTGCATGATCTCATGCTTCTCGTAGTCAGCATTGATCTGAGCTGCAACCGCCTGAGTTTTGGCATCATTAAGGTCCTTTTCGAGGGAGGCAATCTTGTGATCCTTGAGAACCGCCACTTTTTGGAGGTCAGAGTATTTCTCCTCAATCTCTTCGACGTTCCCAACATAGTCCTCGATTTCAGCAAATTTCTGCAAAGAAGACAATGCAAAGCTCAGGATCACGTGATCCTCAAGTGGGTAGGATAATTAAGCTAAGTCAGTGATCCTTACCTCAGCAAAGTACTCGAGGAACTGATGACGGATCAGAGGCAAGCCTTCTAGATTGTCAGCTTCAGAGGTCTTCCTTTTCTTTCCACCTCTTCCCTTTGAAGTGGTTGCCTTGGGTGCTGTTTGTTTTTTCTGCACGAAAACCTCTTCTGCTGCAGGCCACATCTGCAGACATCTGCAGGAGAAGAGGTGGACCAAATGTCTGCAGTCTGCAAGGAGAAGAGGGTTTGTTTTTTTTTATATAAAACCTCTTCACCATTTTAAAACACACACACAACACACTGATCTCTCTACTCTCTCTCTCTACTCTCTCTCTACAATCTGCCATCATCACCACCACTTCACCACCGTCATCATCACCACCGCCATCATCACCACCACTTCACCACCGTCATCATCACCACCGCCATCATCACCACCACTTCACCACCGCCATCATCAACACCGCCACACACTGATCTCTCTCTACTCTCTCTCTACTCTCTCTCTAACAGATCGATGATGATGATGATGTAACAGATCGATGACGATTTGGGGTTTAGGGTTTTGTTTGCCATCGATTTAGGGTTTCGGAGGTGGAGGTCGATGGGTGGAGGTGGGGGTTTCGGAGGTGGAGGTGGGGGTTTCGGAGGTGGAGGCGGAGGTGGGGGTTTCGGAGGTGGTGGCGGAGCAGTGGTGGTGGTGGTGGAGCAGGGGTGGTGATGATGATGATGATGATGGTGGCGGAGCAGGGGTGGTGGTGGCGGAGCAGTGGTGGTGGTGGCGGAGCAGGGGTGGTGATGATGATGATGATGGTGGTGGCGGAGCAGGGGTGGTGGTGGCGGAGCAGGGGCGGAGCAGGGGTGGAGGTGGAGGTGGTGCCAAGAAGAGGTAAGAAGCTTGGTTTTATATCTTCCTCAGGAAGAGGCTGGGGAGAGGTACAAAGCACTTCTAAAAAAAAAAAAACAAACACTCTTCTGAGGCTAAACCTCTTCCCGCGTCTGAACGGTGCAGACAGAAGAGGCCAGGAAGCTCTTCTTGAAAAAAATAAACACCACCTTGGGGATCGTGACAGCTGGGCTGGCAGCAAGCTTCTTCTTTGAGGATCGGACAGTGTCAAGATCAGTGACACTGAATTTGGAGGCAGATCTTGAAGATTTTCCAGCACCTACACACCCAAAACAGATAAGTATCCTTATCCCATTTCTATTTAACTATTTATTTAAACATTTAATTATGCAAAAAACAGGATACTTACTCGACATAGTGACAGAACCTGAGGATACTTCTTGAGAATCCTGGGTATTTGTTTTAAATGACCTTCTTGCAGGATCAAGTCTCCGGAAAGCGGCAAGCCTTTCCTGTGTTACAGGTGTTGTGATAAGGTGTGCGACAGAGATAGCTGCAAAATAGAAACAAAAGCATGTTAGTAATCCTCAGCAAAGACAAGGTTATACCGTGATCCTTTTCAAGATCCTCTATCCTACCATGGGTGGTCCACTTCCTTGGCAGATCCTTTCCATCAGGGATAGAATCCCTTCTGACAAAGAAGAATCGCCGTTTCCAGTTGGTGTCATTCTTAGTGGCTTTGAAGATGGGGTGCTCTTCACCAGGTTTATGTTTGAGTAGATACCGATGAGATCCGTGGCTTACGAGGTCATACATCTCTGCCAACTCTGACATTCCCAGATCAATGCCTTCTTGCTCAATGATCCTTTCAAGGGTATATAAGACCCTCCAGATCATTGGCATCGCTTGAATGTAGGAGATGACGGTGAGAGAGAAGAAAGACTGGGTGAATTCAGGGAAAGGATACAAGTATCCTATTATAAATGGTGTGACAGGAAAAGCTACCCGGGTTTCAGAAATATAATCACTTAGAACGGTGGGATCAAATGGTTTGAAATCGGTGTTTGCCGGAAAGCAATGTCGGATCCTGTCTATCTGTGGATCGGTAAAGCAGCATCTTTCTTTCGTCGAGTCTTTGATGATCCCCTGGCTCTTAAGAGGACTATCTTTTGTGTGATCCTTAGCCAGTGAGGATCCTAGCATCATCTTGGTCATGATGGTAGAAAAGAAGATGAACGGAGAAAGAAAACGTAAAGGGAGAAGAGGAAGAGAGATACCTGCTTGATCTTCGAATGTGGATTTAAAGGGAGTCTCTCTTGAATTTAAATGCAAATTGATCCCTATCCCTAACTTCAATTTATAATGATGATCTTGCAGGGTAGTCACTTCTGTGACGTCAGGATGGTAACGGCTAGTCCGATTACAACGGCTAGTTATCCGTTAATTCGTTGCGGATAAGAACAGAAAATATAACTCGTTATTTACATTTTTACTCCTTATATTTTGGGGGCAATTGTTAGGAGAGGATTTTCCAATGATCAGTGATCCTCATTTACTGTTGGGTTTAGTGATCCTCACTTCTGTTTGAATTAGTGATCCTCAGAAGTATTACAGGATCAGGATCATGGATCATCATAAGGATCCTAATACTAACGATTGTCTGCTTTGAATATAATGTTGTTTTGCAGGAGTACGAGCTTGGACTTGGTCTTGGCGATATTCCTGGAGCATATTCCATGTTTATTCCGCACGTGCATGGCTGAAATGGACGTTATGGAAATCGTGGAGGACTTGCACCAAATGCCGAATGTTTGTTAGCTTAGATATTTTCCATTTTTAAAGGGATAGCGAGCTAAGTAGAAAACACTTGGCTATTTTTTAGCTTAACACACACACTCGCAACTGCTCTCACCAGCTCTTGACAATTCACTTGGCGATTACACACTTTTTTACACGTTACACTATAGTGATCCTTGTAATTAACTCGCTATCATCCGAAGTTGTAATACATTTCTTGTTTAATCTGAGTTGGTGATCGGTAGTTTCCATCACCCGAGGTTTTTTATGCCGGAGATCATTCATTGATCAAGGGCTTTTTCCTCGTATAAATCTTTGTGTCACTTGTTCATTACATTTCTGAGTGATCCTTCTCATTGTTCATTGATTCAAGCATCATACCTCACAACAGAAAGTTTGGTTGCATTATCATTGCTTGATTTTTGACCAAAACATTCCTGATCCTGACATTTTTATTGTAAGCTCCATCCATCCTTTGTTGATAACTGGCCATCCTTATCCTTGCCAAATCCCTGAGTTCTTCTATAGTATCCAAGTCTTGAACCAAGTTTTCAACATTTTCTTCAGGATCACGAATGCTTGTTCTTGTAGTAGGAACCACCATCTCTGTAGGGATCACTGATTCTGCTCCAAATACCAAAGAGAAGGGAGTTTGGCCAGTAGCATTCTTGGGAGTTGTCCAATCAGCCCAAAGCACATAAGGTAGTTCTTCTACCCACTTTCCTTTCTTGGATCCAAGCTTTTACTTCAAATTGTTGATGCTGATCTTGTTAGATGATTCTGCCTGAGCATTAGCTTGTGGGTGGACTCGTGTTGATGTTATCATCTTGATCCCCCAGCTGTCACAAAAGTTAGTAGTTCTACTCCCAATAAATTGGGATCCATTATCACAAACAATTTCAGAAGGGATACCAAATCTAGTAATAATGTTTCTCTTAATAAAGGATATCACTTCCTTTTCTCTGACTTGAGAAAAGGCTTCAGCCTCTATCCACTTGGAGAAGTAATCAGTCATAGCAAGCATGAATACTTTTCCACCTGGTGCTTTAGGAAGCTTACCAACTATATCCATTCCCCATCTCATAAATGGCCAAGAAGAGGATATAGGATGCAAAAGTTCTGCTGGTTGGTGAAGGATATTAATGTGTCTCTGACAAGGATTACATTTCTTGGCATATTCCACAGCATCCTTCTTCATAGTAGGCCAATAGTATCCTGTCCTCAGGATCCTTGAGAACAATGCTCTGCCCCCAGTGTGGTTTCCACGATCTCCTTCATGGAAATCCTTTAGGACTTCTTGGATTTCAGGATCCTCAATGCATCTTAGATATGGACCTGCAAGAGATCGTTTATATAACATGTTATTCAATATTGTAAATTGAGATACCTTGATTTTGAAAGCCCTAGGGTTTTCTCCTGTAGGAATCTCTCCATGTTGTATGTATCTCATGATTGGAAGGATCCATGATCCTGAATGAGATTGAGTATCATCACTAGGGATGATAGCAGAATCCTCTCCTATCTCCATGGCTACATGATCCTCGATAGCAGGGGTCAGGATGTGGATAATAGGGATCTTGATATTCTCTGGGATCTTCAAGGATGATCCTAGGTTGGCTAATGCATCAGCCTCTGCATTCTCTTCCCTTGGTACCTGTGTCAAACTAAAGGAAACAAAAGAGAGTGTCAATTCTTTGACTATCTCTAAATATTTGATTAGCTTTTCACCTTTAACAGCATAGGATCCATTAAAGTGATTAGTAATCAGCAACGAATCCACATGTACCTCAAGATACCTGATCCTCATATGCTTGGCAATTTGCAAACCAGCTATCAAGGCTTCATATTCAGCCTCATTGTTGGTAGTTTGAAATTCACAAGCTATGGAGTAGGGTATTATGTCCCCCTGTGGCGATTTTAGTAGTATTCCAAGTCCTGTTCCTTTCACATTAGAGGCTCCATCAGTGAAGAGTATCCAAGGATCCTTAGTTTCTTCAAGCTGTTGGACTTCTAACTCAGCCTCCTTTTGCAAATCACTACTAAAATCTGCCACAAAGTCAGCTAAGGCTTGGGATTTGATGGCAGTCCTTGGTTCATATCTTATATCATATGCACTCAGCTTCACTGCCCACTTAGCCATCCTTCCTGACATTTCAGGTTTCCTGAGAACATTCTTAATTGGAAAATTAGTCTTAACGATAATGGCATGAGTCTCAAAATAATGTCTTAATTTAGTAGATGCCATAATTAATGGAAGGATAAGTTTCTCTAAGTGTGAATACCTGGATTCAGCATCAAGTAAACTCTTACTTACATAATAAACAGGATGTTGTGTACCTTGGTGATCCTTAACAAGGACCGCACTTACTACTTTTGAGGATACTGCTAGGTATAAGTGTTAGGGGAGGATTTTCTAACAATTAGTGATCCTTACACGTTATCCTAATTAATGATCCTTTCTTCTGTGACAGATAGTGATCCTCAGAAGAGCTTCAGGATCAGGATCATGGATCACTTTAAGGATCCTCGTACTGACGATTGTTTATTTGTGTTTTGTGTTACTTTGCAGGAGTAACAAGCTTGACTTAGTCTTGGCGACATTCCTGGAGAATATTCCCAAACTATCCCGCACGTGCTTGGCCAAAAATGGACGTTGTGGAGAACGTGGGAGCTTGGCACAAAAGTCGGATATTTAGTTTTAGTAGTTAATTTCTATTTTAAAAGGGGTAACGAGCTAGTAGAAAAACACTTAGTCATTTTTTCAGCTACACACTCTCATATACTCGCACACTTGAAGCTCTCGACGAACATACATTCATTTTCACTCACTTTTACACATTCCACGATAGTGATCCTTGTACCTAGCTCGTTACTATCCGAAGTTGTAAACATTTATTCATTTATTTGAGCTTGGTGATCGGTAGTTTCCATCACCCGGGGTTTTTTGTGCCGAAGATCAACTCTTGATCAAGGGCTTTTTCCCCGTATAAATCCTTGTGTCATTTCTGCAATTTACATTGAAGTGATCCTCGTTATTGTTATACATTATTAGCAACATACCCCGTAACAAAGAGTTTGGCTGCAATATCCTCAACAGATTTTTTGACCAAAACAGTTTGGCGCCCACCGTGGGGCAATTGGTGCTTCGTCCTTAGAAAAATTCGCGTTTCTGTGCTCATTTTGGTTCACTACAACCAAGCAAATGGCTTCCTCAGCGAAGAATGCTTCAAATTTGATGCCCTCATTCACTTCTTCTCAAGGCGTTCCCCCTTTGCCTCCACCACCTTCTGGATCCCAGAAGAATGCTGAGAATGCTGCGAAGAAACCAACTCCCATTTTCTCAAAACCTCCAACTTCTTCTGCTTCTTACACTCCCACTACTAGTGACATGTTTACTTTGATTTTGCAGATGAAGGATCAGATACGGCAACATGATAAGACCAATGAGAGGATTCTCAAAGAAATCGGAGATCTCAAGAAACAAAAGACAACGGCAGAGGATCATTCCCCACTGGTGCCGAAATCCTTGAATTTTGATACTCCGGTGATTACTTCTCAGCCATCAGTGTTTCCAGACGTTCAATATGTGGGTGGACCGAAAGGAGTGCACTACGGAACAACAACAGTGACCCAGGCATCAGGTTCATATTTCCAGCCAGCGGGATCCTATCCTCAGCATATGGGATCCCTCACGAGTTCAGGAGGATATTCAGGAATGCAGCAGATTCAAGGATCCTCCTTTGTTCCAGGATCATCCCAGGTTCAAGGATCCTCCTTTGTTTCAGGATCATCCCAGGTTCAAGGATCCTCCTTCGTTCCAGGATCATCCCAGGTTCAAGGATCCTCCTTTGTTCCAGGATCATCCCAGGTTCAAGGATCCTCCTTTGTTCCAGGATCATCCCAGGTTCAAGGATCCTCCTTCGTTCCAGGATCGTCCCAATTTCAAGGATCCTTCCAGATGCCAGGATCCTTGAGGAGTTGGCAAATAGGAAGTTCAGATGTCCATCAGGGAGATTTTATTCCAATGCAGACCAATGCTTCTACTGGTCCCTCGATCATTCCAGAGCCTCAACAATATGGATTAATATCCAATCTTCCTAATCTGAATCCAATGGGAGGTAACACTTTTAATAATTCTTATACTACTAACCATGGTCTTATGCAGGATCCAAGTATCAATCATGCCATGGCCAGAGAATTGCAAAAGTTAAAGGATATGATATCAAGTGTTCCAGGAGTGGTCAAACCTATCCCAGAGATTGCAGATGGGAGCCACAAGATATCTCGTTTTGCACCACCAATCTGTGATGCTGAGATACCTAAGAGGTTCCATGTGCCAACAATGAAGCTGTATGATGGTTCGACAGATCCTGAGGAACACATAGCACAATACAGGGAGAGGATGGAGATCAATCCAATTCCAGAAAGGTTAAAGGAAGCGTGCCTGTGCAAGGGATTCGGATCCACTCTTACTGGATCAGCTCTCAAATGGCTGCTAAGTCTTCCTCCCTATTCTATTACCTCATTTGCTAACCTAGTTAACTTGTTTAATAATCAGTTTTCTTGTAGTAGAAAATTTGAACGATTAACTAGTGATCTATATAGGATAACCCAGGGTCATAATGAATCATTAAGGGATTACATTACCAAATTCAGTAAAGAATCCTTAGACATTCCCAACTTAGATATAGCCACGGCTGTTGAGGCCTTTAAAATGGGATTGCTTAGGGATTCGTCTTTCTATGATGATCTTGTTATGACACCATGCAGGAACTTAGATGAGGTAAGAACCCGAGCACTTAGATTCATTCGGCTAGAGGACGACAAGAGGATCCAGGAGAGGTTAGCAGGATCCTCAAAGCAGGATAAGCAAGGATCCTCATTCAGGAACAACAAGTTCAGATCCTACAACAGATCTGATAACCAGAACGTGCATTCTGTTGATCAAGAAGAGGATGATGAGGATTATCCTCCAATTTCTGAATATTGTTTTTGTGTTGATAACAATGAACTAATCCTTGCGATGCAGAACCTAGGTGATAAAGCTAGATGGCCAAGAAAAAATGATAGGCCAGCTGCAACTAAGGATAAATCAAAGTGGTGTGCATACCATGAAGATTTTGGGCATCTCACAGAAGAATGCATTGCACTAAGAAAGGAGATTGGGTACTTGTTGAGCAAGGGGCATCTAAAAGAATTGTTGGGAAGGAAAAAGTCAAAGACTCAGGATCCTGAAAGGATCCCTGAGAAGGCTCCAGCCCCTCCAGCAGATGCACAAGTGATAAACTTCATTTCTGGAGGATCAGACATTTGTGGCACATCCTTCTCAGCTGCAAAAAGGCACGCAAAGGAAACTAAAATGAATAATGGAGAAAGACCTATTCGAACATCAAGTGTCTCCGAAGGAAAAGTCATAACCTTTGATGAAGAGGATCGTGTTGATATCCAGGATCCTCATCACGATGGTTTGGTTATTACTCTTTTCATATCTAACCATTTTGTCCGCAGGATCCTTATAGACGGAGGAAGTTCAGTGAACATTATCCAGCTTGATGTTCTAAAGAAGATGGGTATCCCTGAATCAGATATCATACCAAGATCCTCCGTGCTCGTGGGATTTAGTGGCGAAACTAAGAATACCCTGGGGGACATTAAACTCCCAATATATATCGAAGGCTTACACTCTTATCAAAAGTTTTATGTTATTGACTGTTTATCTTGTTGTAATGTTATCCTTGGCAGGCCCTGGATACACGATATGAAAGCAGTCCCATCTACCTACCATCAATGTGTGAAGCTCCCTAGTCCTTGGGGAATAGTGAAGATTGATAGTGATCAGCAGGAGGCTAAGAATTGCTACACTTCATCGATGAAACCAGCCTCGAAGTCGAGGGAGCAATAACAATCAAAGTATCCTCCAAGTGATGTCTTGGAGGCAAGAGAGCAGGATGTGGTAGAAATCCTCATGGATCCTGATGATCCTGAATCCAAAATCTATATCGGATCAGGGATCCTTGGCGAAATGAAAGAAGTCCTCGTATCCTTCCTCAAAAGGAGAAAGACTACCTTTGCATGGAAACACGAAGACATGACTGGTATATCCAAAGATGTAATCACTCACAAACTCGGCATTGACAGATCCTTCAAACCAATCCATCAAAGGAGAAGAAAGTTTGCACCGGAAAGGAATGCCATTATCCAAGAAGAGGTAGAGAAATTGCTCCGGGCAGGTATGATTAGAGAGGTCAAGTATCCAAGATGGTTGGCCAATGTGGTTGTTGTTCAAAAGAAAAACGGAAAGTGGAGGGTATGTGTCGATTTTACCGACTTAAATAAGGCATGTCCCAAGGATCCTTTCCCATTACCCCACATTGACTCAATGGTGGATGCAACTGCGGGTCATGAACTGTTAACTTTTATGGATGCTTCATCTGGATTTCAACAAATCCAAATGGAACCATCCGACCAAGAGGATACAGCCTTCATGACTCCAACTGGTATATACTGCTATATTGCTATGCCGTTCGGATTAAGAAATGCAGGTGCAACATATCAAAGGCTGGTGAATATGATGTTCAAGGATCAGATTGGACAAACTATGGAGGTTTACATAGATGATATGGTGGTAAAATCCTTAAAAGCTGAGGATCACCTAAGAGACTTGGAGGAAGCATTCGATATCCTTGACAAATATAACATGAAACTTAATCCTTCAAAATGTCACTTTGGTGTTAAAGCAGGTAAATTCTTAGGATATATGGTGACAAAGAGAGGCATTGAAGCTAGCCTGGAACAAATCAAAGCAATAGTGAACATCAAATCTCCGGCCAATGCTAAGGATGTTCAAAGGCTAACAGGCAGGATAGCAGCTTTGAACAGATTTATATCCAAATCCTCAGAGAAGTGCAAAGAATTCTATGATATCCTAAGGAAGAACAAGAAATTTGAGTGGACTGAGAAGCATGAAAATGCTTTAACAGCCCTCAAAGATTACCTATCCTCAGCCCCGGCTTTGATGAAACCAGAAAAAGGCGATGTGCTATCCTTGCATCTTGCAGTATCCTCAAAAGCAGTAAGTGCGGTCCTTGTTAAGGATCATGAAGGTACACAACATCCTGTCTATTATGTAAGTAAAAGTTTACTTGATGCCGAATCCAGGTATTCACACCTTGAAAAGCTTATTCTTGCATTAATTATGGCATCTACTAAGTTAAGACATTATTTTGAAACTCATGTTATTGTTGTTAAAACTAATTTTCCAATTAAGAATGTCCTCAGGAAACCAGAGATGTCAGGAAGGATGGCTAAGTGGGCAGTGAAGCTAAGTGCATATGATATAAGATATGAGCCTAGGACAGCCATCAAATCCCAAGCATTAGCTGACTTTGTGGCTGATTTCATTAGTGATTTACAAGAAGAAGCTGAGTTAGAAGTCCAGCAGCTAGAGGAGACCAAGGATCCTTGGATACTCTATACTGATGGATCCTCGAATGTCAAAGGCACAGGGCTTGGAATACTACTAAAATCGCCACAGAGGGACATAATACCCCACTCTATAGCTTGTGAGTTCCAAACCACTAACAATGAGGCTGAATATGAAGCCTTAATTGCTGGTTTGCAAATTGCAAAGCATATGGGGATCAGGTATCTTGAGGTACATGTAGATTCATTGTTAATTACAAACCACTTTAATGGATCCTATGCTGTTAAAGGTGAAAAGCTAACCAAATATTTAGAGATAGTCAAAAGTTTGGCACTCTCTTTTGTTTCCTTTAGTTTGACACAGGTACCAAGGGAAGAAAATACAGAAGCTGATGCATTGGCTAACTTAGGATCATCCTTGAAGATCCCGGAGGATATCAAGATCCCTATTATCCATATCCTGACCCCGGCTATCGAGGATCACGAGGCTATGGAGATAGGAAATGACTCTGCAATTATCCCTTGTGAGGATACTCAATCCCATTCAGGATCAGGATCATGGATCTCACCAATTATGAGATACTTACAACATGGAGAGATTCCTATAGGAGAAAACCCTAGGGCTTTCCAATCTAAGGTATCTCAATTCACAATTTTAAATAATATGTTGTATAGACGATCTCTTGCAGGACCATACTTGAGATGCATTGAGGATCCTGAAATCCAAGAAGTTTTAAAAGACTTCCATGAAGGAGATTGTGGAAACCACACTGGGGGCAGGGCATTATTCTCAAGGATCTTGAGGACAGGATACTACTGGCCAACCATGAAGAGAGATGATGTGGAGTATGCTAAAAGATGTGATCCTTGTCAGAGACACAGCAATATCCTTCATCAACCAGCTGAATTATTGCATCCTATATCCTCCTCTTGGCCATTTATGAGATGGGGTATGGATATAGTTGGTAAGCTCCCTAAGGCACCTGGTGGAAAAGTATTCATGCTAGCTATGACTGATTACTTCTCCAAGTGGATAGAGGCTGAAGCTTTTGCCCAAGTCAGAGAAAAGGAAGTTATATCCTTCATTAAAAGAAATATTATAACTAGATTTGGAATTCCTTCTGAAATTATATGTGATAATGGTTCCCAATTTATTGGGGGCAGAACCACTAACTTTTGTGACAGCTGGGGGATTAAGATGATAACATCAACACCAGTCCACCCACAAGCTAATGGTCAAGCAGAATCATCCAACAAGATCATCATCAACAATTTGAAGAAGAAGCTTGGATCCAAGAAAGGGAAATGGGCAGAAGAACTACCCTATGTGCTTTGGGCTGATAGGACAACCCCTAAGAATGCTACTGGTCAAACGCCATTCTCTTTGGTATTTGGGGCAGAATCAGTGATCCCAACAGAAATGGTGGTTCCAACTGCAAGAACAAGTACCCGTGATCCTGAGGAAAATGATGAGAACTTGGCTCAAGACCTGGATACTATTGAAGAAATCAGGGATATGGCTAGGATAAGGATGGCCAGTTATCAGCAAAGAATGGCTGATGCTTACAACAAAAATGTCAGGATCAGGAGGTTTCAAGTTGGAGATATGGTATTAAGGAAAGCATTCCAGAATACCACCAATCCTGCTGATGGAAAATTGGCTCCAAAATGGGAAGGCCCTTATTTGATTGAAGCTGAAGCAGGAAAAGGGGCATATAGATTGCTAACCATGGAAGGTGATTTGCTACCAAGAGCTTGGAATGCTGTCCACTTAAAGAAATATTTCATGTGAGCAGGATCCTCATGGCACAGATAATCCTCACGATAGGGATATCCTTAAAGGATCCTCAAAGTATCGGTGATCCTTACTTAGGTATCCTTAGCATAACATTGGTTATCCGCTGAAGCAATCCGTTCCTTGGGTTTAACCCCAGTTATTTGGGCTTGACCCCAGTTTCGCCTGTAGCGCATGATGATCCTGGTATAGTTCAAGGCAGTGGGACCAGTACTCGTTTTAGGGACTGATAATTCCATTGTACTGGCTATGCTTAGGATCCTACGTATAATGGTAGACGTACCATACATCCGTTCCTAAGGTTTCTAACGTTTTCACGTTAGCTAAGGTTTCTAACATTTTCACGTTAGCTAAGGTTTTGGCATTTTCATGTCACTAAGTTTGGATAGTCGCCAGTTAGGGCCTTACTCCAGTTTACATACGATCCTTGGGCTTGTCCCCAGTTATCCTTGGGCTTGTCCCCAGTTATCCTTGGGCTTGTCCCTAGTTATCCTTGGGCTTGTCCCCAGTTGTTAACTCTTATCTTATATTGGCTTAGTCCCAAGTTATGATCTATTTCAGGTCCTTGAAGATAAGCAACTAGGGATCCTTGATCCTTACTTCTTTCTAAGGTTTATCTTACAGTTATCCTTATTATGGTTAGGATCCTAACTTGGATCCTCAGGTATGATCCCTAACCATTTTTAATTCCATTCATTATTTATTTGAATAGCCCTTAAAGTTTGACAACTAGACTTGTGATCCTTAAAACATACTGCTTTTTGAGATTCTTTAACTAAAGGATATTTGATCATGGATCATATCCTAAATATTTTCAATCTAACTTATTCAAAATTATTTTTTCAATGAATATGCATCAAAACAAAGGAAAATTAAAGAAACACAAGGATAACAACACAAGATAAGCGATGAAAGGTTAATATTTTATTAACAAAGTACTAACCCTTAAAAGGTTGTCAAAATTACCTACCCGAGCATCTACCAGCAAAACGTGGCCCGTCCGCTGGGGTAGGTAAAGGGTGTCCATGATAACAAGTTCGAAAGTAGTGCAGGAATATAAAGGCGGCAGGATCACAATGGCTTCATCCCCCAAACAGAGGATCCCTCCACCAAATGCAATCCTGCCTATTGTCCAAAGGATCATACATGATCCTTAATCCTAAAACCTATTGTTCCAAGTACAAACCATTAAATTGTTCAACATCACAACCACAAAACAAACTATCAAACTTAAAGAATGGGCTCCGGCTACGTCTAGAAATGTTCTTCATCGCCCATCCATGCAGTCTATGCCTTCGCTGCATCCTCTTCCCCTCCGGCTGCGGTATCCTTCATCAGATCCTTTCCACTGCCACTTGCCTCAATCGCCAAGACCTCAGTAGCCTCCTCCTCATCATCCTCAAGATCAGCCAACCTTGCCTTCCAGCCCTCAACATCCCAGCTGCTTTTGTCAAAATTAGGATCTTGAGCTTCCTGGGCCATCTTCAATTTTGTCAGATACATCGTGATGGCGGCAGAGACCTTAGCATTTTCTATGAGATCATGCTTCTCATAGTCAAGGTCAATCAGAAGCTTAGCTGTCTTAGTCTTGGCATCTTGGAGTTCCTTCTGAAGATCAGCAATGGCAAGGTCTTTAAGCACGGCAACCTGTTGGAGGTCAGCAATCTTTTTGTCCTGCTCCTCAACATTTCCCACATAATCCTCAATCTCAGCAAATTTCTGCAAAGAAAAGGATAAAGCAGTTCAAGATCAGGTGATCCTCATACGAGTAGGATACCTAGGCAGAGTTGGTGATCCTTACATCATTGAAGTATTCAAGAAACTGGTGGCGGATCAGTGGTAGGCCTTGAAGATCCTCAGCATCAGAAGTTTTCCTCTTCTTGACACCCTTTCCTTTAGTGGGTGCCTTTGGAATGGAGATGCTAGGACTGGTAGTGGACCTCTTCTTCCTGGATCGAACAACATCAAGGTCAGCCGTGTTGAACTGGGATACAGGCTTGGCAGATTTTCCGGCGCCTACACATTCAAAGCAAGATGAGTATCCTTATCCTATTTCAATTTATTTATTTATTTTAATATTTAAACTATAAATCAAGCAGGATACTTACTTGACATGGTAATGGAACCTGAGGATACTTCTTGTGAGTCTTGGGTGTCTGTTTTGAATGTCCTTGTTTCAGGATCAAGCTTCCAAAAAGCAGCAAGCCTATCCTTGGTTTCAGGTGATGTAATGATGTGTGAGACAGAAATAGCTGCATAACACAAGACAAAAAGGGGGTCAGTAATCCTTATACAAAAACAAGACTACCTGGTGATCCTCCTCAGGATCCTCCGGCCTACCATGGGTGGACCATGTCCTTGGTAAATGCTTTCCGTTGGGAATGGTATCCCTCCTGACAAAGAAGAAGCGACGTTTCCAATTTGTGTCATTCTTGGTAACTTTAAGAAGAGGGTGTTCTCCGCCGGGTTTTCGTTTGAACAAATAACGATGGGATCCAAAGGTGGTAAGATCATACAATTGTGTCAGCTCTGACATGCCTAAATCAATGCCCTCCTGCTCGATGATCCTCTCCAGGGTATACAAAACCCTCCAAATCATCGGCATGGCTTGGATGTAAGAGATGCCGGTAAGCGAAAAGAAGGATTGTGTAAATTCTGGGAAAGGATAGGTGTATCCTATGGCAAATGGAGTAACTGGAAAGGCAACCCATGTTTCTGAAACATAGTCGCTAAGAATAGTAGGATCAAAGGGTTTGAAAAAAGCACTCGCCGGAAAGCAACGACGAATCTTGTCTATCTGAGCATCATTAAAGTAACACCTCTCATTTGTGGAGTCTTTGATGATCTTTTGACTCTTCAAGGGACTATCCTTTTGGTGATCCTTGGCGGGGGAGGACCGGAGCATCATTCTCAAAGTGTTGGTGATAAAGAAAGAAAAACAGAGTAAGAGAGGGAGAAAGAGGAGAAAGAGATACCT
Organism: Helianthus tuberosus; assembly: GCA_030545235.1. Taxonomy (NCBI): domain Eukaryota; kingdom Viridiplantae; phylum Streptophyta; class Magnoliopsida; order Asterales; family Asteraceae; genus Helianthus; species Helianthus tuberosus. Next base: position 75,450,793 of record CM060451.1, on the reverse strand, counting down.
GATTGATCTTCGACTGAGAATATAAAGGGAGTTTCTTTCGGATTTAAATGCATTTGATCCTATCTCTATCTCCTATTTATAATCATGATCGTGCAGGGTTGTCACTTCTGTGACGTCATGGTCGCAACGGCTAGTTCGATATCAACGGCTATATATCCGTTAGTTAGTTGCGGATAAGATTAAGAAAATATAACTCGCTTATTTTACAAATTACTCCTTATATTTTGGGGGCAATTGTTAGGGGAGGATTTTCTAACAATTAGTGATCCTTACACGTTATCCTAATTAATGATCCTTTCTTCTGTGACAGATAGTGATCCTCAGAAGAGCTTCAGGATCATGGATCACTTTAAGGATCCTCGTACTGACGATTGTTTATTTGTGTTTTGTGTTACTTTGCAGGAGTAACAAGCTTGACTTAGTCTTGGCGACATTCCTGGAGAATATTCCCAAACTATCCCGCACGTGCTTGGCCAAAAATGGACGTTGTGGAGAACGTGGGAGCTTGGTACAAAAGTCGGATAGTTAGTTTTAGTAGTTAATTTCTATTTTAAAAGGGGTAATGAGCTAGTAGAAAAACACTTAGTCATTTTTTCAGCTACACACTCTCATATACTCGCACACTTGAAGCTCTCGACGAACATACATTCATTTTCACTCACTTTTACACATTCCACGATAGTGATCCTTGTACCTAGCTCGTTACTATCCGAAGTTGTAAACATTTATTCATTTATTTGAGCTTGGTGATCGGTAGTTTCCATCACCCGGGGTTTTTTGTGCCGGAGATCAACTCTTGATCAAGGGCTTTTTCCCCGTATAAATCCTTGTGTCATTTCTGCAATTTACATTGAAGTGATCCTCGTTATTGTTATACATTATTAGCATCATACCCCGTAACAAAGAGTTTGGCTGCAATATCCTCAACAGATTTTTTGACCAAAACAATAAGGATAATATATCCCCCTTTTCTGGTTTCATCAAGGCGGGGGCTGAGGATAGGTAATCCTTAAGAGCTTTGAGGGCACTTTCATGCTTCTCAGTCCATTCAAATTTCTTGTTCTTCCTCAGGATGTCATAGAATTCCTTGCACTTTTCTGAGGATTTGGATATGAACCTGTTCAAGGCTGCGATCCTACCTGTCAATCTTTGCACATCCTTGGCATTGGTAGGAGATTTGATATTCACAATAGCCTTAATCTGCTCTAGACTTGCTTCAATGCCCCTCTTTGTCACCATATAGCCTAAGAATTTACCTACTTTAACACCAAAATGACACTTGGAAGGATTTAGTTTCATATTAAATTTATCAAGGATATTGAACGCTTCCTCCAAGTCTTTAAGGTGATCCTCAGCTTTCTTGGACTTAACCACCATGTCATCTATATAGACTTCCATAGTGTGTCCAATTTGTTCCTTGAACATCATATTGACTAGCCTTTGATAAGTAGCACCTGCATTCCTTAGTCCAAATGGCATAGCAATATAACAATATATACCAGTTGGGGTCATAAAGGTTGTATCCTCTTGATCAGATGGTTCCATCTGAATTTGTTGAAATCCAGATGAAGCATCCATAAAAGTCAACAACTCATGACCCGCGGCAGCATCCACCATGGAGTCAATGTGGGGTAATGGGAAAGGATCCTTGGGACATGCCTGGTTTAAATCAGTAAAATCGACACATACCCTCCACTTTCCATTTTACTTTTGAACAACAACCACATTGGCTAACCACCTTGGATACTTCACCTCTCTTATCATACCTGCCCGAAGTAGTTTATCTACCTCTTCCTGGATAATAGCATTCCTTTCAGGCGCAAACTTCCTCCTCTTCTGATGTATAGGCTTGAATGACCTGTCAATGCCAAGCTTATGAGTGATTATATCCTTAGAGATACCTGTCATGTCTTCATGCTTCCAGGCAAAGGTAGTTTTCCTTCTTTTAAGGAAGGATACTAGATCCTGTTCAATTTCGCTAAGGATCCCTGACCCTATGAAGATCCTGGATTCAGGATCATGAGGATCCATGAGGATTTCTTTTACATCCTACTCTCTTGCCTCCAAGACATCTCTTGAAGGATACTTTAATTGCTATTGCTCCCTTGGTCTTGAGGTTGGCTTCATTGATGAGGTATAGCAATTCTTAGCTTCTTGTTGATCACTCTCAATTTTCACCACTCCCCATGGACTAGGAAGCTTCACGCACTGATGATATGTAGATGGGACTGCCTTCATGTCATGTATCCATGGCCTGCCAAGGATAACATTACAACAAGATAAGCAATCTATAACACAAAACTTCTTATAAGAATGGAGTCCTTCAATATAGATAGGGAGTTTGATGTCCCCCAACGTGTTCTTGGTTTCCCCACTGAATCCCACAAGGACTGAGGATCTTGGGACAATATCAGACTCCGGAAGATTCATTTTCTTGAGGACATCAAGCTGAATGATGTTCACAGAGCTTCCTCCATCGATTAGGATCATGCGAACAAAGTGGTTAGATATAAATAAGGTAATAACAAGACCATCATGATGAGGTTCCTGGACATCAACACGATCATCCTCATCAAAGGTTATGACTTTATCCTGGGTAACAATGGACGTCCGGATGGGTCTGTCTCCATTATCCATCTTGGTTTCCTTGGCATGTCTTTTCGCTGCTGAAAAGGAAGTACCACAAATGTCTGATCCGCCGGATATGAAGTTTATAACTTGCGAATCTACTGGAGGAGCAGGAGCCCTTTCCGGGATCCTTTCAGGATCCTGGATCCTTGACTTCTTTCATCCCAAAAGCTCCTTCAAGTGTCCTTTGCTTAACAAGTAACCAATTTCCTTTCTAAGTGCAATACACTCTTCAGTGAGATGCCCGAAATCCTCGTGATATGCACACCACTTGGACTTATCCTTTGTAGCAGCTGGTTTATCACTTTTTCTCGGCCACCTAGCTTTCTCACCTAAATTCTGCATTGCAAGAATTAGTTCATTGTTATCAACAGAGAAACAGTATTCAGAAATGGGAGGATAATCCTCATCATCTTCTTCCTGTTCCACTGCATGCACGTTCTGGTTATCAGATTTGTTGTAGGACTTTGATTTGTTGTTCCTGAAATAGGATCCTTGTTTTTCCTGTTTGGAGGATCCTGTCAGTCTTTCCTGGATCCTTTTATCATCCTCTAATCGGATGAATCTAAAGGCCCTGGTTCTTACTTCATCAAGATTCCTGCAAGGGGTCATGACAAGATCATCATAGAATAAGGAATCCCTAAGCAATCCCATTTTAAAGGCTTCTACAGCCGTAGCAATATCCAGGTTAGGAATGTCTAAGGATTCTTTACTAAACTTAGCGATGTAATCTCTAAGTGATTCATTTTGACCTTGTGTTACCCTATATAGATCACTAGTTAATCGTTCAAATTTTCTACTACAAGAGAATTGACTATTAAACAAATTAACTAGATTAGCAAATGAAGTAATAGAGTAAGGGGGAAGACTTAGCAGCCATTTAAGAGCAGATCCTGTAAGTGTGGATCCAAAACCCTTGCATAGACATGCTTCTTTTAACCTCTCAGGAATTGGATTGATCTCCATCCTCTCCCTGTATTGAGCTACATGTTCCTCTGGATCCGTTGAACCATCATATAGCTTCATAGTTGGTATTTGGAACCTCTTGGGTATCTCAGGATCACAAATAGGTGGTGCAAAGTGAGATATCCTATGGCTACCATCTGCAATTTCAGGAATGGGTTTAACCACTCCTGGTACGCTGGATATCATATCCTTAAGCTTCTGTAACTCCCTGGCCATAGCCTGATTGATACATGTATCCTGCATAGAGCCAAGGTTAGTGTTATATGAATTATTAAAAGTGTTACCTCCCAGAGGATTCGTGTTTGGAATTCCAGATGTGAATCCATATTGACGGGACTCTGGTATGATTGAAGGACCAGAGGAAGCAATGGTCTGCATTGGTATGAAGTCTCCTTGATGAACATCCGAGCTCGGAGGCTGCATACTTCTTAAGAATCCTTGATCCTGAAAGATGTTGGATCCTTGAGGCTGAGAGGATCCTTGAACCGGAAAGGATCCTGGAACCATAAAGGATCCTTGGACCTGGGAGGATCCTTGGACCTGTGAGGATCCTTGGACCTGTGAGGATCCTTGGACCTGGGAGGATCCTTGGACTGTGTGCATTCCCAAATATCCTCCTGAGCTGACGAAGGATCCCTGATGCTGAAAAGAGGATCCCGGTGGCTGAAAATAGGATCCCTGAGGCTGGGAGTGAGAGCCAAATGCTTGACTCATAGTTGTTGTTCCATAACGCCTTTCTGATGGACCACTTTGATACTGGATGCCCGGAACTGCCGATTGTAGGGTAGTTACAACTGGAGTGTCAAAATTCAATGACCTTGGCATCAGAGGAGAGTGATCCTCCACTGATTTCTTATGTTTCTTGATCTCAGCGATCTCCCAGAGGATCCTTTCGTTGGTTTTGTCCTGCTCTTGTGCGTGATTCCTCATCTGCAAAATCAGAGTGAAAAGATCATTAGTAGTAGGATTAGAAGAAACAGAAGAAGTTGGTGGTTTTGAGAAAATGGGGGTTTGTCTCTTCGCAGCATTTTCAGCATTCTTCTGGGATCCAGAAGGTGGTGGAGGCAAAGGAGGAACGCCCTGTGAAGAACTCATTGTCGGCATAGAGCTTGATGTGTTCTTTGTTGAGGAAGCCATCTGCTTGGTTGTAACGAACCGAAATGACCACAAAAATATGAATCTTCTTAGGAATGAAGCACCAATTGCCCCACGGTGGACGTCAAACTGTTTTGGTCAAAAATCAAGCTAAGATAATGCAACCAAACTTTCTGTTGTGAGGTGTGATGCTTGAATCAATGAACAATGCTAAGGATCACTCAGAAATGTAATGAACAAGTGACACAATGATTTATACGAGGAAAAAGCCCTTGATCAGGAGTTGATCTCCGGCATAAAAAACCTCGGGTGATGGAAACTACCGATCACCAACTCAGATTAAACAAAAATGTATTACAACTTTGGATGATAGCGAGCTAGTTACAAGGATCACTAGAGTGTAATGTGCAAAAAAGTGTGTTATCGCCAAGCAAACTGTCGAGAGCTAATGAGAGCAGTTACGAGTGTGTGTGTTAAGCTAAAAATAGCCAAGTGTTCTAATTTAGCTCGCTATCCCCTTTTAAATTTGGAAAATATCTAATCTAACTAACTATCTGCATTTCATGCAAGTCTTCCACGAACTCCATAACGTCCATATTAGTCAAGCACGTGCGGAATAAAAAGGGAATATGCTCCAGGAATATCGCCAAGACCAAGTCCAAACGCGTACTCCTGCAAAACAACATCATATTGAAAGCAGACAATCGTTAGTGTAAGGATCCTGATCCTACAATACTCTCTGAGGATCACTAATTCAAACAGAATTGAGGATCCCTAAGCCCTATAGTAATTGAGGATCACTGATCATTAAAAAAATCCTCCCCTAACACCTACGTTTAGTTTGGACCCTCTAGAATATCTATTTTGGGTATCCAAGTTAAAAAAGAAAGCGAGAAGATGCAATATATGGAGCTTTTCCGGTAGTCGCCGGCGACACCTTGCCTTCGAAGAACTAAAAGGAATGGATGAGGTAATGGAATTGATCATTACCATTCCATGTATTGTTTGGTTACCATGTGAGAATGAATGAATCATTACATTTTGTTGTTTGGTTGGCAAAAAAAGACGAAGGAATAAAATCGGATAATGGTGGTCAGTGGTGGGCAATGATGGTGGGTGGTGATAGGTGGCAATTGTATCGGCGACATGGTTGGCGGCGTTGGTAGGTGGTTATGGCGATGGGTGGTGATAGCTGCGGTGGTGGTGGGTGACGACGAGGAGGGAGGCGGTGGTGGCGATGGTGGCGGTGGAGATGGTGGTGGTAGGTGGTGGCAGGTGGTAGCAGTGTTGACGATGGGTCGTGGCGGCAGCTGTGGACAGCGGTTGCGGAGGTGGGTGGCGGCGTTGATCAGAGGTGGGCAGCGGCAATGGTGGGTGGTGGTAGACGTGGTTGGTGGCGGTGATCGAAAGTGGCAGCGACGGTGGTGGCGGAGGTGGGTGGCAGCAGTGATCGGAGGTGGCAGTGGCGACGATGGGTGGCGGTGGTGGCGGTGGTGGGGACGGAGGTGGGTGACGGTAGCGAAGGTGGCGGGTTGGGCGGTGGTGGTGACGATGGTTGCAGTGGCAGTGTTGGCAGTGGTGGTGTCGTCGGTGGGCGGCGGTGGTGGTCGGAGTTGGCGGTGGTGGCATTGGTAGCGGTGACGGCGATGGGTGGCGGTGGAGGTGGGTGACGACGACAGGCGGCGGTGGTGGTGGATGGCGGTTGTGGTGGGTGGTGGCAATAGTGGTGGGTTGTGGTGTTGTTAGTAAAGGGAGAAGAGGGAATGGAATGGGAAAAAACAGGAGGGGGATGGAATGATTTTGAGGGAATGGAATGTATTTTGGAATGAACGATTCCATTCCATCGACCAACCAAACACTCTTTTTTTTATTCCCTCGCAATGGTCCGTTCCATTACACCTCTCATTCCTGCATACCAAGCGCTACCATAGACTATATAGTATTTTTCTTTGGTTCCCGAGATATGCAGAATGGAAACACTAGCCTACGATATGCAGGCTATATTCTAATTAGTTATTTAAATATGTATTCTTAAAGTGAATTTATTTGGTTGATATAAATTAGGATTTTTTTTATATCGTTATAGAAGATTAGTTGTGACTGACTTGTTAACATGTCATATTCCTTATTCATATTGAATTAAATTGATACAAAGCTTATTATTTAGTCGAGGCAAGAATTTGTATTTAAAGTGGGATCCATGTATCTCACATGAGATAGTTCAAGACTTGACAAAAAAATTGCTTACTATATAATACGTGTGTTAAGTATTTCTTTTAATAGTGAGTGTTGGTACGTAGTACCATAACAAACTGATTTTCAAAGAATTGTTTTGGATCGATGTAAAATACGTGTTAATATTCTTTTAGTTATATTACGACTTTATTTATATATTTTTTATCTTTCGGTTTATATAACAAGTGTTGTTACCGTAACAAAACAAACCAATAACAACAAAATTCTTGCCGCGTAATGAACGAAATCTCCCAGCGCAATGCTCGGATTTGATACCACTTCTATATATTAAAAATAGAATTCAATGAATAGTGTTTTAAATATTATAATAATATATATAGTTTTTTAATACTTTTGTTATATTCTTTACTTTTTATGTTGGATAAGCATGTGTCAACCTGTACTGGTATCGAAAATAGCGGTACGGTTATCGATACATGAACGTAAAAACCAGCATCAGTCTCGTACAAAAAACACCAAAAGTCGGTATCGAGTTGATTTTGAAAATCTTTTAGTTCGGGAAATTCGGTACTGCTGCACGATACCATTTGCTCATCCCTGATCACAGGTACCGTACGAACAACAACGGTATCGTGCAACTTTTTTGTTGATTTTCTTCAACTTTTAATGATTTCTTTTATTAGTTTCAGGGGTAGGGATGAGCTCGGTGCCAACCAATACCGAATCGGTATTGGTACCGAAAATACCAGTTACGGTACCGATATATGAAGGTAAAAACCGGTAGCGAAGTGGTACCAGGAACGCTAAAAGTCGTACCGAATTGGTACTTAAGATCTTTCGGTTCGGGAAATTCGGTACCAGTATAGTGTTTTAAATATTATAATAATATATACAATTTTTTTAATACTTTTATTATCTTCTTTAATTTTTAAGTTGGATAAGTTTGTGTCAACCGGTACTGGTATCGAAAATACTGATACGGTTATCGTACATGAAGGTAAAAACCGGCACCAGCCTGGTACAGAAAACGCCAATAGTCGGTATCGATTTGATTTTGAAAATTTTTTAGTTCGGGAAATTCGGTACTACTACCCGATACCATTTGCTCATCCCTGATTACGGGTACCTTACGAACAACAACCGTATCGTGCAACTTTTTTTGTTGATTTTCTTCAACTTTTAATAATTTCTTCTTTTAGCCTCAGGGGTAGGGATCAGCTCGGTGCCAACCAATACCGAAAATACCAGTTACGGTACCGGTATATGAAGGTAAAAACCGGTAGCGAACCGGTACCAGGAATGCCAAAAGTCGTACCGAATTGGTACTTAAGATCTTTCGGCTCGGGAAATTCAGTACCATTACCCAATATCATTTGCTCATCTCTGACCACTGGTTTTATACGAACAACATCATTACCATACAACTTTTTTGGTTGATTTTCTTTTGGTTATCTTTTAGTGTTTTTTTCTACTTTCTTTTTATTCTTGTCAGCGGTTTCGTGCGTAACATGCTCGTAGTGATTTCAAAACATAGACTAAACAACAAAAGACGTTCGCCGCAACACGACGATAGTAAAAAAACTAGTTTTCTTTTACTTGTAACCCATGTATTTTTCATATTTTATAAATCTGTTACAAGACATTTTTATTTATTTTTCTTCAGTATTTTCTGACTTTCAACTTTAGTTTCCTATACTTTTCATCTTTTATAAATTTTCGTTTTACGTTTCAATTTAAATTTTACGAGTTAACACGTTGCAAAGAGAGTGTGGTTCAACGTTTTAAGTCTATTTTTCCCCCATTTAATAGCTCCGTCGCAACTTGCAGGTCACAAGTCGACTTAGTTATTCTTCTTTATCTTCTCCGTTTCGATCAAAATTTTTGCACATTAACACGTCACAGCACAGCAGATGCGTACGGTTTAACATTTTCACGCCTACTTTTTATTCGGTTCAATTTACACAATTACACGAGCTGATTACTCAAACCAGTGATGTGATATGGGTTGAACCTGATCGAATCAAGGAACACCATTGTTAACGGCAAACTCATCCATCCCCATTTGAATAATCTGATTCCGTTGCGAGTTGAAACCCCGATTTAAAACAATCGTACCCTTTTCTTGTTTTCTTTTAAACATGAAGAGGATCACCAGGATCACGATCAGGATTAGAAACCCACTCCTACTCTTACTATTATTCTTCACACTTGTTGCCCCATTTGTTCTCAACCCTCTCGCAATTTCTTTATTTTGTAAGTCATCTATCTTTTCATGATCATATTCTGTATTTGTCTAATCAATTTTTATGTTACTTCTTCTAGTTGCAGATACATATGAATTCATCCCTAATAATTCTACAGTTGTAAGTCCTATATTCTTTGTTTGCAAATTCATTGATCTTGAATACATTGTTTCGTAATTTTTGTTTCATAATTTATTTACAGATACCTAAGGATAATTTGAATGAATCTGTTGATGGTGAAAGATTAGACCTTACTGAAGGTTTATTTGCTTACTCGCATTTCGTTTTTTTTCTTTTTCTTTTGACTTATTATGTGGTTTGAGACTGATGTTTTAGAGACAAAGGGTGTGTTTCTCAATAAGGAAGTTACTCGTGAACGACAAGAGGCGGGTGATGGTGGTGACAAGGAGAATGTGAAGTCGAGGACGAATGATCGTGTAATGTTAGCCGTTGAAGTTGTAAGTTTTTTGTTTAAAAAAAGTTTATGTGGAATTGTTCATGTGATGTCACTTTCATTCATCTTGTTGCCTGTCAATTGTGAAATATTAGTCAATGTAGCATATATATAGAGATAATTAACAATAAAAATATATAAAATAAACACAAAAGTGTTTGACCCATTTTTCAAATGACCACTGCCCAATTACCGAACCCGTCCATTTTGGAAGTTGGTAGTCAGGTATTTGATCATATCTGCTTATAACACTCAAAAATGTTTGTTCTCAGTATTTGATGACCTGTATAAGGCCACATTTGATGATCGTTGAACGCCGTTTGTGTTTTGACCATTTCTTGCTAGCAATCTCATTATGACGGACTGTTTTCTGTTGGCATTATTAAATGATGTATTTGGTGTTAACATCATTTACTTTCTTGACTGATAACTTATGTTCTATTGACCAATTACTGCTGTTAACAAAGAGCATTAGAGACACATAATATGCAAACTCTGCTTTGTGTGTGGGGCCTAAATCATGTTTTCATGTCTGATCCTTTAGGAAGCCAAACAAGAGGCTCAGAAAGTTGGTAAAAGGGAACTTACAAAAACCAAAAGTAAGAAACCGGACGAACATCTTTTGGCCGATACTCGCGTGAGATATCTCAAAGACCAGTTGATTAGGGGAAGACTTTTTCTTTCCCTTCTTGCAACAAGAAGCAACTCTCATTTTATTAAAGAACTTCGGGGGCGTATGAAGGACGTTCAAAAGGCACTTGGCGATGCAACCAACGATGCAGATTTACCAAAGAAGTAAACCTTACTTTTAAATTATGCCATAAATGTTAGCTATATTAACTTCTTTTTTTTTTTTAAAAATCTGTTGATGGCTTATAGTATTTAGTTAACTTGTTATAAATGCAGTGCATATAACAAGCTGAAGGCGATGGATCAAACATTGGCAAAAGGAAAGCAAATACATGATGATTGCAGCGCCATTGTAAGAAAACTTCGTGCTATGATCTACTCAACCGAAGAACAACTACGTGTCTACCAGAAACAGGCCTTGTTTTTGACTCACTTAACTGCCAAAACTGTTCCTAAGGGCCTCCATTGTCTTACTTTACGCCTTTCAACCGAATACTATTCTATAAACTCTTCTGCACAACAATTCCCAAATCAAGAAAATCTTGACGACCCGAACCTGTTCCACTATGCATTGTTTTCGGATAATGTGTTAGCTACAGCAGTGGTTGTCAATTCAACTGTTACAAATGCCAATGTGAGTGATACGTTCTTTTCGACATTTTTATTATAAAAAAGCTGATATTGTCATGGTATTTTGAAAGTTGTGATTGTTAACGTGTAAGCATGGCAGGATCCTTCGAAACATGTGTTCCACATTGTTACCGACAAGCTGAATTATGCTGCAATGCGGATGTGGTTTCTTGTAAATCCACCCGGGATGGCTACAATACAAGTTCAGAACATTGATGAATTTACATGGCTAAATGTGAGTTATAGCCCGGTTCTTAAACAGTTAGCTTCTCAGAACACGATTGACTATTATTACAAAACACATAAGGCGGGCGAGTCTGGTCCAAATCTGAAGTTTCAGAACCCGAAATATCTGTCAATAATGAACCATCTTCGGTTTTACCTTCCGGAGATATTTCCGAAGCTGAGTAAAGTGGTGTTCTTGGATGATGATATAGTGGTTCAGAAGGATTTGAGCAGTCTTTGGTCTATTGATCTGAAAGGTAAGGTGAATGGTGCCGTTGAGACGTGTGGGGGAAACTGGTTCCATCGGTTTGACCGCTACCTCAACTTCTTGAATCCCATCATCGCTAAGAACTTTGACCCACATGCGTGTGGATGGGCATATGGTATGAATGTATTCGATCTTGAGGAATGGAAGAAACAAAACATTACACAGGTTTATCACTCGTGGCAGAATCTGGTGTGTACTTCATTAATCAACTTCTCAAATAGTCAAATATTTGAATCTTGATGGTTTCGTGATCATTTGTTATGTGTTTGGATGCAGAATGACGAGAGGCAACTTTGGAAGCTGGGGACGTTGCCACCTGGTTTGATAACGTTCTGGAAACGGGTATACGCGTTAGAAAAGTCATGGCATGTACTTGGGCTCGGGTACAACCCGAGTGTGAGCCAGAAGGAGATTGAACGAGCAGCAGTGATTCACTACAATGGGAATTTGAAACCGTGGCTTGAGATGGGGATACCCAAGTTTAGAGGGTACTGGAGCAGGTATGTGGACTATGATCAGTCGTATATGCGGGATTGCAATATGAGTTAATGAGTAGACTGAAAAGAAGACGTAAAGCGGGTCAATAAGTAGTTTATATTCTTTGATTTTTCATGGTGTTGATGGTTAGTTTGTTCATGTATCAACCTTGCTAAAAGAGAACCCAGCCATTTCTCAACATAATAGAATCAAGTAGCACACACACTAACTGAAAATTTGAAAATATGTCAATAAAGTCGAATAAAGAAAAAACAAAACCAACCAACGAAAGAGCAAAGGTTGATTTATCGAATATGGAGGGAATGTATTTTCATATGATCGTCAAGAAGGATAAGGGTATGTGTATGTCGTGTTAGGTACTTTTCTTATTTGTTATATACTTACTCGCGTGTTATTTGACTCCGGTGTGTCCTCTACTAATATAACCAAGAACTTAATCTCCACTAGACCTTTAGCAAGAGTTTCCTATCGTGGATCATGGATGTATATCCTAGTTGTGTTTTGAAAATTGACAAAGAGCAATACACCCTTAATCTTATCCCAATGTAGATGATGGGAGAGTTTAATGTTTTTGTTAGCATGAAATGCTTATCTCGTTGGCATTGTGTGTGACAAGTTTGTCAAAAAAACTCGCTGATAGCAGACCTATTACTATTCATGGTTATATAAAGTAAAAAAATATTGTATGTATATTAGAAGGTTAAATTTATAAAAAAAAATAATAATTTTTTATGTAAACTATTGATTAGGATTTAAAAGTCAGTTGACTTCCATAACAAACAAGTTCTAAATAATTGTATGAGTAAAATGCACGGATAGTCCCTGTGGTTTTGTAAAATAACACTTATAGTCCCCAACTTTTGGAAATTACACGGGTGCTCCCTGTGGTTTGACAGTTTGTTACTCGGATAGTCCCTAGAGTGGATGACGGTTAGTTTTCTTCGTTAAGTGGATGTGAAATGACAAATTTACCCTCCATCTTCTCCACTGTATAAAAACAAAACAAACCCCACTCACCCCACCTTTCTCTTTGTTTCCCCCACCATTAACCACCAGCCACCACCCATCTCCCACTAGATTTTAATATTTGAGTTGCAGTCGTTTTTTGTGAAAAGAAAGTGACGATTGGATCTGAAAGAATTTTCAAGATCTGAATCGACTTGGTTTGATTTTCGGTGATTTTTGGATCAAAATCTAATCTTTTTGAACAATAATCATTGTTTTTTGAGTAATCGTTGTTTAAATCAGACTGTTTCAATGTGTTATTGAACAAATTTCGATCTGATTAAACAAGATCAATTGTGAAATCGGTGTCAGTTGTGATTTGAGAGTTTCAATTGGGCCATGATATAATAATAAGAAAGAAACAATTATTTTTTGTCTTGTGATTTATGCAGAAGAAGTATTGAAGTGTTTGTGTTTTTGGACAAGTGTTAATAGTTAATATTTGGATCAGAACTGAGATTCGTATGTTCGTACTGATTTTGGTTAAATTTTGATGAAATTCGGATCATTTGGTGAAATCTGATTGTTTTAGTTTATACATTCCGAAAAGTTTTCACTGAATTTTGAACCAATTAAACATAAATAATCGACTGAAAAGAAAACAATCTGAATCTTAGCAAAGCTGTTGATCTGAATCTGTGAATGATGGCTGGATAATTGTAGGTGGGAGGTGGTTGGTGGTTAATGTGTGTGTGTGTGTGTGTGGGGGGGGGGGGGGGGGGGGGGGGGAGGGGGAGGGGGAGGGGGATGGGGTTGTTTTGTTTTTATAGAGTGAAGAAGATGAAGGGTAAATTTGTCATTTCACATCCACTTAACGGAAAAAACTAACTGTCATCCACTCCAGAGACTATCCGAGTAACAAACTGTCAAACCACAGGGAGCACCCGTGTAATTTTCAAAAGTTAGGGACTATAGGTGTTATTTGACAAAACCACAGGGACTATCCGTGCATTTTACTCTAATTGTATCTATAGTGTTAAAACGTATAAATCACCGATTGTCTAAAGTTACACATATATTTACGTCTTTAGTTTTATCAATTAAAGATATCAGTTTTCATTTTCGAAGATATATCTCTTAAAATTTTCCTGCTATGACAATATCTTTTGTTTTGCTTCAAGTACTAACTGTTAGTACGTGTATATATAATTCTTTTAGAGAAAATCAAAGTTAAAAAAACCCTTATAAATGTATTAATTAAATTTTATGAAAATATGTAATTGTAGTTCATAAAAAAAAAGCATTTTACGTGATAGCAAATACTAGTAAAACTATAACAATTAAAATAAAAGAAACTTAATATATAAAAATACTGATTGATTTAGGAAGAGATTGTGATATTTTTGCCCGTCTTTTCTAAATGCCATTTTAGTCCCTGCAGTTTAAGTTATTTTGTCAGTTTAGTTCAAATGTTTGAAACGTTGTCATTATAGTTCAAATAGTTTGAAACATTGCCATTTTAGTCTACTGGGTTAACTTCATCCCATTTTCCTGTTAACGAGAAGGGCAATTCGGTCATTTTATATGGCCGAATTACTCTTATAGTTAGCAAAATTACATAAAAAATGACTGAATTGCTCTTCTAGTTAACAGAAAAAATCACAGTGGACTAAAATGGAACGTTTGAAACTATTTGAATTGAGTTAATTACTGTTTTCGTCCCTGTGGTTTGTCAAAAATCACTATTTCAGTCCATTAGTTTAAAAATTGCGATTTCAGTTCCTGTGGTTTCACTTTCGTTACCATTTCAGTCCACCTCGTAACCATTTCAGTCCCTGTACTTAACAGAATAATGGATTGAAATGCTTACGAAAGTGAAACCACAAGGACTGAAATAATTACGAAAGTGAGAAACCACAGAGACTGAAATCGCAATTTTTAAACTAATTGACTGAAATAGTGATTTTTGACAAACCACATAGATTAAAACAGTAATTAACTCATTTGAATTAAAATGACAACGTTTCAAACTCTTGGACCAAAATGACAAAATGACGCAAACAAACAGGTACTAAAATAACATTTAACTCTTTTCTATTTCTAGAACATACGTTTATGCAGAAACACACGCGTCGCACTATCGGTTCGCCGCGTATCTATCCACGTGTATAACATGATACAACCCCACCAAAACACTCAACACGTCTCCACCACTCTCTGTCCAACTTCATCTTCCGACCACCGTTAACCACCATGAACAACCCACCAAACCCCCACAACAACAACCTCAGCATCAACATCAACCTCGTACCCCTCCCTCACCTAACCCACACCCTCCCCAACCTCCAACCACACACCACCCCATTAGACCACAACCACTTCTACCACCCCTCCAACGAATTCTACCTCTCCGAATCCGACGTCATCATCCGCCGGACCCTTTTCGATCTCTCCGGACCCTCTCCCTCCTCCCACTTAGCCTACCACCGTGCAGGCCCCCGCAACACCATATTTTACCAGCCCGAAAATGTTCGGGCTGCTATCGTTACTTGCGGGGGCTTGTGTCCCGGACTTAATACGGTTATCCGGGAGCTGGTGGTGGGGCTGTGGGAGCAGTATGGGGTCCGGGAGATATTCGGGATCAAGGCGGGTTACCGCGGGTTTTATTCGATGGAGCCGGTTAGGCTTGATGTGAAAATGGTTCATAATTGGCATAAGAGAGGTGGGACTGTGCTTGAGACTTCTAGAGGTGGTTTTGATCTTGATAAGATTGTTAATGCCATTGAAGATCATGGATATAATCAGGTTCTTTTAGATAATAATTATTGGTTTATTTATTTTAATTTAACATATATGTTTTCGTGTTTTATTGTATATGCTTCATTTGGTCTATAGTTGAAGATAGTGTGTAACCAAACCATATACACTGCTAACATGAGTTATAAATGTAGTGATTTGGACCCCTTTATCCATAACCAAGTAATTTCAGTTATATCTTTTTTTATTGTTAGTTAAATCTCAAATCTAAAATTCTAACAAGATTCGTTTGTGTTCGGCGTAAAAGAGCTGTGATCAAAACTAAATGGCGATTCTGTATTAATATGAGTTTGTTGATTTGGTGTAGTCTATCCAAACTAGAATTTGTGATTATGTTTTATGCCATTTGGATTCATAAGTAGCTTTTTGTGAGGACTGAGGAGACACGGATAGGGCCGATGAGTCGTATTGCGAGTCCCCATCTGTGTATTGCGTGTTATCGGGCATGTATGATAAGGTAAGAAGCTAATTGAGAGAGGAATTAGGAAACTTGATTTCTGAATGAATCAGAAACCCTATCACGCATGCATTTAAATCAAAAACAAATATCCAAGTTCACAAAACAAACCCCAAACTAACCATGAAGGCCATAATGGTCCCTCAACATGCAAACGTAAACAAACAGAAAACAAACTGGATTAACTAAACATAACGCGATCGTAACAAGACTCCCTCCTTAGCACTTTTTGACCTCAAGAAGTGAGCTCCGAAAAATCCGGGAACCGTAGCCTCATCTCGTCCAGGTATTCCCACGTAGCATCTTGTTCTCCCTGATCCTTCCACTGCACTAAAACCTTCATAGTGGCCCGATTCCGACGCTTAACCAACTTCCTCTCCAGCACCTTCTGCGGTTGAAGAATGAACCTAGACGCTGTCGGCAACGGTATTATTTTACTCGGCTGTCCCTCCGCTTCTTTCAGCAACGACACATGAAACACCGGATGAATTTGGGCCTCCTCCGGTAGATCCAACCGATAAGCGACATTCCCCACCTTCTCAATCACCATAAACGGCCCGAAATACTTAGGTGTCAGCTTGGAATGCTTATGAACCCGGAGTGAATTCTGCATGTACGGTTGTAACTTGAGATATACCCATACCCCCGGCTCGAATACCCGCTCCGACCGATGTTTATCTGCTTGTTGTTTCATACGGTTTTGCGCCTTGAGTAACGCTTGTTTAACCACCTTTACGGTACTCTCTCGGTCCTGCATGACTTCATCCGCCTCCGTATCCCTCGAGTCCCTCGGAATATACGGAATATGCAACGGAGGTTGGTACCCGTACAATGCCTCAAACGGTGTTCTTTCCAAGGACGAGTGGAATGTGGTGTTGTACCACCATTCCGCCAAAGACACCCATTTGACCCAAGTATGTGGTCTCTCCATCACCATACATCTTAAGTACCCTTCCAAACATCGGTTAACTACCTCCGTTTGGCCATCCGACTGTGGGTGGTACGCGGTGGACAACCCGGCCTCTATCCCTTGCAAGTTTAAAAATTCCGTCCAAAACGAACTGAGGAATATTGGGTCCCTATCCGACACGATGGACTTAGGACACCCATGTAGCTTAAATACATTATCAAGAAATACCTGTGCTACATCCTTAGCCGAAAACGGGTGACACAACGTCATAAAATGGCTATACTTCGTTAGTCGATCGACCACCACAAATATCGTGTCCTTTCCTTTAACCTTCGGTAGACCCCCAATGAAATCCATTGATATATCTTCAAAAATCGCATTAGGTATCGGGAGGGGCTGCAATAAACCCGGATACGCCACGTTCTCATTTTTCGCTCTCATACACACATCGCATGCCCGCAACAACCGTCGGACCACTTTGGATATACCCTTCCAAAAAAACATCCCCTTGACCCGTTGGGTCGTAGCCCGTAACCCGGAGTGCCCTCCTATCGCGGTCTCGTGACATAGCCTGACTATCTCCTCTCGTAATTGTATATCGGCCCCTACTACCATTCGATCCCCCTTTGTTAACCACCTTTCGTTCCAGCGAAACCTTGGTACCGTTTCTCCGTTTTCAATTTTTTGTATTATTCCCTTCACTTCCACATCCCCTTGCTGGCTCTCTATTATTCTCTTTAGCAACAACGGTTCTAACGGTGACACCGCCATCTCGAACAAAACCCCCCCTTGCACCCGAGAAAGGGCATCCGCTGCTACATTCTCACGTCCCTGTTTGTATTCGATGCTGTAGTCATAACCCATTAACTTGGCCAGCCACTTGTGTTGTAACGGTGTAGTAATTTTATGTGCCAACAAATGCTTCAAGCTTCGCTGATCGGTACGGATGACGAAAGGGCCTGTGATGAGATAGTAGTGCCATTGTTTCACAGCCACCATAATCGCTAATAATTCTTTTTCATAAACTGACAAGGCATTTTGCTTTGGAGATAAGGCTCGGCTCAAAAAAGAAATCGGGTGGTTGTCTTGCATCAAAACCGCCCCGATACCCCCAGCCGATGCGTCTGTCTCGATGACAAAGGGTTTTTTCGGGTCCGGAAGCGCTAAAACAGGGGCCGAGGATAAGGCCGTTTTGAGTCGTTCGAAGGCGTCTTGTGATTCGTCGTTCCATTTAAAGGCGTCTTTTTTAAGCAGATTCGTGAGAGGTTTAGCGATCATACCGAACGAACGAATAAACCGCCTATAATACCCCGCTAACCCCAAAAACCCTCGTAGTTGTTTAAGTGTTCTCGGTGTGGGCCACTGCTGTATGGCTTCAATTTTGGTTGGGTCGGTTTTCACCCCGTCCCCCGATATGATGTGTCCCAAGTACTCCACGGCTCGTCCCCCAAAAACACACTTTGATTCCTTCGCGAACAACTTATTTTCTTTCATAATGGCCAAAACCCGTCTCAACTGTTGTACATGTTGTTGCTCATCACGGCTGTAAACCAAGATGTCGTCAAAAAAAACCAATACCCCTTTTCGTAACATCGAACGGAAGACGTGGTTCATAAGGGCTTGGAACGTTGCCGGGGCGTTCGTTAATCCAAACGGCATAACGAGGAACTCATAATGGCCCTCGTGGGTGCGAAATGCCGTTTTGTGTACATCTTCCGGAGCCATGCGAACTTGGTGGTACCCGGAACGTAAGTCCAACTTAGAAAACACGGTAGCCCCCCCAAGCTCGTCTAATAATTCTTCTATTAACGGAATTGGGAACTTATCTTTTACGGTTACCTCATTGAGACGGCGGTAATCCATGCACATGCGCCACTGTCCGTCCTTCTTCTTGACCAAAACAACGGGGGCTGCGAAGGAGCTGTGGCTATTTTGTATAACCCCCGTTTCCAGCAGTTCGCGGGTGGTTCGTTCGATTACATCTTTTTGCACCGCTGGGTAACGGTAGGGCCGTTGGCTGATCGGGGCCGTCCCGGGTTGGAGGGTAATACGGTGGTCGAACGGCCTCGGTGGTGGCAGCCCTTGCGGCGTTTGGAACACTTCCGGGAATTCTCTGATGAGACGCTTCCACGTCTGCTCTTCGTTGGAGGCTGTCGGGTCTCGTATAACCCGTGAAGACTGCATGGAGGACTCGGCCCCATACTCGGCCATATGTAATGCAAACAACTGCAGGTGGCTGCCCTTCGCTTGTTTAGACAACATTCCCTCGATCTTTTCTGTGGAACACACGAAAAATTTGTTGTTTTGCAGGCCCTTGAGTTCGTACAACTTACCCTCCAATTCGAATCTCATAGTCATCTTTTGGAAATTCCATAATATATCCTGCAACGGGAGAAGCCACTGTACCCCCAAAATCATGTCGTAGTTCTCAAGAGTAAGAAGCAATACCTCCGTTTTAAACCAATGACCTTGCATCGCCCATTGAAACTCCGGGCAAAACTGCTTACATTCTAACTTCTTCCCGTCCGCCACCCCGACTTGAATGGGAGGTATGTCTCGCACCTCGCACTGGAGTTTTTTGGCCACCCGGGTGTCGATAAAATTATGCGTCGACCCGGAATCAATGAGAATATGAAGTTGACGATTTCCCATTGACCCTTGGACTCGCATGGTTGAATAAGATGGCATCCCGGTGAGCGCATGTATCGAAATATGGTGCTCCTTCTCCTCATCTTGTACCACCTCAGCCTCGGTTTCCTCCTCCTCTTCCATCTCGATCACAAAAACCTGCCCCTTCGTCCGTGCACATTTATGACCCGGAACGAATTTTTCCGTACACCAAAAACACTCTCCTTTGGCCCTTTTTTGTTCGAGCTCCTTGCTGCTCAAACGGCGCTGCGTAGAACCCGGTTTGGAGGCTGTCGTAACGGGTCGATTGGGTGTGGGTAATAGTGGCAACTTGGCTGCATTGGAGGGTGGGGTAATTTTAGTGTTGTTCGCTTTCTGGGAACCCATACTCCATTTCCCATTGGCGAATTTTTCTTCCAGCGTATCATTGTTCAAAGCTTGTGTCTTGGCCAACCCGTAGGCCTCATGCAATGTTCTAGGTTTGAACATCTTGACCGGACCCTTAATATCCGGTTTAAGGGCCTTGATGTAGAGGCTAACCGCTTGAGGCTCGCTTAGTGACACCTTGTTCAAAAGTGAATCGAAAGCATTGTTTAGCTCTTGTAACGTACCCGTTTGTTGAAGTGAAGCCATCTCCTCGAGAGGATCTTCGAATAGGGCATCCGAAAACCTAGTCGAGATCGAACGGACGTACTCCGGCCAGGGAACTTCCGCCACCGTGGCGTTTCTAGTCTTCATATAAGCCCGGTGCCACTGCAAAGCGTCCCCCTCCAAGTGAACCGCTGCACATCTCAACTTAGCTTCGTCTGCGGTCTCATCCATTGCGAAAAAATGCTCGCAACGATAAACCCACCCCTCAACGTCTTCCCCCGAGAACTTGGGGAATTCAATTTTGCCGATCCGGAACGGTTTCGATCCCCTAGCGTCGGCATCGGGACCGGACGATCCAAACGAGCTGCCCGACGAGTTGGATTTGTCACGAACAACCTTCAAGATCTCTTCCTGTTGCTTTGACGATTGTTCTTGGCTCTTCATCAGTGCGGATAAGGCGACCTGGATCTCCGTGATCGCTTTGTCGTGGGACTTGAGAGTACTGTCGATTTCACTGTTGCGCGTGTTGGTCATGGTGGCGGCGGCGGCAGAGCTCCGATGAGGAATCGGTGGCTCTGATACCCTTGATAAGGTAAGAAGCTAATTGAGAGAGGAATTAGGAAACTTGATTTCTGAATGAATCAGAAACCCTATCACGCATGCATTTAAATCAAAAACAAATATCCAAGTTCACAAAACAAACCCCAAACTAACCATGAAGGCCATAATGGTCCCTCAACATGCAAACGTAAACAAACAGGAAACAAACTGGATTAACTAAACATAACGCGATCGTAACAATGTATTGATTTTGATTAGTGGATTAGGTATAACCATCTGAACCAAGTAAGTCATTGTGGGTTATGTGTCGTTTTGTTTCTCTTTACCGGGCTATCATTAGGTCGATTTCGTGTTGAAATGTACGATCCTGACAAACCTACGAGGTCCTACCATATTATATGTTACAGGAGTCGAACAAAAGTGTACAACAAGATACACTCATGCCAATTAAGGTATATATCCACCATTATGAGGCCCTCACAAAATAATTTGGTCCAGCAGAAGCTTATTTAGGTTTAAGTTTAGAACTGATTTACATCATTATATACTCAAAAGCAGGGAGGTAGGGTGTTTTCATTTAGGGTTGTAAATGAACCATGCGAGGGCTTGTTCATATTTTGTCATTTAAGTTTAATCAAACAAACGAACAAACATGGACACTTAAACAAATGAATTTTCTTGTTCACATTCGTTAAAGCAATAGATATGTGTTTTCGTTCTTAAGAAAATATGTATGTTTGTAATTGTTTATTTAATAGATAAACGAATATATATATGAAAAAGTATAAGTTATTTATAAAAATAGATCATCATAAAAGATATTAACGTTAAATTGTACATAAGATTGATTTTCTTAGGGGACTGGGGGTGGTCCGTGATGGCCCCCCCATCACGAGTGATGAACCTTAGAACACCGCCGCCACCTATTAGTTCCACGCGTGAAATTTAAAACGCGTGGAAATCTTCACGCGTTGTAATGTTGCAAAATTTGAAGGTTGGGGCTGCTTTTTTGATAGAATAGTGTGAGTGATGGAATTCCATCACTAGTGATGACCACCGCCACTAAAAAATACTTGTGAGTGGTAGAATAGTGGTTGATGACATGGCGGAACTTGATTGGATGTTTGTGAGTGATAGAAATTTTGCAAGTGATACCACCCCCACTCCCCTTATATGATAATTATTAGTCTCTGTATAAATATTATAAAAATTACTGTGTGTGTGTGTGTATATAGATATTTGTACATAAACAAACCTACATATACAAATAGTTTACCAAGGTTTACGAATATAAATGAACGAACAAAAAGCTTGTTGGTGTTCTTGTTTATCGAACTAATCGTCCATATTAAACGAACTTCTTGCCGAATGGTTTCGGTTTGTTTATAGCCCAATTTGTATTCGTTGAAATTTGGCTTAGTTCTTTATCCTTATTGTAACTTTATTTGTTTTCTGTTATTCCCTGCATTGGTTTAGAGAAGCTTTAGTTTTACTCAAGTTTTACCAACCAAATCTTACATGATATATGCAGGTGTACATAATAGGGGGAGATGGAACCCTACGGGGAGCAGTAAAGATATTCAACGAAATCAAGCGTCGGAAGTTGTATGTTGGTATCGCTGCAATTCCCAAAACGGTAGATAACGACGTCGGAATCATCGACAGATCATTCGGGTTTCAGACGGCCGTGGAGAAGGCCCAGCAAGCAATCAGTGCGGCTCATGTGGAGGCCGAGAGTGCACCCAATGGGATAGGCCTGGTTAAACTTATGGGTCGAAGCACAGGCCACATTGCTCTTTACGCAACCCTAAGCAGTCGCGACGTTGACTGCTGTTTAATACCTGAAAATGACTTTTACCTTCACGGAAAAGGCGGACTCTTTGAGTTTCTTGACGACCGGTTGAAACAAAACGGTCATGCAGTCGTGGTGGTTGCCGAAGGGGCCGGTCAGGAGATGATTCCACGAACCGATGAGCAGAAACAAGAGCGAGATGAATCTGGGAATCCAGTGTTTTTAGATGTTGGGGTGTGGTTGAAATCGGAGTTGAAGAAGTGATGGAGTAAGGATCATGAGGGTGAGTTGTTTACCGTCAAGTATATTGATCCTACATACATGATCCGAGCGGTTACAGCGAATGCGACTGATAACCTTTACTGCACGCTATTGGCACACTCGGCGATTCATGGTGTCATGGCTGGGTACACCGGGTTTGTAGCCGGACCGATCAATGGTAACTATGCGTATATTCCGATGGAAGAGATTGCGGTCACCAAGAATCCAGTGGACACCAAAGATCATAAATGGGCATGGGTTAGATCCGTCACTACACAACCCGATTTCCAGAGGAATTGATGCACAAGTTTGTTGGTGCTAGCTAAATCATACCCATAATGATCCTGTGTTAAAGTAACATTTCATATGTGCTTTTCTTAGTTAATATTGTTGGTGTACTAGCGTACCATAATGATCATGTTTAAGATTACTAAATGGGGCAACTAACTTTTAATACATGGTTTGTTTGTTTGTTTAATTCACCATTTCTTTTGTGAGATCTTTGTCTTTACTTGATATTAAAATTAATTTTATGATGGTTATTATTGTATTTGTCTCTTTTCTAGTCAAAAATGATGTTTGACAATTTTGTAAGCAGTTATTATCTAGGTAGAATTTGGTTTTAAGTGCATAAAATTAATTAGAAGTGGTAAAGTCACTTTGTGAGGAATATGGGCTTATCCATGGGCCTACAATATTCTAAAGTAGTAAAGTGGTAGATGCTCAAATTTTGTGTAATTAAAGTAGTGAAAACTTGTGTTATAAAAGTCGTGAAAACTTGCATAAAGTGCTAGAAAGTATGTATAAAAAGTGCAAAAGAAGTTATATAAAAGTGCATGAAATTGGTATATGTATTGCTGAAAATGCTTTGTAAAATGAAAGAATTATTAGTACTTAAAAGTGCTGAAAAGGTTCACTTGTTTAGAAACTTTTTTAGTGATTGAAACCTTAATTTAACTCTAATTTAAGAAATATTATCATTTTAAAAAGAAAGTAATTATTTTAACAATTATACCATGCGTACCTGTTCCTTTTGGGGCGTTTTGAAGCCCGACAACGCCCGAAAAACGCCCGGAATCACCCCCGGGCGTTTTTTTTTTGAATTTTTATAGTTTGGCGTTCTTTTTACAACGCTCCTGCCCCTTTGCCTTTGGATTTGTTCGAGATTTTTTTATTTTCTTTGTAGCTACTAATGAAATTTAATTAGTTTTAATTAAAAATTTTAATGATTGTGTAACGGTTATGGGGCATTATTGGGCGTTATCACTATTACGCCCCATTGTGAATAACGCCCCTTTGATAACTAGGATTACACGTGGCGCAAAACGCCCTAGGGTGGGGTATTATTCACCCCAACGACTACCCATAGTCTTATATATCAACTCAGTTTATATATTTTCACACCAATCTTATATCTTCCTTTCGATCTCAAAATTTCAACCTACAGTTTACCATCACCATGGATGGATTTCAAATCCTATTTTATTCATCAAGTTCTAAAAATTCAGCTTTTGATATGAATGTTGATAACTTTCAATTTCTCACTAACGTTATTAAAACATTGTTACATCATGAAGTTGAAGATATAGCAAATTCGTTTACTTGAAGATTGTGAAGTCACACATGATCGTCTCGTGCACGTCTCGTGCAAGATTACTTCATTGAGAATCCAATGTTTGGTGATGAGGTGTTCAAACGAAGGTTTCGAATGCCAGGAGAACTATTTCTAGATATAGTTGGTGATATGGAGAGGAACTTTTATCGGCGGTACGTCAAATAGCATATGAGAATGTTCTTGACACGTATGATGAGTACTTGAATATGTATGAAAGAATCTCACGCAAAAGTCTACATTACTTTTGAACGTTGTTATTTGGTTCAATGGTTGTATGGTAATGAACATTTGCGTAGACCAAGTTCCAACGACATCCAGCTTTTGTGTGTCGCAGATGAAACTAAACATGGATTTTCGGGAATGCTAGGCACCATTGATTGTACACAATGGACTTGTAGGAAATGCCCAACGACATGGCAACGCCAATACATGATAGGCGATCACGAGAATTATGCTTGAAGTTGAAGCAGGAGCCTCTTAAAATTTATGGTTTTGGCAATTATTCTTTAGTGTGGCCGGTTTCAACTTTCAACAACTACCTCATTGTCCTCCCAACAAGGTTGGACATAGATCTTCACCAAAGTGTCCATTTGTGGTAATCAACTTACAATACAAGGGTGGGAGTTATCTTTATTATGGGATATACCCCAGGTTGGAAACTTTTGTGAAATCATTTGCTTATTTACAAATAAATGGAAAGGTTCAAGCTAGCTTAAGAAATGGCAAGAAAGGACATGGAACAAGCTTTGGTGTCCTAAAAGCTCGGTGGGCTATAGTTAGACTCCTTGCGCGGTCAATGCTTCTGTCCAAAAGTAGAAATATAACGTATGCTTGCATTACATTACATAATATGATTTTGAAAGAGGAAGGTGTAACGATATGCTGTGAACATGAAACTGATTTTCTAGCTGAAGAAGAAGTAAATGATGATATTTTTATGGCATTGTGTTGCCTAGAAACTCACAACACCATTCGATTTGATCTTGTGGAACATATTGCAAAGACCAACATACCCAATGTAGATGGCTAGTATTCGTTTTATTTTCATGTTTTTTTATCGAGTCTTGTATTAATATTTATTAACAGAATTATTTTTTATTTCATATTTTTTATATTAGTTTCTATATTTATTATATTAAGTTATTGGTTTTTATCTATTTGTATTTCATGGTTTAGATCGGTTCTTATTATTTTTTTTTTTTTTGAAAGGCGTAGATCAGTGGAAACCCTTGTACTTGAAATCCTTATCCACCCAGGATCGAATCCTTCCCCACACGCCGGATCCCTTGCAAACCTAATGGGTGTATTTTTTCGGTGGCGGCAGGAGTCGAACCTGGAACCTTCGGGCAGGAACCCCAGAGGGGAAAACCTTCCCACCTCCGTTGCAACCACTGGGCTACAACATCATTGGCGGTTCTTATTTATTTAGCAAGTGGAAAAATGATTACCCGTTGGCCATATATGTGGTGGGTCTTTAAAGTATGCTGCCGCTAAAAGAAGCCGACAACCGAGTAGTAACAAATTCTGGATTTTAGAAAAATTTGATAGCCACTTTACTAAATACGAACACTTTCATGCTTACAAAGTTAAAAGTTTTTTTTAACGGGAAATTTGGACCACTAACAAGCCACTGGTCGTGTCATCAATGGAACCAACCTATTATATATATCTCCACTAGGCAATAATACCTATAGGAAATACCCCTTTTGAGATCGAACTCAGAAACTAATAGTTCTACGCTTTATCATACCTCTAAAATACCAATAGGCTATAATGTCATGGGCTACAAACTTAAAATTGACATTGGTGATTAGACCATGTGTAGTGGTACTAGGGCTGTTCATAAAGCTCGCGACTCGTAGCTCGGCTCGTAGCTCGCTCGAAAGAAGCTCGAGAAAAACTAGCTAAAAAAACTCAATTTGAGATAACGTGAACCAAGCTGGCTCATTTTGTAACCATGCCCAGCTCGAGCTAAGCTCGGCTCGTTTAACTCCGCCGTAAAGCTCAAGCCAAGTTTAACCGCCTGAATTAATTTCGAGCTTGAGCTCGACCCCACCCTGGCTCGACTCGGCTCGACTCGTGCTTATTTTTTTATTACTATAGTTATTGTTAGCATATTTTGTTTTTTAATTATAACTTTTAAAAAACGATATTTTATAAAATGTTGAATATGCTGTTGGAACGTGCTTATTTTTATATACGTCTTGATATACATTTTTTTCTTTATAAAACCAAGTTGTTAGTGTTAATGTACAAGTAATTTTTATCTATGTCTTGATAGATTTTTTTTTTAAAACCGAGTTGTAAGTAGCAATGTACAAATAATCGAAACACAAATGTACATGTTATCAAAGCTACCTCATATTTCGTTATTCTAATAATATAATGTACTGATTTATAAAATTCCTAATATTCCGTTGCGAGTGGGTCAAAAAATATTGATTTTTTTGTTCTTTACCATGACGAATGGAACCTATACCATCCAAACAACTTTGGTACCGGTACCGGTACCAATATTCGTTTTTATGGTTTCCGACATAAATTTTGTTGAAAATGAAGTTGTATTCGCAATAGCGTATCTTTTTTGTATCGTAAACTATAGCAAGTGAAGACATGGTACCAGTACCATGATGACTATAAACTTATAAGGTCCGAACAATATTGGTTCCATCACTGCTATTTGTTTTTTATCTCTTTAATTGCTATACCTAGTATCAGTATCTTACTAAAATCATATTAAACTGTTACTGACTTAATTCTCACCACACCTGAAATAATTCCTCTGGTAGGTAAATTATATGAAACTAGTTGATCTCCCGCCTGCGTTGTGAGACGTTAGGCCAAATATTTCTCAAACAATTAAAAAAACAATACCATAGTTTTGCTAGAAAAAAACTAAATCGATGGCAAGACCGTAATTTGAGGTCGGGGCAAAACTCTAATTTGTCTGGACTAATGAGCGAGTGTTAGGCAGCCGCTTGGCACGAAAAAATATTAAATCGAGTCAACCAATTAAAACAAAACACTTCTATAGTTTTGCTAAAAAAACTAAAACAATGACAATACTGTAATTTTGAGCTGGGGAAAAATTGTAATTTTTGGCTGGGCTAAAATCGTAATTTATCAAAAGCTAAAACGATGTCGATACTGTTATATTTTAACCAGGGGCAAAATCGTAACTTTGAACAGGGAGCAAATTCATAATTTTTAACTGGGTAAAATCGTATCATACACGGGCCAATGGGGATTTAAAAAAATAACTAAAACGATGACAATTCTGTAATTTTTAACTGGGGCAAAATTGTATTTTTTGGCTAAGGTAAAATCATAATTTGCCAAAAGCTAAAGCGATGACAAAACTGTATTTTTTAACAAGGGCAACATCGTAATTTTGATCAGAGGGCAAATAGCAAAAAAAAAAAAAAAAGGCTCAGCCGCCTTTTTCCACCGATGGAATCCAAGAACTATTGCCGCCGCCCATTGTTTTTGTAGATATTGAAAATGCTGACTTTCAAAAAAAAAAGAAAGTAATATTTGTAAAAGTACTTAGTTCATTCACTTAAAATGACTTACTTTTTAACTTTATCAATTAAAGTGTTAAAATAAATATATATTATCATCAACTAAAAAGTCAAAATTGAGTCTTACTTTAACAGATATTTCTTCATTTTTTTATATTTTTTAATAATATCCAACAATTACAAGAATGATTCCCTTTTCATTTGCCGTGTTTCACGATTACTTGTTTATCTAAAATTTGTTATTCTAAGAATCTTCCAACCTTCATTTGCACTTCTCAAATATGGGTGGTAGTTATCTATATCCAGTTGACACTTATCTAGTACAAAACCTTCATCGTTTAGTTGTAAAACCTCATCTGGTTACAAACCCTCCTCCACCACCTCAAGCTGAAGAACGAGTTAAATGGACAAACGAAGAATGGAATTGGGCGTTCGACTATGTGTTTTTTACGGTTTACGTTTTTACGTTTTATGATAAAAAGTTTACGTTTTACGATTAAAAAGTTTACGGTTTACGTTTTACGTAAAACTTTTTACGTTTTTACGGGTTTTACGTAAAACTTTTTACGTTTTACGTTTCACGTAAAACTTTTTACGTTTCACGTAAAACTTTTTACGTTTCACGTTAAACTTTTTACGTTTCACGTTAAACGTTTTACGTTTCACGTTAAACGTTTTACGTTTTATCTAAAAGTTTTTTACACAAAACGAACGCACCCAGAAAATCGCTACTCGGTAGGTGTCTCAGATAGATTGCTATCATCATCGACGCCTCAAAAAAAATATAAAAACCCAACAAACATAAAAAACAAAGGGTATCTCGAAAAAAAAACGGGGTTTGGCTCAGATTATCCGATAATCAAGAGGCTGCAAAAGTGGGGTTGCAGGATCAAAAACCTTACCCTCCGCCGTCCTTGCCGCGCCATCGTCATCAAAATCTACGTTTTTTTTTGCATCATCGCCACCCCATTGATCGTATCAAAACCCACAGATTTAAATATCACAAATCAAAACCCACAGATCAAAATCCCCAACATACTAAACTCAGAATCAAAACAAATATCCAGATTAAGATAAAAAAGCACCAACAACCATATCACTGTTTGAAACCTATCAAAAAGCACCATATTCAAAACATTCAAAAAGCCACCATATACAACCGATTTAAACATCCAAAACCACCATGAACATCATTCAGACATATTCAATCAGATTCAAAATATTCAACAGATTCAAAAAGCACCAGAATCAAACAGAATCAAAACCCAAGATTGAAGCAGATAAAAACAAACCATCAAGAAAGTCAAAACCACAAAGATTCAACCCCAGATTCAACAGAATCAAACCCGCAACAAAAAACAGTTACCAAAAAAATGATTGAAGCAGATAAAACCAACAAGTGGTGACAAAGGTCCAGAAGTTCAGATCTACAAAGAACTAAACGATATACACCTTTACTTACACATTCGTAACAAACCACCGCCATCACCGATCTCTGCCCAAAACCCCCATCGGTCTCCCACAAACCACCACCGCCTTCCGCATCTGCCGAACTCCCACCAAACCACCGCCCCACCACCGCCTTCCGCCTCTGTTTGGGGCCACCGGCGTCACGAGCCGCCACCACAGTTGGGGTGGCCGACGATTTCTTTGGAGACGGAGGGGGTGTTTTGCTTGGTGGTTGCCGTCGGAAAACAAGGTGGGTTCAGTCGTCGTCATCATCATCTTCGATTTACAGGAGACAAGAGAGAGAGAATGAGAGATGCTAATGGAGATGGGAGTGGGGCTTGGATTTTCAAGAGAGAGAAAGATGAATGAGACAGTCTGCAACTATTGAATATAAAGGAAAGAGAGAGGAGAGATGAAACATTAAAAGAAAGACAGAGGAGAGAGAGGAATGATATGATATTTGGTGTAAATGACTAATATACCCTTATTGTTCTCAAAATCTGATTGGTGGAGACTGGTTCTCATGGTTCTTACAACTGGGGGTGGTTTTCATTTTAGCGGCTCCCTATATGTCACACCCCGAATTCCACGTGTCACCGGTAGGCCCGGTGGGGAGTATCGTGACGTGGTTGGCAACATAATAGTCAAACAACACAATATTTAAATGCACAGCGGAAGCAAATGAAAGATATATTTCAACTGAATATAATTGTAATATCGTGTATCACAAACAGTTGAAAGAATCCACAGACGGATCAAAAATAAATGGGAAATAGTAGTTTAACAGACGATAGGCATCTTAAGCTTGCGAGACTCTTTATTGATGCTAAGGAGAGAATCCAGCCTATTACGCTTAGTACCTGCATTTAATCTTTTTGGGAAAATACGTCAGTTTACACTGGTAAATACAATCAACTGACTCATTTTAAAAATGATTAAAAATTGATTTGGATGCACATGACACAAACATTTTATAACTTGGGATAATTATTTAAATATATAACTTGTAAAAGAATTACATGTTCCTTATGCGTTCAGTAGCCCGGATCGTGCCGGGTTAAAGATCAATAGACACACCACATTATTTCTTTATGCACCGACGGGTGTACGCCTACACCCCGCGCTTAGGTCGTGGCCATTTCGTAAAATGATGCCAAGGATATCCGGGACATGGTCATTAACCCCCCAAAGGCTTTAAGTAAACAAAACAATTTAAACGGGCAGATCAAATATCAATTAACCACCATATGATGGAAGATTTAATGCCCGACCAAGCGGTATTTTATATACCGTACCCCAAGTCCGTATAGGGAAAATAAGTTAAAAGTATTTACCTGAGCAAAGTAATAATCACAATAAGCAAATGCAAGTAGCTTTTACTGGTCCTCCTATTCTGGAACGAAGGTTTATAATAACCTATTAGAATCCTAACGGGTCTTTAGTTAAGCTTAAGCTTAGACCGGTTAGTTTCAAAGATACGGTTCGTACGCACGATTAAGCGAAGACCGGAATAGAATGTGATTTAGACCTAAAAAGTTTGAAGACTTTCTTATTATGGGTATTTCATACACATTCTGGATTTTGAGATAAAACCGATAAGGTTTGACCCGTTTCGGCTAATTTATGCAAACTAGTTACATAAATCGAACCGAATGCGCAAGAGGCGTAACGGGTACTTATTAGAGCCATATACAGGTTTCCTAAGTTAATATGCCTCAAATATGTTGTGACATCAGTAAGATATCTTTTATTATGCCCGAAACGAATTTAAACACAAACTATGCCCCGTAGGGGTAGTTTGGTCATTTAAAAGGTTATAAAAGAGTTTAAGTATTATCCTGAGTTACAGGTCTGATGTAATCAGCAAAAATACTTAATTTAATAAGTTATAACAGTAGGGTAAAGTATATATGTGAAATTTATCAATTATAACCAAACTATGCACCGTAGGGGCATTTTGGTAATTTCACATAAGCCGTAAAGCTCAAAACTGAAGTCTGAGTTAAAAAACTTTTGCTTACTGTTAAAATATTATAATTTACCTAAAATATCAGTAGGTATCAACCCTTGTATGTTTAAAATAGTTCTAGTACATACTATGCGTTAAAAACGCTTAAAAAGGCGATTAGAAGCCATTTCCGGGTTCTATACATAAAGCTGATATTTTTATTATTCCAGAAGACTTAAAATAATTTATTTATCATTTAAAATCAGTAGCAAAAGGTTTGGAGTCAATTAGATATGTAAAACTCATTTTATAGCCCGTAAGGGCAAAACCGACAATTACCGGATTAAGCCTACGACTATAAGTTATGCTCAGCCTAAAATTAAATTAAAAATCATCAAAAATCCTAAAATAATATATTACATCAGTGGGTAATAAGCTTGATATCAAAAAGTAGGTTTAATTAGGCCATACATTAATTATGTCGTTTAATCGCTAAAGAAGCTTTCTAATTACGCTAATGAACATAACTCTCAATCTACATCTCAAACTGATGTCAAATTTTGGGTGCAATTTTATAAATCAGTAACTAAGGTTTCTACACTTTTACATTTTCAAAAATCACGTTTTAAGGTGAAAAGGGCATAATGGTCAACATATGAGCAATTAACGGAGACATGCATATTAATTGGATAACTAATGAACCAAGGTGTATAATCACAGAGGGTTATACTAGCATGTAACCTAGTCCAATTAAAGCTCTAAGGCATTTCTAAAACATACCAAAACGGGTCAGAACTGAAGTCAAAGCAAAAGTCAAAGCTTTACGACTTTCGGTTCCGAACCGGGTCTAAACAGAAAATTGTCGGGTTGAACATGTTTAGACATGTTCTTACACTAATTACCAAGTTATATTATTGATCAAACAGGTTGTATGTGTTCTACATTGCTAATTATGCATAAATTAGAAAATAAGCATTCTGTTGACTTTTTAATAACAAGTTTGACCCGACATTTGACCTAGTTAGAGTGGAAATCAGAGGGTGCCCTTTTAAGGGTTTAATGCCCACATAATTACCAACTTATAACTACTTTCAATTCGACTAATCACTAGACCATTAGTGATTAATTGCTAAGTCAACCGTTAATTACGACGGTTTGACTTTTAAGCTAAAACTAAGCAAAAACTTAACTAAGAAAGGTTAAGCATACTTACTAAAGTCCTTTGCACGATTAGTGATCACTTGAGCCTGCTTTGGAGCTCCAGAAATGATCAGAAATGCTGAAGGAAGGTGTGAAGAATTGGTTGCAACCTTGTGGCCTTATATAGTGCTCAAGAACTCATGGCTCGTTGACACACAAGTCTAACAAGGGCCATGGATCACTTCCAGATGTCCCTAAGTGTCTAGGGGTTGCCTAGGGGTCGTGCAAGATGAGGAAAATCATTTATAAGTCGGTTAAAATGGCTATGGCAGACAAGAACCCAACAAATTCGGAGCAAACGACCCCTCGTGGCACGCGTAGCCCCCCAGGGCCGTCGTGTGGCGCGAGGCCCCTTCTGATCAAATATCATATTTTTGATTTTTACGCTTTGGTCCTTGGCTCTTGGGAACTTTGCTACGACTTTATTTCTTGCACTTTGAACCCTCCAAATTGACTTATAAGGGCTTTAAGACATATACCCACTTTGTTAAGTCCTCGGTTAACTTTATTGTTACCCGAAAAGTCATAACTTTCAACGTTGACGCTTTAACCCCTTGTATACGAATTTGATCATAACTTTCTCATACGATAACGAAACTTTATGAAATTTATATCGTGTATTCTAGTGAGCATAATTAACCGTTACAAAGCTTCGGGTTTGTCAAAAGGTCACTCAGAGGTATAACTTAAACATGTTGACACATTTAACCCCTGTAGTTTGTAATCTCTCACTTTCTTTCATATTTAGCTTCGTATGATCCATGATTTATTCGTTTGAAGGTATGAGCATCATGTAGGGTTAATGTACAATATATTTATTCACTGTTGACATTTAGAACTTGTATATTCACATACTTTCCATGATTGTCAACTTTAATCCTTCTATAACATTCTTTCACACGTTCAAACATATGACACATGTCAACACATTATAGGACGTGAATTTTCGAGGTGTTACATCCTCACCCCCTTAAAAGAAATCTCGACCTCAAGATTTACTGAAATAAATAAGGGTACTTTTCTTTCATTGTGGACTCAACCTCCCACGTATATTCGGGACCTCTACGGGCATCCCATTTTACCTTTACAATAGGCACATGCTTCCTTCGAAGCTTCTTAACCTGTCGATCTTCAATCGACAATGGGTTTTCCACAAATTTCAAGCTCTCATCTATATGCACATCTGTATGTGGTATGACTAGCGATTCATCAGCTAGGCATTTCTTCAGATTGCAGACGTGGAATACGTTATGAATACCACTGAGCTCTTCAGGTAAATTTAACTTATAAGCCACTGATCCAACACATTCGATAATCTCGAACGGTCCTATATACCTTGGGCTCAACTTACCTTTCTTACCAAACCGCATCACTCCCTTCCAGGGTGATACTTTAAGTAAGACTTTGTCACCTACTTCAAATTTCATAGGTTTACGCTTTGGGTCCGCGTAACTCTTCTGCCTATCTCTGGCAGCTTTGAGACGGTCACGAATCTGGACAATCTTGTCCGTCGTTTCAAAGACTATCTCTGGTCCTAATAATTGGACATCTCCAACTTCCGCCCAACAAACGGGCGTTCTGCACTTTCTACCGTATAAGGCCTCGAAAGGCGCAGCCTTGATGCTGGTATGGTAGCTATTGTTGTAGGAGAATTCGATCAATGGCAGGTGGTTATCCCAACTACCACCTAAATCAATTACACATGCACGAAGCATGTCTTCCAAAGTTTGGATTGTACGCTCACTCTGACCGTCTGTCTGAGGATGGTAAGCCGTACTAAAATTCAAACGCGTGCCCAAAGATTGTTGGAAGCTTTTCCAAAAATGTGACGTGTATCTAGTATCCCTGTCGGAGATAATAGACACAGGTATGCCATGTAAAGCTACAGTCTTATCCACGTACAGTTGGGCTAACATGTCGGAGCTATATGTCTCCTTAATGGGTAGGAAATGTGCTGACTTAGTCAGTCTGTCTACGATCACCAAAATGGTATCATTTCCTTTCCTTGTCTTAGGTAACTTGGTGATAAAATCCATAGTTACCATTTCCCACTTCCACGTAGGAAGTTCAGGCTGTTGTAGCAAACCTGACGGCTTTTGATGTTCTGCTTTGACTTGCGCACACGTCAAGCATTTAGCTACATAGGTAGCTACAGACTTCTTCAAGCCTATCCACCAATAGTTTGCCCTTAGATCCTGGTACATCTTATCAGCTCCAGGATGAACGGAATATTTGGAACTATGGGCTTCCTGAAGAATAACATCCTAAAGTCCTCCATAAATTGGAACCCATATTCATCCATTTAATCTCAGAATTCCATCCTTGCCAAGAGATAACTGCTCCTCAGTTACCCCTAGCTTTTGATTAGGGTAGTTAGCTTCCAACACAGCTTCCCTCTGTGCAGCTAACAACCTTTCGTTCAAACTGTTCTTTATCTCAATGCTCTTGGCATTGATTCGGATGGGTTTGACCCTTTCCTTTCTGCTCAAGGCATCGGCAACTACATTCGCCTTGCCGGGATGGTATCTGATTTCACAATCATAATCATTTAGAGTCTCCATCCAATGGCGCTGCCTCATGTTTAAATCCTTCTGATTAAATAGGTGCTGGAGGCTCTTGTGATCAGAATAGATCACACACTTGATTCCATACAAATAATGCATCCACAGTTTTAGTGCAAATACAACGGCACCCAACTCCAAGTCGTGGGTGGTGTAATTATTTTCATGCACCTTTAACTGTCTTGAAGCATAGGCAATAACCTTGCCCTTCTGCATAAGCACACACCCCATGCCAGTGTGAGATGCATCGCAGTAAACTACGAATTCTTCGGTACCTTCAGGCAATGTCAGTACAGGAGCGTTGCTCAACTTTTGCTTCAGGATATCAAAAGATTCTTGCTGCTTAGGCCCCCAATCAAACTTTATTTTCTTCCTAGTCAAGGAAGTTAGGGGTGCAGCAATCCTTGAAAAATTTTCAATGAAACGCCTATAATATCCTGCTAAGCCTAGAAAGCTACGAATTTCTGTAGGCGTCTTTGGCTCTTGCCAGTTCATAACTGCTTCCACCTTAGTGGGATCCACTTGGATACCACGCTCACTAACCACATGTCCAAGGAATTGGACTTCTCGAAGCCAAAATTCACACTTAGAGAATTTGGCATAAAGCTTCTCGTGATGTAGGAGTTTAAGAATACAGCGAAGGTGTTTCTCATGGTCAGCTTGGTTCTTCTAGTAGATGAGAATGTCGTCGATGAAAACGATGATGAATTTGTCTAAGTAAGGCTTGCAAACGCGATTCATGAGATCCAAGAACGAGGCAGGTGCATTAGTGAGCCCAAAAGGCATCACTAGGAACTCGTAATGACCATAACGAGTTCTAAATGCAGTTTTGTGTACGTCTTCATCTCTAACCTTCAGTTGGTGGTAGCCTGACCTCAAGTCAATCTTCGAGAAATAACTTGCCCCTTGCAATTGATCGAACAAATCATCGATCCTGGGCAAAGGATACCTATTCTTTATTGTGACCTTATTAAGCTCACGGTAATCGATGCACAGACGCATCGATCCATCCTTCTTTTTGACAAACAAGACTTGTGCTCCCCAAGGAGACGAACTAGGTTTAATGAAACCTTTAGCTAGTAGTTCATCTAGTTGTGTTCTCAATTCCTTCATCTCTATGGGCGCCAACCTATAAGGTGCTCTAGCAACAGGTGCTGCTCCAGGGATGATGTCAATTCTGAATTCCACTTGCCTATCTGGTGGTAAACCAGGTAGTTCTTCAGGAAAAACTTATGGGTATTCAGAAATGACGGGGATGTCTTCAATCTTGGGTTTCGGCTCATCAATAGTCACTTGTGCCATGTAGATGACACAACCCTTCTTCAAACACTTAGAGGCCTTGAGCATGGTCACTTGCTCAGGCAATCCATACCGGGTATCTCCCTGAATGGTAAGTGATTCGCCAGATGGAGTTTTGATCACCACTTGCTTTTTATTGCAGACAATCTGGGCCTGGTTACGAGATAACCAGTCCATGCCTAAAACGATGTCAAAACCGGCCAACTTCAAAGGAAGTAGGGACAAAGGAAAAGAGTGGTTCTTAATGGATATGAAACATCCATCTAATATGGTTGAGGCGGTTTCTAAGGTTCCATCTGCTAACTCCACCTCATATTTCATTCTTAGGGTTTTTAACAGGTAATTTCAACAATTTGCAAAACTTATTATCTACAAATGATTTATCTGCGCCTGAATCAAAAAGTACTCTTGCATAGATATCATTTATGAGAAAGGTACATGTGATCACGTTATCGTCTTGCACAGCCTCTTTCGCATCCATCCTAAAGACCCTAGCATTGGTCTTCTTGGCCTCTTCAGGCTTCTTGGCGTATTTAGGGCAGTTGGTTTTGATGTGCCCTTTCTCATTGCAACTGTAGCACGTTGCATCCTTCAGCTTTTTGCAATCCAAGGTCTTGTGTTCCTTGGACTTGCATATCCCGCAAGCAAAAGTTCTCGACTGAGCCTGCGAGTTCGATTCGAGTTTGCACTTTCCAAAGTGCTGTTTCTTGCAAATCTTTCACTTGGGCTTATCACCAGACTGATGCCCATCCTTCTTTGACTCAAACCCCCTCTTGTTGTCACCGTTTCCTCGGTGCTTCTTGTTTGACCTCCGTGAATTATCATCTTCACGTTTTCTTTTCTCAGCATCTTTGTTCCTCAGCGATCTTTGTCTGACCGCGTCCAGAGTGAGGGACAGAGATATGTCAGCTACAGATCTGAAAGTAGCTGGCCGAGAGGCCTTCGCGCTTGCCTTTATCTCGGGGGCTAAACCCCCAATGAAACGAGCTATTAGTTTGGGTTCCGGGGTCACCAAATACGGAACCAACCTCGACATTGTATTAAAGCTCGTGAGGTAAGCTTGGCAATCTAGATTGGTCATTACTAATGAAAGGAAATCTGACTCAATCTTCTCGACCTCATGCTGAGGACAGTAATTCTCCCTGATGAGGGCAACGAATTGTTCCCATGACATGTTGTACAATGGGATCTTCCCAGTGGCTTGAATCAGTGATCTCCACCAGGCTAAAGCCTTGCCTTTAAAAGATTGCGACACAAACTTGACTATATCCCTCTCAGTGCACCCGCTGATATCCACTACTGTATCCATCTCATCTAACCACGTCATGCAGTCAATGGCTCCTTTTTCCCCAGTGAAATCTCTGGGTTTGCATGAAACAAAGTATTTATAGGAGCAACCCTTACTACGGGGTTCTTGATTTAGTACAATCTGTTGAGATGGAGCACTGTGGTGGTTTGAGGAGAGTCGATCATCATCTTTCTTCGGTTCTTCCTTCTTGGAAGGTGGCTTCGAATGCGGTGTAGATAGGGTCCTACTTCGAGTCCCACTATATTCTTCGTACTGCCGCTCTAAGGCCTTTGTAACTGCGTCGTCTACTAACACTTTCAGTTCAGCACCCGTTATATTAATTTGAACGTTATCATTATTCTCCACTGGGTGACTATTAATTTCATCCGAGTCAGCCATTTTAATTGAACTGTTACATAAAACAAGGACAATAGTTTACTTGGGAGTTTATTATGGAATTGTCTTTTATGGCAATTCATTAACCATGGTAAACATAGACCATATTTGGTTAATTTGTTACTCACATTTATTTAGGATTTTTATTATAATTTATCCTAATTATAAAACAATAACAATTTTATTAGTAGCACAAAAGGCCTAGTCACAAGGACATTTTTAAATTATAAGCCATGATTTCAGAGAATCAAGGCATGAAGGTTTGAACATAGTTCTTTACCTTTTTCAGACAGGGTCATAGACTATTACTGTCTTTTGTCTCATATAAAAATGAGAAGGGCCCGTAGGCATTATATTGCCAATGTATGGTCAAAATATGATCATCTTAATTGATGATTTAAACCCATGATTCAGAGATCATTAAGTTGGGTTAGGAATCTTTCGAAGAATCCTATTAAAATGACATGGGTGATTTTAACTAATCACGTCTGCCAGGAGCGTTAACATGTTTTCAGATGTTAACTGAGATTTGAATCTTTTTAACAGGTTTTACCATCTTGGCCAGGTCTTATAATGACATGCAGGCTAGGTTATACCCTTAAGATCCTTAGTTAATATTTAAATAGGCAGATATATTTTTAAAAGGAATGATTTGATTTATTTATTTCATATATAATTTATTTATGCACATAATGGCGAAAATGAAATTTATAAATTAAACATTCCATTAATTATTAATAGATTACACGTCGCCCTAAACGGGACTTTTTAGACAAACAAGTTACCCACGCAGGGGTCAAGCAACATACTAGTCCACGCAGGGACTTAAATAAACATCATACCCTCGTAGGGGTTAACAGAAAGATAGACCCACGCAGGGGTCAAAACAAACAAACATACCCGCACAGGGGATAATACAGCAAGACAGGCCCACGCAGGGGCTCAAATGATACAAGGAAAATTACAACAACAGTGGAAGGATTCAATGGTCCTTCTTGCTCTTCCCTTTTATTAGGCTTGTCAATCCTTGGAAGAAACTTTGTCGCTCCCTGCGGTCTCTGTGAAAGTCTCGCTCGACTTGGTCCAACCTTTGCAAAATTTATTCACGCTCTGGTGGGGAGAATCTTAGCAGCTGCGATTGTTACCGAATAATAGGTCTAGTAGGTATTTGATACCCAGTTGGGTACCCTACTCCCCAAGGAGCTCCATACTGTCCCTCAGGATGAAGGGCGTTATAATTGGCCGCTACCATGTATGGGTCGGCTTCAGCGTAACCATAGTTGGTGTGAGCTGGCTGCTCAAACGGGTTGTACGCCATCGAACCCGTGTAGGCAGGAATCGGGTCATCAAAACCCATCGGTGGTGGTTGCGGTGCAACGGGGTTTGAAGGTCCACCCATTTGCGGATCTTCTGGAAGTGGCGGATAATGACTGCCACTTGATTGTCGAGGAAAGCTAAAATGAAAATCTCCTCCTCGCGTGGACATCCGCGCTCCGGTTCTCCTACGCTTCGGCGGTTGCGGAGGTGCCGGCTGAACTGGTGGCGGTGGAGGTGGTGGCGTGACTGCCACAAATCGTGAATCCTCAGAGGGATCCTGCTGCTGCTGCTGATGATGAGGCGACGAATGATGCGAGG
This sequence comes from Helianthus tuberosus, assembly GCA_030545235.1. Taxonomy (NCBI): domain Eukaryota; kingdom Viridiplantae; phylum Streptophyta; class Magnoliopsida; order Asterales; family Asteraceae; genus Helianthus; species Helianthus tuberosus. The sequence continues at coordinate 75,411,086 of CM060451.1, read as the reverse complement.
GTGTAAAATACCACTTGTGTTGATTAAATCGTGCCTGATAACTGTCCGGACCATGGTAGGGTGATCCATGAAAAGACGAACCATCTAAGACCTCGATAGGATGGTTCGGAGTTCCGGTTGCGGGTTCGACGGGATCGGTGTCCTCGTCCATATCCTCTGCATGATCGCCGGAGTAATGATCCTCTGGCCCCAATGGGTTAAAACCCACTGGTTCTTGTATGTAATTTGCCGGGTTAAACCGGCCCCTAAAAACAGGTGTGGGGTTACCAAAGGAATTATGCGATAGGGATCGCTGAAGAGGTATGTAAGAAGGTTGAGGGTTGTCGGGCTCATTTTCCGACTGTGGCCCATATGAGTTGTGAATGGGAGGTGTCGAACTGTGCGATACAGATCGTCTTGCAGGTTCAAAAAGGTTCCTCCGGTTTTCTCTAGGGTCAGCACTCGCAGTGGTGGTAGGAGCTCGCATATGCGAAGGTCCAGCCTCGTCGTCATTGGGGGCGGTGATTGGCCCCTTGCGTCGTCCTCTTCGTCGAAAGAATCTTGGTGGCATAATTAATCCTGTCAATACAACATGAGATAACGACAAGAATATATACAATAAAGGACAAAACAAAAAAAAACAAAACAAAGTAGAATTTTTCCTAGGTTATTTGTCTAGACTCGAAAGTTTTTGAAATGTGCAATTGTGTAACTGAGATTAAACACAAAAGGCTAGTGTTTAATTCACTCAGTGTTGGCTCTGATACCAACCTGTCACACCCCGAATTTCACGTGTCACCGGTGGGCCCGATGGGGAGTATCGTGACGTGGTTGGCAACATAATAGTCAAATATGTTGTGACATCAGTAAGATATCTTTTATTATGCCCGAAACGAATTTAAACACAAACTATGCCCCGTAGGGGTAGTTTGGTCATTTAAAAGGTTATAAAAGAGTTTAAGTATTATCCTGAGTTACAGGTCTGATGTAATCAGCAAAAATACTCAATTTAATAAGTTATAACAGTAGGGTAAAGTATATATGTGAAATTTATCAATTATAACCAAACTATGCACCATAGGGGCATTTTGGTAATTTCACATAAGCCGTAAAGCTCAAAACTGAAGTCTGAGTTAAACAACTTTTGCTTACTGTTAAAATATTATAATTTACCTAAAATATCAGTAGGTATCAACCCTTATATGTTTAAAATAGTTCTAGTACATACTATGCGTTAAAAACGCTTAAAAAGGCGATTAGAAGCCATTTCCGGGTTCTATACATAAAGCTGATATTTTTATTATTCCAGAAGACTTAAAATAATTTATTTATCATTTAAAATCAGTAGCAAAAGGTTTGGAGTCAATTAGATATGTAAAACTCATTTTATAGCCCGTAAGGGCAAAACCGACAATTACCGGATTAAGCCTACGACTATAAGTTATGCTCAGCCTAAAATTAAATTAAAAATATTCAAAAATCCTAAAATAATATATTACATCAGTGGGTAATAAGTTTGATATCAAAAAGTAGGTTTAATTAGGCTATACGCTAATTATGTCGTTTAATCGCTAAAGAAGCTTTCTAATTACGCTAATGAGCTTAACTCTCAATCTACACCTCAAACTGATGTCAAATTTTGGGTGCAAGTTTATATATCAGTAACTAAGGTTTCTACACTTTTACATTTTCAAAAATCACGTTTTAAGGTGAAAAGGGCATAATAGTCAACATATGAGCAATTAACGTAGACATGCATATTAATTGGATAACTAATGAACCAAGGTGTATAATCACAGAGGGTTATACTAGCATGTAACCTAGTCCAATTAAAGCTCTAAGGCATTTCTAAAACATACCAAAACGGGTCAGAACTGAAGTCAAAGAAAAAGTCAAAGATTTGCGACTTTCGGTTCCGAACCGGGTCTAAACAGAAAATTGTCGGGTTGAACATGTTTAGACATGTTCTTAGAATAATTACCAAGTTATATTAATGATCAAACAGGTTGTATGTGTTCTACATTGCTAATTATGCATAAATTCGAAAATAAGCATTCTGTTGACTTTTTAATAAAAAGTTTGACCCGACATTTGACCTAGTTAGAGTGGAAATCAGAGGGTGCCCTTTTAAGGGTTTAATGCCCACATAATTACCAACTTATAACTACTTTCAATTCGACTAATCACTAGACCATTAGTGATTAATCACTAAGTCAACCGTTAATTACGACGGTTTGACTTTTAAGCTAAAACTAAGCAAAAACTTAACTAAGAAAGGTTAAGCATACTTACTAAAGTCCTTTGCACGATTAGTGATCACTTGAGCCTGCTTTGGAGCTCCATAAATGATCAGAAATGCTGAAGGAAGGTGTGAAGAATTGGTTGCAACCTTGTAGCCTTATATAGTGCTCAAGAACTCATGGGTCATTGACACACAAGTCTAACAAGGGCCATGGATCACTTCCAGATGCCCCTAAGTGTCTAGGGGTTGCCTAGGGGTCGTGCAAGATGAGGAAAATCGTTTATAAGTTGGTTAAAATGGCTATGGCAGACAAGAACCCAACAAATTCGGAGCAGACGACCCCTCGCGGCACGCGTAGCCCCCCCCCAGGGCCGTCGCGTGGCGCGAGGCCCCTTCTGATCAAATCTCATATTTTTGATTATTACGCTTTGGTCCTTGGCTCTTGGGAACTTTGCTACGACTTTATTTCTTGCACTTTGAACCCTCCAAATTGACTTATAAGGGCTTTAAGACATATACCCACTTTGTTAAGTCCTCGGCAAACTTTATTGTTACCCGAAAAGTCATAACTTTCAACGTTGACGCTTTAACCCCTTGTATACGAATTTGATCATAACTTTCTCATACGATAACGAAATTTATGAAATTTATATCGTGTATTCTAGTGAGCATAATTAACCGTTACAAAGCTTCAGGTTTGTCAAAAGGTCACTCAGAGGTATAACTTAAACATGTTGACACATTTAACCCCTGATCTCTCACTTTCTTTCATATTTAGCTTCGTATGATCCATGATTTATTCGTTTGAAGGTATGAGCATCATGTAGGGTTAATGTACAATATATTTATTCACTGTTGACATTTAGAACTCGTATATTCACATACTTTCCATGATTGTCAACTTTAATCCTTCTATAACATTCTTTCACACGTTCAAACATATGACACGTGTCAACACATTATAGGACGTGAATTTTCGAGGTGTTACACTATATATATATATATAGGAAAAATGTACTTTGTAGCCAACTCTCACCCTATATATATATATATATATGTTTTCTTAATCGAACAATGGAGTACATTTTTAGTTAATGTTTAGTATTATGTGTTTTTTTTAAATAAATTGTGTAATTTTTTAATGTTTAATATTATGAGTTTTTTATGTGGTCGATGCCCTTAACAACCAAAGAACTTGTGGGGTTTTTCAAAACTTGAAATTTTGCTTAAAAGGTCAGAAACTAAGGGGCTGTTTGGTAGCCTCTTAATGACCATTCAGATGCTACCTCTTAATAGTTTAAACATCTGAATGAATAAGAGGTAACCTCAAGTCTGAATGGTTAAGAGGTAACCTCTGAATGGTAAATCATCACATGTCACATTCTTCTACCTTCTCATTGGTAAAATTCTCAATAGTTCCATTAAGGGGTAGCCTCTTAATAACCATTCAGAGGCTACCAAACAGCCCCTAACTCTTTTCCCAAGATTCTTTAGACAACATACAACTTTTATTTAATTGTGATCAATATATGGTTGTGAAGGGCATCGACCACATGTCCACTATTGTGTGAGTTGTGAATGGATGTGTAGTGGACAACTTGTATCAACCATAAAGCTTATTTCTTGAGTGTGTTGAATGTGCTTTTTGCTGTTTAAAGAAATAAGGAGAAGATGGACATAAAAGTATTTGTTATTAGCATTCAACTTAAATGTTAATACTTTTATTATCTTCAATATATATATATATATATATATATATATATATATTTATGTAACAATCTACTTTTTTGATGGGGATAGAATCATAGAACTTTTAAACATGTAAGACAATTGCTAAAGATAGATGACAATGTGTGTTAACATGTTGCATAATCCATACCTTACTTCTCTGTGTCAAGGGAAAAAATGGTTGCTCCTTTAAATGTCCATCCCCTATATTTGTGCACCCTATGATTAAATCAATAGCCAAAATACATACACACATATGTGTGTCCTGAAAACTATTAGTTGAGAATAATATATAGTACACTTTGAAGCAGATTACCCTAGAAATTCAAATGGCAAAGGTGACGATGATAAAAATAAAGAGTGCCACCCTGTTCTGCTGCGGCGTGTATGTCTCACCCCAACCGATGACGGAAACATCGGGGCGCGACACTAATCGAATCAGATTGCTCAAGAGAATCCACAACACTATTCGTTTCGATAATGATTAATCAAGATTTCATAAAATATTGTCTATAACATCAATCACGATACATACCCACAAAAGTATCAAATAGCATCATCATTAAATATTGTTCAAGTTTTCTGAATTATCTAAGATGTGTTTCTAAGCATCATCCTAGCTTGTTTCTTGATTTCCTCAGCTACTATCAACCTACAACATGTATTAAAATACTATCAACAAAAATGTTGGCGAGTATACAAGTTTGAATACGTAACATAATAGTTTACAAAAAAAAAACTCATATCCATCATAAAACATATAAAAGTTTCACCATGCTAGTTTACGCAGTCCAAGTGATAGCCCAAGTTTCCAGTGCGTTAAATGCCTTTCCCAAAGACTAAAGGGAGGTTAAATGTCTCATCCTAACAATACCCCAATGACTAACGGGGAGGTGCATTACCCCTATAGCGCTACCATTGTTAAGGCAGAACTACACACATGGATTAAACGTTCACATAACATAAAAGTCTCAAGTATCAAGTTTCAAGTTTCATGTTTAATGAGGATAGAGTATGTTTCAAATAAGTTTCAAGTGTCAAGTGTCTTGTTTATAGAACACATGTTGCATCCCAAAAATGTCTAAAACAAAATGGATCGAGTATACTCACAGTGGGTACTTAAACCAAACACTGCTAAGATTGGATCGAAGAGAGCGCTGGACCAGCCTGGGTGCGGGAAACAGAGCATAAGTCCTCTAAGAGCTGACCCGGTTAGGAACAGAGTGTCGAACGGTGCGAAAATCGAGTAAAAGTGTCTGACTGTGTACCTGGGCGGATGGTCATCCGGACGGATGACCATTCGAACAGTTGGTGTTTGTGAACTGATAATGTTTCAAATGTTGTGATCATAGTGCCCTGTAAAACAAACAAGTGTCATGATAATCAGATCATCTGGACGAATTGTCATCCGATCGGATGACCATTCAGACAGATGGTCAATGAGTGTAGATTCTGTGAAATTTGCTAAGTTTTGAGTTAACGGAGACGGTGTAATGACGCGTCAAACAACGGAAACGTTCCAAACCCAGCTCGTTCGGTCGGCTGGGAACCACCCCTTCTCAACCGACGAACTGTTTATGGCGAGGTTTCATGTTTGGACCCGTCAATCGACCCGTTTTCCGGTGAAATTCAGTTCTCAAGCCGACTTTGACTAAGGAACGAGTCAATAGTCAGTTTAGGTCCGATTCCACCACTGTTTTGTATAAAAATTGAAGGAAAGTTCGAAAATCAAGTGTAAACTTTGAAGTTCATCAGATCTGAGCCGGAAACATAAGAAATTCCATCGGATCCGGTATAAAAGTGTGACATTTCCTTAGATCTTGTTTAAAAACTATGAAAATCCGTTAGATCTGAGGCCGATGATGCTCCACAACAGATTGTACAAATAACCGAGGGGAAAACACCTTCATGAGGCCCAAAAATAGTTGGTTTTCATGAAATAGTTGAAGTGTTCGTGTGATTTTGATGAAGAATCTTGTGTAGAAGTGATGAATGATGTAAGTTGTACGAGAATCGGGGAAGAATACTTACGATTTGCCTTGAATCTTGCTTAAAATGTCTCAGAGTGCGTGTGGTCGAATGGTAGAGAGTGAAAGTGTGAAATGAGAGCACAAGGGGCCTATTTATAGCTGATGTTGACAGCTAAGGCAGTGTGAGTGCGAAATGGGTCGGATGGCTATTCGCTCGAATGGTCATCCGATCGGATGTCCATTCGGACAGCCGAGACCCGTTTGCTAGTTTTCCGACTTTGGTTTGTCTTGCGAACTAGATTAAGCATTGCGTTACGTATTATTGTGAGTAATCATTACATGGTAATATTATATAAATAACACAAAACTTTTCGTGTTTCAAGTCTGCGTTTAAGCTAGTTACCCGTTCAATAAGTATCAAGTATCGAAGTATCAAGTATCAAAGCCTCTCGTTCAATAAAGAATCAAGTTTCTCGTTCAACCAAGTATCAAGGTTTGTCGTTCAATAAGTATCAAAGTTTTAACAAGTGTCGAGTTTCAAGAATCAAGTTTCAAAGTATCGTAAGAGTCTAGTATCACAAGAGTCTAATATCACAAGAGTCAAAGTATCAGAAGAATCAAGATTCATAAAGTTTCACGAAAGCATCATAGAGTAAAAGTTTCACATAGTTTAAATAGTTAAGACTCAAATAAGTATCATTAAGTATCACAGGGACGAGACTTGCCAAAAGATAGAAGTTTCAAAACGCAGGGCGTTATAGTGTAAGGAGCGCTAAATTCATGCAAGACCCCTTAATTATTACAGAATTCTGTCATCCTGCTATTCTTAAAATCTATACCGTTATCGCCTTTTGATTCTTCGAATTAGAAACTGGTACAGGTTCTCAAGTTTGCGGAATAGAACATCAGGCTCTCAAATACTTCATCTTTCGATTCGAGAAACATGACCCACGTAAATCTCGAAAAATCATCCGTAACAACCAAACAGTATGAATCTCTGAAAATGCTTTTCACATTTACTTGATCGACGAGACCCTATGCAGACGTTCTAGTGGCAACTAAATTGAATTCAGAAGCTTCCTCGGGTGAGATTTCTTTTTCTGCTTTCCTTTTTTATAGCTAACACATTCATCACCCAGATGAAAGTTCTTTAGATTTACACCCTCCACTAGATTGTTGTGAACAAGATAATTCATCTTCCTCAGATGTATGTGACCCATATTTTGGTGCCACAATACAGACTCCTTCTCCGTAGCCTTTTGTCGCAGCCCCCGACCCCACCCTGGGAGCTGGAGCCGCAAGACAGTCAAGTGGTATCGGTGTTTATTAATTTGGCAGCGGAAATGAGACATCAGGATCGTAGTTAGGAAATAAATTTCAGAGTTTCAAAACACCAAACTTTTATATTAAACAAATGGGATAAAACCCATAGGTCATTTTATAATATCTTTATAGGGATAAACACTAGTTTGCTGAAAATATAAACTTATTCTTTTATTTATGTAACTTTTATAGCCACTTCCTTTAAGCCTTTAGCGCTCCATAGCTGGCTTCTACTAGCTTTCACATCAAGTTACCTGAAACGCGTTTTAAAAATATTTTATCAACAAGAAATACTGGCGAGTACATTCCATTTTATAAAACGGCACATTGTTATATTTTACAGCATCAAGAGTTTTTACATTTGTTTATATCTACCAATTTCTCAACATGGTATTGCTACTGGGGCACCATTGTCCCCCGTGCTTGCGGTTATGCTAATATTGGCTAACCGTTTATCCAATATTAACGAGTGTTAAGTTATGTATACAAAACCCCACATACTGGTGATAATTGTTGAATGATAAAAACTTAATCACTGTAAATACAACTGATAAACATTTAGGGTTTTGTAAAACATTTGAAATAATGGCTCACAAACTGTGGGAAAAAGAGAATGACTCACATTGTAAACTTATGTTTTTCTACGGGCTTCCTGGAGATATTTTCTGTTAATATTCTTGAATTCCTATTAAAAATAGACAATGCACGCGCATTAGTATAATAACCCAAATTACTTTATCCATACATCACGAGATAGAACCTCAATGTACTTAGTCAGGCAGAGCCTTGACATGCGTTGCTGGGTTCTAGATTAATCGGGTAGGGTAACGAATTAGTGATCGGGGGTTAAAATACTTATAACGGGGCAGAGCTTCGCGATTTAGAGGGTATTTTATCTATATTTTTCGGATTATTTGTTGAGAGAGAAAGAAAATGTTGAACAAGGATGAATTGTTGAATCTCTGCTCAATTTATAGGTGTTTTCGAGGTCTCTCGCGCCCCCGCGACCCCCTCCCCTTGTTCCTTTCGCGCCCTGCGAGGGCACCCTAGCTACGGCTAAGGTTGCCTAATCATTGGGTAGGGCAACACGTGGTGGACACGTGTCAACATGAGTGACCGACAAGAAAGGGTCCCATCGCGCCCCACGACACACCCGGGAAAATCCCGTCGCGGCCCGCGACCGATCGAAAATTGTTGTTTTATTTGTTTTTTAATAAAAATAAAGTTATACGGATTCGGTTTCGTATATACGGGGTATTTTAGGGCATTTTTTAGGGTTGTTATATCCTCCCCACCTTGTTTTAAATCTCGTCCCCGAGATTCATGGGAATAGGTATGGATACTTCCTTTGCATTTCTGATTCCAATTCCCTTGTGTATTCTGGTTCTTTTTTTTAATCCCATTTTACTTTGACCAGAACTAATTTTTTGTGCTTGAGATTTTTTTATCTTTCTGTCTTCAATCTGAACTGGCTTTTCTACAAATTTAAGCTTCTCATTTACTTCTATGTCTTGAAGAGGTATTATCAATGATTTGTCTGCTAAGCACTTTTTGAGGTTACATACATGAAATACATCATGTATTCCTGCCATCTCTTCTGGTAGGTGTAGCTGATAAGCTACTGGCCCTATTCTTTTGATAGTTTCAAAGGTCCAGCATACCTTGGGCTTAGCTTCCCTTTCTTACCAAATCTTACGACTCTTTCCATGGTGAGACTTTCAACAGTACCTTGTCTCCAATTTGAAATTCCAATGGTTTGCGTCTGTTATCTGCAAAACTCTTTTGACGATCTCGTGCTGCTTTCAGTCTTTCCTTGACTTGAATAATTTTGTCAATTGTTTCTTGTACAATCTCAGGACCTGACAATTGCTTTTCTCCAATTTCTACCCCACATACCGGTGTTCGGCATTTTCCTCCATAGAATGCTTCAAACGGTGCAACATTGATGCTGGTATGATAGCTGTTGTTGTAGGAAAATTCTATTAGAGGTAAGTAATCATCCCTATTTCCTCCAAAATCAATCACACAAGCTCTAAGCATATCTTCCATTGTTTGAATTGTCCTTTCACTTTGTCCATCTATTTGAGGATGATAGGCTATGCTTCGATTTAATCTAGTTCCCATTGCTTTTTGGAAACTTGTCCAAAAATGAGAAGTGAAACGACTATCTCTGTCAGACCCAATAGATAAAGGAATCCCATGTAATGAAACTACTTCATTCACATACAGCTTAGCTAATTGTCCCATACTGAAAGTTTCTTTCATTGGTAAGAAATGGGCAGATTTGGTTAATCTGTCTACAATCACCCAGATTGTGTCGTTACCTTTTCGTGTCTTGGGTAATTTGGTAACAAAGTCCATTGTTATCAATTCCCATTTCCAAATTGGCATTTCTAATTGTTGAAGTAATCCTAAAGGTTTCTGTTGTTCAACTTTAACTTGTGTGCAAGTTAAACATTTAGCAACATAATTTGCTATATCCTTCTTCATTCCTATCCACCAAAAGTTTTTCCTTAAGTCTTGATACATCTTGTCACTTCCAGGATGCATCGTATACTTGGATTTTTGAGCTTCTTCAGAATTCGGCTTCGTAGGCTCCCTTGGATAGGTATCCAAATTCTTTTCTTATGAAATCTCCAAATTCCATCTGCTCATTTCTCTAATTCCTTAATCATTCCTTTCAAACCTTCAGCATCATCCTTGATTGCTGTTTCCTGTATCTTTTTCACTTGTTCATTTAAATCTACTTGCAGGTTTAGTCTAAGAGCGCGTACTCTTTTTGCCTTTTCATGATACTTGCGACTTAAAGCATCAGCTACTACGCTAGCTTTCCTGCATGATACTGGATCTCACAATCATAGTCAGTAAGAATTTCCATCCAACGTCTCTATCTCATGTTTAGTTCCTTTTGTCCAAAGACATACCTTAAACTCTTATGGTCGGTGAATACAACAAACTTACTACCGTAAAGATAGTGTCTCCAAATCTTAAGGGCAAATATTATCGCTCCTAAATCTAGATCATGGGTTGTATAATTTTCTTCATGCTTCTTAAGCTGTCTAGAGGCATAAGCAATTACCTTTTGACGTTGCATCAACACACATCCAAATCCTAACTTAGAGGCATCACAGTAGACTATGTAGTCTTCAGTTCCTTCTGGCAAAGCGAGTATTGGTGCGTTGGTTAACTTTTGCTTCAAAATATTGAATGCTTCTTCTTGTTTTGATCCCCATTCAAACTTAACCGACTTGCAAGTTAGTTTGGTTAATGGAATGACTATTCTAGAGAAATCTTGAATAAAACGTCTATAATATCCTGCCAATCCAAGAAAACTTCTCACTTCTGTAGGTGACTCAGGGCCTTTCCATTTGGTAATCGCTTCGATCTTTGTGGGATCCACATGAATTCCTTCATGATTAACCAAGTGTCCAAGGAATTGTACTTCTTGCAACCAAAATTTGCATTTTCAGAATTTAGCATAAAGCTTTTCATTTCTCAATAATGTTAGAAGTATACGAAAATGCTCTGTATGTTCTTCCTTATTCTTGGAGTAAATTAGAATATTATCTATAAAGACAATTATGAATTTATCCAGGTATGGTTTACATATCCTGTTCATCATGTCCATAAATGCGGCTGAGGCATTGGTTAAACCAAACGACATGACTGTAAATTCATAATGACCGTACCTCGTTCTGAAAGCATTTTTAGGAATGTCCTCTTCTTGTACTGTCAATTGATGATATCCTGAGCGTAAGTCGATCTTAGAAAAGAATCGGGCTCCTTGAAGTTGATCGAATAGATCATCGATTCTAGGTAGTGGGTACCGATTTTTAATCATAACCTTATTCAGTTCTCGGTAATCAATGCACATACGCATCGATCCATCTTTCTTCTTGACAAACAACACCGGTGCTCCCCATGGCGATGAGCTAGGTTGTATGAAACCTTTATCTTGCAATTCATCTAACTGTTTCTTCAATTCCTGCATTTCCGTTGGTGCTAGTAGATAGGGTGTTTTGGCAATCGGTGCCGTTCCTGGTATCAGGTGAGTTCTAAATTCAACCTCATGATCTGGCGGTAATCCAGGTAATTCTTCTGGAAAAACATCTAAGAATTTAGATATTACGGGAATATCTTTTAATTCTTTTCCTTTAGTGTTAATGATTACGCAAATCATATACACCATTCCTCCCTTCCGTGCGTAGCTTGCAGCTTTCATCATAGAGATGAATTTTGTTGTTCTCGTTGGCTTGTCTCCTTTAATTGTGATCCTTTCACCAGTTGGCGTACATACTTCTATGGACTTTTGATCGCACAAAATTCGCGTCTGATTGGCTACCAACCAATCCATTCCTAATACCACATCGAATCCGGCTAGATCCATTGGTAAGAAGTTAGCGGTAAAGTTATGGTATAAAATTTATATCCGTGCTTCCTATAGGACTTCACTTATCTTGATAGAATTTCCATTTGCTGTCTCCACCAGACAGTCTTGGTGAAGTTTGGTTAATGGTTGATTGAGAAGTTTGCAGAAAGAAGTATTGATAAAACTTTGGTTAGCACCAGAGTCAAATAATACTTTAGCATAAACATCATTAACTAAGAACGTACCGACAATCACGTCAGGGATCATCTTGTCTTTTTCGGCTGTCAAAACAAATGCTCTTGCATTTTTCTTGGGTCCTTCTGTTGCTTTTGCTTTGTTGGTTGTCGCTAGAGCTAGTTTTGGATAGTTCGGCTTGATATGACCAGCTTCTCCACAGTTGTAGCATATTCTGACACTAGCTTTTATTCTACATTCTTCTTCCTTATGCCCGGGCTTCTTGCAAAAATTACAATATCTTGCGCATTTTCCCGGATGCTTCTTCTTACATATCTTACAGAAAGGGGACGAAGATGAATCTGTTCCATTCCCACGTAATTCCTGAGAAATTTTCTGGGCTAGATTCTTTCTCTGATTTCCTCTTGCGTGTGTACAAATTCATCTGTCAAGGTGTTAGCGAGTTCCACTGCTTCTTCTATTGTTTGTGGTCTAGCTGCCTTAACTATATTTCTGATTTCACTGATTAATCCCCAGATGTAATGGGAGATTAATACCAGTTCTGGTGAGGCTAGGGTTGGTACTATCCTTGCATATTCAAAGAATGTGGTAGTATATTCCCTGCAATCTACCCTAATCATTCTATGATTTAGGAATTTATTGGCAATCTCATCCTTTTCATGAGGAGGACATAATTTCCTTTCAACTATTTCCTTAAAGTTGTTCCATTCCATGTTATAAACCTTGTCACTCCCTCTGGACTAAAGAATGGTATTCCACCACTCTAAGGATGCATTCTTAAAGAGGTTCGAAGCATACATGATCTTATCCTCATCTGCACACTTACTTATTTTTAAAACTGCTTCTGTCTTTTCTATCTAGCGCAAGGCTGAAATGGCTCCTTCATTGCCTGAGAATCGGTTTGCATGATAAGAATTCTTTATAAGAACAACCATATGGGATGGTCCTTCTCCTTTTTGGAATTGGAGCTTGGATAAATAGTTCGTGGTTTCCATTCACGCTGTGACTTGGCTCAGTGGGCGCACGTTTACTGCATATTATAGAATTATTATTTTCTGCCTTTTTATTAATAGTGTCGATAATATATGACATAGCATCTATGATTCATTGAGCTACTATGTGTTCGATAACACTTTTATCCACTTGGTTCCCATTATCATTGTTATTCTGGATTTCCTGATTTACTTCGTTTGACATCTGAATTGTAAACATTATCAGGTATTAATATCACAGAATAAGTTAAACAAACAAATGCTTAAGCATATTGAACCAAAAGCATCAATCATTGCGACTTTTACTCTTTTCATATATATATATATATATATATATATATATATATATATATATATATATATATATATGCATCTATTACAAACAATATCTGGAATTTGAACAATAGTAACAATGCATCAATATATATATACACATATATATATATATACATACATATATATATATACATACCTATACATATATACACATATATATACACACACATACACACACACACACACACACACACATATATAGGGTCGGGATTTAGAGAAAACGGTAGAAAGTGTGAGAACGGTGAGAACGCTTATGGATCGTCCGATCAAAACAATCTATGGACTAGTTGACGCGGTGGCGTTTTCGTAAATAACATCAATTTTATTACGTGGACGCGCCTCATTAAGGGTAATAAGGTCTTTACACTTCTATACCAAAACGCCATACTGATGAATAAAACGCCATTACGGACCAAAACAAATCCCTATATAAACAAGGATTATTGGATTTTATCACTCTCAACTATTGGGTATTGGCCGTTGCCACCCCCAACTATCACTTTGACTCCCACCACTCCTAACTTAACTCTTTGTGTGTTGTGTCACCCCGCAGGTGAACATTTCTTAGTGTTTGACTAGTGTTATTGGTGATGTTAGGCTAACATTTTGTGAATTACTAATGACTACAGGTGCATCTGCTCCTAAAAGATAAAAGGGGAGCAAAAAACCACTCAACCTGAGTGACAGAACACATAAAGTGTTAAGTTGGGAGTGGTGGGAGCCGAAGTGATAGTTGAGAGTGACAGCAACCAATACCTAATAGTTAAGGGTGATAAAATCCAATAACCCTATAAACAAAAACATCCCAGACATAAAAACACACCCCCAGAACCTGAAACACCATATTCTCTACTATATACCATTTATCTTACAAACGCCAAAATCCCCAAAACATCAAACACAACTACTCAAAAAACGCCATAATTTCTATTATATGCCATTCATCTTAGAAAACGCCAAAACACTCAAACATCAAAAGATTCCAAAAAATCGACGGTTCTTTCAGATGCAATATTTCCTCAGTAAAACGCCAAAAATGCCAAATATCATTTTTTGTATATTCAAATATTGTTCTACGCCAAAGTTTCGGATAATGCATTCTTCCCTGAGGTGCTGTGACTCAAATAACATTTTGCTGCATGAGATGGACAAATCATAAACAAAAAGATGCTGGTGTCAGACTTATGTCATTTTTTGTGTTTTGTTATTGATGAATATTATAACGGCATGAAAAGAAAAATGACACTGATGAGTTGTTTGAAGATACATATTCAAACAAAAAACTCATGTCATTTTGTCTTTCCAAACGGCCACAAAAACACAAGCATAGCTAAGCCAAACCACAAGCGAACATGATTCAAAGAAGAAAGAGACTGATGACAGTGAAGATTTGGAAGATGAATTGTTTCTATTTTTATTTTTTTTAATTTTCTTTTTCTGTTGTTTGTTGTGTATTTTTCAACTTAGAATAAAAAAATACAATATATTAATAAAACGCCAACCAGTCATAATGCATGTGAAACGCCATAATGCAGTAAAAACGCCAAAAACTCCCAAACTATAATGAAAGTAGTTTGCAGAAGTATTAATAAAAGCTAAAAGTGAAAAAAAAACACCAAAAACTACTTAAAGCCATTCAAATACGCCAAATTTGGGAGATGGAAAGTCTATGACCCTAAAAACTCATAAAAAGCTGAACAAAAATACAGTAAAAATACAGAGTAACTGAAAAGACGACTACTTTATTAATATCATTTATTATAAAACAAAATCCCGCCTAAACTACGCGCCAAAAACATCCTATAAGAGAGACGTCTTTGCACAATCAACTGATCACAAAACCAAAAACAAACGCCATATTTCCTAGAAAGCATTCACTTTAAAAACGCCAAAAAAATAGTTAAGAAAGCCACAGATGCAGAACCTCGATTCTTCTATATTGAGTATTGATCTGAATGAAGTTACATTGAATGGATTCTTCTCTGAGTTGGGTATCTCTATAATCTTTTGCTGAATGAGATGGACAAATATTCAAGAAAAAGAGACTGATGACACTGATATGACATCATGTCACTTTGTTCTTGATGGATATATTGATGGCATGAAAGGATCAATACATTAGAGCAGGCGTTGGTCTTCAACATATCATCAAACAAGTATATTTCCACCCACCAATAAAGTATGCCACAAAAAATAAGCATCTTCTAAAGATGGGAGTTATGTAGGAAAATAAGGATCTACATAAGGTATTTAAAAACAGGTTCAAAACGCCAAAAAAAGTTAAAGTAGAAGAGGCTGATGACAGTGAAGATTTGGATGAGAAATTAGATTATGATTTTTATTTTATTTTTTCATTTTCTATTGTTTGTTATCTAATTCTCTGTTGTTTATTATCTAATTCTCTACTAATTTAAAAAAAAAACTGAGTATAAAACGCCAAAAACTACAAACACCAAAACGCCTGATAGTGTGAAAAACTGTGAGAACGAATGCTAGCAAAGCACGATGTTGCTATATAAAACGCCAAAAACGCAAACAAATTATTACTTGAAAAATCAACACTAATTGACAGATGAAAATTGAAAAAAACAGTAATTGCTAAAACAGTAAAATGAAGAGAAGGTATCATTATTGTCAAAAATTTATTTATATTAAAAGCCACTACATGGAAAATTAAAATTTATTTATCTTTTCAAAACGCCATAATTGCCTGTCACATTATAGGCCTGTATCCTACATGGCAAAACACTTGATATAATAAAATCAAGAAAAAATAAAGGCCTCCATCCTAATCTAAAAAACAATAAAAACGCCAAAACAATACTTAAAACGGCAAAATATTTACTATGATCCTGATCTAAAAACAATAAAAATGTCGGGGATTTATTAAACGCCAAAAAAAATGGAAAGATGAAGTGACACGCGTTTAAAAAAAGAAAATATGAAAGGACAAAAAAGCCCCTCCGCCCTTCTCTAAGCGGCGTGACACGTGTTGGGCCAGGATGCGTTCTCACACTTTTGAGCGTTTTCTCCCGAACCCGTTTCTATATATATAGGAAGCCACTAAAATAGAAACCATCCCCAGTTGAAAGAACCGCGAGAACCACTCTCAACCAATCAGAATAAGGGGTAATTTGGTCATTTCCTTCAAATGTCCAATCTCTCTCTCTCTCTCTCTCTCTTCATTTAAAGTCATCTGAGTTTTTTAATACCTCTCTCATCTTTCATCTTTCATCTCTCATATATCACTTTCTCCATTTCAAAATATCCTTCATTTTCAAATGATTCTTCATCTCTCATCTCTCATCATCTCTCACCACCATGAAAACAGTTTGCTTCCATCCATGAAAACAGTCCAATAGTCATCATATTAAGCATCATCGTCATCAATAACAACAACTTCATCATCATCGATCACCAGCAGGAACTAGTCAGAGATGGGGATGTGCCGTCGCTCCGACATACCACCTCTTTCCCCGTAAATCCTCACCACCATCATCCACCTCGTGGCCAGAGCCACTACCGACGAGGAGGAGAGGAGTGGAGGTGGAGTCGGTTTGAGGCTGGGGTGTGGTCGCCGGTGTCTGAAAAGCCGATTCAGAGGGGGAGAATGATGGTGAGAGAACGAGGGGTCGGGGTACTTGTCGGACAAAAAAACTGGAGGGGCGCTGGAAACCCTTATTCTGGTCGCCGTCTAGGGTGGCTGTCGCCGCCGCACAGGGGTGGGTAGGCGGTACCCTTGTGGGCCTGTGATGCACACTCCTGTAAGATCTTTTGTAAGATTTTTCATGTGATTTTCATGTTCAATTTTATAATTTGCTTTTGTTCGAATTTTGGATCTTGGATTGATTCTGTAAGAGGGTGTATGTGTTCTTGATCCTGTTGGTTTTTGTTATTTTCATGTTCAACACCGGATTTTGTTTGATTCAGTCTTGGTTCGGGTTTTGAGATTTTGTTTGATTCAGTTTTGGAGATGGGGATTTTCGAGTTGGCAGTGATAGGACGAGAAATTTTTTTCCCGACAGTTTGATGACGATGGCGCAGCAATGACGGTGGAAGGTAGGTTTTTCACCTGCAACCCCGCTTTTGCAGCCATGAGTATTGGAAACTTTGAACCAAACCCCGTTTTTTTCAATACCCCACACATGATTTTTGAGTTTGTTGGTTGTTGTTTGGTTTTTGATTTTTTTTGTTGGTTTTTTATATTTTTTCCCCAGTCGATGATGATAACAATCTATCTAAGACACCTACCGAGTTGCGATTTCTGGGTGCGTTCGCTTTGCGTAAAAGGTTTTTGTAAAAAAAAAGTTAAAACCGTAAACTTTTTAACGTAAACCGTAAACTTTTTAACGTAAAACGTAAAACGTAAAGTTTTTAACGTGAAACGTAAAAAGTTTAACGTAAGACGTAAAACGTAAAAAGTTTAATGTAAGACGCAAAACGTAAAAAGTTTAACATAAAACGTAAAATGTAAAACGTAAAAAGTTTAACGTAAAACGTAAAACGTAAAAAGTTAAACGTAAAACGTAAAACATAAAAAGTTTAACGTAAAACGTAAAAAGTTTAACGTAATACGTAAAACGTAAAAAGTTTTAAAAATTTGTTAAAAAATCTGAATTTAAAAAGCTTTTAATAAAAAAATCTTGTTTAAAAAATAAAAACTAATATAATAATACAAAAAAAAGTAATAAAAGAGGCAAATTGGATTTAAATAATACCAACTCACTGTTATTGGCCAATAATAATCCAAACTCATTTAATCACCAATAATAATCCGAACTATTCACTTTTGTTTGTAAAATACTCCCAGTTAAAAAAACACTAACTAGGTTAAAAAATTGCTGACATGGCAGGCGACGTGGCATGCCACATCAGCAATTTTGCTGACGTGGCAGTTGATGTGGCATTTTTTGATGACGTGGCAACTGATGTGACAGTCTACGTGGCATTTTTGATGACGTGGCAACTGATGTGGCAGGTGATGTGGCATGCCACATCAGCAATTTTTTAACCTAGTTAGTGTTTTTTTAACTGGGAGTATTTTACAAACAAAAGTGAATAGTTCGGATTATTATTGGTGATTAAATGAGTTGGGATTATTATTGGCCAATAACAGTGAGTTGGGAATATTTAAATCCAATTTGCCATAAAAAAAATAATAAATAGAGTAATTTTACTAAACTACCCTTTTGCATTAAAATATTAAAAACATAATAAGACAAAAATTATTTAATATTATTTTTAATTACTTTTAATCTTGTCCATCTATCTTGTTGATCTAGTGGCTAGAAAGTGGTTCTCTCGGTTCTTACAACCGGAGGTGGTTTTCATTTTAGCGGTCCCCTATATATATATATTAGGTATCTGGTTTCTAGTATTGCATCTCTCTCTCGTCGTATTTCCAGACGAGTTTTTCCCCGATTTGGCGTATCCGGTTTCCTTTCTCAACCAATTCTTCACCATACTGGCGAAGTTCTTCTACATTCTCGTGGCTCATGGGTGGCATCTGGGCTGGTATGGGGTCAGGGTAAAGTGGTTCTAGTTCTTCGTAAGGTATGTATGGGTAGGGATTATTCACTAATTCCAAGAATGTCCAGTCATTGGTCTCCTAATATTTTAAGGGATTTGGTGCTGGTATCCTGGGTATTTCATTTGGATCAAAGGCTGGGATTGGAAATGGGTTTTCCTGGTTTTGTTCTGGGTACATAGGCATGGGTGCTATTGGTTGCTCAGGGTATAAAGGTAGTAATTGAGGTTCTGGTACTGCTAGTTGGTTGAGATAAAATTCTCCTTCTACAGCTCTAAGCATATTAAGGTTGGCTAGTCTCCTATCCAATTCCTCTTCCCACACAGGTCTAGTTACTGGATTTTGGGTATTTATCTCAGCTCTATTCAATACTGCTTGTTGTTGGATTTTCGTCATTCTTTTTCTCCTTTCCACTTTTGCTCTACTAAACCACCCTCTTTTCTTAGGGGGAAAAGGTTCTTCGGATTTGGATTTAAAAACAAAGGTTTCCTCGGAATCAACTACGTATCTGGAGGTTGGCTGGGATGTTCCTTCATCCATTGGAGAATGAGGTAGGTGACGATAAGAGTCAGAAGTACCCTGATTACTCATGTTGTATACTTAAAAGAAATTGTCAAAATAACGTAAAATAATAATATACATATTTACACAGAATAACACAGAAGTTATTTGTAAATTTCCTAACATAAATATAAAAATTTAGGTATTAAAAGAACACCTTTATGGCTTAAACTAGGGGCTCTAATACCACCTTCTGTCGCAGCCCCCGACCCCACCCCGGGAGCGAGAGCAGCAAGCCAGTCAAGTGGTATCGGTGTTTATTAATTTGGCAGCGGAAATGAGACATCAGGATCGTAGTTAGGAAATAAATTTCAGAGTTTCAAAACACCAAACTTTTATATTAAACAAATGGGATAAAACCCATAGTTCATTTTATAATATCTTTATAGGGATAAACCCTAGTTTGTTGAAAATATAAACTTCTTCTTTTATTTAGGTAATTTTTATAGCCACTTCCTTTAAGCCTTCAGTGCTCCATAGCTGGCCTCTACTAGCTTTCATATCAAGTTACCTGAAACGCATTTTAAAAATATTTTATCAGCAAGAAATACTGGCTAGTACATTCCATTTTATAAAATGGCACATTGTTATATTTTACAACATCAAGAGCTTTTACATTTGTTTATATCTTGTCCATGTTAACGCTTTAATACCACTTGTGAGGACCGTTTCGGGTCTCCGAATGCTCCGGCCAATTAGATAATCTTCATATCACATGTGGAATCCATGTATGAAGTTGACAAACACAAAGATACACCGTTTAAACGTTGATTCTATTAGAAAATATGAATTACAACACCGAGAATCAAAATGGAGAGTTTCCCCACTCAGATCCAAAAGTTACAAATGAGGAACCCAAGCCTCATATTTATAGGCAAACCCTTTCGTCCGAACCAGTAGGGACGAGAGGTGCCTCTCGCACGAAAGGGACTTTGGTACTCCTTTCGAACGAAAGACTCTTTCGTGCGAAAGGGCATTCCACATAAAACTCCGTCCTTTCGATGCAATATTCTACATAATCTAACACAATACAATACATAACAAACTAGACACGACACGTGGACGTAGGCTGCAGACATATGCACTCACAGGGTGGTAATATGTGTGTCTAGATAAGGGTATTATGGTCATGTCACAAAATTAACTAAGTTAGTCAACTAGTTACGAACTGAAAAACCAAGTACTCATGTAGTTAAACTTTTTGATTTTGGACTCAAGTGGTTAAAACCACTAAAACACAGGGACTAAAAAGTAATTTACTTATAACTTTTCTTTAATTTTTCTTAAATGTTCTAGCAAATATTTAAGGGTTTAGCCTAACATTTCTTAAGTGAAGTTACAAAATCAAGCATATGTGCATCTATAGATGAGGCAACTTTCATAGCTAAAGATTCTAAACAAGCTTCTGAAGAGAACAAATGGATTTAGTATCCCAAGAGGTTCATATAGAGGGTAAGATTCAAATATATAATAAGGAACTTAGTGAGATGTGATGTGATAATACAGGTAATCCCTAACACACGATGAACTTAGTGAAAGTCAAGGGCTTTAGAGAGAATGGAATTTGAGCTTTTGGCTTTTTTATGAACTTCACCATGAAGGAAAAATGGATTAGCGAGGGGCTGAAGAGCTTGTTTGGTTTGGTGACTGGAAGACGGTCCAGCAGGTGGCTAATGTCTTTGTTGGTGGTTAATAAGCAATGGGTTCATATCAAGGAGGACTATGACAATGTGGTGAATTTACGATCAAAGAAAGGTTGAATTTATTTAACATCAAGTGAAGTGGAACGGGAGACAAAAAGGTTGCGAGCTTAAGGGAGAACAACTCATTATCATTTCATGTTCCAATTCTACTCACAACAAACTACAGCATCTAGGCTGTGAATGTCAAAAAACTTTTTAGTGTCCATGGGATTCGGGTGGTAACTAAACCAAGATCAAAAACCAATCCAAAGAAGAATAATATGGAGATTGAATATTTGTTTCAAGCTTTGCCGTAAGAGCTAATGTTACAAGTTGCTCAGTTTCCAAGAACTAAGGAAATTTGGGAGGCTTCGAATACATGTTTTGTTGGCGCTAGTAAGAGTTAAGGAGGCAATCCGAATCTGTTCATAGTCAACAAGAAGGATCAACAACATGGGTTAGCATCTAATATATGTAAGATTAAATATATTATTGTTTTATTATTTAATCTTGTAGCCATATAATCATATATATTTTATAGATCAAAATATATTAAACCTATTATATAATTAGTTGGTAATTGTTGATGGAGCATATTACCCTTATTAACTAATTAGGTTTCCTCATGGGTGTATATATAAGGAGTTAATTAAAGAGTTAAAGGGTTAGACACATATACTAATAACATCATCATAGAAATCACCCCTACCTCTCTCTCTCCATATTCAAACTCAAACCCTAGAGTATCATCACCATCATAATCATACACCCTAAGGAGGAACCAGATCAAGCTGACAATCATGCCAAACTCAATGGCTGCTTCTCTGACTGGATTTTCTGCTGGCCTGTCTATTGTAACATGTATGTTATTCATGTTTTCCATCATGTCTAAACATAACTGATCAACATGTGGTATCAGAGCATATGGTGATAAATCAGTTCTGTTTTGTATCCATAGATATGGAATAAACATGGAAAACATAATTTGAAAAACCCTAATAAAATTCATTATTACCTTTCAAGATACCATATCGGATGAATATTTTTCAAGTAATTCCATCTAAGATACGTCTCGGGTCATATGTTTATCCATTATTACTGTTCCGAAATCCCATGTCAAAACAACCGTTCAGAAATCTGTTTAAATATGTAATGATTTCCAGATTTCGGATACAGTGATTAAGTTTTTATTTTTAGGTTTCATCACATGTTCATTGTAAGTCCCCTTGATGTATGGATCTTCACAGAATTGTCAATCTAATCAAGAGTGCGGAATCCTCTTGACCAGAATATAGCAGAAAACGTGTAGGAACAGAAATCAGCAATTTACTTTCAAACCGGATCTTTATTGATTATCTATCAAAGTGATTACAATCAATCAAGATCCCTAACACACACTAAATTTCATCCAAGCCCTAGTCTCTCACGAAATTTCACTCTCAAACTGTTTTGGCTGATTAACCTAAACCCTAAAGCCTAACCTTGTTTATATAACACAAGGTTTGCTACTTGGGCTAGGATAAACCTCATGGACTGCGAATTGGTGTAAGCCCAATTCGCCCCCCATCACCCAATGTGGGTTTTGTTTAGCCCAAACTCTATTATTCCACTAATACAAAGCTAAACCCGCTAACTGTTTATCGTTTAACTAATTACAAGATATCCAAAGACCAAATCTAAGCTGTTGTCACAACAGCAACAGCCTCTATTTTTCAGCCTAATACAAAGCTAAACCCGCTAACTTGTGGAGTTCCTTTTTCAGCCTTGTCTACACCAACAGCAACACCCTCTGTTTGCTTGGGAGCAGATTTCTTTGGAGAATTTGAGCCTTTCTCCTCACTATCACCTTTCTTCTCTGGTGATTTCCTTCTCTGTTTTTCACTCGCTTATGCTTCAGTCTTTTTGTTAGGACAACAACTAGCTACATGTCCCTTTGTGTGACACTTGAAGCACGATCTCCTTTTCAAAGACTTCTTAGCTGGAGTCTTTGAGGTAGATCCTTCATCAGATAATGATGATGCCTTGGAAGAATTTGGTTCAGTTTGCTTGGATTCAGATATTTCTTTGTTTTTATTTTTAGCAAACTCTACATTTGATTCATTTTCAATAACAGTGGTTTCATTTTTCATATCACTACCTTGAACAAAATTAATATTTTTAACAAAAGTTTGATTTTTGCTCTTAGGAAGTGAATTTTTCTTTATCAAAGGTTCTCTGTTATTGTTCTTCTTAGCATCATCACTCTCAGACCCCTCACTTTGACTTGATGCGAAACTACTTGGTGCGGTTGACATAAAGTCTGTTAGCTCATCTTCATCAGGCAGGAAGGAATAGTCATGACTAAGAGGAGGTGAGACTTCATTAAAGCCCTGGAAGCCCACAGTGGTCTTGTCATTACCCTTCTTTAACCCACCCATCATGTGTTTCATAACAAAAGACGAATCTCTGAATTGACTTAATTTCTTTTCAAGTTCAACAATTTTGAGTTGTGCATCTGACAACTCTTTGCATTTTTCAGAAATCTCTTTTGTTTTCAAAGCCATCATGTCAGCTTTATTCCTCTTGACATATGACAACTCTTTGCATTTTGCACTATCTCTGCCATGAATGCCTAAGTGGCATTCTCATTACCTTCCAGATGAACACTCCAATCATATGATCCTTCTCGTGCTGTAGAGATCGCAACTTTATTCCTCTTGACATCTTCATTTCCTTGATACCTCTTTTCTAATGCATCCCACATATCCTTTGAATTTGTGTACCTTTTGAAGGTATGCTTGATGCTATCAGGTAAGGACATCTTTATTGCAGCCA
Source organism: Helianthus tuberosus (assembly GCA_030545235.1). NCBI lineage: Eukaryota > Viridiplantae > Streptophyta > Magnoliopsida > Asterales > Asteraceae > Helianthus > Helianthus tuberosus. The sequence goes on along the minus strand of CM060451.1, from coordinate 75,387,368 downwards.
AGGCTCTTTTTTCAGCCTCATACATCTTTTTATCATCCTCTTTCATGTTCACATAGTCTGTTCTACGTGGTCTGCCCTCATAATCGTGTGTTGGGTTTGTGTACCCATCTACAATACAGATCCACATGTGTGCATCCTGAGATTCAATGAAGGATTGAAAACGATCCTTCCATGTCAAGTAATTTTCCACCTTCATCATCTTAGGTGGTTTGTTGGTAGTGCCAACCTCATGCTCCATTTTCAAAAGCTCATTCAAAGTAGACATGTTCGACATTTTAAACGTTGCAGACTGATAAAACCGTACAAAATATCTCCGAAAATAGTGGTTACCAAATTACACCGTTAGAACCGTCTCGAAAAGACGAATCTAATGATATATAATGTCAAAAACCGAATTTGGGATTTTCCAGAGTCAAATTAGATTCGCTGGCACTAGTTAATTTTTCCTTACGCTTGCCAAAAAATCTTCCACCTTTTTAATTCCTCTGATAATTTCGCTGGGAAGTCAAATTAGATTCGCTGGCACTAGTTCTCAGTTCAAGTAGGTTAAGTTCACTGGTCAACAAGGTTAATTTCGCTGCTCAAGTTCGCTGATCAATTTCGCTTCAAATTCGCTGGTCAATTTCGCTATTACGACGACCAGTAAAGTCGCCGAACACCGTGATAATTTCGCTGAGGAAAATTATACGGTTTCCAAAGTCGCCTTTGGATTTAACTTCGCCGGTCACCGAGATATCAAGTCCCAACTTCGGTGATAAGTTAATTATGCTGGTCCAATCTGCGAATTTGTTAAATTCGCCAGCGAGGAATAAGGAAATTCAATCTTTTTCAAATTCTGAAGATTTTATCTCCTCTCCAACACAATCCTGCAAGATCAGACAACCTAAATCAGCAAAAAATTTCGAAAATTATGAAGAACACGAAGAACAGTCTTCGAATCTTCAAGTCTTTCAGCCAAAATTCTTCAAACAATCAACCAAAAACTGTCCCGAAAACCTGCAAATTAACAAAAACAAATACACAAACTGATCAAACACAAACAAAATCGCAGGAAATTATCAGAACTCAAGAAATTTCGAAACCCTAATTTTCAGGTTTCAAAATTTCAAAAATTTTCACCCAATTCTGCAGACACAATTCTGAACCGAGCTTTCAAGAGCCTAACGTTCTGATACCAATTGTAGGTCACCTTGTTCGTACGGATCGTCACAGAATTGACAATCAAATCAAGAGTGCGGAATCCTCTTGATCAGAATATCACAGAAACAAGAAGTAATCAGCAATCACTCTCAAACCGGATCTTTATTGATTATCTATCAAAGTGATTACAATCAATCAAGATCCCTAACACACACTAAATTTCGTCAAAGCCCTAGTCTCTCACGAAATTTCACTCTCAAACTGTTTTGGCTGATTAACCTAAACCCTAAAGCCTAACCTTGTTTATATAACATAAGGTTTGCTACTTGGGCTAGGATAAACCTCATGGACTGCGAATTGGTGTAAGCCCAATTCGCCCCCATCACCCAATGTGGGGTTTGTTTAGCCCAAACTCTATTATTCCACTAATACAAAGCTAAACCCGCTAATTGTTTATCGTTTAACTAATTACAAGATATCCAAAGACCAAATCTAAGCTGTTGTCACAAATATGCACCAACATTCATAAGAAAAATTCAAAAATTCCCTTAATTTTGGAATGAATTCGGATTATTGGGTGTTTGTTCCTGTTTTGATCTATTTTATCTACTTAAATGTTTTGAAAATTTGTTTTACTATTAATGGATATAATTTTTGAAATAAACAGATAAATATAATTAACATCTAAACAGGAAACTTAATCCCATAATCCCTAAAATTTAAGATTTTCAATGTTATCAATTATTAACTGCCAAAATTAAGGATTTTTGAAGCTTGAGGTGCACGTCTCGGATGAATCCATGATCATCTCGAACTGATCATCTCGGATGAACATCTGTTCATCCATCTCGGATGAATAACTACTTAATCATCTTGGATCATCTCAAACTAACCATCTCGGATCATCTCGAACTAACTATCTCGGATCATCCCGAATTAAACATTACCATCTCGGATGAATCTGAGATCATTCGACTTACACGTCTTGGACACATCCGAGATCATTCGAACTCATCCATCTCGGATAGTCCGAGATGATTTCAGAATCATTCGTCTCGGATGAATCCAAGACATAATTCATTCGAAATCATAAGTGTTCATAAAATGTCAAGATTTATTCGAAATCCCATTACTTCATTAAGCAGTTAATATGAACTAAAATTTTGCTCGGGGCTCCGCCCCAAACCCCGTGCGGGGGCACGTTGTCCCCCTGCACCCCCAGGTGCCTTAGTATAACATGCCCTTAGATCACGTTAAGGCTTCTTTCTTAGTATCATAACTTGCTCATCTTATTTCCACTATCAGCACCCAATTGCGGGATTCCACCTTTGACTGGTGATAACTTTGCTGCATGGAAGGACTCTCTCATGCTCAAGCTTGGATTGCTGGATTTCGACTATGCTCTAAGAGAGAATAAGCAAGCGGACCTTACTCCTCAAAGTACTGCTGCTGAGCAGATAATTTATGAAAAATGGACATGGTGTAACCGCATGTCTCTCATGTTTATGAAGCAGTCTATACATAATGCAATCAAAGGAGCCATTCCTGATTCTAAAGATGCTAAAACCTACATGGCTTCTGTGGAGGCGCAATTCAAGGGGACACCTAAAGCACACGCTAGCACTCTTATCCTCAAGCTGGTGACAACTAAGTATGATGGGAGGAGCGGCATTCGTGAGCACATCATGATGATGCATGACATGGCAAATAAGTTGAAGGGGCTTGAAATGGAAACCATCAATGATTTTCTTGTTCACTTCGCTTCCTTCATCCTATGAAGCATTCAAGATCAATTACAACACTCAAAAGGACAAATTAACGATGAGTGAGCTGGTCGCTATGTGCGTACAGGAGGAAGAGCGTATGAAGATGGATCGCACTACTGATGTTGCTAACTTCACCACCTCAAACTCTAAGAAGAGGAAGAATAATCATCAAAGAAAGGATGCTTTCAAAGTTCAAAGGCCAAATCCTAATACAAGTGCACCTTCCAGCTCTAAGAACTCCTTAGGCAAACCCTACTGCAAGTTCTATAAGAAGATAGGACATAAGCAGAAGGAATGCCCTGACTTCAAGGAGTGGCTGGCTAAGAAAGGTAACGATTTTTTCAATATACTTCAGTCCTATAACTTAAATGTTCTTGCTAATTCTTGGTGGTTTGATTCTGGTTCTATGGTTCATGTAACCAAGTCTACTCAGGGATTCCTTTCAATCCAGAAGCTGGGAAGAAACCAGAGAACACTTAAAGTAAGGGATGATCGAGAATTAGAAGTGAAGGCCATAGGAACATTACAATTATTTTTGAAAACTGGTTTATGCATTAAACTTTATGATACCTTATATGTTCCTGAGGTAACTCGGAACCTTGTATCAGGACCAAAGTTAGACATGGACGGTTTTGTTGTTTCCCATGGTCATCGCAAACTCTCTATTCTCTATGATTCCTTTGTTTATGGTACCGATATTCTGGATGGCGGTCTCTATAGATTAGAACTAGATGATAATTTTTCCAAATCTTTGTTGTCATATAATATTAATGAATCACTCACAAAGATGGAAAGAAACGATACTTAGAGACTTCATCCATGTTGTGGCAATAACGTTTAGGCCACATCTCAAGGGAACGATTAAATCGTCTCGTAAAGGATGAAGTCTTGTCTCCTCTCGATTTCACTGATTTTGGAACATGTGTCAAACGTCTTAAAGGTAAAATGACATTAGCGAATAAGAAATGTGCCACTAGGAGCTCTAATTTATTAGAACTCATTCACACTTACATTAGTAGTCCCTACCAAATCGCTGGCATAACAGGACATAATTCATTTATCACTTTCATTGATGATTATTCTCATTACATGTACTTGTATCTTATTAAGGAGAAATTTGAATCTCTTACAACTTTTAAAGATTATAAAGCTGAAGTTGAAAAGCAATTAGATCGTCAGATTAAAGTTGTGAGATCAGATAGAGGCGGTGAATATTATGGAAGACATACTGATGTGGGTCAAGCTCCTGGTCCATTTTATGAGTTTTGTAAGGGCCAGGGGATTGTGAACCAATACACCATGCCTGGTACACCTCAGCAGAACGGTGTCGCTGAACGTAGAAACCGTACCCTTATGAACATGGTGCGCAGTATGTTAGCAAACACTAATTTACCATTATTCCTTTGGACTGAAGCGTTAAAAGCAATTATTCATATACTCAATAGAGTTCCTTCTAAGTCTGTCCCTAAAACTCCTTATGAACTCTGGACAAGAAGGAAACCGAGCCTTAAATACATGAATGTATGGTTCTGCATTGCTGAAGCAAAACTTTATAATCCATTCCTAAGGAAACTTGACCCTAAAACAGTTACCTATATCTTTATCGGGTATCCTGATCACTCAAAGGGTTATCGTTTCTATTGTCCTTCCCACGTCACCCGTATTGTTGAAACCAAGCGTGCTGTGTTCCTAGAGGATTTCAAGGTCAGTGGGAGCAGTACCAATCCTTACGAAGAATTGAAAGAAGTACAAGACGCAGGGGGGGGGGGGGACTCGTCGCTTACCATTATTCCGTTTACTCCTCTTGTACCCAATGCAACTACTGCACCTGAAGCTACTGCACCAACTCCAAATTCACCTCCACAATCAGAACCCATTATACCTCATAACAAAGGCACATCAAACGCTCAAAACCAAGACAACGCTGAACCCGATAATCAACTCAGGAGGTCATCTAGGCCCAGAAGGCCCACTAATTGGGATGATTATGTTTCCTACCTGACCGAAATGGATCCCGGAAAGCTAAATGATCCTATATCTTACAATGAAGCCATTAGCAGTGATCAGTCTTCTGAATGGAATAAAACAATGGTTGATGAGCTTGAATCGATGAAGAAAAATGACGTTTGGGATTTGGTAGAATTACCCAACGGTGTCAAACCCGTAGGATGTAAATGGGTGTTCAAAGCAAAACTGGATCCAAATGGGAACGTTGAACGCTACAAAGAGAGATTGGTTGCAAAGGGCTACACTCATAAAGAGGGAATTGATTATCAAGAGACGTTTTCACCTGTCTCTCGTACAGATTCATTAAGCTTCGTTATGGCCCTAGTAGCTCATTTTGATTTAGAGATACATCATATAGACATTAAAACCGCTTTCCTTGACGGAGACTTAGACGAAGATGTTTACATGAAACAACCTGAAGGGTTTAAACCTGAAGGTCAGGAGCATCTAGTCTGTAAGTTGAAGAAATCCATTTACGGGTTAAAACAAGCATCACGTCAATGGTATCTCACGTTTGAAGAAGTCATGAAAAAACAAGGTTTTATGAAGAATCAAGTGGATCAATGCACCTACCTTAAGATGAGTGGGAGCAACTTTACTATACTTGTCCTTTATGTAGATGATATTCTATTGGCAAGTAATAGTTTAGACATGTTGCATGAGTTGAAGCTGTTACTCTCGCATAACTTCGACATGAAGGATCTCAGAGATGCTTCTTACGTCTTTGGCATCGAAATTCACAGAGATAGACACAAAGGGATCTTAGGATTATCTCAAAAGGCTTACATAGATTGTGTCCTTACAAGTTATAACATGCAACAGTGCAAACCCTCTGTTGCTCCAGTAGTTAAGGGAGATGTTTTTGGTTCATTCCAATGCCCAACAACAGAGGTTGAGAAGGAGCAAATTAGCCAGATACCTTACGCGTCAATAGTCGGGGGCCTGATGTATGCTCAAGTCTGTACTCGCCCAGATATCGCTTATATTGCTGGAATGCTAGGCCAATATCAGACTAATCCTGACCTAGATCACTGGAAAGTAGCTAAGAAGGTACTTCGATATCTGCAAGGGACGAAAGACTATAAGCTGACTTATAGAAGAAGTGATCATTTAGAAGTGGTAGGCTATTCTGATTCTAACTTTGCAAAATGCAAAGATGATAAGAAATCCACTTCGGGCGACATCTTTATGTTAGCAGGCGGACCTATTTCATGGAAGAGTCATAAACAACAGTTGACCACAACTTCCACAATGATGGCCGAGTACATTGTTGTTTATAACGCAACCTGTCATGGAATGTTGCTTAGAAATCTGATCACTGGACTCAAAATCGTTAATTCCATTTCCAGACCGTTGAAGCTTTATTGTGATAACTCAACTGCCGTTAGTTTCTCGAACAGTAACAGTTTGATTGGAGCTGGGTTATATCTCGATACAAAATATTTGTTCGTACGTGAACGAGTTGAGGAAAATAATATTTGTATTGATTATATTAGTACTAAAGATATGCTTGCGGATCCGATGACTAAAGGTCACCCACCTAAAGTTTACGAAGAACATGTTCGGAATATGGGATTTACTAATGACCTTATTTAGCATATTGTACGGACTTATGTTTTAATTAATGAAATTTCCTCAGTTTGATTTTGTATGTCTCTAACATATGTTCTGCCGGTGTAATGACATATAGGCAAATGTAAATACAAATCGAACGCTAAAGGGCTTATACGTATTTTGATTATAATTGTTAGGTTTTAAATTGAGACTATAGTATGACTAATGGGGGTCCTGAGTCGCATGATGATTCAACGACTGTATTTCTCTGCTATGGTTCTTGGTTTAGAGCTAAAATGAGTGTTAACTCCTGATCAGGCTTACATAATACTCATGATAAATGATTAAACGGCTAAGTGGGAGAATGTAAGATTAAATATATTATTGTTTTATTATTTAATCTTGTAGCCATATAATCATTTATATTATATAGATCAAAATATATTAAACCTATTATATAATTAGTTGGTAATTGTTGATGGACCATCTTACCCTTATTAACTAATTAGGTTTCCTCTTGGGTGTATATATAAGGAGCTAATTAGAGAGTTAAAGGGTTAGACACATATACTAATAACATCATCATAGAAATCGCCCCTACCTCTCTCTCCATATTCAAACTCAAACCCTAGAGTTTGATCATCACCATCATAATCATACACCCTAAGGAGGAACCAGATCAAGCTGACAATCATGTCAAACTCAATGGCTACTTCTCTGACTGGATTCTCTGCTGGCTTGTCTGCTGTAACAAATATGTTATTCATGTTTTCCATCATGTTTAAACATAACTGATCAACAATATAACATCGGAGTTGCGTAGTTCTTCAATTGGCTAGCGAGTCCTGATTTAAGGAAGTGTTGTTGAAAGCGAGTGTTGAATTAGGGTAAAGAAGGGAATCAAGAACATGGCACCGATACAAAAAAATGTTGGAGCTATGTGAGTTAATGTAAGCAAATCTTTTTTTGTTGGTGCCATGTTCTTAAAATTCCATGTATATGGTTCAAATTTCAAATACTGTGTAATTTAAGTAGTCAAGATCTTGTTGTAACCGTACCTTGTTTATCTCCTTTATTAGTGCTTGCATTATCTTTATATACGATGATGGTTAATAAGAATGGTCAAGCTTCTCCAAAATATTCTAAATCATTACTTTCCATATGGACCTTGAGTTCAATGCACTTCTTCAACACCACACCAGGGATCTCGTTCCACACACAAACCAAAACCCAATCGGCTGCAAATCAAAAGACAACCCAGTGGTACTATTGACAAGTACAAAGCACGCCTTGTCGTAAAGGGTTTTCACCAACAATTTGGTAAAAACTACGTTGACACCTTTAGCCCGGTTATGAAACCGGTTACCATTCGAATCATCCTATCCATTGCTTTCTCTAAATGGTGGCCCTTATGTCATCTCAACGTAAATAATGCAATTCTTCATGGTACCATACATGAAGACGTATTCATGATTTAGCCACCCATATTTGCTAACTTTGATTTTCTCACTCGTATTTTCAAACTTCGATAATTTCAATACGGGCTTAAGCACGCTCCACGGCGTGGTATAATGAGTTCACATCTTTCCTCCTCAACTTTGGTTTTCGCGAATCATTATCAGATGCTTCTCTTTTTGTCTATAATAAGGATGGCATCACTTGCTATTTCCTTGTCTATGTTGACGACATCATTATCATGGGAAACAATGACTACTTTCTGGAATGTTTTGTTCATGCTTTAGGTCACGAATTCTCTATCAAAGACCTTGGCTCCCTACACCATTTCTTAGGCATTGAGGTTATTCCAACATCTCAAGGTCTCTTTCTTTCTCAACATCGCCATACCCAATACATTCTTACCACCTTCAAAATGGATGGAACCAAGTATGTTCTCACTCCTCTAAGTGTTTCTGACCCTATTTCACCTCTTGACTTATCATGATCCGTTGATCCAACTCTCTATTGAAAACTTGTGGGTACCTTACCATACCTAGCCTTTACTCGTCCAGACATCTCATTTGCAGTTAATAAACTTTCACAATTTATGCATAATCCTAGATAGTAACATTGGCAACCTCTTAAACGGGTTCTACGTTATTTGAAAGGAACGATACCCTATGGGTTGTTTTTACATCGTGACTCTGCCCTTGACCTACGAGCGTTATCTGATTCCAATTGGGGGGATCAATGATGGGGGGCGGTCGACCACTTCCTACACACTATACCTTTGTTCAAACATAATATCTTGGCGTTCCTCAAGGACAAAGACCGTTTCTCGTTCATCCACGGAAGTGGAGTACAAAACTATTGTTAATATAACTACGAAGATCTCATGGGTGAAAAACTTACTTGGTGAACTCGGGATGCAACACATGCACGCTCCCAAATTGTTTTGTGACAATACTGGAGCTACATACCTTTGTGTGAATCTTGTTTACCACTCTTGTATGAAGTGTGTCGCCTTGGATTTTCACTTCGTCAGAGAACAAGTTAATTCTAGCCAACTACACGTCTTACATGTGAGCTCCCAATATCAACTTGCCGATGTCTTCACCAAACCGCTTCCGAGAATGCCATTCTTATCCATTCGTTCCAAGATTGGAGTATCCAACGGATCCTTCATCTTGCGGGGGGCGTATTAGCAACACATAAATAATATTAAATTAATTCCATGTATATAGTTCAACATTAAAATATTGTGTAATTTAGGTAGTCAATATCTTGTTGTAATTGTACCTTATTTATCTCCTTGATTAGTGCTTGTATTATCTTTATATACCATAGTGGTTAATGAGAATAGTCAAGCTTTTCCAAAATATTCCAAATCATTACTTTCCATATAAAGTTAGCTAGTTTGTAAACATTCTAAGGTGTTTCATTATGTTATATTGATTGATATAATAGTACATAGAAACAATCTAGTTCTATGTAAATATATGACTATATTGAAATGGCTATATAAAAATATTTTGATATTTGTTGATTTACAATTTAAGTAACTAATGAACTGAATTTTGGACAACAACTTGGGTACTGGAAACTCTGCACTAGAACAACCATAGAACATTGGTTTTAACTATCAAAAAATGCTTTTTGTTCTGTGAAGAGATTTCGCGAACTTTTGATAACAACTTAAACATTCATGTTCTACTTTCCTTTACGACGACCATGCTCTGATTTACTTCGTTGCATCCTTACTTTTGCAAGTTCCTGTGTGGTTTCTTCTTCCATGATTTCCCTTATCTTGTCTGATCCTGTTTCCCGTACCTTTTTCCCCTTGGACTTGTGATCAGATTCCAACTCAGGCCTTTGGCTTTGGCTGCTTGGACCACTTGTTCGTCTAGAGATCTTTGCTTTAGTGGACTGTTCACCTGAGCACAAGTCTAATCTATTGAAGCAATTCCTTGTGGTTTCTGTTAGTTCTCCGCCTTGAGGTTGTCTTACGGATTGATCACTTTCGTGGTGTTTTGCTTCCTTACCACCATGTTGCTCATGTTCAAAGAAAAGGACCTGCACGACGGTTCTCAATGGAAGCTTTTCATTTTTCACAGCATGGGCACGCGCCTCAGCAGATAGTTTTTGGCAGTCCAAAATGCTACAAAGGTGCTTCTTCTCTTCCTTGCTCATTTGGGGATGTTCCTGCTCATGATCATCATTTATAGATAGTTAAATATATATGTATATATGAAATAACATATGTATCTATTCTAATAAGAGGTTCTGAAAGGGTTTTTTTTTCACTTTTTTTACTTTTTGCTACTAATATTACTTACATTTAGATATATGTTAATTGCCTTGTAAAGGTTGTCATATTCAGGCCGCGCAAAATCAGGTAAAGCTTTGGCAAGAGACACTACTTTCTGTACCGGCATATTTGGGTCCATGGAGACGACATGAAGATAAGAATCCACCAGTTTCCCAACCTTTGTAATCATGTTAAGTGAACTTCCATCTCTGGAATATGATTTTCTCCATTGCTTGACATAACCCTCCAAGACAACCTCAATCAATTCAATATCATAAATTTTACGATCAGCAGAATTGTCATGTGAAGAAGCTAACATCAAATCATCTAGTGTGGCCTCCTCTAATTGCAAGCTACATTTCTTTATAATTTGTGAACAAATTACTTGAGACGCGCCTAAAAGATTTCCCATGTTAAGGAGTCTCAGCAGGAATCCAACTGAAACTGATCCTCCCTCGTCTGGAATAAGGCTTACGATCATCTCAAGTTGTTTTTTTCTCTTTTCAGATTCTGCTTCTTGGTTCATTTGAGAAGCTGTTGAGGTTTCTGGGTGAGGCCTTACATCTCGAAGCCAACGGCATGCATAAACATGTAAAGCTTCACCAATAAGCTGTGGTGGTAGCATGTTGGTTGACTTCACAGTATTAACCACACATCTGAATAGGTCTATATTCAGGTCTGCTATGTCTTCAGTCCACCAATCTTTAGGGGCGGACTTGTGGTGCTTCTTTTTCTCATATCCTTGTCTGGTATAGGTGAAAGACCATCTAACCTGCAACGACCCATGACCTTTAGTCTAAAGTTGCAATTTTCTGACTACTATTAATCGGCTATTGAAGCTGTATATTCTAGCGATTACCTTTGATGGGGGTGTGAGTATTTTATCAACTACACAATCAATGCAGCTTCTGATAATCCCAAGATTCTCAGACCATTCAGGAAACCTTTCTGTAGTCTGCAACGCAACGACCGAATCTTTCCATCCTTCTAGAATGCAAGAATTATAGAAAACCTCTAGCTTTGAGACAAAGTTTCCCTTCCCAACAGATTCTGTCATTTGCATAAACTTAGCTGCACATATTGCTGGTACAAAGTTACGGGCGCTTAGATCAATTTTGATCCCATAACAGAACTTGGCACACAGCTCAAAACCATCCGCACCACCCGGGATATCATGAAGCTCCACCGTAACACTTGTGGTGTCTTCCCTCTCTGAACAAAGTTGTTGCAGGAGACCACACTTTTGAACAAGTGGAAACTGAAACTTGGTATACCACAATGGTCTATGTAATTTTATTGTTAAAAAGTAGTACAAGTATGTATGCATTTACAAATTCTAGTTTTGTATATACAATTACTTGCCTTATGAAGAAGGTATGTGACATTGTTGATTCGTATGGTGAGGTCACTGGGTAAGTCCGAAATCATCGTCCTGAAATTTCCTAATCATTGGTTAATTACTTTACATAGTATATTATTTAAGAAAAGAACAATGGTCTACAAACCTTGTGGCCTCTTCTGTATAGAAGGTGTCTGGCCTTGTCCCAAGTCTCATGAACTTCATTTTGTATCTTGGTCTTTCTCTATGATATCATCTGTATTTTCCACAATTTTAAAGGTCATAGTTCTGTACAATCTTCTGCATTTGCTTGTCCCATATGTTTTGAGAAAATGGGCACAGAAGTGTATGCTGCTTTTAATGATTAAAAATACAAAGAGATGTGAGGAGAAAATGAGGAATGGGAGGTACATAGAGCCAGGAAAGCTGATCACTATTAGACATTTAGACCCACATAGTAATAGGAGACACCATTAAGTTGCTAAAGTCACAGTCTTGGCCAACAATGTGTCCCATATTGTCTTTCCATTGTTTTCCTATGATAAATGCCCTACCAGCCATTTTTAATGGAAGCAAATCTCTCATAAAAAAAGGCATTGAACTAAATGACCATATATGAAAAATATGTTCACATTGTAATTTTCTAGACGTTCGCTGGTATTCTGACATGCCCAATAATCGAACTAGACGTTCGCTGGTATTCTGACATGCAATCTAGTAATCAGTGAACGAAACACTATGAAGGACTTGCTTCTCTTAATGGTGGTTGTGATCAAGAATCTCATATCTCTACATCCCCCCCCCCCCCCCCCCCCCCCCTGAGTGATCGAATAACTAATCATTTAGGACTGACTTTTTTCTTAATTATATCAATTACCATCATCACATGCTTTTGTGTTAATTATCTTCATACATGAGTAGAAAGCTAATTAACATTGATGAGAAATATTGCCAGTTGGTTTAGATGTGCTTTAGAGACCCATTAACTAAAAGAGATTATAACTAGTGGAACAACAGAAAAATCTGAATTCTCACATAGGAATTTAGTATATACTGGCTGATGAAATGGACACCAGTGTTTTGTATACCTACAGAAAATTCAGTGTCAGTTCCATAAAGAAATATGGTAAAAGGATAGAGAGAGAAGGAGAGAGAGAGACCTTAGCAGATACTGCTTGAGAACAACTTGAACCCTTTATCTAGTAGCCTTTGCATGCTTTGAAATGACAGGTGATGTGAATTAAGAGGCCACAGTGCAAACATCTAATGGCACAGTATCAAGTAGTTTTGCACATATGGAATGACACCCCACTCTACAACTCCCTGAACATGAATATATACTTTATCTAATTAATTCCCAGATCATTACATGATCCCATTTTCTTGCAAAGAAAAAAGTAGCAAAACTGTAAATGGTTCTACAACTTTTCATATTCATAAAGAATGCACTAGCTCATCCCCATAGGTTGTGTTGTTTTTTTCTTATTTGTCTCTATGTCATTGGCATATATAGATGTGCATGGCGCTTCTGTAGGTCACTTTTTACTAATTGTCACATAAATAAATGCAAACTTCCTGCTTATCAGCTATAACAATAATAATATAGTCAACTAAGTATATTAATCATGTCACTTGATGAAATATAGGCACTCGATCTAATATCTACTTTCTTTTTGGAAATGTAAAATTGAATGGAATATGCTGTTCACCTGAAATTATTAAAGGTTGTTGGTTGGTTGGCAGCAATCAAGCATGGTTTAAAAAGTTACCAAAGTAGTTTACCAATCAACATACAAAGAAGCTCCAAGAAACAATTATGGCACTAGCACCAACAACACTGGCTCATACATACAGACTCTTCATCTTTTTCTTAGCTTGCTAATTAGAAGATTATATATAGTTAATAATCACACAATAAAGACACATTCTAGAGAATTCATGCATATAATGATGAGTTATGATAAGGATGGATATTAAATAAGGAAAAGGAAATAGGGTATTAGTAAAGCACATGTGTTGGCATGTGTTTGTGGTATGCCTTAGAACACCATGACCGACACGTAAAATGAAAAATCTAATCATCAGAATATAAAGATGCATATTAGAGATTTATGGGTTTAGTCAAAATAGTAATATAACACAAGCATGAAAGTAGGAAGATGGAGGTAGGGTTGTACTATTCAAGGGAAAAAGAAATGAAAAGTTGAATAGAGGTAAAGGCTTGGGACCATCAAGGAAAGAAGAAAAGAATATTATTATGCAAGATTCATAATGATTTCTCCCACTAGCTAGCCTTTGGTATCTTCTTCCTTCAGATGTTGATACATCACAACTGCCCCTTGATACCCGATGTCGGCCACTGTTAGATGGAACGTATTATTCGCACACGCAGAATGATCGGTTATTGGAATATATTCAATTGATTGTCTAATTTGGAGGCCAACATCTCAACATCGCTACTGATGTGCTGCAACTCATATGATAGAAGTTGGTTTGGCAGTTAGCTAGTCTATTTTACATTTTCACTTTGATAAGTAACCAAGTAAATTAAAGTCATCTCTACTGAAATAAAGAGAACATTCCCTTTTTTCTACCCGGAACAACTTTTCATACGTTTAAAGTAGTAGAAGTGAAGAGATGATTGAAAATGATGAGGTGGCACAGATGGTGATCATGATAACTCTAAATGATGATGAAATAACTATAATATCATCATGGTTGTATTAGCAGTCTAGCAGAGGTCTCATAAATCTTTCTCCTTTATAGGCGTAATGTCAATCATTTGTACCTTATCATATAAATATATAGTTTATACTGACAGATCCATGATTTTTTGTGAGCGATAAACAATTGGATGGGCAAAACAAGCGCGATCAAAATGGGCAGGGTAAAACCAATTCGTACTTGTTTGCCTAACGCTATTGTAAAAAAAATCATACTTAACTACTTCATGATATGAGGATTTTGTCAACATCCTTCGATATGGGGTTTTTCAACCAATCCACTAAGTTTAGTTTTAATATACGATTCGCATTGACAAACCACACACTACAAGAAATCGGCGCTAAAGGCCCCATTTGTTGCCGCTAAAACTTTTAGTGGCGATATGTCACGATAACGCCGTTAATACATGGCCGCTAATACTTGGTAATCGCTGCTATTGTGTCGCCCTTAATGCTTTGGTTGGAGCTTCACCGGAGATGGCTTAATCAACTTTCAAACCAATAAAATACCATTACTATGTTAGTAAACATGTTTGAACTCGAAACTGAAGTAAAACGCTACGTTTTTTTCTCATTAAAATGAGATTTACATAACATGATTTCTATAATAAACACTACACGATTTACAAGAGATAAAAAGTAGATGGTGGCCGGAGACGGAGCTTGACGGTGGTGGTGTTGTAGCTTGACAGTGGTGATGAAGTGACGGAGCTTGACGGTGGTGGTCCGGTGGTTGTGGTGGAGCTTGACGGTGGCAGTCCAGTGATTGTGGTGGTGGGGCTTCACGGTGTGGTGGTCCAGTGGCGGTAGATTCACGGTGATTGTGGTCCACTAGTGGTAGCTTCACGGTGGTGGCAGCTTCACTTCACGGTCGTGGTAGCTTCATGGTGGTGGTGGTTGAGGTTGTTGGTGTGTAGTTGTAGGTTAGAGAAGATGGAGTGTGTTGAAGAAGGTGGGTTTAAAATGAAGAGTGTGTTTGTTTGAGTCAAGAAAGAGCCCAAGCCATTAGATCATCTTCTCATTAAGGGCTAAGATCAACACTTTTTTAGCTTCACACGGATCGACTATTAGCGATGATTTTAATACTAGGTATTTCTTGTAGCGACAAGAAGGAAACATTAACAAAAGTTTCAAAAATCTACTCCTTCATATTGCTACCTATGGTGAAAACATCATTTCTGAAACGCCATGTGATCCGCCAAGTAGATAAGATGATAACTTCCAACATCTCCTTCTTAACCTTCTTGTTCTCGTGAACTAATAAGAGACTCTAGGTTCTTCAAGACAAGAAAAGAAACATACAACCATTTAGAAACGGCCTTCCACGTATGTTAGGCCTGTAAGAGCATAGTATATCGTTGAATAGTTTTGAAGATTTGCAATAAACATTGCGACACTCTAAGTGTCACCAGTGGCAGCTCTTGTAATTTTCTCCAAGGGGTTTCTTTTGGTAGACTTTCACTAATTCTCACTAATATTTTTTTCCAAATCATACATGGTTTATATTAGTTTTTTTTTCATTTGTTCCAAATCGAGGGGGTTCCTTGGAATCCCCAAAAACCCTTGGGTCTGCCCCTGTGTGTCACAGTAGTAATAGATGAAGATCAAGATGTTGTCTTGGTATTTTGATGTAGCGTTGCGACACTCAAACTGTCGCAGCTAGTGCGACACTCTAAGCTGCCTATATATAGGAGGTCATTTGTTTAGAAAGGAAGCTTTTTGGTGAAAACAAAAGAACTCACTCTCACACATGTGTAATTCTCAGTGTTAAGAATCTTCATTTTGTATTAGTAAGCCAACCGAATCTTACTGTATATCAATTGGGTGTTTATCTAGTGAAAATCATGGTTGAAGGTTGGTTGTTTTTCGTGTTTTATACTTTTCATAGACTTTTCAGGTTCAAACATTAATCTCATGATGTGTTGGATCTACCTTTTCAAGTTTGAATTTGTTCATTTGGAATCTGAGTTCTTCTACTTCATTTTTATTTACTTATTTTATTGATTTTGATTGATTTAATATGAATATTTTTCCCTCTCTTTTTTTATATTATTCCTTAAGTCCCATATCTCCCTCTACACAAGCAAATTGTTGATAAAATTCCAAAATAGCATTACCTGCAACCTACAATCGGGTGGCTTTCATTCGAACTTGAATACCAAGTAAGAAAAAAGGAATCGAAGTATAATTTCATCTTTGGACCAAAAACAAGCAAGAGGTGGAATACCACAAAGAGAAAGTGTACATAATAAAAAAGAATTTTTAGTAATTGGTAATTTGAACTAAAAATCTTATATCTGGCCTTCCCGAGAAACATAAGAATTTGTCATTCTTGTAAAGGTCGATGATAAGTTGATTGTTTATCACTATCACTGTAGATCTCGGTTTTTGGACCTACAATTTGGTATGAGAGCCTTAGTGCTCTTGATAAACTTAGTTTTTGAAAGGTTTTATAATTTTTGAAAAAGTTTGCAAAATTTCATTCTTTTTGCTCAAAACATGGTGAAGTTGTGAAATTGTTTGTTTTATTTTGTTCTAAATATTGTTTAGAAACTTCCTATCAGTTTTGGTTCAAAATTGGTAGCGATTTTTGAGTGTTTTGATTGATTTTTGTTAAAAACTTAAAAAAGGGGGTTATCTCAACTATTGGTGACTACTTTTGTAGGCCATTGCAACACTCTTGTCATTGCGACACTACGTGCCTTTAGATCCTGTGTTTGTGAGACACTTTCTCTTTTACCTGTGACACTTCATTCGTTTATCTAGTTTTTGAATTTTGTTGTTGAAAATGACATTTAATCAAGTTACCCGATATGAACTTGAAACGGGAACTGCTTCCCAACCACCTAAGCTATTTTCCTTATTGGAAGAACATGGTGAGAGATTTCTTTTACTTCACCGACTTCACTCAATGTCACTTGATTTTCAATGGACCTCACTGCCTATGACTGCTAGCCCACATGAACCTTTATCCAACAATGATCCCACCAGCTACAACATGACTACAAGGCTTGGGTGATTTTAACAGAGCTCTTACTACTGAAATTCACTCAGTGTTTGAAAATATCATGATGCTAGATCTCTTTGGGATGCTCTTTTTGAGTATTTCAAGGGACGTGAGAATTTCAAGGAAGGAAAAAGAGATTTGATCCAAAAGGAGTATGATACTTTTGGAAGTGTAAAAGGAGAAAGCTTGAGAAATCACATATCTAGGTTTATTGATGTGGCAAATATGTTAAAGAAAGTTGGTGTAAACTTGACTGATAGAGATTGAATCAAGAACTTATTGGATCGGCTTCCTTAAGAGTGGAGCTTGCAATGTATGATGATAAAGAAAGACTATGTTAATGAGGCATTTACAGTTGTGAATCTTATCAACACGTTAAAAGCCTTTGAAATGGCCAATGGAAGTTCAAGCAATGCAGCTTTTGTTGCTCTGATTACAACAACTCTTTGGCCACGGTATTATTATATTGATGTGGCTAAAACAAACTTGTTACTATTTTTTGTGACTATATAATATAAACACCCACAGTAATAAGAAATTCATGTGATTGTTGCTACCCTTTAGCCACACTTTATGGGACTGATTGCTTGATTCCAGCAAGCAGGGCTGGTCTTGAGAATTCAGGTGCCATGTCCGAGCCCAGAAAAATGTGCCCCTTAAGGCCTTAACGAAATAGATCATGTTAACTATTTTTTTAAACAACGTTTAAAGTTATAGCAATTAACAAAATGACATAATCATAGTAATGGAATGAGTCAATAACATACTGTAATAGGCTAATAGCTAACTGATGATTCGTGAAGCTCTTCTTACATTCTTATAGCAAATTGGTGAATCAACTATTCACAGTTTATACTATCTAAGATTTCGTTCTCGATAGCTATCATCGCCAATACACTAAGTTTTTTTTTGGGACTTTGTAGATCGAAAGTAAGATTTCAATAGCTTCAATTTTGAAAAACTCATTTTTGCAGATGGCACCGTGATTAGAATAGTCAATAATATTCTATGTGCAATGCCTATATTTGGGAAATAACAGTCTTCTTTCATATGCTCCAAAACATCTATAGGGTTGCTAAATTTATTGGTTAGTGATGTGTAAAATAATTTCTGCTCCATATAAGTTCATTAACATCAATAGATCTTTCTTCAATCTTGAGTACATTTTCAAGACAATGACAAGGCGACTTAAGATCTTCATTTTCAATTCGGATCAACTTATGTAGAAACAAAAAAAAACCAAATAACCCCTCGTACCATTTGAATTGGTCAAATCTTGTCTCTAAAGAGGCAATAGCTAAGTCTAACAATTAATAATTACCTAATCCTAACTCTAACGATCAACAATAGTAATACATCAAATTTAAGGCTAAACACATCCAATTTAGGGCTAAACATTTAAATGGAACCATGGAAGAATAAATTAATATATTATGTCATTATACATAAACAAATCTAGGGCTAAACATACCCAATATAATAAATTAATACACTATGTCATTATACATAAACATAACAATAAATTAATACATTATCATGTCATTATACATAACACTAAATTTGCGACAATAAATTAAAATTCAAAATTTCATTTCATCTCAATAAATCAAGCATTAGATTGTTCATTAAAATGGAAAGTACGACAATTGGAACTTCAAAACTAACAATATTAAAATGTATAAATTAAAACTAGGTGAGTATCTAATCTACCCTAAGTCTTTTCTTGCGAAATCAACATCAAATATTTCCTACAACATGTATAAAATATCTATCAAAACAAAATATGTCAGTGAGCATATTAGTTTGTCTATGTAACATAGCATAAGTATGAATAAAATCTCAAATACACGTGTTAATTGTATACTAAGTCATATAATAATCATACTAGCATGCACGACTATATATCAACCCAAAGTTTTCTACGAGCATAACCTTATCACCAAAGTGAATAAGACCATAAAGATTGAATACTTAACAATGACCCAACAAACGAGGCAGTGTGCTAATCCTATAGCGCTCATTATATATGTTAAGGGGGACTTTTTAAAGTCAATGATAGATATCATGCATAAGATTTGTCCTGTTATGTATAAATAGTAATCATGTTTATGGATTGAGTGTTTGCATAAGATTAATCGTATGTGTGATTGTGATTTTAATACGGATACACATTGCAACCCAAATAGCGTTTCAGGCATAAAATGGGTCAAGTATGAACTCACAGTTTGAGAAGATTTCCACAAAATGTGAGGGAACGATTTTGAAGGAGGGAGTCACCACCAAATTTACTCTAAAATGCTAAACAAAGGTGTATGAGTATGAGGATTTTAGGATTGGAATATAAATGGAAAACTTATAAGTATGAAAATACATAAAACATATCTTACCTAGATACTTATTTGGACACTATTTTTAGTTTTTATTTTTCATGAGTGTTACACCCATTAGAAGTCCAAAATAAAGAGTCTAAAACTAAGATAATTTTCACCTTAACACATAACAGTCAACCATGGTTCCGGTTGATATTATGGTTCGGTTTTTTGAAGTATTATATATGTATATTAATTGGTACATTATAGTCATGTATTTTCCATGTATTTGTCATGTATTAGAGGTAGGGTAAAACTAATATCACCACATGGATGATTCAAATGATCATGAATACAAGTATGAAAAATATAACTAAACTATCTATTTGCTATGTAACCAAGTGAAGTATCACCTAGACGAGTACTTCCAACATTGCGAGATTGGAGTCTTGGTGTAGATTTCCTTACTTTATCACTTGAAGATTACTTAGAGACTTACAAGAACTTAAAAGAAGGCATATGAACCTTAAAGTTTTTGGAACGAAACCTTAACACAAGCCCTTCAACATGGAAGTTTGTTGGTGACTTTGTTTGGTGCAAAAATGTTCCAAAAACAAAGTAACGATGAATATGTTTATAAAGTTTAACAAAAAATCCTCACTTGTACCTCGAAAATGGTGGTATACCAACTTTGTTTTCCTTGGTAAACATGTGGTAATACTCCTAGAGGTTATCCAAGGAAGGAGAAGAAGAAAAACAAGAAGAAAAGTGTAAGAAGGAAGACCAAAACTCACTATTTTGGTTCTTGAACTTTCTACCCAAAATGGAAGAATCGGAAGATTAGAGACTGTTTGAGAGTCATTTTGTAAGTGCACCTAAGTATGATAAATGCTGGATTCTGTCGAAGAATGATACTTCAAGGACTAGTTATGAAGTTTGTTGAAAGATGATTAACAAATGCGGACTAGATTGAGTATTAGATGTCCGCATTTGTGTTAATGATTCATCTAGGGTCCGAATTTGTGGTATTAATCATGTCAGAACTTATAAGTTCACGCCATTGTCCGAATTTATGGAATGGAATTGTAAGAACTTATAAGTTTTCATTACTTGTTCGAATTTGTGGTTTTTGTATGTCAGTACTTGTAGTTTTTTCATATGGTCCGAATTTGTAGTTCTATTAGGTGTCAGTACTTATTTGTTAAGTACTGACTAGGGTTTCATTGTATGGTGTCCGTATTTAGATGTGTATATATACTTAGTGTCTGTACGCATTCTATGGGACTTTACGAATTCAATGAAACAGTGAAAATTTTGGAGAAAACTTCTTGTCCAAACAAACCCTAGATTTGTGTGTTCTTCATTCAATCTGTGTGATTGTTGATTGTGAATACTCAGTGTATTCACGGTTCTCTCATCTACTACACCTTCTGTACGAGCTCTACGTTGCCGTATGGGGCACGCGGTGGTTTCCGCACATCGCGTGTGTGTTCGATCGGTCCGGTTTGTGTGTTCGTTGAAGAAAGACGACCTTACAAGTGGTATCAGAGCAGGCTCTATATACAGAGTGTTGTTACTGTGACAACCCGAGTTCTCACAGGTCTTTTCCCTGACACATTACCTGTTACAATTCTGTTTCGTAATTTGTTTGTGTTATTTGTTGGTGCTATAATATGTGAATGATTGAGTAAGATAGTGTTATGTGTAGTTGATATTAAAACTTATGATGAATTCCTATTGCATGCTCTTCATCATCCTTGCCCGACTTCGATGAAACCTACTCGGCGAAACATGGGGTTTCGTCATCATCATTGCCTGACAAAACTTGGGGTTTCGTCATCACCCTTACACGACGAAACATTAGAAGTTTCGTGGGAACTGTTCGCTGTAATGGGCTTCGGCCCAAGTAAAGCCCAAATAGTAAGTCGTTACATTATATAGCACGTACACCATAATTCACGAAACCCTAGTCCTCTCTTGCAACCGACGGTAACACTCTCCATCTTCCTTGAATCCTCTTGCATGGCTGTGATTACCCCATCATTCGGTTAGCGTTCTATCACACTTTACAGCTGTTTGATGTTTGTTTGTGATGCATGTAATCCATTGTAATATCATGTTGTTTGTGAAGGTAGGGTTTTATGAGATACCGTAATCTTATGTTGTGATTAGTTAGGGTTGGATAATTGTATTAATCAAACAGATTAGACTCTGCATAAGGAAAATTCGGTGTTTCGTATTCGTTCACGATTTACTACATGGATCTAATGATCCTGTTGCTATGTGTATATGATCCTGTAGCTATGTGTACATGATCCTGTTGCTATGTGTATATGATCTGTTGCCATGTGTATATGATGATAATTGTGTAAACAGTTACGGAATGATCGAGATTGTGGCATAATACATGATGATTGGTTAGGGTGCTCGTGATTAAGTGATAGTTGCAAACCATCGATGGACATGATTAGGGTTAAGGAACACGAAACTGCTAGGGAATGTGGTAACTGTCAAGGCAGCCGACGAAACATATTGATGTTTCGTCCTACACGCACAATGACGAAACTTGATGAGTTTCGCCGTAACCTTAGCTCGACGAAACTTGATGAGTTTCGTCACACTTTAGCTCGACGAAACTAGGTGGTCTTTCATCGGATAGTCTTTCGCCGCATGAGCCTTTCGTAGTGGACTTGAAGTGTAATAGTAGTATATTGTCATGAACGTGCTAATGTATACTTATATACTTGGAATGCTGAAGTTATATGATGACCACACTAATTGAGCATGGACCTAGGCTTGTGTAAACTAAACACTCTCTTATTAATATTATTTTGTTGGTAACAAGCGCATGAGATGTGGACTTGCATGATAATGATTTGTTCTAGAGATATGAAATCTGATTTGCATTGTGTGATTAAGACATTCCTCTGTTAAGTGTTATGTGGTCACATGGGATGTGTACCCGTGCGTGATTTGGGTAGTTGACATACGTCATACAATGCTTTTGTTGATGAATGCAAACTGTGTTAACTATGTGACTTGAACGATTACGAAACTAATATTGTTTGGTAACCACGGTAGGGTTTGGGTTGACCAACTGGACGGGTAATTAAAACATACCGAGCAAACCAAGGTGAGTTCATTTCTCTGGAGCATGCGTCCCGGTGGTTGGGACAGTCTTTGGGTATCCCTGAGAGGGATTGGTTTTGGGTAAATCATGGGTATTCCTGAGAGGAATATGTCTTTTGAGTAAATCGTGAATGTTGGATAATATACTCATCCTATCACCCTTTAAAGTCCCACCGTGTCGTTTGGTTACCTGAGAGGTAACAAGGTATTAGTTGGTAGCGCTACTTTGGTTTGGCACCCTCACCCCGTACCTGAGAGGACGGGTGTGAACTAATGACCTAGTCATGACCAATGCTTTGATAGGAGCATTGGAGAAAGGGCAATGTAAATCAGGAGCCGTCTTGTATTCGGGATATTATCAACATTAGATTCAATGGATTAAACTAAACACTTGGTAACCAACGTTTTCGTAAAACCATGAACTCACCAGCGTTGTCTGATACACTTGTTGCATGCTCGCAGGTCGCTAGGTACTTTGGATGGGAACTTGCTATCTGGATGGCTGGAGTGGTCATGGGTCGCAGTGCTTGATTACGTGTGTCTTATTTACTGAATTCATACACATTGGGTTTTGAAACATTTAAACATTGAATTGTTATTTGCTTCCGCTGTCACTGTTTGTTAAGGGTCTTTTTCTGCGTATATATCCTGACTAATATTCTGAATTCGATTGTTCACTTGTGATCAGGATACCGGATCAGGATATTGGTGACATCCTGATACGATATCCTGGTACTAACCAATTAGTTCACGTGCAGATTATTGTAACAAGCTTCTAACGGTCGGGAGGACTTCTTCTCCTCAAGACTGGGGCAAATCAGTTGGGTTATAGACGTTGAACCCGGAAGAAGTGGACTACAACGTTTACTTGAGGAATATTCGAAGCATCCCGGTTTAATAGGGTAGTTTGTTATTTTCATTTTACTATAAATAGATTGATCGGATCAGGTTAAGGCACACACTTTTACGTACACTTTTACTCTCCTGTTGCAAGCAATCACTACACTCAAACGCTTGTACTCGAATTATGTTAGTGCATTCATCTGTCGACTTCGTCTTATATCGAGTCTTGGCTGCGTTACGGATCTAATCAAGAGTGATGTCATCATTCTTGATGATGACATCATCAAAGTGACATCACAAAGTCTACAACAAACTCACGTGAAACAGAATGAAATATTCACTAGAAGACAAAATAGTTTGCATGTTTAAATAGAATTGAGATATACGCTGATTTCGCTCCTAGCGTCATGTAAAGCTGATTTCGCCCGAAGCCTCAAGTGGTGATTCCGCTCTTGTGCATGTGTGTCATTATGAGCGGAATCAACAGCCCTATAAATAGATGTTCATGAGCGAAATCAGTAGTAGAGTTCTTGTATTCCATGCCGAAGCTCTGCCGGTGTGAAGATCGATTGTAAACAACATTTATTCAATACATTCAGTGAAATTAGTGAAGATCAAGCTGTTATAAAGTCTATTTCTTGTTTTCCGCACATGAAATAGATCAAAACCTCTCTAAACGACTCATTCGGATCAGTCGAATGATCCTACAATTGGTATCAGAGCCAGTTGGAGAAGTTTTGCAGATTACAGCTTTATTTCATCGAGATTTCTATCTTCTACACCTTCTTTCATCAGTTCAGGACGTTTTCATGGTCAAAACCGATTCAAAATTTCACAGATTGTTTAAAATTGGACATAGTCAAATCCTAGGAAGTTTCATAGCTAATATCGAATTAAAAATGGACCAAAATGACCTCCGAGCTGATTTCGCTCAAACTGTTTTTGTCTGATTTCGCTCATAATTCAGATCTGATTTCGCTCATAGCTGCAAAGTTTGTGATTTCGCTCCTGCAAACAGTTTAATTTCGCTCATGTGAACATGCTGATTCCGCTCATAGTGCTCAAACTTTTGATTCCGCTCCTGAGTAGATTGTTGATTCCGCTCTAAACTGAGTTTTAGTCTAATTCCGCTCCTAAAAACTAATGTGATTCAGTTTTAAAGTGTAAACAACTTGAAAAGTATATTGATTGGTGTGAAAACATTAAACGAGATCATGTGAAAATACATTGAATTCGAGGTGTCAGTTGGTTGGGATAAGATACCACATGCTTGTGTCGGTTTGCATTTGAAAGATGATAAAGGTGTGTAAGTCGGTTTGCATGTGAAAGTTGGTAAATATGTGTAAGGTTTTTGCATGTGAATCTGATAAAGTGTTCCAACCCATGTGATGAGTCTCGGTTCAAGTAATCTTCATTAAAGTTGTCGGATACTTGAATATTTGGGTTGTTACCAAGGTTTGCATGTGATTTAGTGGGTCAGGCTTTTGCATGTGAATTTGTTAAAATGTCGGCCCATGTCTAGATATTAGTGTTGTGTGATTTGAAATTGTCGGATATCATGTGAACTAGTGTTAGTCAAATAGTTTTTGTCCTTATTCAGACCCAATCATATCGGATTGCATACTTCTCGGCCCAATCATTGTTTAGTGCAGCCCACTTCATACTTGGAACAATTGAAAGTGTGTTGTGAGGAAAATTTGTCAGGACAGCTTAAAAGATGACAATGATGTTTGATGAACAAGAAA
This sequence comes from Helianthus tuberosus, assembly GCA_030545235.1. NCBI lineage: Eukaryota > Viridiplantae > Streptophyta > Magnoliopsida > Asterales > Asteraceae > Helianthus > Helianthus tuberosus. The sequence goes on along the minus strand of CM060451.1, from coordinate 75,362,061 downwards.
ACTATTATCTTGAAAAATTTAATGATTGGAATTGAGGTTTTATAGATGAGAGTTATAGAAGTGTGAAAAGGAAGGTTGGATGAAAAGGTTTAAATACTTTGTATGTTTGAAAAATGAAAATTTGGATGATCTAGCAAACCGATATACAGTCTTAATTGAACATTTGAAAGAACATGAGATAAGACTGTCAGATATTGAAAAAATATCAAAGTTTGCTGATGCATTATCTATCGAATGGGATGAATGTTTGAAAAACCTAAAGAAAGATTCTAGTTTTTCAAAGCTGTATCTAAAAGGGTTCTTCAACAAACTTCAAGATTTTGAGTATGAAAGTAACAATAAAAAGAAAGAATTGATAAATGAAACAAAAAATATTTTGATGAAGATGGATTTAAATGTGATTCTTGAATTCAAAAGAAGAGTTAATGTATGTCTTGCTGCAAAAAGTAATCTGATATACGATATGAAGAGAGGTTGTTATATTGATGAGAATATGAATCCTCTTGATTTCGTTAAATTTTTTTGTGTAGGAACATACAAGATAGAGAAAAAGGAAATTTCAAAAACTGAAGAATTTGTGAAGAATGAATTTTCAAGTTCTGCATCAGTGTGCTCTAAATGTGATAAACTTGAAGCTGATAATGGCAAATTTTTGAACGATGCGGAAAGTTTGACATTGGAAGTCAAAAAGTTGAAGGGTGAAAAACAAGCTGGTGTTAAACAGATTCTTATGTTGCAGGGAATTTGTGAAAATTTGAAGTCTGAGAATGTTAAATTGTTGAGTGATTTAGACAATTTAACATTAGAAAACAAGAAGATGAAAGAAAAAGAACAATATTTTGAAGATAAAATTGAGAGTTTTGAAAATGAAAATTCAAGAATTGAAAAAGAATTTCAAAGTCTGATAAAGATTCTTGAAGATGGAAGAAATGTTTTTAGTCAAAACAACATTGAAAAGCAAAAAATTATAAATTCTCATCTTCAGACGATTATTCGACTTGAAAAAGAAGCTGAATGTGCACGAAAGACAATCAAGGCTCATCTTGAACGAATATCTCAGTTTGAAAATGAAGCTGAGAATTCAAGAAACAAAATAGATGAGCTTGAAAAGAAATTGAAAGGTTTTGTGACTTCATCTGAGTTCCCTTGTCCAAAACCGATCAATTCTATTCCAATAAGTGACAATGTCACAAACTTTGACAATGTCAAAGTTGAAGATTGTGATGAGAAAACTGATAATGATGAGAAAAAGAAAACATTTTTGAAATTAAAAGAAATGTTTAAAGAAACTATTCTACGTTCTACTGAGAAAGGTGAATGCTCAAAACATGTAAAGAAGAATGTGGAACAAAAACAAAAGGATAAAAAATCAAAAAATGTTCAAAAAGAAAATAAAAGCTCATCAGTTCAATCATCTAATCGCAATCAAAAATTACAAAAAGTAAAAAATGAAAATTCAAAATTTGTTGGTAATGAGTGGTGCAGGTCGGACCACAGTGCTCAAAAGTTAAATCCAGCAAACAAGAAGAGGAAAGATTATCACCAAGCCAAACAGTGCTTTGATCTAAATGTTTGGACTGAAAATGGTGATTGGTACGATAACAGAGTGTGTTACAGATGCGGCTATCAAGGACACATTGCTGTTAACTGCCAGAGTTGGAGGTTTGAGTCAAGGAGATGTTTTAAGTGCGATATCATAGGTCACATTGCCAGAGTTTGCCCAATGATATTAAAGGGAAGATCGAGGGCTGAATCTCAGAAAATGGCAATAAAGAAACCAGTCTATGTCAAGCCCAAAGAACAGAAAGTTCAAGAATCTAAAGTTCAAGAACAGAAAGTTCAAGAAAAGAAAGTTAAGCTTTCTCAAGGGCAGAAAGACAGACTGAGGAAAAAGAGGAAGAAAGCGAGAGAATATCTTGAAAGGATTTTGTCCTCGGATACAACTGGCAAAACAGATAAAAGTTCTGATAAATCGTCTTGCTCTCCAAAGAACAACAAATCTAGCAAAACGCATTCATCAGATACAAATCTGAGGAAGAAAGAGGGAAAGAAGAAGAAGAAAGTTTGTGGTAATGAATCTGTTTCTTCGGAAACAAAGGAGCCACATGTCGACAATGAATCTGGCTCATCAAAGTCAGACAAGCCACGACCAGGAAATGAATCTGGTGTGGTAAAGCCAGAAGAGCCGTGTGTTGAGGTAAAAGTTGAGAATTCTGGTATAACAATGGATGATGCAAATTTTCCACCATTGTTGAACAAGAATTCAAAATCACCCAAGGACCGTCAAGCTTGGGTGAATCTGTTTAAATGAAAAACCTGACTTGCTGGAGTTCCCAGGTTGGTAAGCGTGGAACATGAATCGGCATATTTCTTGAGAAATTCACGAAAGTGATTTCGTCTTACAAGTGGTAAATCAGGGACATTAAATTGTACTTGATTTTTTACAAGTGATGTTTGTGAATTGATCTTAAAAATGTTAGTTTTTACAAATGGTTGAAAGAACAAGGTGATGAAACCCCATGTTTGAGAAATGACTTACAAAACTAATTTTCCGGAAAAACCATTTTGATTAAAACAAACTTAAGTGTTTTGAAATCACTATGGGAAAATGTTTTGTCGTCAGGGGGAGTTCTGATTGTTCAAGCCAAGTGAATGGAGAATTGAAGTGATTCTCATCATGTTGTCAGTTTATTTTGTACAGTTGTTTTTCAAATTTTCGCAGAAAATCAAAATTGAAACATATTTTGATTTTAGGGGGAGTAAAAATTTTAAAAAAATTAGAAAATTTGAAAATGTCAAAAACATTGAAAAAATCAAAATGAGTTTTGTTGTAAAAAGAGGAAATGATAGTAGATCAGTTGGACTGTCACAGCATGCTAAAGAAATGGAAAGATAAAATGTGATAAACGATCTTACTAAAGATGTGACGGTAGGCTCAGCTAGACTAGTAGATTTGCGATAACGATACAAACTTAAATGAAAAAGCCTAGTTCTAGTGGGAAACATGGTCGAAAGCATAGTACTTAGTTTTGTCCTTCTTGATTGTGTGCCTACTCAGTAATCGCTGATTGTCGAAAGACATAAAACTGGTTAAGTTTGTGAACTTTCACAACTTTGCTGAAAAGTCGCTGTGATTGTGCATTTCATTTTGCAAAGATTTAAACTTGTTTTATTTCTTTATTTTGTTTAAGCATCGGACATCCTCTGCGTATACGTGAGTATCGACCTGGATGTTGTTGCCTAAACGTTCTGCTTTATTTTCTTTGGTGTTTCGTTTAAGCTTTGGATCACCTCTGCGTATACGGGAGTATCGACCTGGTGGTTAAAGCCTAAACAACTTCAACTTGTTTTATTTTTCTTATTTTGTTTAAACATTGGACTTTCTCTGCGTATACGGAAGTATCGACCTGATTGTTAATGTTTAAACATTCTGCTTTGTTTTTGCACAATTCACAGTTGATAAAGTTTAAAGGCATTACTTGAGTTAGTGTATTGCATGATGAAGGGATATGCTGAGATCGTGGGGTCCATAAGAACTTAGTGCAAAATTAATATACTTTAAACGTATCGGTAAGCATATCGAAAGTTTTTAGATTGAGTTTAAGTGGACAACAATATCGTCAATCAATGTGAATCGTTTAGAACATAAAATGTTTAAAGCTTAACGGTGCTAGTGATTGGTCACAAAAACTGATATGATCCTCCTACGCAAACTCACAAAAATAGTGTTTATACATATTTCTTTACTGCATTTCATTTTATTCAAAAAATCCAAAAAGATTTTAGTGTGTTTTAGCATAAATTTTGAAAAAAATCCAAAAAGATTTTCGACAACTGATGTTGGAGAGCTAATTTTCAAAATTCCAAGTGCTGAACATGATGAACAGGGCTGGGAGTGTGTGTTTAACAGAAGAAATTTGATTTGAGAAAGAAAAGTTTGTTTAGTTAATCAGGATCATTAATTTGAACTTGATGTAACTATTACTAGTAAGTTTTTCTTATTGATTTAAGTAAAAACTTATGTTTTGTTGAGAAGTGTGCAGAAGAAGTGCTGAACAAGAGATAAAGCCAGGGATTGATCTCAAGGTGATAGCTAATTCCAGACAGCGATCCCATCATGATGAGAGGGGGAGTCTGACGAGGTTAGAGCCAAAGAGAAGATCCTGGTATATGCTAAGAAAGAAAAAAGACTGATAAAGACTGAAGACGTTGAAGACTCGACACTTAAGACTCGTCAACATCTAAGGGGGAGTCTGTTAGTGCATTCATCTGTCGACTTCGTCTTATATCGAGTCTTGGCTGCATTACGGATCTAATCAAGAGTGATGTCATCATTCTTGATGATGACATCATCAAAGTGACATCATATTAATCACATCACAAAGTCTACAACAAACTCACGTGAAACAGAATGAAATATTCACTAGAAGACAAAATAGTTTGCATGTTTAAATAGAATTGAGATATATGCTGATTTCGCTCCTAGGGTCATGTAAAGGTGATTTCGCCCGAAACCTCAAGTGGTGATTCCGCTCTTGTGCATGTGTGTCATTATGAGCGGAATCAACAGCCCTATAAATAGATGTTCATGAGCGAAATCAGTAGTAGAGTTCTTGTATTCCATGCCGAAGCGCTGCCGGTGTGAAGATCGATTGTAAACAACATTTATTCAATACAATCAGTGAAATTAGTGATGATCAAGCTGTTATAAAGTCTATTTCTTGTTTTCCGCACATGAAATAGACCAAAACCTCTCTAAATGACTCATTCGGATCAGTCGAACGATCCTACAAATTACATTGTAACACCTAGTTGATCCGCATCATATCCTGCACTGTATCCTGATATTTGAAGTAATAGAAGAACAAGGTAGCTGCGATTGTCAGCTCCCGAGGTTTTGTGCCGGCGATCTAGATTGATCAAGGGCTTTTCTCGTACATCCTGTGTCACACTTTACTTTTTCGCTCATTGTTTGATCATAGATACAGCTCTATATCCTGAGCCGTATCCTGAAAACTGTTTTTACAAACAACTTAATCAGCATATTTTCGATACACATTCTTAGCACACTACCTCACTTAACTAATTTGATCACTAAATTGCTTCGGTAATTTTTGACCAAAACAATTTGGCGCCCACCGTGCGGCAAGTGGTGCTATTTCTACTAAAAGCTTTTGCAAAATCATTACTTGGTTTTCTGTTTTCAAAACTTTTTGCTACACTATTTACAATGTCCTCGAGATCAAACATGAGCTCTTCCAACGTGTCTGCTACAACCTCTGCAACAATTGGTTCGGTGCTTCCACCACCTCCTCCGAGAATGCAAGCCTCTTCACAGGGAACTGAAAGTCATGTGGCTCGGGATGTTATCCCCGCTCGCAATATCCAGGGATCTGCTCCTGTTTTGGCTTCTAACGAAGAAATTCTAACTTTGTTTGGTAGTGTACATGAACAGATGAGGCTGCAGCAGGAAACTAATCAGATGCTGATAAGAGAGATACAACTCTTGAAATCCGGCTCGAGCAGGCCTGCTGAAGATACTGTCACTCCCTTGCAACCCAGGGCTTTGAACTTCAGTTCTGCAGTTTATACTGAGGATAACCGGGGGAATATTGTGCCTAGCCATTCCCAGAATCATACTCCTGAGATACCTTCTTCAGTAAGGGTATCAACTGTGAGAAGCTCAGGATATGCTTCAGGATATGGCCAGAATCCCCAAGCTGGGAATGTATCTAATAATAATAATACTCTTGCTACTAATGGTGTTGGATCTTTGCAGGATGCAGGTATGGCATCAGCATTTTCCAGGGAGCTTCAAAAACTGAAGGACATGATATCCAGTGTACCTGGGGTGGTTCAGCCAATTCCTGAAATATCCCAGGACAGCCACATGATATCCCAGTTTGCATATCCCATTTGTGATACTGAAATCCCAAAAAGATTTCAAACCCCCAACATGAAACTCTATGACGGAACTACGGATCCTGAGGAGCATATTGCCCAGTATAGGGAAAGGATGGAAATCAACCCTATCCCTCCAGATCTCAAAGAAGCATGCTTGTGCAAGGGTTTTGGTTCTACCTTAACGGGATCAGCCTTAGAATGGCTCTTAAACGTTCCTTCTCACTCAATTACTTCATTTGCTCATTTAGTTAATAGTCAATTTTCTTGTAGCCGGAGTTTTGAGAAACTAACCAGTGACCTTTACAGGATAACTCAAGGACCTCCGGAATCCTTGAGGGATTATGTGAACAAGTTTAGTCGGGAATCCGTGGATATCCCACATCTTGATGTTGCAACGGCCGTGCAAGCCTTCAAAATGGGGTTGCAAAAGGATTCTCAATTTTATCAGGATCTTGTAATGAATCCCTGCAGGAATCTGGACGAAGCTCGTAACAGGGCTTTAAGATACATTCGGCTGGAGGATGATAAAAAGATGCAAGAGAGAATGAATTCGTCCACGACCTATGAGCTAACCAACAGGAAATCAGAATCCTCGTATAAACCATATCGCTCAAAGCCATATGGCAGAAATGATAGCAAAAAAATGAATGCTGTTGAAGACGAGGATCCTGAGGAGTATCCTGAGTTGTCTGAATATTGTTTTTCTGTTAACATACCTGAACTAATGTATGTTATGCAGGGTTTAGGAGACAAAGCAAGATGGCCCCGAAAGAATCAACAAAAGGCTGATTGGAAGGACAAGTCCAAATGGTGTGCTTTCCATGAGGACTTCGGACATGTTACTGAGGATTGCATCGCTTTAAGAAAAGAAATAAGCTATCTCTTGAGTAAGGGATATCTGAAGGACCTCTTGGGAAGAAAGAAGAATAAGGCTCAGGATCCTGAAAAGGATCCTGAACGTGCAACATCACTTCCTGTGGATGCAAAAATAATCAACTTTATTTCAGGAGGATCCGACATCTGCGGTACATCTTATTCTGCGGCGAAGAGACATGCAAAGGAAGCCAAAGCAGAGAGGGGAGATAAGCCAACTAGGATGTCAACCCTAACAACTGACAAAGTGATCACGTTCGATAATGATGACAGGGATACTGTTCAGGATCCTCATCATGATGCTTTAGTAATAACGTTATATGTTGCTAACCATTTTGTGCACAGGATATTAGTCGATAATCGCAGCTCAGTCAACATAATCCAGCTGGAAACATTGAAGAGGATAAATGTATCCCCAATGGATATTACTTCGAATTCCACTGTGCTAGTCGGTTCAGCGGAGAAGCTCGGAATACTGTAGGAGAGATAAAATTACCCGTATATATTCAAGGGGTAAACTCAATGTAGCGCTTTTGTGTCATGGACTCTCTATCCTGCTATAATATTATACTAGGTAGGCCTTGGATCCATGATATGAAAGTTGTTCCGTCAACCTACCATCAATGCATCAAGATCCCTACTACTTGGGGAGTTGTCAAGGTGGAAAGTGATCAACAGGAAGCAAAGGAGTGTTATTCTTCTTCGATGAAATCCTCAACAAAGCCAAGTGCAGGATAGCAATTAAAGATGCGAGGCCAGCATATCATGGAGGCTTCAGAACAAGATGTGAAGAAAATTATCTTGGATCGGGATAATCCGGATATTTCGGTGCTCGTGGGAACCAATATCCCTCAGGATATTGAAGATCGATTGACTAATTTTTTGAAATGCAGGATGTCAACATTCGCGTGGAAGCGCAAGGATATGACAGGTATTTCCAAGGATATTATAACACATAAGCTTGGTATTGACAGGTCATTTAAGCCTGTCCAACAAAAGAGAAGGAAATTTGCTCCGGAGCGAAATGTGATCATCCAGGAGGAAGTTGAAAGACTACTAAGGAGCAAGATGATTAGGGAAATGAAGTTTCCTAAATGGATGGCGAATGTAGTTGTGGTGCAAAAGAAAAATGGGAAATGGAAAATTTGTGTAGATTACACAGACTTGAACAAAGCTTGCCCCAAAGACCCATTTCCTCTTCCTCATATTGACTCAATGGTGGATGCTACTGCCGGCCATGAGATGTTAACCTTCATGGATGCATCCTCAGGATTCCAGCATATCCAAATGGAACTTTCAGACCAGGAGGATATTGCCATCATGACACCAACATGTATATATTGTTACACTGCTATGCTCTTTGGTTTGAAAAATGCAGGTGCAACATATCAAAGATTGGTGAACATGTTGTTCAAAGAAAAGCTGGGGGACACCATGGAGGTGTACATCGATGATATGGTAGTAAAATCTAAGAAGGCTGAGTATCACCTTCAGGATATTAAGGGAGCATTTGATATCCTGGATCAGTATAACATGAAGCTAAATCCTGCTAAGTGCCATTTTGGAGTGGGGGCAGGAAAGTTTCTAGGATATATGGTGACTAAAAGAGGGATAGAAGCGAGCCCGGAGCAGATTAAAGCTATCCTGGATATTAAATCGCCTTCAAATATGAAGGATGTTCAACGGTTAACAGGGCGAGTAGTAGCATTAAACAGATTTATTTCGAGATCCTCGGAAAAATGCAAGGAATTTTATGATATCCTGAAGAAGAATAAGAAGTTCGAATGGGGAGTGAAGCATGAAGCAGCCTTGCAGGATTTGAAGCAATATCTTTCAACTGCACCCCTATTGATGAAGCCTGAGGATGGTGAGCCATTATCCCTGTATCTTGCAGTATCAGGGAATGCAGTAAGTGTTGTCCTTGTAAAGGATCATGAAGGTCAACAGTATCCTGTTTATTATGTTAGTAAAAGTTTATTAGATGCTGAAACTAGGTATTCTCACTTAGAGAAATTGATATTAGCCCTAGTTATGGCGTCAACAAAACTTAGACATTATTTTGAAAGACATAGGATTCACGTTAAAACCAACTATCCTGTTAAAAATGTGCTTAGGAAACCCGAGATGTCAGGTAGGATGGCTAAATGGTCGGTGAAATTAAGTGCCTTTGATCTAGTATATGAGCCTAGAAATGCCATAAAGTCTCAGGCTTTAGCTGACTTTGTGGCTGATTTCAGTGGTGATATTCAAAATGAAGTAGACCTAGAAGTACAACAGCTAGGAGAAAACTTAGAATCTTGGACGTTATATACTGATGGTGCATCTAATGTAAGAGGTGTAGGCTTGGGTATACTACTAAAATCGCCACAGGGGGACATATTACCCCAGGCTATTAGATGTGTGTTTCCTGCCACTAATAATGAGGCAGAATATGAAGCTTTAATTGCAGGATTAGAATTGGCTAAAAGTATGAATATCAAGAGTTTGCAAGTATAAGTTGATTCTTTGTTAATTACTAATCATTTTAATGGAACCTATGCAGTTAAAGATGAGAAGTTAATCGAGTATCTCGAAATTCTCAAAAAATTAGCAGGATATTTCGATATTTTCACACTTGAACAGGTACCAAGAGAGGATAATGCTGAAGCTGATGCCTTAGCAAATCTAGGATCATCAGTCAGGATACCGGAAGGAACCCGAATACCGGTATTACATATCCTATATCCTGCGACGGATCCTCAGGATAAGGAAGTAGTAAGTGTTCAGGACCCTGATGATGAGTATCCTGACGAGGATCCTAAGTCTTGGATGGCTCCGATCATAAGATATCTCAAGGAAGGACACATCACAAAGGATGAGAATCCTAAGGCCTTTAGAATGAAGGTATCACGATTCACTATTATAAATAATGTCTTGTATAAGAAATCTCTTGCAGGACTATATCTGAGGTGCTTAGAGGATCCCGAAACCAAGGAAGTGCTTTCGGATATACACGAAGGGGATTGTGGTAACCATACTGGGGGCAGGTCGTTATTCTCAAAGGTATTAAGAACAGGATATTATTGGCCGACGATGAGAAAAGATGCTGCAGAATACGCTCGAAGATGTGATGCATGTCAAAGACACAGTAATATATTACATCAGCCGGCCGAGCCACTTTATCCTATAGCTTCCCCTTAGCCATTCATGAAGTGGGGAATGGATATAGTAGGAAAATTGCCAAAGGCTCCAGGAGGAAAGGTCTCCATGTTGGCAATGACTGATTATTTCTCTAAGTGGGTCGAAGCTGAAGCATTTGTTCAAGTTAGAGATCAAGAAGTGGTATCCTTCATAAAAAGGAATATCCTGACTAGGTTTGGAGTACCAGCTGAGATAATTTATGATAATGGATCTCAGTTTATAAGTAAGAGGACTACTGACTTTTGCAAGAGTTGGGGAATCAAAATGATCACATCCACACCGGTACATCCTCAAGCAAATGGACAAGCAGAATCCTCAAACAAAATAATTGTTAACAATTTGAAGAAAAGGCTTGGAACTAAGAAGGGAAAATGGGCAGAAGAATTACCCTTTGTTTTATGGGCTGATAGGACGACGGTGAAAAATGCAACTGGCCAAACCCCGTTTTCCTTGGTATTTGGAGCAGAAGCGGTGATCCCGACAGAAATGGTAATACCTACAGCAAGATCCAACCTCCGGGATCCTGAGCAGAATCCTGAAATCATATGCCAGGAATTGGATACTATTGATGAGACAAAAGACGCAGCAAGGCTAAGGATGGCAGCATATCAACAGAGGATATCTAAAGCATATAACAAGAATATAAGGACTAGACGGTTCCAGGTTGGAGATTGGGTATTGAGAAAAGCTTTTCAGAATACTACTAATCCTGCTGATGGAAAGTTGGCTCCGAAATGGGAAGGACCCTATGAGATTGAATCAGAATCCGGAAAAGGAGCATACCGACTCAAGAATATGGAGGGGGATATGCTACCGAGATCCTGGAATGTTATACATCTAAAGCTCTATTTCAAGTGAGTTTGGAATTTAAATTCTAACTCAGGATGGTATGGATTCTATTTCTTTTAATATCTTTTTAATATTGTTTACTGTTATGAACCCATTACTGACTTAAGCATCGGAGGGGTGTTAGCCAGGCTAACACCCACCTTAGCTTACAATTGTTTTGCAGTATATGCTTCGGGATATAGCTCCAGGATACACATTCAGCATACTTCGAAAGATTAGAGGATTGGCCCCCTCTCTCACGTTTAAAGGATTCTGATCCCTTCACAGGTTTAAAGGTATTCACCTTTCTCACGAATTGGGTTTAAACACCCCGCCTGGAGCACAAGCTATTCAGGGATAGTTCAAGGTGGCGGGACCATTTCATGTAAAAGTGGCTGACAATTTCGTCAATGTTGGCTATATCCTGGATCCTTAAGGTATATGAGGATTGATCACCCTCTCTCGCGAAAGGGTATTTTCATACTCTCTAAGGTTTAAAGGTTTTCACCTTTCTAAGTCTTGGAGTTTATACACTCCCGCCTATAGCGCATGAAAATTTGGGATTTTCCCCAGGATACCTATGGGTTTATCCCCAGGATACTAAGGAATTATCTCCAGTATGCTTTAGGGTTTACCCCCTGTAACATAAGAACTGTTCAGACGATTGAAACTAATGTTCAAAAAATTTCTAAGTGTTCAAAGACTTTATGCACAGGGGACATTCCTCATAAAGCGATTGTGTAAGGCTCAAAGAATCAAATTCGAATCTAATGTACTAAGTATCTCGGACTGGGGACATCTTAATTGAAGAAGTTGCAAAAGGATTGAAGTTCGCTACTAGGGTTACACTCTATTCCTGGTATGATCTTTCCTTCGTGAACCTTACATAAGTTGTTTTAACTTTTGAAACTATGTTTAAGGCTTAAATTGTGACAACTCGTATTTTAGAGTCTTTTGTCGTACTCGGACGTAACCTATACGAACTTTATGTGACTAGTTAATGTATTAATTAATATTGAACGTTTAATATCTCTGGTTAGTGTAATCACTTATTAAATATGGTTTAATGATTTTCGGTTGATCTAATGCTCACAAATATGAACCCGTAATGGGCTGCTATGTGATGAATTATATGTTTAATTGCTGAATCGTGTTAATATGCTTTCTGTGAATCAAAGAAATAGGTTGTTAAACTTGTTAAATGTCATCTCGGCCCAACTCTTGTGGAGATCCTTGATATCGGCCCACTTGTTTTAATTTGGCACTATAACTTAATATACGTAACCTCCTTTCATATTTCTCAATCACAACATAACAAACCCTACTATCCCCTATGTACGTGCGGCAGTGGACGAAACCCCCCCCCCCTCTCGAAATCTCAGATATTGTGCACCCCATACTACGGTTAGTATGATTTTTGTATAATATGTGTGTTATGTCTCTTCATGCAAGTCGTTTAGTAGATTAAAGTTCATGATGAATATGGGATGTAGTTCTTGTTGATTGTCTTGACTATGTGTAAATTGTTATAATCCGTTCTGCCGATCTTGGAACTAATAAAATTCAAAAGTGCTATGTGGGGGTAATGAATGATTTGATGACTATACGTTGATGAGTAGTTATGACTTGAATCGATAAATTTGTTTTGTTTCATCCTGATTGTTATTATATCATCGATAAACTAGGGTTGTATGGGATGATCGATTGGTTGTTATTTGTTTGATGTTGCCTGCATGAGTCATATTTAGTGATGTAGGATATCGAGTACAACAAAACTTCCATGACTTACAATGATCTAAATCTGAGTGCTTATGTGAAGATTTAAGTTTATGCATGATGTTCACAGATTAGTTGGAAAGATAAGGGGACAAAATTGCATGTGAGCATGATCACTATAATAATTGCCATTGATAAATCGCTGAATTCAATGAAGTCAGGGTGATTATGTGATTAGGAAGAGAACATGATTGATCAGTTGTGGTGGGGCACATCTAAACATTTGCGTTTGGTAATATATAATAACCTATAATGTAGTGGGATCTTAAACTAAATGCAATCGGCACAATGATTCAACTATCCAATTTACATGTGACTTCATTGATAATTTCGGTCCAATAGTCTTAGGATGAGGAGAACAGTTGTCGGCCATTATATGTAAACCATCTAGTTGAATACCGATGATAATGATGATGTATTGTTCGTTAGTGTTCGATATGTGCTAGCCTAATTAAATGGAACTTTTGTGTATTCATAACTGACATGTACATGTTATCACAAGTGGAATATATATATATATATATATATATATATATATATATATATATATATATATCAATTGGATACATGTTAATTGATTAATGGTATTGCTTCTACACCCAAATCGCTTGCTATGATCTGCGTTATAATATACGTATTACTTATTCGTAATCTGTGTGGTAAATGCAAGTACATATATATATTGTGTGTGCAAGTAACTGACTAACTTTGATAACCACAATAGGGGTTAATTAATCAACTGGAAAATACGTACTTTAATCTTACCGAGCAAACCTAAGGTGAGTTCACACTTTCTACAAGGCATGGGATTCCCAAGGGTTGGGAATGGGTAAAGGATTTAAACTGAAACTGCGTGATCTCCTGGTTTGGAATCACGTACACACCCTCTTAACTGAAGGGTGACAACACGTAATACGGATTTAATCGGAACCTGCGTGATCTCCTGGTTTGGAACACGTACACACCCTCTTTATTGAAGGGTGACAACACAGATACTAGACCAAAACTCTCTATCATGAAGTCCCTCCTTTTATGTCGACCTAATCGCCGGGCCAATGGCGAGCGGGTCATTAGTTAGATAGCGCTATTTAGGTTTAACAAGCCTCACGCCGTGCCGCAGAGGACGGGCGTGAACTAATGGATCTGGGCACGTCAATGATGATAGACATTGACATTAGGGCACCAACTTACTTCAGTCAGTGGTCGATATGGTAAACGGGTCTAGTGGTTAACATGGGGAAGCCCCCACCAACTATGGATATGTTTGGGAAACAGGGTAAACTGATTAACTTACGACTTACAAATGAACTCGTGGTTTTTGAAACAACTTAACATTGAACACCAACTGTGAACTCGCTCAACTTTGTTGTTGACTCGTTGTTACATGCCTTGCAGGTCGTTAGGTACTTATGGAGCTTGCACGAGGAGGCGTGGTCGTTGTGGGACATGGACAACTGTGTGCCATGTTAAACATTTAAACATTTGAACTTATATTTGGTTTTGGATTTAATCATTATGCTTCCGCTTGCAACTTAAACTATGTTTTGTTTGGACACCAATTGTATTGGTTGGATTTTCTAATTACTTACATGCTTGTTCAATATGATTGGTGGCTGGATCCTGGACAGTCACGCCTCCAGGCGGTGATACTCCGCATGTGGATCTTGGGGGTGTGACATAAATATCCTAATGAGGATATATCTTTAGGATATATTCTCAAAATATGTTTTCGGGATATGTTTCAGGATATTTGATTGGAATATTTGGGAAATAATGCTTGGGTAGAAAACTAATACTCTGGTCAAACAAGTATTATCAAAACGGATTTTGAAAAATAAACTATCCTTTATTCTTTGAAGACTTTATCTAAATTGTTTGAAATTTTGAAAAGTCCTATTTGACGAAAATCTTCGTAAGATACCGCCGAGTATATTGACCAGGATATTTTCAAAAAATAATTGCACTAATTTTGCAAAGCTAAAATTTAAACTAAGTAATGCACGACAAAAAATTACAAAACAACAACAAATAAGTTAAAAGAAGGTGGTATTATCTAACATAAGCGATACTAGTCGATAACCAAAGGCTTCATCCTAAAACCTAGGACCCATCCACCTTTGGTTATCGAATTGTTTTAATGCTGGAAAAGAAATTGTTCAAAGGACAAAAAATAAAACTGTTCGAACAAACATAACCATCAAATTTAAGGGAAATAAGTTTTAGGAGGCAGCGCCTTCTTCGTTCATCGCGTTTTCGACAGCATCCGCTTCAGGATCGGCTTGAACATCCCTCTCAACTTCGCCGCTAGCACCAGTTGTTTTTTCAACCGCTTTTGAGGATCCTTCAGCTGTAGGTTTAACAGGATTGCCGCCGAGACTCCTTAGCTTTGTCTACCAGGCATTGACATCCCAAGAAGGGCATTCGAAGCCCCGTGTCTTGGCTTCGTGGGCCATCTTTAGCCTGGCCTGAAGAAGGGAAGTAACGATAGAACTTTTAAGGCCCTCCCGGTAGCTGATCATATCCCGTTCATGTTGAGCATGGGCAGCGTCGAGATCGGCTTGGGCCTCAATAGCAGCTTTGTTGAGGGCGACCTGGTGTTCTTGTGTTATGGCCTTAAACTTGTCCTCGTAATGTCGAGATTTGGCGGCTGCAATCATGCCCTGGTCGGAGATGGTGACCTCGGCTTTCTTCAACTTGGACTCGAGCATCTTGTTGAGCCCACAAGATTCCTGGTATAGATGAACCGGATGTTCAAGACCCTGCAAAATAAGAGAACAGAAATGGAAGGTGAGTCAGTCTCTTTCCTTTTGTGAGAACTTGAACTCCGGGGCTTGGTAGCTGACGAAGGCTTGGGAATGATGATGGCTTTGGAGCTACTGGGCTTGGATGAGGCCGTAGCCTTGGGACTGTGCTCCTTTTTTACCTGGACGTGATCGGAATAACTGTCCAGCTCATCAAGGTTGAAAACCTCCGGGATCTTTGCTGGTGCTGCATAAAAGGGAAGTCCTACATCCTTATTACTCTCCATTATATCACGCTAATCAGTTATTTACGAAGTAACTCTTACCAGACATTTCAGATGATGAATATTGACTGGAACTTGGGATGTGTGTAGTAAAACTCCTGTCACCTGCCGGTAGCTGGTAAACTGCTTCGATTCTTTCTTCGGATTCCGTAGTAGGAGGAGCTACTTCCTTAAAGTTCACTGCATAAAGATCAAATAAGAAGATATTAGCATAGGATAAAAATCTAGAACTAGCTGGGGATATTCTTGACCCTACCGGTGGTTAACCACTCCACCGGAAGACTAGCACCCTCATAGATGGAGTCTCGCTTGACGAAGAAGAATTAACGTTGCCATCCATCCTCGTTCTTGGTGGCTTTAAGTATAAGGGGTTTGCTGGAAGTTGAAAAGAGCAAGAACCGACTGGAACCGTGTGATCGGAGGCGGTAAGCAATCGGCATATCCTCGATGCAGAGGTCGGGACAGTGAAGATTTTTCATTTGGTTGAGCATAATCAATACTCTCCAAACCATGGGCAAAGGAAATACCAGTAGTCCGGAAGAATTACATCATGAATTCAGGAAATGGATACCGAAGACCTATCGAGAAAGGGTATGCCGGAAAACAGACCCAGTCGGCAGAAGAAACATCTGATCGAATTGGTAGATCAAATGGTCTAAAAACCGTGCCATCGGGGAAAGCGCCGGAGGCTCTGCGTTATCAAAAGCACAGATCTCCTTCTCGGGATTTTTGAGAAGGTTTTGCTGAACGAAGGATTCCGACGATTCATCGGTTTGAGAGTGCACTCTAGTAGCCATTAGAAGAAGAATAAAATTAACAGAAAATGAGGAAGGGATGAGTGATTACCTGGAGATTCTGTTGATGATATCTGGTTCTCAAACAAAAAGAGAGAAGATATAGGGGCGTAATAGATATCCATCGAGTGAAAAGCGCGTTGGAAGTTACATAGTGCTATCTTGACCGTCGTTTCAATTTAATTGCCTCCGTTTACGTGATAAAGTTTTAAAATATATCCGTTGGATTGGTATACCAACAGATATATTTGGGGACAATTGTTATGGGTCATTTTCTGCGTATATATCCTGACTAATATTCTAAATTGGATTTTTCACTTGTGATCAGGATACCGGATCAGGATATTGGTGGCATCCTGATACGATATCCTGGTACTAACTGTTTTGGTCAAAAATCCGGCTAAGATAATGTAACCAAATCTTTGTTGTGAGGAATGATGCTTGAATCAATGAACAATGTTAAGGATAATTCAGAAATGTAATGAACAAATGACACAAGGATTTATACGAGGAAAAGGCCCTTGATCAAGAGTTGATCTCCGGCACAAAAAAACCTCGGGTGATGGAAACTACCGATCACCAACTAAGATTAAACAAAAGAAGTTTACAACTCGGGATGATAACAAGCTTGTTACAAGGATCACTAGTGTGCAATGTGCAAAAAATGTATGAAATCGCCAAGTAGTGTTTGAGAGCTGATTGAGAGCTGTTACGAGAGTGTGTGAATGCCAAAATTAGCTAAGTGTTCTAACTCAAGCTTGTTATCCCCATTTTAAATTAGAAATAACTAAACTAACTAACTATCCGCAAATTGTGCAAGCTCCCCACGATCTTCATAACGTCCACAAGAGCCAAGCACGTGCGGAATATTGAGGGAATATGCTCCAGGAATTTCGGTGAGACTTGGTCCATGCCTTTGCTCCTGCAAAACAAGCTTACGTACAAGGTAGACAATTGTTAGTATAAGGATAACAATAAGGATCCTGAATCCTGATCCTGCAACACCTACTGAGGATCCTTAATTCAAACAGAATTGAGGATCCATGATCCTGGCAACATTTGAGGATCCGTGATCCTTAGGATTGGAAAATCCTCCCCTAACAATTGCCCCCAAAATATAAGGAGTAAAGTGTAAATTAACGAGTTATATTTTCTTGATCTTATCTGCAACAAACTAACGGATATATAGCCGTTAGGATCTAACTATCCGTTGCAGATCCTGCGTCACTGAAGCGACATCCCTGCAAAATCATCATTATAAATTCAAGTTAGAGATAAGGATCTGGAGGCATTTAAATTCGTGCATTACACCCTTTAAATCCTCATTCGAAGATCAAGCAGGTACTTCTCTTTCTCCTTTTCTCTTCACATTCTTGCTCTGTTCCTTCTTTCTCGAAATCTCTGAATCACAATGAAGTTACGATCATCCCCTGCTAAGGATCATCAGAAAGACAGTCCGTTGAAGAGCCAAGAGATCATCAAAGATTCTCCGAAGGAACGTTGTTGCTTCACTGATCCGGATATAGACAGGATTCGCCATTGCTTTCCGGCGGACACTGTTTTTAAACCTTTTGACCCTACCGCCTTGAGCGATTTCGTTTCTGAAACTTGGGTCGCCTTTCCGGTCACCCCATTTCTGATAGGATACTCCTATCATTTTCCTGCTTTTACCCAGTCTTTCTTTTCCCTTACCGGCATATCCTATATCCAGGCTATGACAAAGATGTGGAGGGTTTTATTTACCCTTGAGAGGATCATTGAGCAGGTGGATATAGAGTTAGGAATGTCTAAACTTGCTGAACTGTACAACCTTGTGACCCATGTTTCACACCGCGTTTTATTCAAACACAAACCCGGTGAACCTCATCCAATCCTGAAAACCACCAAGAATGACACCAACTGGAAGAAACGTTTTTTCTTCGTTAGGAGGGACTCTATCCCGGATGGGAAGGATCTCCCCAGAAAATGGGCCACCCATGGTAGGATAGGGGATCCTTATAGAAGGATCATAGGATAACCCCATTCCTGTAAGGATAACTGATTTCTTCTTTTTGTTTCTTTTGTGCAGCTATCTCTGTTTCTCATATCATTTTATCACTTGCAACCAAGGAGAGGATCACCGCTTTCCGGAATTTGATCCTGCAATAAGATCATTTCAAGCAAACACCAAGGATTCTCAAGAAGTATCCTCAGGCTCAGTCACAATGTCAAGTAAGTATCAGAGTTTGTAGATAATTAAATGTTAAAATGTAAATAAAACAAGAATACTTATCTGTTGTTTTGGATTGATAGGTGCTGGAAAATCCTCAAGGTCAGCCACTCACTTCAGTGTCAGTGATCTTGACACTGTCATTGCCCGCTCCAGGAAGAAGAAAACTGCTGCCAGCCCCATCGTTCCGGTGCCAAAGCCCACTACCTCCAAGGGTAAAGGAGGAAAGAAAAGGAAGACCACCGAGGCTGATGACCTGGAAGGCTTGCCTCTCATCCACCACCAGTTCCAAGAATACTTTGCTGATGTAAGGATCACTGATTCTACTTGATTATCCTGCCCATCTGAGGATCACGGATCCTGAACTTTACCTTGTCTTTTTGCAGAAATTCGCCGAGGTCGAGATGCTGTTTGATGCATATGTTGAAGAGGCCGAGCATAAGCATCGGGACTTCCAAAAGATCTTATTGGCTAAGGATGAGACCATCTCTCGCCTTGAGAAGGATCTGAACTTGGCAAAGCAGCAGGTGGTCATGGCCCAGATAAATGTTAATCATGAGAAGCATGAGCTGCTAGAGGATGCTAAAGTTTCTGCTGCCATCACCATGTACAAAATCAAGCTGCAAATGGCCCAGGAGGCTGAGGATCCTGACTTTGACAGGACCACTTGGGACAAGGAGGGCTGGAAGGCGAAGCTGGCTGAGCTAGATGATGATGAGGAGGCTACCGAGGTCTTGGCGATTGAGGCAAGTGGCAGCGGGAAGGATCAAGCTGGCGGTGATGATGCTGGTGGTGAGATGCAGCCAAGGTGTAAGCTGCAGAAATGGGCGATGATGGATATTTCTAGACGTGGCCAGAGCCCATTTTTTAGGATTTGGTAGTGGTTTTTTGGTTATGATGTTTTGAACAATTGTTGGTCTGTAATAACTAAACAATAGCTATTATGGTTGAGGATCATGGATCCTTTGAACAATAGGTAGGATAATAGGTGGTGGAGGGATCCTCTGTTTGGGGGATGAAACCACTTGTTATCCTACCATCTTTTATTTCCTGCACTTCTAAGACCTATTAACAATGGAGACCCTTTGCCAACCCAAGTGGACGGGCCACATATTGCTGGTAGAAATTTGGGTTGGCAATTTTGACAACCTTAAAAGGGTTTAACTTTTGTGAATAAATAAAACTTTAACTTTTTGGCTATTTCCCATGTTGTTATCCTTGTGAATTCTTTATTTTTATACTATTGTTATTCACTTTCTTTGAATTTGTAAGTAAAGAATAAAGGTTTAATAAATCATGTTTAAAAGTTTTAGGATATGATCACAGATCAAATATCCTATAGTCGACAAGTTCAGAAAAGTTATGTAACTTAAGGATCATTAGTTCTGTTGTCAAAGGATAAGGGTCACTTATTTGAATAATGAATAAAATCAAAGTAATTAAGGATCATACCTGAGAATCCAAGTTAGGATCCTAACCCTTTAACATTTATAATCAGGATAACCAAAAGACAAACCTTAGTAAAAGGTAAGGATCAGGAATCCTTAGTTGTTTAACTTCAAAAACCTGAAACATAACATAACTTGGGACTAAGCCGATATAAGAGAAGAGTTAGTAACTGGGGACAAGCCCAACAATTCTGGGGACAAGCCCAATATACTAGGGACAAGCCCAAAGGATAACTGGGGACAAGCCCAAAGGATAACTGGGGACAAGCCCAAAGGATCTTGTGTAAACTGGAGTATGGCCCTCACTGGCGACTATCCAAACTTAGTGACATGAAAATGCCAAAATCTTAGCTAACGTGAAAATGTTAGAAACCTTAGGAACGGATGTATGGTACGTCTACCATTATACGTAGGATCCCGGATATAGCCAGTACAATGAAATTGTCAGCCCCTAAAGCGAGTACTGGTCCCATTGCCATGAACTGTACCAGGATCATCGTGCGCTACTGGCGATACTGGGGACAGGCCCAAAAAACTGGGATCAAGCCCAAACAACTGGGGTCAAGCCCAAACAACTGGATACTTCTGTGGATACTCAATCCTTTGTCAAGGATATGTCATCTTTCTGCAAAACTCAGAACTAAGTGAAAGAAGGATAAAGGATCTAGGATCCTTCCCCTTATGCATAAGATAATTAAAAAATTAATTAGATTGAAATTAGATCATTACCAGGATGATGATCCTACATCATCTAAGGATCCTTCAAGGATGTGGATCATAATATTACTAAGGATAACAAATCCTTATCACCTGAAGTATTTCTTCAGATGGACAGCATTCCAAGCTCTTGGTAACAAATCACCTTCCATTGTTAGCAATCGATATGCCCCCTTTCCAGCCTCAGCTTCAATCAGGTAGGGGCCTTCCCACTTTGGTGCCAATTTTCCATCAGCAAGATTTGTGGTATTCTGAAATGCTTTCCTTAATACCATATCACCAACTTGGAACTTCCTGATCCTGACATTCTTATTGTAGGCTCCAGCCATCCTTTGTTGATAACTAGCCATCCTTATCCTTGCCAAATCCCTGAGTTCTTCTATAGTATCTGTTAGGGGTGGATTTCTAAATGACCCATGATCCTCAAATATTATCCTGTTTGGTGATCCTTACTTCTGTGTCAGTTAGTGATCCTCAGAAGTGCTTCAGGATCAGGATCATGGATCATCCTAAGGATCCTTATACTAATGATTGTTCACTTTGAATTCGTAACTGTTTTGCAGGAATATCAATTGGGACTTGGTCTTGGCGATATTTCTGGAGAATATACTAAGTCTATTCCGCACGTGCTTAGTCAGAAATGGACGTTGTGGAGTCGTGGAGGACTTGCACCATTTGCGGATAGTTTGTTACTTAGATTTTTATTAGATTTAAATGGGGTAGCGAGCTAATTAGACACAACTTTTTGCTATTTTTGGCTACACACACACTTACAACCGCTCACAACAGCTCTCGTTCATTCACTTAGCAATTTCGTACACTTTTTACACAGAACACTATAGTGATCCTTGTATTTAGCTCGCTATCATCCGAAGTTGTAACACATTACTTGTTTAATTTGAGTTGGTGATCGGTAGTTTCCATCACCCGGGGTTTTTTGTGCCGGAGATCAACTCTTGATCAAGGGCTTTTTCCCCGTATAAACCTTGTGTCAATTGTTATTTATTTTTCATAGTGATCCTTATTGCTATAAACCATTTCAAGCATCATACCCCTTAACAGAGAGTTTGGTTACATTATCCTCGTCTGATTTTTTGACCAAAACAGTTTGGCGCCCACCGTGGGGCAATTGGTGCTTCATTTCTAAGAAATTCTCATCTTTGTGATCATTCCGGTTCATTGCATACGGGCAGATGGCTTCATCATCAAAGAATACCTCCAGTGCGATGTCTGCGGTCAATTCATCCCAGGGCATTCCACCTTTGCCTCCACCACCTTCTGGACCTCAGAAAAATGCCGAGAAGAAACCAACTCCCATTTTCTCAAAACCTCCAACTTCTTCTGCTTCTTATACTCCTACTACTAGTGACTTGTTTACTCTAATTTTGCAGATGAAGGAGCATATCCAGCAGCAGGACAAGACCAATGAAAATATCCTTAGAGAAATTGGAGACATCAAGAAACAAAAGAGATCGGCAGAGGATCATTCCCCACTAATGCCCAGATCTTTGAATTTTGATACTCCGGTTATAACTTCTCAGCCTTCAGTGGTTCCAGACGTTCAATATGTTGGAGGACAAAAAGGAGTGCATTACGGGTCATCAGCAATAACTCAGGCTTCAGGGTTACACTTTCAACCAGCAGGATCCCATCCTCAGCATATAGGATCCTTCGCCAGCTCAGGAGGATACTCAGGAGCGCAGCAGACTCAAGGGTTCTGGCCGTTTCAAGGATCCTCTCAATTCCAAGGATCCTCTCAGGTTCAAGGATCCTCCTATGTTCCAGGATCCTCCCAGGTTCAAGGATCCTCCTATGTTCCAGGATCCTCACAGTTTCAAGGATCCTCTCAATTCCAAGGATCCTCTCAGGTTCAAGGATCCTCCTATGTTCCAGGATCCTCACAGGTTCAAGGATCCTCTCAGTTTCAAGGATCCCCCCAGGTTCAAGGATCCTCCTACGTCCCAGGATCCTCACAGGTTCAAGGATCCTCTCAGTTTCATGGATCCTTAAGGAGTTTGCAATCAGGGAGTTCCGACATCCATCAGGGAGATTTCATTCCAATGCAGACCATTCCTTCTACTGGTCCATCGGTCATTCCAGAGCCCCAACAATATGGATTCACATCCACTCTTCCTAATTTGAATCCAATGGGAGGTAACACTTTTAATAATTCTTATACTACTAACCATGGTTTTATACAGGATACAGGTATCAATCATGCCATGGCTAGAGAATTGCAAAAGTTGAAGGACATGATATCAAGTGTCCCAGGAGTGGTCAAGCCTATCCCAGAGATTGCAGATGGGAGCCACAAGATATCTCATTTTGCACCACCAATCTGTGATGTTGAGATACCCAAGAGGTTCCATGTACGTACCATGAAGTTGTATGATGGTTCAACAGATCCTGAGGAACACACAGCTCAATACAGGGAAAGGATGGAGATCAATCCCATCCTAGAAAGGTTAAAGGAAGCACGTCTGTGCAAGGGATTTGGATCCACTCTTACTGGATCGGCTCTTAAATGGCTGCTAAGTCTTCCTCCTTACTCTATTACCTCATTTGCTAATCTAGTTAACCTATTTAATAACCAATTTTCTTGTAGTAGGAAATTTGAGCGTTTAACTAGTGATCTGTATAGGATAACCCAGGGTCATAATGAATCATTAAGGGATTATATCACTAAATTTAGTAAAGAATCCTTAGATATTCCTAACCTGGACATAGCTACGGCTGTTGAAGCCTTCAAAATGGGATTGCTTAGGGATTCGTTATTCTATGATGATCTTGTTATGACACCATGCAGGAATCTAGATGAGGTAAGAACCCGGGCCCTTAGGTTCATCCGGCTAGAGGATGACAAAAGGATCCAGGAGAGGTTAACAGGATCCTCAAAGCAAGAGAAGCAAGGATCCTCATTCAGGAACAACAAGTTCAGATCTTATAATAAATCCGATAACCAGAATGTGCATGCTGTTGAACAAGAATAGGATGATGAGGATTATCCTCCAATCTCTGAATATTATTTTTCTGTTGACAACAATGAACTAATCCTTGTGATGCATAATTTAGGTGATAAAGCTAGATGGCCCAGAAAAAATGATAGACCAGCTGCAACTAAGGATAAATCAAAGTGGTGTGCATACCATGAAGATTTTGGGCATCTCACAGAAGAATGCATTGCATTGAGAAAAGAAATTGGATACTTGTTGAGCAAGGGGCACTTGAAAGAATTATTGGGGAGAAAGAAGTCAAGGACTCAGGATCCTGAAAGGATCCCAGAGAAAGCTCCAGCCCCTCCAGCAGATGCACAAATTATAAACTTTATATCTGGAGGATCAGACATT
Source organism: Helianthus tuberosus (assembly GCA_030545235.1). Taxonomy (NCBI): domain Eukaryota; kingdom Viridiplantae; phylum Streptophyta; class Magnoliopsida; order Asterales; family Asteraceae; genus Helianthus; species Helianthus tuberosus. The sequence goes on along the minus strand of CM060451.1, from coordinate 75,337,960 downwards.
TGTGGAACATCCTTCTCTGTAGCCAAGAGACATGCGAAGGAAACCAAGATGGATAATGGAGATAGACCCATCCGAACATCCAGCGTCTCTGAAGGAAAAGTTATAACTTTCGATGAGGATGATCGTGTTGACATCCAGGATCCTCATCATGATGGTTTGGTTATCACTCTTTTTATTTCTAACCATTTTGTTCGCAGGATCCTTATAGATGGAGGAAGCTCTGTGAAAATTATCCAGCTTGATGTTCTCAAGAAGATGAACATTCCTGAATCCGACATCATACCAAGATCCTCTGTGCTCGTGGGATTCAGTGGCGAGACTAAGAATACTCTGGGGGACATTAAACTCCCAATATATATCGAAGGCCTACATTCTTACCAAAAGTTTTGTGTTATTGACTGTTTATCTTGTTGTAATGTGATCCTTGGCAGGCCTTGGATACACGATATGAAGGCAGTCCCATCCACTTATCATCAATGTGTGAAGCTTCCTAGTCCTTGGGGAATAGTGAAGATTGATAGTGATCAGCAAGAGGCTAAGAACTGCTACACCTCATCAATGAAGCCAGCATCAAAGTCTAGGGAGCAATAGCAATCAAAGTGTCCTCCAAGGGATGTCTTGGAGGCAAGAGAACAGGATATAGTAGAAATCCTTATGGATCCTGATGATCCTGAATCTATAGTTCATATAGGATCAGGGATCCTTGGCGAAATGAAGAAAGACCTCATATCCTTCCTCAAAAGGAGAAAGACTACCTTTGCGTGGAAACACGAAGACATGACAGGTATATCTAAAGATGTAATCACTCACAAACTTGGCATTGATAGGTCATTCAAACCAATCCATCAAAGGAGAAGGAAATTTGCACCAGAAAGAAATGCCATTATCCAGGAGGAGGTAGAGAAACTACTCAGAGCAGGTATGATTAGAGAGGTCAAGTATCCAAGATGGTTGGCCAATGTGGTTGTTGTTCAAAAGAAAAACGGAAAGTGGAGGGTATGTGTCGATTTCACCGATTTAAATAAGGCATGTCCCAAGGATCCTTTCCCATTACCCCACATTGACTCCATGGTGGATGCAACTGCGGGTCATGAACTGTTAACTTTTATGGATGCTTCATCTGGATTTCAACAAATTCAAATGGAACCATCCGATCAAGAGGATACAGCCTTCATGACTCCAACTGGTATATACTGCTATATTGCTATGCCGTTCGGACTAAGAAATGCAGGTGCAACTTATCAAAGGCTAGTGAATATGATGTTCAAGGATCAGATTGGACAAACTATGGAGGTTTACATAGACGATATGGTGGTAAAATCAATAAAGGCTGAGGATCACCTAAGAGACTTGGAGGAAGCATTCAATATCCTTGACAAATATAATATGAAGCTTAATCCTTCAAAATGTCACTTTGGTGTTAAAGCAGGTAAATTCTTAGGATATATGGTGACAAAGAGAGGCATTGAAGCCAGTCCAGAACAAATAAAAGCTATAGTGAACATCAAGTCACCTGCCAATGCTAAGGATGTTCAGAGGTTAACAGGCAGGATTGCAGCTTTAAACAGATTCATATCCAAATCCTCATAAAAGTGCAAGGAATTCTATGATATCCTAAGGAAGAACAAGAAATTCGAGTGGACTGAGAAGCATGAAAGTGCCTTAAGAGCTCTTAAGGATTACCTATCCTCGGCCCCGACTTTGATGAAACCAGAAAAAGGAGATGTGTTATCCTTATATCTTGCGGTATCCTCAAAAGCAGTAAGTGCCGTCCTTGTTAAGGATCACGAAGGTACACAACATCCTGTCTATTATGTAAGTAAGAGTTTACTTGATGCTGAATCCAGGTATTCACACTTAGAAAAACTTATCCTTGCATTAATTATGGCATCCACCAACTTAAGACATTATTTTGAAACTCATGTTATTATCGTTAAAACTAATTTTCCAATCAAGAATGTCCTCAAGAAACCTGAAATGTCAGGAAGGATGGCTAAGTGGGCAGTGAAGCTTAGTGCATATGATATAAGATATGAGCCCAGGACAGCCATTAAATCCCAAGCATTAGCTGACTTTGTGGCAGATTTCAGTAGTGATTTGCAAAAGGAAGTTGAATTAGAAGTCCAGCAGCTAGAAGAGACCAAGGATCCTTGGATACTCTACACCGATGGATCCTCAAACATCAAGGGAACAGGGCTTGGAATACTACTAAAATCGCCACAGGGGGACATAATACCCCACTCTATAGCTTGTGAGTTCCAAACCACTAACAATGAGGCTGAATACGAAGCCTTGATAGCTGGCTTGCAAATTGCTAAGCATATGAGGATCAGGTATCTTGAGGTACATGTAGATTCTTTGTTAATCACTAATCACTTTAATGGATCCTATGCTGTTAAAGGTGAAAAGCTAATCAAATATTTGGAGTTAGTCAAAGAATTGGCACTCTCCTTTGTATCCTTTAGTTTGACACAGGTACCAAGGGAGGAGAACGCAGAGGCAGATGCACTAGCCAATTTAGGATCATCCTTGAAGATCCCGGAGGATATCAAGATCCCTATTATCCATATCCTGACCCCGGCTATCGAGGATCATGTGACTATGGAGATAGGAGAGGACTCTGCAATCACCCCTAGCGATGATAATCAATCCCATTCAGGATCATGGATCCTCCCAATCATGAGATACTTACAACATGGAGAGATTCCTACAGGAGAAAACCCTAGGGCTTTCAAAATTAAGGTATCTCAATTCACAATTTTAAATAATATGTTGTATAGACGATCTCTTGCAGGACCATACTTAAGATGCATTGAGGATCCTGAAATCCAAGAAGTTTTAAAAGACTTCCATGAAGGAGATTGTGGAAACCACACTGGGGGCAGGGCGTTATTCTCAAGGATCCTGAGGACAGGATACTACTGGCCAACCATGAAGAGAGATGTTGTGGAATATGCTAAGAGATGTGATCCTTGTCAGAGACACAGCAATATCCTTCATCAACCAGCTGAATTTTTGCATCCTATATCCTCCTCTTGGCCATTTATGAGATGGGGTATGGATATAGTTGGTAAGCTCCCTAAGGCACCAGGTGGAAAAGTATTCATGCTTGCTATGATTGATTACTTCTCCAAGTGGATAGAGGCCGAAGCTTTTTCCCAAGTCAGAGAAAAGGAAGTTATATCCTTCATTAAAAGAAATATTATAACCAGATTCGGTATTCCTTCTGAAATTATATGTGATAATGGTTCCCAATTCATTGGGGGCAGAACCACTAACTTCTGTGATAGCTGGGGGATTAAGATGATAACATCAACACCAGTCCACCCACAAGCTAATGGTCAGGCAGAATCCTCCAATAAGATCATCATCAACAATTTGAAGAAGAAGCTTGGATCCAAGAAAGGGAAATGGGCAGAAGAATTACCTTATGTGCTTTGGGCTGATAGGACAACTCCTAAGAATGCTACAGGCCAAACTCCATTCTCTTTGGTATTTGGGGCAGAATCAGTGATCCCTACAGAAATGGTAGTTCCAACTGCTAGAACCAGTATTCGTGATCCTGAGGAAAATGATGAGAACTTGGTTCAAGACCTGGATACTATAGAAGAAATCAGAGATTTGGCAAGGATAAGGATGGCCAGTTATCAGCAAAGAATGGCCGGTGCATACAACAAAAATGTGAGGATCAGGAAATTCCAAATTGGTGATATGGTACTAAGGAAAGCATTTCAGAATACCACCAACCCTGCTGATGGAAAGTTGGCACCAAAATGGGAAGGCCCTTACTTGATTGAAGCTGAGGCAGGAAAGGGGGCATATCGATTGCTAACAATGGAAGGTGACTTACTACCAAGAGCTTGGAATGCTGTCCATTTGAAGAGATATTTCATGTGATAAGGATCCATGATCCTCACATGATAAACATCCTTAAAGGATCCTTAAAGCACAGATGATCCTCACTTTTGTTAACTTTCTAATCTTAAACTATTTCATTTCCTTACTTTCTCACATAAGGATAAGGATCTTGCATCCTTTATCCCCATTTCACGAGATTTTGAGTTTTGAAGGTTCAGGTACTCTTAGCAAAAGCATGATTATCCACACAAGCGACCAGTTACTTGGGTTTGACCCCAGTTTCGCCAGTAGCGCACGATGATCCTGGTATAGTTCATGGCAGTGGGACCAGTACTCGTTTTAGGGGCTGATAATTCCATTGTACTGGCTATACCTAGGATCCTACGTATAATGGTAGACGTACCATACATCCGTTCTTAAGGTTTCTAGCGTTTTCACGTTAGCTAAGGTTTTGGCATTTTCATGCCACTAAGTTTGGATAGTCGCCAGTTAGGGCCATACTCCAGTTAACATACGATCCTTGGGCTTGTCCCCAGTTATCCTTTGGGCTTGTCCCCAGTTATCCTTTGGGCTTGTCCCCAGTTGCTAACTTTTATCTTATAATGGCTTAGTCCCAAGTTATTATTTATTTCAGGTTTTCGAAGTTAAATAACCAAGGATCCTTGATCCTTACCTTTTACTAAGGTTTGTTATGTGATTATCCTAGTTATAATAATATTAAGAGTTAGGATCCTAACTTGGATCCTCAGGAATGATCCTTAACTATTTTGATTTTATTCATTGATTATTTGAATAACCCTAATACTTTGACAACTGAACTCATGATCCTTAAAATATACCACTTTTTGGAATTTTTCAACTATAGGATATTTGATCCTGCATTATATCCTAAGTTTTTTTATCTAAGTTGTTCAACTTTTCTTACTCAGACAAGTGTAAATCAAAATAATTGAAAAATAAAACAACAACAAGGATATCAACACAGGATATAGCCAAAAAGTTAAAGTCATTTTATTCACAAAAGCTTAAACCCTTTTAAGTTGTCAAAATTACCTACCCCGAGCATCTACCAGCAATACGTGGCCCGTCCGCTGGGGTAGGTAAAGGGTGTCCATTGTCTAAAGGTCTTGGTAGTGCAGGAATTAAAAAGATGGCAGGATCACAATGGCTTCATCCCCCAAACAGAGGATCCCTCCACCAATTGTAATCCTACCTATTGTCCAAAGGATCATTCATGATCCTTAACCCTAATAGCTATTGTTTAGTTATTACAAACCATCATTGTTTTAAAAACATCACAACCACAAAAAACTACTACCAAATTTAAAAATTGGGCTCCGGCTACGTCTAGGAATGTCCATCATCGCCCAATTGTGCAGCCTACACCTTCGCTGCATCCTCGTCCCCTCCAGCTTCGGTATCCTTAACCTGATCCTTCCCACTGCCTCCAGCTTCGATCGCCAAAACCTCCTCAGCCTCTTCATCATCTTCAAGATCAGCCAACCTTGCTTTCCAGCCCTCAACATCCCAGCTGCTTCTGTCGAAGTTAGGATCTTGAGCTTCCTGGGCCATCTTTAGTTTTTTCTGATACATTGTGATGGCAGCAGAGACCTTTGCACCTTCTATGAGATCATGCTTCTCATAGTCGATGTCGATCAGGATTTTAGCTGTCTTAGTCTTGGCATCTTGAAGGGCTTTTTCAAGATCAGCAATCTTAAGATCCTTAAGCACTGCAACTTGTTGAAGGTCAGCAATCTTCCTATCCTGTTCCTCGACGCTTCCCACATAATCTTCAATCTCAGCAAATTTCTGCAAAGAAAAAGACAAAGCATTTCAAGATCAGATGATCCTCAAATGAGTAGGATACCTAGGCAGAATTGATGATCCTCACGTCATTGAAGTATTCAAGGAACTGGTGGCGGATCAGTGGCAGGCCCTGTAGGTCCTCTGTGTCAGAGGTTTTCCTCTTCTTGCCACCCCTTCCTTTAGTGGGTGCCTTGGGAATGGAGATGCTAGGACTGGTAGTGGCCCTCTTCTTCCTGGATCGAACAACATCAAGGTCGGCCGTGTTGAATTGGGAGGCAGGCTTGGAAGATTTTCCGGCACCTACACATTTAAAGCAAGATAAGTATCCTTATCCTATTTCAATATAACTATTTATTTTAATATTCAACTATACAAAAAGCAGGATACTTACTTGACATGGTGATGGAACCTGAGGATACTTCTTGTGAGTCTTGGGTGTCTATCTTGAATGACCTTATTTCAGGATTAAGCTTCCAAAAAGCAGCAAGCCTATCCTTGGTTGCGGGTGTTGTGATGAGGTGCGAAACAGAAATAGCTGCATAACACAAGACAAAAAGGGGTTAGTGATCCTTTCACAAGAACCAAATTACCTGATGATCCTTCTCAGGATCCTCCGTCCTACCATTGGTGGACCATTTCCTGGGTAAATGCTTTCCGTCTGGAATGGTATCCCTCCTGACAAAGAAGAAGCGTCGTTTCCAATTTGTGTCATTCTTGGTGGCTTTAAAAATGGGGTGTTCTTCGCCGGGTTTTTGCTTAAACAGATATTGATGTGATCCAAACGTTGTGAGATCATACATCTGTGTCAGCTCTGACATTCCTAAATCAACCCCTTCCTGCTCTATGATCCTCTCCAGGGTATACAAGACCCTCCAAATCATCGGCATAGCTTGGATGTAAGAGATGCCAGTAAGGGAAAAGAAGGATTGTGTAAAGTTTGGAAAAGGATAGGTGTATCCTATGGTGAATGGAGTAACTGGAAAGGCAACCCATGTTTCAGAAGCATAGTCGCTCAGAACCGTGGGATCGAAGGGTTTGAAAAAGGCATTCGCCGGAAAGCAGTGACGAATCTTATCTATTTGAGCATCGTTAAAGCAACACCTCTCATGTATGGAGTCTTTGATAATCCCTTGACTCTTCAAGGGGCTATCCTTTTGGTGATCCTTGGCGGGGGAGGACTGGAGCATCATTGATGTTGGTAAAGAAAGAAAAACATAGTAAGAGAAGGAGAAATAAAAGAGGAGATACCTGATTAATCTTCGACCGAGAATATAAAGGGAGTTTCTTCGGATTTAAATGCATATTGATCCTATCTCTAACTCCTATTTATAATGATGATTTGCAGGATTGTCACTTCAGTGACGTCAGGTTTGCAATGGCTAGTCCGTCTCCAACGGCTAGTTATCCGTTAGTTTGTTGGGGATAAGATCGAAAAAATATAACTCGTTTATTTACGATATAACTCCTTATATTTTGGGGGCAATTGTTAGGGGTGGATTTCTAAATGACCCATGATCCTCAAATATTATCCTGTTTGGTGATCCTTACTTCTGTGTCAGTTAGTGATCCTCAGAAGTGCTTCAGGATCAGGATCATGGATCATCCTAAGGATCCTTATGCTAATGATTGTTCACTTTGAATTCGTAACTGTTTTGCAGGAATATCAATTGGGACTTGGTCTTGGCGATATTTCTGGAGAATATACTAAGTCTATTCCGCACGTGCTTGGTCAGAAATGGACGTTGTGGAGTCGTGGAGGACTTGCACCATTTGCGGATAGTTTGTTACTTAGATTTTTATTAGATTTAAATGGGGTAGCGAGCTAATTAGACACAACTTTTTGCTATTTTTGGCTACACACACACTTACAACCGCTCACAACAGCTCTCGTTCATTCACTTAGCAATTTCGTACACTTTTTACACAGAACACTATAGTGATCCTTGTATTTAGCTCGCTATCATCCGAAGTTGTAACACATTACTTGTTTAATTTGAGTTGGTGATCGGTAGTTTCCATCACCCGGGGTTTTTTGTGCTGGAGATCAACTCTTGATCAAGGGCTTTGTTAGGGCATGAATTTTATGCTAAGGATCATCTATCCTGAGTCTGGGCATGGATCACGGATCCTTAATGGATGATGCAGACAGTCTGAGGATCACGCGTCTGAGGATCACGAGTCTGAGGATCAGGATCCTTAACAGAACTTATGTTTTGCACGTTTTTAATGTGTAAATGCAGGTAATGGACGTAGTGGACCACTTCTTTGCTGGAATCTCGTGGAATATGCTTTTAGGCACATGCATATTGAGGAGATAACCGTTAGTGGTGGTCATGGGTGACTTCCACCTTTTTCGGGAAGTTAGTTAGTTGTTTTTTCTTATCTTTTTAAGGGGAAACAAGCTCAAAAAAGATATAAGTCGTGCACACCACAGAAAATACACACAAGACACGAATTCTCTGCAAACACTTAGCAAAAAACACACACTTTCACTAGAAATTCATTGTATCGAGCTTGTTTTCTTCCGAAGTTGTACAAGGATCACTATTGTTTCAGCAATATATTTGGTGATCGGTAGTTTCCATCACCCGAGGTTTTTTATGCCGGAGATCTTCTAAAGATCAAGGGCTTTTTCCTCGTATAAATCTCGGTGTTCATCGTTGATTTCATACACTTGTCGTTCATTCAATTAACCAAGCATCATTCCTCACAAAATCAGATTTGGTTGCATTATCCTTGTGTGATTTTTGACCAAAACAGTTTGGCGCCCACCGTGGGGCAATTGGTGCTTCAATTCTGAGAAATTTTGTTCATTTCATTCATTTCGGTTCATTACCTTCAACCACATGGCTTCTTAGGGAAAACTACTCCAAGTTCTATGTCGGCGGTCACTTTTTCACAGGGCATTCCGCCTTTGCATCATCTCCCCCTTGCATTCCAGAAGAATGCTGAGAATTCTCCGAAGAAGACAACCCCCGTTTTCACAAAACCAACTGTTGTTTCTTCCTCTACACTTACTAACATTGATTTTTATGCTTTGATTGTGCAGATGAAGGATCACATGCAACAACAGGTCAAAACTAATGACAGGATCCTTCGCGAAATTGATAAATCAGCAGAGGATCACTCCCCTTTGATGTCGAGGTCGCTGAATTTTGACACTCCGGTCATAACTTCCCAGCACTTTGCAGCTCCATATGTCCAATACCAGGGTGCATCAATAGGAATGCGTTCTGGATCATCGGTAATGTCTCAGGCTCGAGGATCCTCTTTCCAGCCTTCAGGATCCTCATTTCAGCATCAGGGATTCTTCACCAGTTTAGGAGGATGCATGGGGACGCAGCCAATTCAGGGATCCTCCTCTCAGGTTCAAGGATCCTCTTAGGTTCAGGATCCTCTCAAGTTCAAGGATCCTCTTAGGTTCAAGGATCCTTTCAGGTTCAAGGATCCTTTCAGGTTCAAGGATCCTCTCAGGTTCAAGGATCCTTTCAGGTTCAAAGATCCTCTCAGGTTCAGGGATCCTCTCAGGTTCAAGGATCCTCTCAGGTTCAAGGATCCTTTCAGGTTCAAGGATCCTCTCAGGTTCAGGGATCCTCTCAGGTTCAAGGATCCTCTCAGGTTCAAGGATCCTTTCAGGTTCAAGGATCCTCTCAGGTTCAAGGATCCTCCTTCCAGGTTCAAGGATCCTCATCTCAGGTTTCCGGATCCTTGGATTATCCTCCAAGACCTACATTCACAGCACATCAAGGATCCAACATCTTCCAGGATCAAGGATACTTAAGGAGTGTGCAACCCGGAAGTTCAGATGTTCATCTAGGAGACTTCATACTGATGCAGACTATTGCTTCTTCTGGTCCCTCAGTTATACCAGAATCCCGTCAATATGGATTCACATCTGGAATTCCAACCATGAATCCATTAGGAGGTAACACTTTGAATACTTCTTATAATGCTAACCATGGCTTCATGCAGGATATAGGAATCAACCAAGCTATGGCTAAGGAATTGCAGAAACTTAGAGATATAATATCCAACGTTCTAGGAGTGGTTAAGCCCATTCCTGAAATTCCTGATGAAAGCCACAAGATATCTCGTTTTGCACCACCTACTTATGATGCAGAGATACCGAAGAGGTTTCAGACACCAAATTTGGTTGCTTGTGCAAGGGCTTTGGATCCACACTTACCGGATCAGCGTTAAAATGGCTGCTAAGTCTTCCTCCTTACTCTATTACTTCATTTGCTAATCTAGTTAATTTGTTTAATAGCCAATTCTCATGCAGTAGGAGATTTGAACGATTAACTAGTGATTTATATAGGGTAACTCAAGGTCATAATGAATCACTTAGAGATTACATAATTAAATTCAGTAAAGAATCCTTAGAAATCCCTAACTTAGATATTGCTACAACTCTAGAAGCCTTTGAAATGGGTTTGCTTAGGGATTCAATGTTCTATGATGATCTTGTCATGAACCCTTGCAGGAACTTAGACGAGGAAAGGAACAGGGCCCTTAGGTTCATCCGTTTAGAGGATGACAAAAGGATCCACGAGAGATTGTCAGGATCCTCAAAGCAAGACAAATAAGGATCCTATCTCAAGGATAATTGATCCAAGCAATACTCCAAGCATGACAACCAGAATGTGCATGCTGTGGAACAAGAGGAAGATGATGAGGATCATCCTCCTATTTCTGAATATTGTTTTTCTGCTGATAATAATGAACTAATCCTTTCTATGCAGAGTTTAGGTGACAAGGTTAGGTGGCCAAGGAAGAATGACAAACCGCCTGCCACCAAAGACGAATCGAAATGGTGTGCTTACCATGGGGATTCTGGTCATCTCACAGATGAGTGCATAGCATTAAGGAAGGAGATAGGTTATCTTTTGAGCAAAGGATACTTGAAGGAATTGCTTGGAAGGAAAAAGTCAAGGACCAAGGATCCTGAGAAAGTTCCTGAAAAAGCTCCTCCTCCACCAGCTGATGTTCAAATCATCCATTTCATCTCCGGAGGTTCTCAGCAGCTAAGAGACATGCAAAGGAAACAAAGATGGAGAATAGGGACAGACCTGTTCGAACTTCCATCCTTACCCACCAAAAAGTCATATACTTTGATGGGGATGACCGTGTCGATATACATGATCCTCATCATGACGGTTTGGTTATTACATTATTTATATCTAACCATTTTTGTTCGCAGGATTCTCATTGATGGGAAAAGCTCAGTGAACATAATCCAGTTGGATGTCCTCAATAGAATGGACATCCTTGAATCCGATATTGTCCAAAGATCATCTGTCCTTGTGGGATTCAGTGGAGAGACAAAGATTACATTGGGGGACATCAAACTTCCTATTTACATAGAGGGAGTTAATTCTTTTCAAAAATTTTGTGTCATAGATTGCTTATCCTGCTATAATGTTATCCTTGGCAGGCCATGGATACATGATATGAAGGCAGTCCCCTCAACATATCATCAATGTGTCAAGCTCCCAACTCTATGGGATGTGGTGAAGATAGAAAGTGATCAGCAGGAGGCAAAGAACTGTTACACTTCTTCATTGAAGCCAACCTCCAAGGAGCAAGACGTCAAGGATATTCTGTTGAACCCAGAGGATCCTGAATCCAAAATTTTTATAGGATCCGGGATCCTAGACAGTATTGAGCAGGATTTAATATCCTTCTTGAAAAGAAGAAAGTCTACCTTCGCTTGGAAACATGAAGATATGACAGGAGAAAGTTTGCACTCGAAAGAATGCCATTATCCAAGAAGAGCACCAGCCCTGATGAAACCAGAAAATGGAGAATCGTTATCCTTATACTTAGCTATTTCAGCTAAAGCAGTAAGTGTGATCCTAGTTAAGGATCATGAAGGCTCTCAACATCCGGTATACTATGTAAGTAATATTCTACTTGATGCTGAGGCCAGGTACTCTCATTTAGAGAAATTAATTCTTGATTTAATTATGGCTTCTGCTAAACATAGACATTATTTAGAAACTCATACCATTATTGTGAAAACTAACCTTGCTATCAAGAATGTTCTCAGGAAACTTCAAATGTCAGGTAGAATGGCAAAATGGGCAATCAAGTCCCAAGCTTTACTTGACTTTGTGGCTGATTTCAGTAGTGATCTACAAAGGGAAGCTGAATTAAAAGTTCAACAACTTGAGAAGACCAAGGATCCTTAGACACTCTTCACGGATGGAGCTTCAAATGTTAAAGGAACTTGACAAGGCACATTACCAAAATCGCCACAGGGGGACATTATACCCCAATCCACTGCATGGAATTCCAAACCACTAATCATGAGTCAGGAAACTGGCAGATTCTTTTGCTTTTTTCAGTCTATCACAGGTACCCAGGGAAGAAAATGCAGAAGCTGACGCTTTAACTAACCTTGGATCATTCCTAAAGATGCCAGAAGATGTGAAAAATACTCATCACCCATGTTTTAACTCCTGCAATTGAGGATCACGTAGCCATGGAGATAGTGGAGGATTCTGCAATCATACCTGGTGATCCTGCACAGTCGAATTCAGGATCTTGGATCCTTCCAATCCTAAGATATATACAACATGGAGAGATCCCTACAGGACAAAATCCTAAAGCTTTCAAAGTCAAGGAGACTGTGGAAACTACACTGGGGGCAGAGCACTATTCTCAAGGATCCTTAGAACAACATACTATAGGCCTACCACGAAGAAGGATGTTGTGGATTATGCAAAGAAGTGTGATGCTTGTCAAAGACACAGTAATATTCTACACCAACCAACATAACATCTGCATCCTAAGAAGAAGCTTTTGCTCAAAGTCAGAAAAAAGGAAATGGCCAGTTATCAACAAAGAATGGCTGGAGCATACAACAAGAATGTCAGGATTAGAAGATTTCAAGTTGGTGATTTTGTGCTAAGAAAAGCATTCCAGAACACTACAAATCCTTCTGATGGCAAGCTAGCACCAAAGTGGGAAGACCCCTATCTAATTGAAGCTGAATCAGGAAAGGGGGCATATCACTTGTTAACAATGGATGATGATCTCCTACCAAGAGCTTGGAATGTTGTTCATCTCAAAAAATACTTTAAGTAAGAAGGATCAGGGATCCTCAGCGATACCGGTATTCTAATTAAGGATCCAGGATCCTCAAAGGATATATGATTCTACATTTGGTAACACATTACTTTCATTTTCATTTTCATTCATTTTATACTTATTACTTATCATAAGTTAAAGATGTTAATCAGTTAACATCTATTTTCACAAAGTTTAAGCTTTTGCGGAGTTGTTATCATTTTACAGAAGATCAAAGTGGTTGGCCAACTCTCCAAAGTTTTGGGCTTGTCCCCAGTTTGGGCCTGTCCCCAGTTTCGCCAGTAGCGCACGATGATCCTGGTGCAGTTCAAGGCAGTGCGACCAGTACTCGTTTTAGGGCTGACAATTTCATTGTACTGGCTGTACCCAGGATCCTACGTATAATGGTAGACGTACCATACATCCGTTCCTAAGGTTTCTAACGTTTTCACGTTAGCTAAGGTTTCGGCATTTTCATGTCGCTCAAGTTTGGATAGTCGCCAGTGAGGGCCATACTCCAGTTTACATCCGTTTATATGGGCTTGACCCCAGTTTACATCCGTTTATATGGGCTTGACCCCAGTTTACATCCGTTTATTTGGGCTTGTCCCCAGTTTATTTGGGCTTGTCCCCAGTTTGTTGGGCTTGTCCCCAGTTACTAACTCTTATCTTATATTGGCTTAGTCCCAAGGTGTATCCTATTTCAGGTTTTTGGAGACAAACGACCAAGGATCCTTGATCCTTACCTTCCATTAAGGTTTGTCTTATGGTTATCCTGTTTATAATGATAAAGGTTAGGATCCTAACTTGGATTCTCAGGTATGATCCTTAACTATTTTGATTTTATTCATTATTCATTTGAATAACCCTTATACTTGACAACTGAACTTGTGATTCTTAAACTATATCACTTTTTAGAACTTATCGGTTATGGGATTTGTGATCCTTGATCATATCCTAAACTTTTTGGATATCTTTTTAATTTTTCAAGGCTTGATAAGTATAAACAGAATGAACATTACAACAGTTGGAAAGTAAGATATTAACAAGGATATCAACACAAAATAAGCCAAAAAGTTCAAGTTATTTTATTCGCAAAAGGTTAAACCATTTACGGTTGTCAAAATTGCCAACCCACGTTTCTACCAGCAAAACGTGGCCCGTCCACATGGGTTGGCAAAGGGTGTCCATTGTTTACGGGTCTTTGTAGTGCAGAAAATAAAAGACGGAAGGATAACGAGTGGCTTCATCCCCCAAACAGAGGATCCATCCACCACCCATTATCCTGCCTATTGTTCAAGGATTCCTGATCCTTCACCCTAGAAACTACTGTCTAAAGTTATATAAGTTCTGAGGATAAGGATCCTTGATCCTAGAAGCTTTACTTTTCATAGTTTGCTTATTTAGCAATAATTTACAAGGATATAGAATCCTAACTTGGATTCTCTGGTATGTTATATTCTAACTTTTTCTAAGCTGTAAGTTGTCTCTTATTCTTTTTGGTTAGGGATCATTGATCCACATTTGTTCGAACACTTCAAGTTTTCTGTTAAAAGTTTTACATTATCATCAGATTTTCAATAACTTTCCAGTTGTTTGGTGATGATATTTTTTGAAAATAGAAAGCATACATGGAAAATAAAAAGGGAAGAAACAACTATAGATGTAGCTAAAAAAGTTTAATGTTATTACCTATTCATTATGTATCAAAATCATCTGGCCTGGATTTCACCAGCAAAATCGTGGACCATCCACCCAGGCCGGATAAGGCTATCTAACAGTTAAAGTGTCTATGCAGAAATTAAAGTGCAGGAAAGTTAATAGCAAACTGTGTAGAAGGATTCATTCTCCACGAATGGAAGGATCTTCTGATCTGTAAAGGCACTTGAGGAGTTATCTCTAACTCTATATTTTGCAATGATCATTATAGCAGGTCTTATCAGTGATGACAGGCAGTGTAACAACTAGTTACCAGCAGCAACGGCTAGTCCGCTTCTGATGGAAATATGACAGCTGTGAATCCTTATCACAACTGCCATATTGGGGGCAATTGTTAGGGCATGAATTTTATGCTAAGGATCATCTATCCTGAGTCTGGGCATGGATCACGGATCCTTAATGGATGATGCAGACAGTCTGAGGATCCAGAGTCTGAGGATCACGAGTCTGAGGATCACGCGTCTGAGGATCACGAGTCTGAGGATCACGCGTCTGAGGATCACGAGTCTGAGGATCAGGATCCTTAACAGAACTTATGTTTTGCACGTTTTTAATGTGTAAATGCAGGTAATGGACGTAGTGGACCACTTCTTTGCTGGAATCTCGTGGAATATGCTTTTAGGCACGTGCATATTGAGGAGATAACCGTTAGTGGTGGTCATGGGTGACTTCCACCTTTTTCGGGAAGTTAGTTAGTTGTTTTTTCTTATCTTTTTAAGGGGAAACAAGCTCAAAAAAGATATAAGTCGTGCACACCACAGAAAATACACACAATACACGAATTCTCTGCAAACACTTAGCAAAAAACACACACTTTCACTAGAAATTCATTGTATCGAGCTTGTTTTCTTCCGAAGTTGTACAAGGATCACTATTGTTTCCGCAATATATTTGGTGATCGGTAGTTTCCATCACCCGAGGTTTTTTATGCCGGAGATCTTCTAAAGATCAAGGGCTTTTTCCTCGTATAAATCTCGGTGTTCATCGTTGATTTCATACACTTGTCGTTCATTCAATTAACCAAGCATCATTCCTCACAAAATCAGATTTGGTTGCATTATCCTTGTGTGATTTTTGACCAAAACAGGCTTTTTCCCCGTATAAACCTTGTGTCAATTGTTATTTATTTTTCATAGTGATCCTTATTGCTATAAACCATTTCAAGCATCATACCCCTTAACAGAGAGTTTGGTTACATTATCCTCGTCTGATTTTTTGACCAAAACAGTATCCAATTTTTGAACCAAGTTTTCAGCATTTCCTTCAGGATCACGGACGCTTGTTCCTGCACTAGGAACCACCATTTCTGTAGGGATTACTGATTCTGCCCCAAATACCAAAGAAAATGGAGTTTGGCCAGTAGCATTCTTGGGAGTTGTCCTGACAGCCCATAATACATAAGGTAGTTCTTCTGCCCATTTTCCTTTCTTGGATCCAAGCTTCTTCTTTAAGTTATTGATGATGATCTTGTTGGATGATTCTGCCTGACCATTAGCTTGTGGGTGGACTGGTGTTGATGTTATCATCTTAATCCCCCAGCTGTCACAAAAGTTAGTAGTTCTACTCCCAATAAATTGGGATCCATTATCACAAATAATTTCAGAAGGGATACCAAATCTAGTAATAATATTTCTTTTGATAAAGGATATCACTTCTTTTTCTCTGACTTGAGCAAAGGCTTCAGCCTCTATCCACGTGGAGAAGTAATCAGTCATAGCAAGCATGAATACTTTTCCACCAGGTGCCTTAGGAAGCTTACCAACTATATCCATTCCCCATCTCATAAATGGCCAAGAAGAGGATATAGGATGTAAAAGCTCTGCTGGTTGGTGAAGGATATTACTATGTCTCTGACAAGGATCACACTTTCTGGCATAATCCACAGCATCCTTCTTCATATTATGACAATAGTATCCTGTCCTCAGGATCCTTGAAAATAATGCCATGCCCCCAGTGTGGTTTCCACAATCTCCTTCATGAAAATCCTTTAGGACTTCTTGGATTTCAGGATCCTCAATGCATCTTAGATATGGACCTGCAAGAGATCGTTTATATAACATGTTATTCAATATTGTAAATTGAGATACCTTAATTTTGAAAGCCCTGGGGTTTTCTCCTGTAGGAATCTCTCCATGTTATATGTATCTCATGATTGGAAGGATCCATGATCCAGAATGAGATTGTGTATCATCACTAGGGATGATTGCAGAATCCTCTCCTATCTCCATGGCTACATGATCCTCAATAGCGGGGGCTAGGATGTGGATAATAGGGATCCTGATATCCTCTGGAATCTTCAAGGATGATCCTAGATTGGCCAATGCATTAGCTTCTGCATTCTCTTCTCTGGGTACCTGTGTCAAACTAAAGGAAACAAAAGAAAGTGCCAATTCTTTGACTATCTCTAAATATTTGATTAGCTTTTCACCTTTAACAACATAGGATCCATTAAAGTGATTAGTAATTAACAATGAATCTACATGTACCTCAAGATACCTGATCCTCATATGCTTGGCAATTTGCAAACCAGCTTTCAAGGCTTCATATTCAGCCTCATTATTAGCAGTTTGAAACTCACAAGCTATGGAGTGGGGTATTATGTCCCCCTGTGGCGATTTTAGTAGTATTCCTACTCCAGTTCCTTTGACATTAGCTCCATCAGTGAAGAGTATCCAAGGATCCTTAGTTTCTTCGAGTTGTTGGACTTCTAACTCAGCTTCCCTTTGCAAGTCACTACTGAAATCTGCCACAAAGTCAGCTAAGGCTTGGGATTTAATGGTAGTCCTTGGTTCATATCTTATATCATAAGCACTAAGCTTCACTGCCCACTTAGCCATCCTTCCTGACATTTCAGGTTTCCTGAGAACATTCTTAATTGGAAAATTAGTCTTAACAATAATGGCATGAGTTTCAAAAAAATGTCTTAATTTAGTAGATGCCATAATTAGTGCAAGGATAAGTTTTTCTAAATGTGAATACCTGGATTCAGCATCAAGCAAACTCTTACTTACATAATAGACAGGATGTTGTGTACCTTCGTGATCCTTAACAAGGACCGCACTTACTGCTTTAGAGGATACCGCCAAATACAAGGATAATATATCCCCTTTTTCTGGTTTCATCAAGGCAGGGGCTGAGGATAGGTAATCCTTAAGAGCTTTGAGAGCATTTTCATGCTTTTCAGTCCACTCAAATTTCTTGTTCTTCCTCAAAATGTCATAGAATTCCTTGCATTTTTCTAAGGATTTGGATATGAACCTGTTCAAGGCTGCGATCCTGCCTGTCAATCTTTGCACATCCTTGGCATTGGCAGGAGATTGGATATTCACAATAGCCTTAATTTGCTCCGGACTTGCTTCAATGCCTCTTTTTGTCACCATATAGCCTAGGAATTTACCTGCTTTAACACCAAAATGACACTTGGAAGGATTTAGTTTCATATTAAATTTATCAAGGATATTGAATGCTTCCTCCAAGTCTCTAAGGTGATCCTCAGCTTTCTTGGACTTAACCACCATGTCATCTATATAGACTTCCATAGTGTGTCCAATTTGTTCTTTGAACATCATATTGACTAGCCTTTGATAAGTAGCACCTGCATTCCTCAGTCCAAATGGCATAGCAATATAACAATATATACTAGTTGGGGACATAAAGGCTGTATCCTCTTGATCAGATGGTTCCATCTGAATTTGTTGAAATCCAGATGAAGCATCCATAAAAGTCAACAACTCATGACCCTAGGTAGCATCCACCATGGAGTCAATGTGGGGTAATGGGAAAGGATCCTTGGGACATGCCTTGTTTAAATCAGTAAAATCGACACATACCCTCCACTTTCCATTTTTCTTTTGAACAACAACCACATTGGCTAACCACCTTGGATACTTAACCTCTCTTATCATACCTACCCGGAGTAGTTTATCTACTTCTTCCTGGATAATGGCATTCCTTTCAGGTGTAAACTTCCTCCTTTTTTGATGAATTGGCTTGAATGACCTGTCAATGTCAAGTTTATGAGTAATTATATCTTTAGATATACCTGTCATGTCCTCATGCTTCCAGGAAAAGGTAGTTTTCCTCCTCTTAAGGAAGGATACTAGATCCTGTTCAATGTTGCTGAGGATCCCTGATCCTATGAAGACTATGGATTCAGGATCATGAGTATCCATAAGGATTTCTTTCACATCTTGTTCTCTTACCTCCAAGACATCTCTTGGAGGATGCTTTAATTGCTATTGCTCCCTTGGTCTTGAGGCTGGCTTCATTGATGACGTGTAACAATTCTTAGCTTCTTGTTGATCACTCTCAATTTTCACCACTCCCCATGGACTAGGAAGCTTTACACATTGATGATAGGTAGATGGGACTGCCTTCATGTCATGTATCCATGGCCTGCCAAGGATAACATTACAACAAGATAAGCAATCTATAACACAAAATTTTTGATAAGAATGGAGTCCTTCAATATAGATGGGGAGTTTGATGTCCCCCAATGTATTCTTGGTCTCTCCACTGAATCCCACAAGAACTGAGGATCTTGGGACAATGTCTGATTCAGGGATGTTCATCTTCTTGAGGACATCAAGCTGAATGATGTTTACTGAGCTTCCTCCATCTATCAGGATCCTGCGAACAAAATGGTTAGAAATAAACAGAGTAATAACAAGACCATCATGATGAGGATCCTGAACATCAACACGATCATCCTCATCAAAAGTTATAATTTTATCCTTGGTAACAGTGGAGGTCCGGATGGGTCTATCTCCATTATCCATCTTGGTCTCCTTGGCATGTCTTTTGGTTGCTGAAAAGGAAGTACCACAAATGTCTGATCCACCGGATATGAAGTTTATAACTTGTGCATCTGCTGGAGGAGTAGGAGCCTTTTCTGGGATCCTTTCAGGATCCTGGATCCTTGACTTCTTTCGTCCCAAAAGCTCCTTCAAGTGCCCCTTGCTTAACAAATAACCAATTTCTTTTCTAAGTGCAATACACTCTTCAGTGAGATGTCCGAAATCCTCATGATATGCACACCATTTGGACTTGTCTTTTGTTGCGGCTGGTTTATCACTTTTCCTTGGCCATCTTGCTTTCTCACCTAGATTCTGCATTGCAAGAATTAGTTCATTGTTATCAACAGAAAAACAGTATTCAGAAATTGGAGGATAATCCTCATCATCCTCTTCTTGTTCTACTGCATGCATATTCTGGTTATCAGACTTGTTGTAGGACTTAAACTTGTTATTCTTGAAGTAGGATCCTTGCTTTTCCTGTTTTGAGGATCCTGTCAATCTCTCCTGGATCCTTTTATCATCCTCTAATCGGATGAATCTAAGGGCCCTGGTTCTCACTTCATCAAGATTCCTGCATGGGGTTATAACAAGATCATCATAGAATAATGAATCCCTAAGCAAACCCATTTTAAAGGCTTCCACAACCGTGGCTATATCCAGATTAGGGATATCTAAGGATTCTTTACTAAACTTAGTGATGTAGTCGCTAAGTGACTCATTTTGACCATGTGTTACCCTATATAGATCACTAGTTAAACGTTCAAATTTTCTGCTACATGAGAACTGACTATTAAACAGGTTAACTAGATTAGCAAATAAAGTAATAGAGTAAGGGGGAAGACTTAGCAACCATTTAAGAGCAGATCCTGTAAGTGTGGATCCGAAATCCTTGCATAGACATGCTTCTTTTAACCTCTCTGGGATGGGGTTGATCTCCATCCTTTCTCTATATTGAGCTACATGTTCTTTTGGATCCGTTGAACCATCATACAGCTTCATAGTTGGTATTTGAAAACTTTTGGGTATCTCAGCATCACAAATAGGTGGTGCAAAACGAGATATCCTATGACTCCCATCTGCAATTTCAGGAATGGGCTTCACCACTCCTGGAACGTTGGATATCATATCCTTCAGCTTTTGTAATTCCCTAGCCATAGCTTGATTGATACCTGTATCCTGCATAGAGCCATGGTTAGTGTTATAAGAATTATTGAAAGTGTTACCTCCCAGGGGATTCAAGTTAGGAATTGCAGATGTGAATCCATATTGACAGGATTCTGGTATGATTGAAGGACCAGAAGAGGCAATGATCTGCATTGGAATGAAGTCTCCTTGATGAACATCTGTGCTTGGGGGTTGTATACTTCTCAAGAATCCTTGATCCTGAAAGATGTTGGATCCTTGAACCTGAGAGGATCCCTGAGGCTGAGAGGATCCTTGAACCTGAAAGGATCCCTGAGGCTGAGAGGATCCTTGGACCTGAAATGAGGATCCTTGAACCTGAGAGGATCCTTGAACCATGGAGGTTCCTTGGACCCTAGAGGATCCTTGAACCTGAGAGGATCCTTGGACTGTGTGCATTCCCAAATATCCTCCTGAGCTGACGAAGGATCCCTGATGCTGAAAAGAGGATCCCGAAGGCTGAAAACAGGATCCTTGAGGCTGGAAGTGAGACCCAAAAGCCTGACTCATAGTTGTTGCTCCATAACGCCTTCCCAATGGTTCAGTTTGGTACTGGATGTCTAAGGCTGCAGATTGCTGGGCAGTTATAGCTGGAGTGTCGAAATCCAGTGACCTTGGTATCAGAGGAGAGTGATCTTCCCCTGATCTCTTCTGTTTCTTGATGTCACCGATCTCCCGGTGGATCCTTTCGTTGGTTTTGTCCTGCTCTTGTATGTGATCCCTCATCTGCAAAATCAAAGTAAAAAGATCACTAGTAGTAGGATTAGAAGAAACAGAAGAAGTTGGTGGTTTTGGAAAAATGGGGCTTTGTCTCTTTGCAGCATTTTCAGCATTCTTCTGGGATCCAGAAGGTGGTGGAGGCAAAGGAGGAACGCCCTGTGAAGAACTCATTTCCGGCATTGGACTTGAAGTACTCTTTGATGAAGAAGCCATCTGCTTGGTTGTAATGAACCGAAATGATCACAAAAACAAGAGTTTCTTAGGAATGAAGCACCAATTGCCCCACGGTGGGCGCCAAACTGTTTTGGTCAAAAATCCGGCTAAGATAATGTAACCAAATCTTTGTTGTGAGGAATGATGCTTGAATCAATGAATAATGTTAAGGATAATTCAGAAATGTAATGAACAAATGACACAAGGATTTATACGAGGAAAAAGCCCTTGATCAAGAGTTGATCTCCGGCACAAAAAACCTCGGGTGATGGAAACTACCGATCACCAACTAAGATTAAACAAAAGAAGTTTACAACTCGGGATGATAACAAGCTTGTTACAAGGATCACTAGTGTGCAATGTGCAAAAAAATGTATGAAATCGCCAAGTAGTGTTTGAGAGCTGATTGAGAGCTGTTACGAGAGTGTGTAAATGCCAAAATTATCTAAGTGTTCTAACTCAAGCTTGTTATCCCCATTTTAAATTAGAAATAACTAAACTAACTAACTATCCGCAAATTGTGCAAGCTCCCCACGATCTTCATAACGTCCACAAGAGCCAAGAACAAATGCGGAATATTGAGGGAATATGCTCCAGGAATTTCGGTGAGACTTGGTCCATGCCTTTGCTCCTGCAAAACAAGCTTACGTACAAGGTAGACAATTGTTAGTATAAGGATAACAATAAGGATCCTGAATCCTGATCCTGCAACACCTACTGAGGATCCTTAATTCAAACAGAATTGAGGATCCATGATCCCGGCAGCATTTGAAGATCCATGATCCTTAGGATTGGAAAATCCTCCCCTAACACTAACCAATTAGTTCACGTGCAGATTATTGTAACAAGCTTCTAACGGTCGGGAGGACTTCTTCTCCTCAAGACTCGGGCAAATCAGTTGGGTTATAGACGTTGAACCCGGAAGAAGTGGACTACAACGTTTACTTGAGGAATATTTGAAGCATCCCGGTTTAATAGGGTAGTTTGTTATTTTCGTTTTACTATAAATAGATTGATCGGATCAGGTTAAGGCACACTCTTTTACGTACACTTTTACTCTCCTGTTGCAAGAAATCACTACACTCAAACACTTGTACTCGAATTACATTGTAACACCTAGTTGATCCGCATTATATCCTGCACTGTATCCTGATATTTGAAGTAATAGAAGAACAAGGCAGCTGCGATTGTCAGCTCCCGAGGTTTTGTGCCGGCGATCTAGATTGATCAAGGGCTTTTCTCGTACATCCTGTGTCACACTTTACTTTTTCGCTCATTGTTTGATCATAGATACAGCTCTATATCCTGAGCCGTATCCTGAAAACTGTGTTTACAAACAACTTAATCAACATATTTTCGATACACATTCTTAGGACACTACCTCACTTAACTAATTTGATTACTAAATTGCTTCGGTAATTTTTGACCAAAACACTGTTTAACTTGGATTATATTTTATGAATGTTTTATTTAATGAATGGAACTTTGTTAAGATTAATATGGTTAGTTCAATGTGATTGGTGGCTAGATCCTGATACGTCACACGCCTAGCGGGGGTTACCGCATGTGGTATTTTGGGGGTGTGACAGTTACCACTGTAGACTTCGTGTTGGAGGATAGATTTCATTCGGTTTTGTTTGTTTTAGTGGGTTTTCAAGTTTCTAGGGTTTTTCTCACACTCTTCTCATGTTTTTCATGGATTCTTCATGTGTTTCTTGATTTTTCATCATGGATGGTGATTAGGGTTTAGTTGTGAGTGTTTGTGCTTGATTTGATTGTTGAGATTTTGCTCAGATTGTGTCAAATCTAAAGTTTTCTTCAAATTCTCTAGGTTTTTGTTCCTCTAAAGTTATTGATGATCTTGTGTGCAGTCACACTTGGGAAATAAGTTCAGAGAGCTTGTCAGTACTTGTGGTTTTCACTTATCATCACTGGTGAAAATCATAAGTTATTATCAGCACTTGTGATAGGTCCTGCGCACTTGTTAGATAAGTCCTTAGGTTCGCACTTGTGATATTTCAACTCATCTGCACTTAACTTAAATCATATATCATCCGCACTTGACTTTCCAAAACATCATCAGAACTTATTTAAAAGTGTCAGCATTTAGGTATTGATAGTTCATTAGCACTTGTAGTTCAGTTATATGTCCGCACCTATCAAAGATTAACTGTCCGCACTTAATCTTTTGAAACTCATCCACATTTGTGAAACCTTATGCGCACTTGTACTTCCTGAAAGCATCAGCACTTGTGATTTGATAATCATCATCCGCACTTGTTTCTTAATTGTTCATCCGCACTTGTACTTCATTCAAACGTCCTCACTTGTGGGTTAATACTTTTTCTGTACTTGTTTGTTGTATTCCTACATTCATCAACACTTATCACTTAGGGTTTCTAAAAGTATCAGAACTTGTGATTTTGATCAGTACTTGTGATATTTGTTGAAGTTTCATCATTAAGTGTTCACAGTCTTTGAAACAAAGTCATCGTAAAGATGGCAAACAATTTGAACATCGTTGTTCAAAGTATTCGACACAATAACGAAGTGGGAAGCAGTGATAAACCACCCATGTTGTTAAACGAGTTAGATTATCCAGAATGGAAGATACGGTTGACATCAGGTATTGGTGGCCAACCTGCTCGAACTTTGAGAACTACTGGTTATCTTGCTTTAACTGATGACGAAAGAAAGTATTACGAATGCGAAGAAAAGGAAATGTCCTTGATTACAATGTCATTACCACAATCGATATTACACACTTTCGATAACAAAAACTCTTCAAAGGAATTGTGGGACAGTTTGAGCGACAGATACGAAGGAAATGAGTTATTCAAGAAACGAAGACTCGATCGACTGAAAACTCAATTCGTAGTCTTTAAAGCTATGAAAGGTGAATCATTGGATGATCTGGTAAACGGATTTTACCATTTGCTAAGTGAATTAGATCGAAGTCAACTAGGATTGTATATGGAGTTCGAAATGGTGCAAAAGTTTCTGAATTGTTTACCGAAACAATGGATTATGTATTCTGCCTTAATCAAAGAGAGTGCTCAATATGAAGAATTGACTCTTGATCAAGCAGTCAAGAAGATGAAGGGTTGCGCATGGAACTTAGATGACCAAGACTCTAATTTCGAGAAGTTACAAGATCCGGCTTTGTACCGTGCAAAGCAAACTAAAAAGGGAAGTAATTCAGGTGTTGCTTTCCTTTCAGAAACTTCTCAAGGAGATCCTGCGAACCATAGTGCCTTCGTCATCGGTAGCAGTAGTGGAATTACCATTGGTGGAATTCCTATATCTCCTAGAATGTCATCGTCAAGTGCTAGGCCAAGTGAACCAAGCTTGAATGTTCCTAAAATCGACTCGTATAGTCTTAAGCTCATAGAAGAAAATATGGCACTTGTTGCATCATTCATGACGGCGTTCGAGAATTTTGCACTTGGTAAATTAGTTGAACCATCGACTCTCGATGAAGATCTTAATCAAATCGATCAAGATAAATTAGAAGGGCTTGATTTGCAATTAAGTATGGTGTTACTGGTAAGAAGAGTGAAGAAATTTCTTCAGCGAACAGGAAAGAGTTTCATTGGTGGTAACACAAAGACACAAATGGGAATTAACATGACCAAAGTTAAATGCTACAACTGTGATATCTATGGTCATTATGCAAGAGAGCGTCGAAAACCAAAGAATAGAGAAGGCAGCAATGGTCAAGGAAGCTCAGCAAGATCCAACAACAACAGTCCAGCTCCATCTAATACAACTTCTACCACTTCAACAACAACCACATCAAATAACCTTACTCCTAATTCTAATAACGTTGTGATTGTTCAACCCCTTCAAACTGTCAGTGAGCCACACGATTGGAGGATTTTAATGGAAGAAAAAACTACTGTTATTGTTTCACAAGCGTTTATTGTCGAGATGGTTGAAGGGGGGTTTGGAGATTTGTTCAAAGAGGTGAATATGGAAGAGTTGACTATGGTGGCAGAAGCTCTAAGTGAGAATTTGGAAATGGGGAAAATTATTGAAGCTGAAGAAAACGAGAGAAGAGAGAATGAGGAAGAGGAAAGCAGAAAGAAAGTAGAAAATAAAGATAAAAAGAAAGATGAAAGTGATCAGTTTGAATTCAAGATCGTAACCAAAGAAATGTAGCGCTTTGCTAATGAAGAAATAGCAAAGATGAAAGCAGGAAAAGCAGAAAGCTCGGATCAAGCTTTCATGGCTAACATCGAGATACAATCTAAATCTGATGATAAAAGATGTCCTAGATGCGTAGACTTTGTTGCTAAGTATGACAGTTACGCACTCCATAACAGTAATTTGATTACTGATTTGGAGAAATCTAGAGAGTTAATTGTCGCACTTTTGAGGGCCGACAAAGAACATTGAAGTTAGGTGATTGCCTTGAAAAAGGACATCTTTGAGTTTGAGGGACGACCTACTCAAGCGACGATTAAGAATCAAGATTTAAAAGCTGAACTTGAAACTTGTCAAAACACTGTTTTGGAAAAGAACCAATTAATTTTAGACAACGATAACTTGATTCTTGATCTGCAACGAAAACTTGAGAAGTTTGAAAGTTCGTCAGATGTGATGAATTTTTGCATAAACAATCTTCATCTCAAAGATTCTGAAGATGAGATGTTTGGTGTTGGTTACAAGAAGGTTCCACCTCCTATTAACCACAACTATACATCGACACCTTTGATTGATCCTGAAATTGCAGATTTCGTTCCAACAGCTCCAATGACTGTTGATACTTTGAGTGAGGAAGAGTCTGAATCCGAATCGAAGTCGGAATCAGAACAAAAGAGTTCGAGTGATGCTAAAACAAATGAACTCGATTTAAGCAAAATTGAAAATTTGATAAACACAAGATTTTGGAAGCTTTAAATCAAGTTCAAAATGTTCAAAAGCCAGAGCCTAAAAATAAAGGTAAAACGAATGTTAAAAACATTTCTAAAACCAACTTTGTGAAAGGCGAAATCTTTAACAAAGAAGGTGAAAGGATTGAAAAAGGTTCAAATTCTAAATTTGTGAAACAAAAGGTAAAAGGCTCAAACGAAGCATTCTCGTCCTCAAACAGTCAATGCGAGGATGATTAAAAAGAAAAGAATGAAAAGATTGATAAACGACGATGCTACAAATGTCGTTTGAAAGGACATTTAGCTGCAAATTGTCCAAACGACAAGGGAAAAAGTCGTGTTGGTCCTGGTCTTGATAAACCTTTTGTCACCAAACCACAAAATGAATCTAAAAAGAATGAAAAGAAAAGTGGTAAAACACAAAAGGGAGAAAACCCAAAGGTTGTAAAGCAAGAAAGCAAAACTGTTTCTAAACCAAAGGTTAAAAATAAAAAACAAAAGGATCAAGATACCGACTCATCAAATGATGATAGCCGTCGTGGTTCAGATCGTGGATCGGAAAGTTCTTCATCAAAACATGAAAGTCGTCAAAAAACCCTCGCTCGATGACCAAATCGTGTAAATTTCCGACCACAAGAACAAGATCAACATTCTGGAGGTTCTTACAACCACAATGTTAGACCTCAAGCACAAAATCGTTACGTTGATAACCGAAACGTGTCACCGACCATATTTCATGGTCAAAGACAACATTCGGGATACCAACAACGATATGTGTTTCATGATAATGAGCACCCAAGATTTGATAGAAATTTTAGATCTCAGCATAGTCAAAACTTCGGATATCAAAACTCTGGTTATTGTTTTAGTGGAAATTCTAGGTACAATAACCGTCCTCAAACTCCACACAATCCTCGATTTGCGGGTGGGCATTCTAACAATTACCAAGGTGGAAATGTTAGAAACAATAATGAAGATGGTTATTTCAAGGAATTTTCTTTTGTTGATGAAAACCTTTATTAAATTTCATGTAAACCCAGCTATTTTGATAATGATGATAAACTTGCACCTAAAATTTGCTTGTCAAGTATTTGGTTTTACAGGTAATTCATAATCTCCATCAATAGATGTTGGATATGATATTGTGTTTTCACAAGTCAAAACCATGTCTTTCATCAGAGCAGCAGCTGTTCAAAACAGTTGTAAAAGCTCATCCACTGATAAATAAACAGTACTTGACCAAAATAGCCTTCTAGTTGTTAATTCCCAAACCACTGTTGATAAACTCCATCAAAAATGGATAAAAATCATCAGTATGTCAAACCTATTTTCATGATTCTTTCACTTTCATCTCAAACAGCTGTTGGATCATCAAAAGTCACCAACAGATGTTAGCTCAGGTGATTCACATCTGCAGCCTCACATTTTGAACATCAGTCCCTTTAAACCTCATCCATTGTACCAAACCTTGACAACATCATTTGAAAAGGGATTCTCACATAAAGTTTATCCCAAAACTTCTGTCCTCTTCTTGATTTTCTACCATTCCATCAACAAGTCACGTACCATTGAGGAACTAAAAGACAGAAAGTTGGGTGTTTGTCATGTAAGAGGAGCTTCAACAGTTCAGGGAAAGCAAGTCTGAAAACTTGCACCACTACCAAAGGATGAGAGTCAAATTGGTAAAAAGTGGGTCTTAAAGAACATTGCATATGTTGGAACATGGTTGTCAAGGCTCATGTTATTCTTGTCACACCCCTTTCTACGGCGGAAGCACGAGGTGTGATCATGAAAGGTTCTCATTGCATACGAAAGGTAAACATACTACATGCTCGTAAAAATAACATCAAATACCAAACATTCATAATTTGAAAACATAAGTTTAGTGATTACATCACGAGATAGCATAAAACTGTCACACCCTGTCTTTTGCGGAAGCGCATGATGTGTGACTAGCTTGTTATCATTGCATTCAATCATAATAAACAACTACATGATTAAAACAATGTTCATCCATTCAGAAAATTTTGATTATTACAGACACTTAATTTCTTAAGTTTCAAAACACAACCTTCATCTAGGTTACAATTTGACAAAAGTGGATGACATCTATGCTTGTAGTCTACTTTTAATTACGACACTTGCGCCCAAGATCCATCCTGTCACCTGAAATACATGTAATTTTGGAAAACATCAACATAAAGTTGAGCGAGTTCATGCGTTTTTGTATTTCACGTTTGTATGCATAGTATGTGTCATGTATAATTCAAGTTTTTCTTGAGTACCCCACGTACTCAAGTATCATTCAAGTTTTCTTGAGTACCCCACGTATTAAATGATTGTTTATACAACGACATTAAGGCACGTGAGGACATAGGGAGCTTTAGTATATTCTCCTTCAAGGCATGTGAGGACATAGGGAGCATTAGTGTTTTCTCCTTTAACTGTGTCGATTACCCTCGACTGTGTCGATTAACCTCGACTGTGTCAATTTCCCTTGACTGTGTCGATTACCCTCGACTGTGTCGATTAACCTCGACTGTGTCGATTTCCCTCGACTGGGACACTGAAGCACTCATGAGGTCACATAAGGACCATGAGTGGGGCTCGGCCGTACCCGTTAGATCTAACCCTCGTCCCTAATTAAGTATTAACGGCATCTCAATATCTAGTTTAAGCTCACATGATCTAGTATTTTCTAGGCATTTCTTAATGCTCATCATATTGCACTCACCACGAGTGCTTCTCGTATTCTTTTGTATTCTCAAATCATATTGCACTCGGTACTCGTTCTCACCAAGAGTGCTTCTCGTATTTTTTTACCATTTGTAAAAATTGTAATGTTTGTAACATGTATTTCACCCCCGAGAGTTATAAAACCAAAACAATTAGAGAAAAGGGGGAGCATGAACTCACAACTTTGCGTTCCTGCGTCGTAAACTTCACCGGATTTGCTTATCTAGTGTCGTGACCTATACGTGTTTGCTTAACGTTAGTCACTAGACTTGTATCGCACAAGTACAGTCACTATCTCTTGTGTACGTATTCTTGTGTTAAAAATAACTTATTTTTTTAACTAAGTGTCTTACTTATATTATTTTCTCGAAAATAATTATAAGTTTCTTGTATTATGCACTTTGCACCCGAATTATGTATTTTGCCTAAGTATGGTCTATGTGTATTTTTGTGTTTTCACTTCTCATGAGTATTTAGTGTATTCTTAAGTCCTAATATAATATCAAGTATAATACATACTGCATACACTTAGCACAAAATGTGGCGACCAATAAATATATATTTTTCCTCACAAATATACATACTTATATCCCTTCAGTTTAAATATACAAAATTGGGCTGTTTTCGGGCATTTTAATAAAATACTTATCTTATTCAAAAAATTCCCAACTTTTTACAGAACGTCTTAAACGATCCAAAAATTATTGTGTAAAAATATCGGGGTCCAGTTCATTACCAATATTCTATAAGAATTTATTTTCCGGACTGCAATCAGATTTGTCATTTTCTGATTGCAGTTTACGAAATAATTCATTAAAAATTCATCGTGAGTCCGATTTACGAAATTCTAGTGGGAGTATTACAAATACATCAGTAGTCAACTATGGTATAAATTTCGTGATCAGATTCCACACAGAAAACAAGTTATGACAGAAAACAATACACATATTTCCAGTAGAAAAATGCAGCTCAAGCTGCTGTTACGAAATGACGCTTTAAAAATAGTAAACGAAGTCCAAAAATTACGATTCTAGTGCCATTAGAACCGTATTTCATAGCACATATATCTAGACCTCAGAAAACACATTTTTCGTTAAATATTGACCTGTCTACAGCCCGTTAAAGTCGGCTGAAAAGGGCAATCAGCATGCTGTTTTTTTTTGTTTAAAGGTTACTAAAACGCATATATATGACCACCATCCTTTCTAATATGATTAAAGTCAGATTATAAGTCTGTTACAGCAGATTGTAGTTTGTTTATTTCAGATTTGCCATTTATCATCCTCTTATTTCATCTTGTTCCTTCATCTAGTTAAGCTTATGTTTATGTTTCTTAGTGTTCTCAAGTTTTAACCATTAAATCTCTTATTAACCACTTTAAACAAGAACAAGAGAGTGTTGAGAAGCACTTACTACTAGCTCAAGGCTAGGGAAGATCAACGACGTAAAAGTGGTGGATAAAAGAAAACAAGAGCGGTCCTTGAACTTCCGAGTGCACCAAGCTTAGTTTTTGGACCTCTTGCACCTTTAGATGTTCTTGGATTGCTTGAAAAGGAGCTTGAAGGTGGTGGTTTAGTGGTGGTTGTTGGCTGCCGTAAGTGAGGGAAAGGGAGGAGAGAACTTTGTTGTTGATGTTGTGAAGATGAGGAGAATGTGTATCTAGTGGGTTTATATAACAAACTTCCAACACTCCATTATCCCCTAGTCCATATGTCCACTAAAGTACTAGCACATCCATTAAACAATTAGGGAAAATCAAGGGGTGTCCCCCTTGTTTCATGACCAGTTATGGGAGGGGGGTTGGTTAAGTTGAAATGTGATGGATGGTTAGAGAAGTTAGTTTGATTCCAAATGTCTAGATAGTGATTTTATGTGGGTTAAGTAATATATAGTGTGTTAGGGTATTCGGGGACCCTAACTGGCTCAGAAAAGTGTAAACAAGGTTGTTGACAATATTTTTAGGTTCCGGGTAAAGTCCGGTTGTTCAGTTGGATATTGATCCGTTAAAGTGCTAAATTGCACCGTTTAGTGTCTTTCAAGTATCTTTTGTGACACTTTCAATTCCCGACTCTTAGGGAAGTATTCTGGATGATAAATCATCATTTCTACATAATATTTTATTGTCATAATGCTGATTATAGCTGAATTTAAATAAATTCTGCACTTAAAGTGCGTTTCGGGTGCTTTTTAGTGCGTATTTTAGCTTTCGGAAGGTCTATATTAAAACCCTTGCATGTACTCTTGGGTTTTAATGCATTCTTGACGTTGGACCCACACCTAGGCTCCAATTCTAATGTCTGACTGCTTTCTGCAGTTCTGTTGACACGATGTGTCTTACCGGTGAGTTTACTAATATTTTTGACGCAACGCTATCATAAGGTAATTCTTGTAGCACATATCATACATGAATTTACTTGTATGGAATTCAGAAATTTATTTTTCTGGTAAACCAGATCATGCACAGTCATTTAAGCACAAATTACTGTTCATTTCGTGTACGAAATGTACGGAAAAGTGGCGGTTGTCACAAAAACATTGTCTTGAAAGTTTACAACTTTATTTAAAGATAAACATAGACGACATCCAAGAGCATGAGTAAGACCGCGCGCACGTCCACTTTAGTTACCTGAAATACATGTGAGTTTTGGAAAAACGTCAACATAATGTCGGTGTGAATTCATGCAGTTCTTTGTAATGTACGTTTGTATACTTTGTATGAAAAACATGGTATGTATCTTGTATAAATCACGTATTCTTGTATAAATCATGTATTTATGTATGTATCAAGTGTTAATGGGTTCCAAGGCCATTAACATGTGACACGACATAGGAAGCATCCAAACCATAGGCATTTTTCTAGTTGTCGATTCACGACGGAGACACAAAAACACTACTCGGTACTAGTTGTCACCAAGAGTGGGGCTGCCCTGAAACCCATTAGATCTAACCTTTTGTTCTGCGGTCTAAGTATGTACACGATTAATGGTGCTTATGGTACCCTATTCGTGACCCGATTTCTCGTATCATTTCTCAAAACGCATCATACTTGGTACTAGTTATCACCAAGAGTGCTTCTTGTTTTTGTATCATACCATTTATAAACATTGTCGTATTTGTAACATGTATTTCACCCCCGAAGTTATAAAACCAAAGCAGTTAAAGAAAAGGGGGAGCATGAACTCACAACTTTGCGTTCCTTGCGTCGTAAACTTCACCGGGTTTTGCTTATAATGCGTCATGACCTAAACGTGTTTTATTATCGTTAGTCACTAGACTTGTATCGCACAAGCACAAGTCACTATCTTTGTATATGTATTCTTGTGTTAAAAATAATTTATATTTTTAACAAAGTGTCTTACTTATATTATTTTCTCAAAAAAAATAAATATAAGTTTCTTGTACTTTGCACTTGAATTATGTATCTTGTATGTTGTATGTGTATCTTTGTAGTTTTATCTCCTTAGGAGTACTTAGTGTATTTTCAAGTCCTAATACACTATCCCGTATAATACATACTACATACACTTAGCACAAAATTTGGTGATCGATAAATATATATATTTTTCTCTAAAATATACGTACTTAATATTAATTTTCGTCTTGAAGAAATCATCATTTCTTATCACAAAAATCAGGGAAACCTTGGCAAATGCTTTTAGGTACATTTTTAGGGAATAAGTTCTTCAAAACTTTTATTTTTCTAAGTGTCAGAATTTATAGAAATTTTGACAGAGTTTTCCCTAAAAATGGAGGTTTCCCATGTTTTCAAGACATGTGTTTATTTTCTTTTAAAATCATCATCAATCAACTTCAACAACAATCATCAACAACACACACTAATTTCTTTATTTCATGAACTTGAAATATTATAAAAATGTGTAGTAACTTACTAGTGTATTTAGTAAGTCTTGTTACCTTCCAAAATGTGATTAGTTTATGTAAAATCCAAGTTTTAGTGAAACTCATATTTTTAACTTGGTTCTTTTGAAAAACCACTCATGGATCTTTAGATCTACATGATTATAACCTACTTTGATCTTTATTTTTCAAGAAATCACCCATTCATTCAAGTTCATGGTTTATGTGTGGATGATTCCATCATCCTACAACATTCTTACTTTTCTCATCTTGCTAGATCATGTTTTTATTCATGATCTAGCAAGACCATATGATGATCCATATCAACTACATGAGTAACAACAACCAACAAGCATCACAACACATGAATATCATGATTTCTTCATCATTTTAACCATACTTTATCACCAAGTTAGTTTATGTTCAAGACTTCTTCATAAGATTCATTAGGGTTCTTAACATTTTGATCATTATACATCATTAACCACTTAAACAAGATGTAAAATGCAAGGATCTAAGTTCTTACCACTAGCTCAAGGCTAGGGAAGTTCCAGTGTAGAAAAGTGGTGGATAAAAGAAGATGAGAGTGGTCCTTCAACTTCCGAACACACCGAGCTTCGTTGTATGATCTCTAACACCTTTGGATCACTAGAGATTGCATGAAATGAAACTTGATGATGATGATGATGGTTGTGTGTGGGTTCGGCCGAACAAGCAAGAGAGGAAGAAGATGGATGGTGTTGTTGATGTGTGAAGTTAAGAATGATGGTTATCTAGTGGTTTAAATAGAAATCTTCCAACAAACCATGGTCCATTAGTTAAAGTGTTCCCTTAGTACAATGCATACATTTTAAACTAATCAAAATAATCAAGGGTGGGTCTCCACCCTTGTAACCGGTTTTGAAGGGGGGGGGGGGTGCTTGGTTGGGTGGTAATGGTTAGTTACTAATCTAGTTAGGAAATAAATGAAATAATTAGTGGTTTATGTATGTTAAGTAATATATAGTGTGTTAGGGTGTCCGGGGACCCTAACTAGCTTAGAAAAATAAAAACAATGCTTCTAGCATTATTTTGGTGTTCTGGGTAATGTCCGGTTGTTCGGTTAAATATCGGTTCGTTAAAGTGCCAAATTACACCGTTTAGTGTCTTTTATGTACCCTTTTGATTCCCGACACTTAGGGAAGTGTTCTGGATGATAAATCATAATTTCTGCATAATATTTTAGTGTCATAATGCTGATTATAGCTGAATTTACTAAAATTCTGCACTTAAAGTGCGTTTCGGGTGCTTTCTAGTGCTTATTTTAGCTTCCGGAATGTCTATATGTTAACCCTTGTATGTACTCTTGGGTTTTAATGTATTCCTGATGTTGGACCTACACTTAGGCCCCAATTCTATTGTCTAACTGCTTTCTGCAGAATTGTTGACAAAATGTGTCTTACCGGTGAGTTTACTATTATTTCTGACGCAACGCGGTTCATTAATGTATAAAGTAATTCTTGTAGTATAAAACGTGCATGAATTCACTTGTATATCATGTAATCAATCAATGTTGACATTTAAGCACATAATTGCAGTCATTGAATAATAATTAAAGTGTACGGAAATTACCGGTTTGGTGCCAGTCGTCACAGTCTCCCCCCGTTAAAAGAATTTTGTCCCAAAATTCAGGCTGAGCTAACTCTCGCAGGAGTCTTCTCGAATAGGTGGGGATACTTTTCTTTGAACTGGTCTTCACGTTCCCACGTGTACTCGGGTCCGTGCTTAGAGTTCCAACGTACTTTGATAAGTTTAATAGTGCTCCTCCTGGTCTTGTTGACTTTCCAGTCGGTAACCTCAACGGGTTGTTCTGTAAATCGGAGGGCGTCATAAATATGTACTCCATCCACATGGATGATCACGTTTTCTTGTGTTGGACTCTTCTTGAGGTTGGATACATAGAACGTATCATGTACTCTATTCAGTTCTTCCGGTAATTCCAACTTGTATGCCACGGTACCAATTCTTTTCAAGGTTCTGAATGGTCCAATGTATCGTGGATTCAGCTTTCCACATTTTCCAAATCTTACTACGCCCTTCCAAGGTGAGACTTTTAACAACACTTTGTCTCCCACCTCGAATTCTAATGGTTTTCGTCTTCAATCAGCGTAGCTCTTTTGTCGATCTCGAGCCGCCTTAATGCGCTCTCGGATCTGCATAATCCTGTCGGTTGTCTCTTGTACAAGTTCAGGACCAACCAGACGTTTATCTCCAGCGTCTGCCCAACATAAGGGCGATCAGCACTTGCGGCCATATAGCGCTTCGAATGGTGCGGCTTTTATGCTTGTATGATAACTGTTATTGTAGGAAAACTCAACTAGAGGTAGATGAGTATCCCAGCTGCCGCCCAGATCCATGACACCTGCGCGAAGCATATCTTCTAACGTTTGTATAGTCCGTTCGCTCTAGCTGTCTGTTTGTGGATGGAATGCCATGCTTAGATCTAACTGAGATCCAAAGGCTTCCTGAAAGGATTGCCAGATTCTTGAGACAAAGCGTCCATCTCTGTCTGAAATAATTGAGATAGGCACTCCATGACGTGCCATGATTTCTTTTAAGTATATCTCTGCAAGCTTTCCAGTGCTATCCTTCTCTCGGATCGGTAGGAAATGCGCAGATTTCGTTAATCGATCAACTATTACGCATATCATATCGTGCCCTCTCGGGGTCCTGGGTAATTTCGTTATGAATTCCATCGAGATTTGCTCCCACTTCCACATGGATATCTCTGGTTGTTGTAGTAGGTCGGACGGTTTCTGATATTCGGCCTTAACCTTAGCACAGGTTAAGCATTTTTCGACGTAAACAGCAACATCGCTTTTGAGTCTCGGCCACCAATAGTATTCTTTCAAGTCTTGATACATCTTGTCCGATCCTGGATGGATCGAGTATCTCGATTTATATGCTTCATCAAGGATGACTTCTCGAATACCGCCATAGAGCGGAACCCAAATACGCTTCTTAAAGTATAAGGCTCCCTCTTCATTTGGCACCATGTATTTCAACATACCCCGAAGGTATTTAGCTTTACGGTTTTCCATCTTAAGGGCTTCTTGTTGGGCGTCACGAATACGTGCTGTGAGGTTCGTTCGAATCGTCATTTCCAATGCTCGAACCCTTAGGGTCTTAACCTTTTCTTTTCGACTTAATGCGTCCGCTACAACGTTTGCCTTTCCAGGATGGTACTTAATCTCACAATCGTAATCATTTAGTAGCTCGACCCATCGCCACTGGCGCATGTTTAGTTCCTTCTGATCAAGTATGTGTTGCAGGCTTTTGTGATCTGTGAAGATTGTACATCGAGTACCATAAAGATAATGTCGCCAGATCTTCAAGGCGAATACCACCGCACCTAGTTCCAAGTCGTGCGTGGTGTAGTTCCTTTCATGTACCTTCAATTGTCTTGAAGCGTAAGCGATGACTTTCTGGCGTTGCGTGAGCACGCAACCCAAACCTCGTCGTGAAGCGTCGCAGTAAACCACGAAGTCTTCAGTGCCTTCGGGTAATGATAGTATTGGGGCATCGCATAGCTTATTTTTGAGTAGTTGGAAGTCTTCTTCCTGCTTGCCACCCCAGTCGTACTTTTTGTCTTTCTGCGTAAGGGCAGTTAGCGGTTGAGCTATCTTTGAGAAATTCTCAATGAACCGTCGATAATAGCCCGCTAAGCCCAAAAACTGTCGAACTTCAGTTGGGGTTTTAGGGGCTTCCCAATTCTTTATGGCTTCAATCTTGGATGGGTCTACATGAATGCCTTCTCATTCACAACGTGACCAAGAAATTGTACTTCGCGAATCCAGAATTCGCATTTTGAGAACTTTGCATAAAGCTTCTCCTTCTTCAGTAGTTCCAGTATGGTTCTGAGGTGTTGCTCGTGTTCTTCTTTCGTTCGGGAATAAATCAGGATATCATCGATAAATACAATCACGAATTTATCGAGATATGGTTTGCATACACGGTTCATCAGATCCATAAAGACCGCTGGTGCATTCGTCAGCCCGAATGGCATCACAAGAAACTCGTAGTGCCCATAGCGTGTTCTGAATGCAGTCTTTGGTACGCTTTCTTCTTGTATCCTTAACTGATGGTATCCAGATCGAAGATCGATCTTGGAATAGTAGCTCGATCCTTGCAGCTGATCAAATAAGTCATCAATCCTCGGTAACGGGTACCGATTCTTGATAGTGAGCTTGTTTAATTCTCTGTAATCAATACACATCCGCAATGTCCCATCCTTCTTCTTCACGAACAATACTGGAGCTCCCCAAGGTGAGAAGCTTGGCCTTATGAATCCTTTATCCAACAACTCCTGAAGTTGTGTAGATAATTCTTGCATTTCGGATGGTGCAAGACGATAGGGTGCCTTGGCTACAAGAGCGGCTCCTGGAACCAAGTCTACACGGAATTCGACTTGTCGTTGCGGAGGTAGTCCTGGCAGATCTTCGGGAAAGACATCAGGGAATTCCTTCACCACAGGAATGTCTTCGAGTTTTGGCTCCACAGCCTTCTTATCTATAACGTGTGCTAGGAAAGCGACACATCCTTTCCTTAAGCACTTATGTGCCTTCATGCAACTGATGATTCTTAGAGGCGCGTCTCGCTTTTCTCCATGTACGATGAGTGTTTCATCATTCGCTAGAGGGATGCGAATGATTTTCTCATGACAAATGACTTCAGCTTTGTTCTTGGATAACCAGTCCATTCCGACCACTACATCGAAGCTACCCAATTGAATGGGTAAGAGGTCGATGCTAAATCTTTGTTCACCAAGTTCTAGTGTGCAGCCTCTAACAACTTCGTCCGATTCAACAAGTTTACCATTGGCTAGTTCTATGGAGTAGGGAATATCCAACCTACTAGACTCTATCCCAAGCATACGTTTAAATTCCACAGACATGAAACTATAATCGACACCAGTGTCAAATAATATGGATGCAAAGTGATCGTTTATGAGAAACGTACCGGTGACCACATTAGGGTCCTCGCGCGCGTTCCTTGTTTCAATCACAATTGCTCGAGCCTGAGCATTGTTTCTCTTTGGGCAGTCTTTCATGAAATGTTCATTGCTTCCACAACTGAAGCATCCTTGGTTTCGCCCAGCTTCATTTCCAACCTGGTTACCATTGCCATTTCCATTTCCCCCATTGTTTCCAGCACCGTTGCGGGTTCCATTCCCGTTACTGTTTCCCTTACCCCAGCAGTCTTCAGTGTGGTGACCCAACTTTCCACACTTTTCACACTTTGAAATGCGACAAACTCCTTCGTGATGACACTTGCACCAATTGCATTTGGGCAGAGTGCCCAGGTATCCCTTAGCTGGAGCGTCATTCATGGCTGCAAGAGATTTCGCCTCCTGAGGCGGGTTGGTGTCACGCTTCTTGTTGGAACCCTTGTTGTTACGAGTTGCTTGATTCAGGTTTGCATGTTTCCTTTTCTTGTCACCAGACGACTCAGCGTGCGTCTCGGTATTTTCTGTTGGATTCAGCGATAGCTTCTTCATACGAACACAATCTTCAGTAAGGCTGACAGCCAGAGTTACAGCCTCGGTGATTGTTTGTGGTTTGGCCGAAGTTACCATGCCACGGAATTCTGAGGCAAGTCCCCAAATGTCGCATTCAATGCGCTTAAATTCCGGAGTCACCATATAGGGGATCACCCTAGATAAATCATGGAACCTTCGAGTATACCCAGTGATGTCAGCACCTTCCATAGCCAAGTGCCAAAACTCAGTCTCCAACCTTTGGAGTTCAGCACGAGAGCAGTACTTCTCTCTCATACGTTCTTTTAGCTCATCCCACGTCATGCCATACGCGGCATCATCGCCCAGAGTTTGAACTTGCAAATTCCACCATGTCAGAGCTTCATCGACAAACAACCCAGTAGCAAAAGTGACTTGTTGATCCGCGGTACACTTGCTCATGCGGATAGTGGCTTCAGTCTTTTCCGTCCATCGTACGAATGCCACTGCGCCTCCAGTGCCGTCGTAGTTCAGTGGTTTACAGTCGAGGAATGGCTTGAAGGTGCAGCCTGTAATTGATCCAACCAACTCACATGTGAGCAATCGAAGAAATAATGAAACAAAGATCGTTCATAAATTTCTCCATGCTTAGCAAATTGTCTTAAGGTTACCTTGAGCTGCGTTTCCTCCAGACGAATCTCCATGTCCGTTACGTCTAGCATTGCGTGGTCCTCCACTGTCTTGAGTACGGTTTTCCTCGTACTGGGCGATAGCAGCGGAGATCCTTTCTTCCAGTAGAGCGTTCAGCTCTTCAGCAGTCCTTGGCAGTGGGGGAGGAGGAGGTTGATCACGAGCGTTCACAGCTTTCATGGGTGCCATGTTCTGACAGAACATAACACAACAGGGTTAGACATTTGTTTGATATCGTCGTACTAGATAGTAGTAGTATATATATTCACAGGCATATACCACATAAGTGACATCAAACAATTATTACTCCAGCAGAGTACTTAGTAGGCTGGGGGAGAGGTATTCACATTTGACCTTTCCTTGCACTGAGGGAATCTATACGTGACAAGACTTACTGTGGTTTCTGTGTGTTGGGATTGAACCCTATCAGAGGAACAGATAATTAAAGCCAAAACTGGATCAGAGCAGTGGATCCAAGAATAAGCAGACGTTTACAGATAGTTCATGCAAATCTCTCCCCTTGAAAGTGGCTTTGTATCTGCTGACTTCCTATCTACTGATCTTACCAAGTGCTGATCCACAACTGCTGCCTTGCATCTACTGCCAAATGTTAAAGACTGATGGAAGACCAAAGCTCTGCTGACTCAATCTTCTGCCTTGAGTCAAGTACTGCTGATCCGGACAAGCACTGCTGGATTCACAGCAGTGGAAGGATGCAGCAGCTGTTTAATGTAATAGATTGTAATAGCAGTAGTTACTACATCAGTGTTTGTATAGATCAGAGGTTAGAGTTTGTTAGGAGGTTAGATGTCACTTTCATGGTGACGTCAGCTAAGATGCTCAGTGGTTTGCAAGTGCCTATAAATAGTTCAGTACTTTGTACTGTTCTATTAGCTCTTTCACCACATCGTCTTCTTTGCACGAACAAACTACTGAGCTCTGGCTGAGGGGGAGTTTGCATTCTTACATCAATCATTGTAATCGTTGTTGAAACAAATTCAATCATTCGGTTCATTGTGTAAAGATGTTTGATTAAAAGTATTACTCATGTTTGATTGTATGCAAAGTTTGTTTTCATCTTAATTCCGCTGCACAACTCTTTCATTTCCATCTTAATTTCAAACGAAAATACAATCAAAAAGAAACTCAGATCCAACAATTGGTATCAGAGCTGGGACAGTCAAATTTGATTTAACAATCATTTTGACGTAAATAGTTCAGCTCATAACAGTTGATACTGATCGTTTGTTCGTCCGTTGAAAAACAGAGCAAGGATTAATCACCATTAAAGTTGATTTCTCAGTGTCTGTAAAACAACAAGAATGACGTCACAATCTCAGGATGATAAAAACAACATCGGCTCGCTTTTTAAACCACCTATGCTAAAAAGAAATGAGTACAACATCTGGCAGAGGAGGATGGGTCACATCCTCGCTCAACAAAGCACAGGTTGTTGGAGGTCTGTCATTTATGGTCCCCATGTTCCTTCAGTGCCAAGCGCTGAAGATGCTAAAAAGTTCGTTCCAAAACCAGTTGAAAATTATACCGAAACCGACTTTCAAAAGATCGAACTAGATGCTAAAGCTTTTAGCATCATAGCATCAGCGCTGCCCAATGAGATATATGCTAGACTGTTACACTGTAACAGTGCCAAAGAATTATGGGACGCACTTAAGGAACAGTTTGGTGGAACTGAAGAAGTCATAGAAAGCAATAGGGAAATCCTGAACCAACAGTATGAAACATTTTGCTACGTTAAAGGTGAATCACTAACGCAACAATTTGAGCGTTTTAGTTGTCTCATCAGTGAACTAAGGCTTGTTAACACCACTTTTACAAACTCAACTCAAAATAGCAGGTTCCTCAGGTCACTGCCAGAAAAATGGGACACTATAGCTTTTGTCACCCGAAATTCATCTGAATTCAAGGATCTGACCTTGACCCAACTCCATGGTCGACTCCTGACCTACGAAAGGGAGTTGAACCAGAAAAGGAGGTTACAAGAGTCAGGAAAAGCTACCGATGATTACACTTTCGGTAATACTGCTCTTCTGGGTCAAGAAGAATCTGGGAGCAGTGGTAAGAATCAGGGTTATGATCACTTCATTGACATAACTGCCGGTGCAAATTTTAACAACCCTGATCCTCACTCTGCAAGTTATGCATTCACTGCTAACGAAAACCAGATGTCAGACAATTTAAGCTTTGAACTCAATGATTTACAACATTTTGATCCCACTGATTTAGAGGAAATGGACATCCTGCACTAACTGGCTTTGCTAAGTGTTAGAACTAGCAAGTTCTACAAAAGAACAGGGAGAAAATTCCCAGGTTTGCATGGGAATCTAAGGGTTGGGTTGGATAAATCGAAAATCAAGTGCTATAAGTGTAATAGGTTGGGACATTTCGCTAGGGAATGTAGGAGTCAAACCGCTGGTCCCATAATTACTCATCCTAGCTCAAATCCTCGACCTCAAAACCAAAACACTGTGCACTATGCCCAATATGCCCCAGCAGCACAAGTGAACACTGCTCACTATGCTGCTGCCCCTGTGCCAGTACATTATGTCCAAACTACTGTTCCACAAATCCAATATGTTCAAACCCCTGCTCCACAGGTACAAGTGCAATCTGCTGCACCTCAAACCACTGCTCCAGCAGCAGCACAACCAGATCAACAAAGTTTTTTCACTCAAGGGTTTGTTGACTGGAGCAGTATGCCTGATGATCTTAGTGATGAAAATTTTGCACTCTATGCTTCTAATGATTCTTCACATGATGAGTTTTGTTTGATGGCACTAGAGTCAATACAGGAGGGGGTTGAAGCTGAGGTGGAACAGCAGTGCTTTGAAATAGTGGAAGAGGTGATTGAAGCAGTGGTTACTGCAGTGGCTGATGAAATACTGTTGGGAGAA
Organism: Helianthus tuberosus; assembly: GCA_030545235.1. NCBI lineage: Eukaryota > Viridiplantae > Streptophyta > Magnoliopsida > Asterales > Asteraceae > Helianthus > Helianthus tuberosus. Next base: position 75,296,028 of record CM060451.1, on the reverse strand, counting down.
AGTTCAGGTACCCTGATTGAACCAATGACAGATCCATGGTCCATAGAGGACAAAGAAGAAGAGAAAGAAGAAAAGGCTGGTGAAAAGAAGGTAAAAGCTGATGATGATAAAGATCATCAATGTGATTGTGCAATGATGGCAGCTGCCAAGGTATCTCCTCAAGTTCTTGAAAAACTGTGTTCTGACAATTGCATAATTGCTTTTGCTAACATCAAAGAGGTGAATGAAAACCTTCGGGATAAAATCTTGTCTGATGAGGTCAAATTTGAAAGGTCTTTAAAAGAACTTAAAAACAAATTGACTGAAAAGGAAAAAGAAATCAGCTGTCTAAAAGAAGAGCAAAGCATCACCAAAACCCAACTTCAAACTATGGTAGAAAAATACCAAAGTTGCAAAAAGGAGTTGGAATCCACCCAGATTACTTGTGAAAGATGGGTGGAATCCTGCAGAGGATATGAGGTGATGCTTGCTAAACAGATTGAAAGTAATGTGAAGTTTGGGGTTGGGTATAGAAAATATGATGATGAACACATTGCTTGTGAAAAATCTGTTCAAAACACTGATGTAACCACTGAGTTCATCCCCACAAACAAGAATGGCCAAGAAGTGAAAATCACTAACAAACTTGGTAACAAAATCACACTTGGCAGAACAAGGAGTTCCTTAACTTTTGAAGAACTTGAAAAATATCAGTTTAAACCTACCTGGTCTGACGAGTGTGATATTCTTGAAAATTTCAAGCCAATGGACTTTACATCAACTGATGGTGTTAAAGCTCCAAAAGCTAAAGTCATACCTCTCAAGGACATTCCAGCAGTGGTTAAAATCTCTGCTGCAAAGGAGTCTGAAAAGAGAAAGAAGAAAGAAAAAAATTGACAACTTGTTTTGTGAATTCTGTGAAAAAAGGAATCATCTAACAAAAGACTGTTTCCACTTGAAAGCTTATGATTTAAACAAAACAAGTATCATTGTTTCAGCAGAAAGCTGCATTGTCTGTGGTAAAACAAACCACAAAACTCAAGCATGTGTGTACCTCAAAAAATTTGGTGTGAAAAAGAACGAGTACATGGCTAAAACATCCTTGAGTCCATCATCATCATCCTCGTCATCTGTCAAGTTCATCAAGAAACAACCACTGTTTGTGCCAGTTCAAACAGCTGTTACAAAACAGCTGAACCAAACATCTGTCAAAAGAGATGTTCAGGTTACTGATGTACCCCCTGCCAATCAGTTCAGAAAAGGCAGAGAAAAACAGTCTTACCAAAGGATTCCACACGTTTATGAGGCCTACAAAAGGCCCTCTAAACCCAAAGTGAACAGGCATCCTTTTGGCTATCAACAGATGATTGGTCAAGACCCACAACAGTGGTTAAAGAAGAACTGTCCTAAAATAGTTCAAACCCCTGACCTAACAACTGTCCATCATTCTGCATCCATCCCAGACACTGTTGAGACCCCATCCAAAGCCTTGTTGGCTTTGGAGACCTTAATGAACTAATCCTTTTACTTCATGTGCAAGGAGCTTCTGCATGCTTTGATAGTCTGTGGTATGTAGATAGTGGAGGCTCCAGGCACATGACAGGATGTAAAGCCCTCCTCAAAGACTTTAAAATCCATGGAGGGGGTGATATATCCTTTGGGAATAATAGTAAAGGAAAAGTTATGGGATCGGGTACAGTGGAGTCTGGAAAAGTAAAATTTGAAAATGTCAATCTAATAGACAATCTAAAATTCAACCTTCTGAGTGTGTCCCAAATGAGTGACAAGGGTTTTGGGTCATTCTTCACAAAAGATTGTTGTAGGATTGTTGGACCAGAAATGGTCAAAAAGATTGAAGCAATAATCAAAACTGGTCAAACTAAACTTGTTGCTTAAAGAAGTGGCAATGTTTATGTTGTTGACATGTCAAAAGAGTGTCCCAGAGCTGATGCCTGTCTGTTCTCAGCTGCCTCTAACAAAGAGACAGAACTTTGGCACAGAAGGCTGGGACACACAAATCTTAAGACAATCACAGAAATTTCAAAAAATGGTTTGGTGAGAGGCCTACCACAAAAATTGTTTTCATGTCCTGAACATTTCATTTCCTGTTTAAAAGGAAAACAGCATAAAAGTTCTTACAAGTCCATTGAAGAGTCCAAAACAACCCAGTGTTTGCAAATGCTACACATGGATTTGTTTGGCCCAGTTCAAGTCATGAGCCTCAAAAAGAAAAGATATTGTTTGGTTATTGTTGATGACTTTTCTAGGTTCACATGGACTTTCTTTTTGCACTCAAAAGATGAAACTGCAGGCATTTTGCAAGACTTTGTAACACAGGTTGAAAAGCAATTTGACCTTCCAGTGAAAAGCTTCAGGAGTGACAATGGCACAGAATTCAAAAATAGGGAGTTGGATGCCTTCTGTGTAAAGAAAGGGATTGTAAGGCAGTACAGCATCCCAAGAACACCAGAGCAGAATGGGGTAGTGGAAAGGAAGAACAGAACTCTGATTGAGGCTGCCAGAACCATGCTTGCAGATTCAGGTTTGCCATTAACTTTCTGGGCAGAGGCAGTAAACACTGCTTGCTATGTTCAGAACAGAGTTTTAATAAACCCCAGGCACAAAAAGACTGCCTATGAAATTCTGTATAAAATTAAACCACTGATCTCATATTTCAAAGTGTTGGGCTGCCCATGCTTTATTTTGAACTTAAAAGATTCCATTTCAAAATTTGCAGCCAAAATTGATTGTGGTTATCATCTGGGATACTCATCCACTGCCAAGGCCTACAAAGTGTTCAACACACGGACCAAGGCAGTGGAGGAGACTTTGAATGTTAAGTTCAATGAACTCTCATCAATGAAAATCCCAGCAAACCCTGTAGATCTGTTTGATCTTGAAAAATTCACTTTTGAAAATACTGCTGTCAAGACTAACAGTGCAGGTCCATCAGAGGATACAACACCAGACTATGGGTATGAAATCATCATCCCTCAAAGGTCTGCCACAAAGGGAAAAGCACCAGCTGTTCAAAACAATTGTCAAAGCTCAACCACTGCTACCTCAACAGTTGTTGACCAAAGTATCCCATCAACCACTGCTTCCACATCCTCAAACACTGCTGACAAAAGTCCTCAAACAGTGGATAAAAGTAAGCAGTTGTCCACTTCATTACCTCCTATACCACCACCTTTTGAAGCCACTGCTGGATCATCAAAGTCCCCAGCAGTGGTTAGCTCAGATGATACACATTTGCAGCCTTCACCAACCAATGCCATCATACCATACCAAGGAGATTTAATCTTCTTGAGATCTCATCCACCTGATCAAATCATTGGCAACATAAATGAAGGGGTGCTCACAAGAAGCCAAACCCAAAACATTTGTCTTTTTGCTGGTTTTCTATCACTCCATCAGCCAGTCAAGTACCAAGAGGCACTGAAAGACAACAGCTGGGTAGAAGCCATGCAAGAGGAGCTCCAACAGTTTAAAAGACAACAAGTATGGGAGCTTGTACCACTGCCAGAAGAGGTTAGTCCCATTGGCACAAAGTGGGTCTTCAAGAACAAAACTGATGAAAGGGGTATTGTTGTCAAGAATAAAGCCAGGCTTGTGGTTCAAGGTTACAGACAGGAAGAGGGGATTGATTATGATGAAACATTTTCCCCTGTTGTAAGATTGGAAGCCATTAGACTGTTCCTGGCCTTTGCTGTCAACCACAATATGAAGGTGTTTCAAATGGATATCAAAAGTGCTTTCCTCTATGGTACAATTCAAGAAGAGGTGTATGTTTGTCAACCTCCAGGTTTTGAGGATCCATTTTATCCAGATCATGTCTACAGGCTAAACAAAGCCTTGTACGGCTTGAAACAAGCACCAAGGGCCTGGTATGAAACTCTTTCCAACTTCCTACTCTCAAATGGTTTCAAAAGAGGTACCATTGATAAGACATTGTTTTTAAAATGGAGAGGGAAGGATTTAATGATTGTCCAGATTTATGTGGATGACATTATTTTTGGAAGCACATGTAACTTAATGTGTGAAGAGTTTAGAGAACTCATGACAGCTGAGTTTGAAATGAGTGCTATGGGTGAGCTGCAATGCTTTCTTGGTCTCCAAGTACAGCAATTGCAAAATGGAACTTTCATTCATCAAAGCAAATATGCTACAGAACTTTTAACCAAATTTGATATGAATGATTGTAAACCATGCAGCACACCCATGGCAACAAATAAGCTGGTCATGTCTGATGCAAAGGATGAGCTGATTGACCAAACAATTTATAGAAGCATGATTGGGTCTTTATTGTACCTAACTGCATCTAGACCAGACATCATGTTTGCAACATGTGTCTGTGCAAGAAATCAATCAGCTCCCAGAAAATCAAATCTCATTCCTGTAAAAAGGATCTTCAGATACATAAAAGGTGCTCCCACACTTGGTATCTGGTATCCAGCTAATGGGAACATCAAGCTTTCAGGTTTCTCAGACAGTGACTTTGCTGGATGTCACACCACAAGGAAGTCCACATCAGGAGGGTGCCAGTTTCTAGGTGATTGCTTAGTTTCATGGCAAAGCAAAAAGCAAGCAGCTGTTTCAACATCCACTGCTGAAGCTGAATACATTGCTGCTGCAAGCTGTACAGCCCAACTCCTGTGGCTTCAAAATCAGTTGCTGGATTTTGGTATCACTGCCTTAAAGACACCTCTCATGTTGGACAGTCAGGCAGTAGAAAATATCATTAAAAATCCAGTTTCCCACTCAACCACCAAACACATTGACATCAGACATCACTTTGTGAGGGATTGCTATGAAAAAGGTTTGATTTCTCTGCATCATGTCCCAACTAAAGACCAGCTGGCTGATGTGCTCACAAAAGCACTTGATACAGCCACTTTTGAAAGCTTGGTCTCTAGAATTGGGATGCTGAACATGGAATAACAAGCAACATCTTGTTTTTCTATGACTAAGAGCAACAAAATGTTTTCAGAAAATCAAAACTCCATCCTTAAAAATAGCTAAAAATGAAAATTTTTCATTAAAGTCCTTAAAAGTCTGCCATTAACCACTGATTGTTCAAAAGTCTGCTCTACTTCAAATGCCTGTCCACTGTTGAAAGTCAACCCCTGCTCTCTCATTATTTTGATAAACTCTGTTGTTCAAAAGCAGTGTCTTATCCACTGATATGCTATCCGCTGATAGTAAAAATCATCCACTGCTTTCATACCACTGCCTTCATCAGTCACTTTCACAAAAGTACTGTCCTTCACTTTCAACAGGGGTTGTCACGTGGACAGTACATCTTGGTCAGACCTTTTGTAACGGCTGCCACCTCAGCATTCACTTTCTTCCCTATAAAATTCCCCACTCACCACCAAAACAGGGTTTTTCTGTCGAATTGAATTCTTAAAAATTCTCTTCTCAAAACAGTTTTTCATCTCATCTTCCACAAATTTCTTCGATCAATCATCCTCAAGATGACTAAATCAAAGAAATCTGCAAAACCCTCATCCAAATCTTCATCGAAAACAGCCTCTCAAAAGGCAATCTCCACTGAAATTCCACACAAACCATCTCACAATCTTCTTGGTCTTCTTACAAAACCAAGTTCCACAAAGGAGTTCGATTCCATCATTGATATCATCACTGCCTCAAAGTACAAAACTTTGTTGACAGCGGATGCACCAATTTACTTGGCAACCCAAAGGGAGTTTTGGAAGAATGCAATCCTTGAAACACAAGGAGAAGCTGTAATAGCCATTAACTCTACTTTGAAGGGAAAAGAAGTCAAGATTACACCACAAACAATTTCAGAGGTCTTTCAACTCGACGATCAAGAAGGTAAAATTACTTTCCCTAAAAACGAGTTAAAAAATGATTTTCTGGAAAGGGGGTACAATGCAGAGGTCAAAAAGGACACCTTAGAAAAGGTTACTTTCCTCCTGCAACAAGATTTTTATTTCACACCCTCTTAAAATGTGTTTCAAACAAAACCACTTCTTTCAATGAGATACCATTAAAATTCAGAAACTGGGATTTGCAATTCTTCAAGATGAAAATTTTAATTACTCCCAGGAAATTTTTAATGATTTGGTTAAAAATGTTGAAACAAAGGCATTCCTACTTTTTCCAAGATTTTTAAGTTACTATTTTGAAATGAAACTTGGAAAGAAGGATGCTGCTGCAATAAAACAAGGTGATTTCATTCAAACAAATTGCTTAACTGCTGAAACTTTTACAAGGATGTCCACACCTTGCAAAACACAAGCAGAGGTGCCTGAGCAGATTTTAGCAGTTACAACTGCTCCTCAGGTATCTGCTGCTGAGCCCACTGCTCAAGGTGATCAAAGCAGCAGCACAACTGGTTTGAAACCCACACCTACTATCTCCAAAAAGCCAAAAAGAAAAACTCACAAAACCCATCAAAAAGGCAACTCTGGAGGATGAGATACCAGAGCTTCTGCCTGTGACAACACAAATGTCACAAGAAACCACTGCTGCTACTTCCTCACAGCAGTTGGTACAAATATCTCAAACCATACCCGAAACTCCTCCTGTTTCTTCACAAAAAGAACAGGTTGTACAAATAGGGCCTCCACATCATGATGCTCTGGAAACACTCGTTTCTATCATCCACAGTCCAATGCCCGGGACACATCCTATTTCTACACCAATCCTCACATCCAAAATTCCCTCACCAATAAAACCATTGTTGGATGCAATTGATTTGAACCAGGCATTAACCAGTCCTTCTCAATCACCTACTAATGAGAATATACCTCAACAACTGACTGGGTCTGATGTATCAATCTTTGCTAACCCACCAACACAACCTGAGGAGGTTACACCCCTTGAGTTACAAGTAACTCTTGGTGGTAATCCAAGTGAAGCAGCCACTACAAGTGTTACACCCACTGGGTTATATTTGGACAGTGGTTACATTAATAAGACTTCCTTGGAGGCAATTCCTTTTATAGCACCTCTGCCAACCACCAGTGGATTTCTTTATCCTACTGGCAACATCAAAAGGTTGTCAAGTGTTGAAGGAAGAAGACCCCAGTACCAAGAAAAAGGGGCATCAGTGGTTAATGTTTGGAGTATACTCCCTATATCTACCACTGATAAAACCACTGCTAGTGGGAAATCAGATGATCCCATTAACTTGGGTGATGGTTTAAAGTACCAGAAATTGACGGATCGCATTGAAAAACTTGATAACTCTGTTGCAGAACTCAAAGATATGCTACAACAGGTGTTACAAGTTCAGAAGGTACAATCAACTGCTGTTCCATCTCAAGCACCTGCTCCACAAAGGGCATCTGCTCCAAAAGAGCTCTGGAAGTTATTTCAATCTTTTCTCCAACAACAAGCACAATTAGCAGATCAGCAACATGAAAAACATGTACAACAGCTGAGAAATGCAATGGAGTCAAGGTTCAAGAACACTAAGGCTGACTTAAAGGCTCTCAAAACTCAGATCTTGCACACCACTGGCACTGCTCCTCCACAAGTACGCTACATTTATCAACTCCCAGAAGATAATGCCAAAAAGGGGGAGAAAATGAAGGAGTGGAAACAGAAGGGTATAGAGGATGGTCTTTATCTTGAACCAGAAAATTCAAACATGACCAAAAAGATCCCTTTGCCAGATGGCAGCAAGAAAATTGATGTGACAATAAATGCACTAGCAGAAGCAGTTGCAAGTGTAAAAAGGGATAGAGAGGCCAAAAGGAAAGCCAGGGTGGAGAGAATGGATCATCCAGATCAGGGTACTTCTGGGTCAAAGGATTATGAAAATCCTGTTGAGGAAAAGAAGAAGCCTACTAGAAAAGTGAGGCAACCTAAATCCATTCCAACCAGACGTTCAAAGTCTGCTCACAAACCATCATACAAAACAGCTGATGCAACAGGAGTTACAAAAACCACTGCTTGCCAAACAGTTGTTCCATCAACACACACCACTTCAACACACACAACATCCACAGCTTTACCATCATCACCACCAAAAACAACACCTGCTGACATACAGCAGAAGACAGCAGATGTTATAACATCTGTTGTAATGACAACAGTGGTTGAAACACCAGTTGTTTCAACAGCTGTTAGTCAATCACAATCCACTGCCACTACATCTACCACCACTGTTCCATTCAAAACATCATCAGTCCCTCCTACAAAAAGGAGAAGGCTAATTTTAAAAGATGATGACACATCTCCTTCACCAACATCTTCAAAATCCCTGTCACTTGTCACTATTCCAAAACCCATACCTCCCTCTTCAGCTCAAATTATACAATCACTACCTCCTGCTGGTGTCTCATTTCCTCTGGAACTCATTGCAGTCAGAGAAGAAATCAAATCTTTTTATTATGAAGATGACCCAGCCAAAAGGAGTTTGCCATCAATTGCAAATTATCCCAGGCCTAACAACATTGAAGAATACTTGAAGCTCAAAGCCAAACAAGCAGAGGATATTGCAATAAAAAACAGATAAGGGAAATCTGATAGAGAATTTCAACAAAACTATCAGTTTTTACTCTCACAGGTCAATGCTATGGAGCGTTTTGCTAAAAATGTATGTCAGAAAATTTCAGAAAGGGCAGATGAGTCCTTAAGAAAAGACTACATTGAAAACATCATGACCTACAAGAAATACAAGGGGGAGAAACACATGTACAAGAACTGGACCATTCCTGAGCTTGAAAAAGAAGCAGCCAGGATTCAAGACATGATCAAAAATAAGGTCAAGCAGACTCCTCCTGAAAAATTTAAACAATTTGAAGCTGAGAAGATGTTAGAGCTGAGGAGAATGAAAGAGGAGCTGATTATAGCTGATTATGGGTCAAAGAACTCTGTGACAAAGTGGGGAGAAGATAGAGTCAGGGCAACCTATAAAAGATTAGAGGAACTTAGAAAGAAAGATCCAAGAGTTCCACAAAAGCCTGACTATTCCAAAGCAGCAGTTTCAAAAAGACCACCAAAGCTGCAAGTCAAAAGAACCACTGCTCCAGCTGGTGCTTCCATCTACAAAAGAAGGAGCAAAAACCAGTTTAGCATGGAAACAATTCAAGATCTTTTAGCCGGAGATGCCATTGTAAAAGCTGGCACGGAAGTAATGATAAAAGAAGATCTTGAATTGGAACAATCTGCAAATGCTGCTCAGCCAGCTATGAACAGGCCAGCCTCTCCAACTACTTCTGCAAATAAACATCTCCCAAGAAACCCACCAGGCTCAAAAATACAAAAGTGGGAAACTGACAAACAGACCTGCGTATTGACTTTGCTCAGGTCTGGTGGAGTAGTGGAGAAAATATCAAGGGAACAAGCTCTTGGCCTGAGTCTTGAAGATTTGCAGGATCTCCTTGATCTTCCACTTAGCAGGGATGATGAAGATACAGACGCCCTAGACTTTGAATTACAATTTAAAGGTCAGATAAGGGAGCTGTTGATGAGGCAATAAAGATTTCCACAAATAATGAAGAGTTTTGGCATTATCTGTTCCAGGGGGAGATTGTTGGGATTGAACCCTATCAGAGGAACAGATAATTAAAGCCAAAACTGGATCAGAGCAGTGGATCCAAGAATAAGCAGACGTTTACAGATAGTTCATGCAAATCTCTCCCCTTGAAAGTGGCTTTGTATCTGCTGACTTCCTATCTACTGATCTTACCAAGTGCTGATCCACAACTGCTGCCTTGCATCTACTGCCAAATGTTAAAGACTGATGGAAGACCAAAGCTCTGCTGACTCAATCTTCTGCCTTGAGTCAAGTACTGCTGATTCGGACAAGCACTGCTGGATTCACAGCAGTGGAAGGATGCAGCAGCTGTTTAAGTGTCTTTCATGTAATAGATTGTAATAGCAGTAGTTACTACATCAGTGTTTGTATAGATCAGAGGTTAGAGTTTGTTAGGAGGTTAGATGTCACTTTCATGGTGACGTCAGCTAAGATGCTCAGTGGTTTGCAAGTGCCTATAAATAGTTCAGTACTTTGTACTGTTCTATTAGCTCTTTCACCACATCGTCTTCTTTGCACGAACAAACTACTGAGCTCTGGCTGAGGGGGAGTTTGCATTCTTACATCAATCATTGTAATCGTTGTTGAAACAAATTCAATCATTCGGTTCATTGTGTAAAGATGTTTGATTAAAAGTATTACTCCTGTTTGATTGTATGCAAAGTTTGTTTTCATCTTAATTCCGCTGCACAACTCTTTCATTTCCATCTTAATTTCAAACGAAAATACAATCAAAAAGAAACTCAGATCCAACACTGTGCACTGAGTTCCATAATTATGTATGCATCCATAATTACGTAACCCCTTGCACAGTCTGCACAGTTCGTTTCGTCCTCGTACCTCTTCCTTCAGGTAGGCCATTGTTTTCAGGTAAAGTCATGTATACTAGTGGTATTCTACTTCTAGTATATGTATATGCTAATTATCACACATAATTGCAAGTAATTTCTCAGTTAAAGACAAGTGCTACTCATGTGCACCCTAAGTCTCGTAGTGCCTCTTCTTGACTCTTGTAAACAGTTTCAGGTAGTGGATGTCGCGGGACGTTTTATGCAATGAAAACTTTTTAAAAAATTGTTTTCATGAAAGGATCCTAGAGATTGTTGACTAGACTCGAGAAGGAATCCTGGTTCACTACAATCGCAACTCTGATACCAATCTGTCACACCCCTTTCTGCGGTGGAAGCACGAGGTGTGATCATGAAAGGTTCTCATTGCATACGAAAGGTAAACATACTACATGCTCATAAAAATAACATCAAATACCAAACATTCATAATTTGAAAACATAAGTTTAGTGATTACATCACGAGATAGCATAAAACATTGTCTTGAAAGTTTACAACTTTATTTAAAGATAAACATAGACGACGTCCAAGAGCATGAGTAAGACCGCGCGCACGTCCACTTTAGTTACCTGAAATACATGTGAGTTTTGGAAAAACGTCAACATAATGTTGGTGTGAATTCATGCAGTTCTTTGTAATGTACGTTTGTATACTTTGTATGAAAAACATGGTATGTATCTTGTATAAATCACGTATTCTTGTATAAATCATGTATTTCTGTATGTATCAAGTGTTAATGGGTTGCAAGGCCATTAACATGTGACACGACATAGGAAGCATCCAAACCATAGGCATTTTTCTAGTTGTCGATTCACGACGGAGACACAAAAACACTACTCGGTACTAGTTGTCACCAAGAGTGGGGCTGCCCTGAAACCCATTAGATCTAACCTTTTGTTCTGCGGTCTAAGTATGTACACGATTAATGGTGCTTATGGTACCCTATTCGTGACCTGATTTCTCGTATCATTTCTCAAAACGCATCATACTTGGTACTAGTTATCACCAAGAGTGCTTCTTGTTTTTGTATCATACCATTTATAAACATTGTCGTATTTGTAACATGTATTTCACCCCCGAAGTTATAAAACCAAAGCAGTTAAAGAAAAGGGGGAGCATGAACTCACAACTTTTTGTTCCTTGCGTCGTAAACTTCACCGGGTTTTGCTTATAATGCGTCATGACCTAAACGTGTTTTATTATCGTTAGTCACTAGACTTGTATCGCACAAGCACAAGTCACTATCTTTGTATATGTATTCTTGTGTTAAAAATAATTCATATTTTTAACTAAGTGTCATACTTATATTATTTTCTCAAAAAAATAAATATAAGTTTCTTGTACTTTGCACTTGAATTATGTATCTTGTATGTTGTATGTGTATCTTTGTATTTTTATCTCCTTAGGAATACTTAGTGTATTTTCAAGTCCTAATACACTATCCCGTATAATACATACTACATACACTTAGAACAAAATTTGGTGATCGATAAATATATATATTTTTCTCTAAAATATACGTACTTAATATTAATTTTAGTCTTGAAGAAATCATCATTTCTTATCACAAAAATCAGGGAAACCTTGGCAAATGCTTTTAGGTACATTTTTAGGGAATAAGTTCTTCAAAACTTTTATTTTTCTAAGTGTCAAAATTTATAGAAATTTTGACAGAGTTTTCCCTAAAAATGGAGGTTTCCCATGTTTTCAAGACATGTGTTTATTTTCTTTTAAAATCATCATCAATCAACTTCAACAACAATCATCAACAACACACACTAATTTCTTTATTTCATGAACTTGAAATTTTATAAAAATGTGTAGTAACTTACTAGTGTATTTAGTAAGTCTTGTTACCTTCCAAAATGTGATTAGTTTATGTAAAATCCAAGTTTTAGTGAAACTCATATTTTTAACTTGGTTCTTTTGAAAAACCACTCATGGATCTTTAGATCTACATGATTATAACCTACTTTGATCTTTATTTTTCAAGAAATCACCCATTCATTCAAGTTCATGGTTTATATGTGGATGATTCCATCATCCTACAACATTCTTACTTTTCTCATCTTGCTAGATCATGTTTTTATTCATGATCTAGCAAGACCATATGATGATCCATATCAACTACATGAGTAACAACAACCAACAAGCATCACAACACATGAATATCATGATTTCTTCATCATTTTAACCATACTTTATCACCAAGTTAGTTTATGTTCAAGACTTCTTCATAAGATTCATTAGGGTTCTTAACATTTTGATCATTATACATCATTAACCACTTAAACAAGATGTAAAATGCAAGGATCTAAGTTCTTACCACTAGCTCAAGGCTAGGGAAGTTCAAGTGTAGAAAAGTGGTGGATAAAAGAAGATGAGAGTGGTCCTTCAACTTCCGAACACACCGAGCTTCATTGTATGATCTCTAACACCTTTGGATCACTAGAGATTGCATGAAATGAAACTTGATGATGATGATGATGGTTGTGTGTGGGTTCGGCCGAACAAGCAAGAGAGGAAGAAGATGGATGGTGTTGTTGATGTGTGAAGTTAAGAATGATGGTTATCTAGTGGTTTAAATAGAAATCTTCCAACAAACCATGGTCCATTAGTTAAAGTGTTCCCTTAGTACAATGCATACATATTAAACTAATCAAAATAATCAAGGGTGGGTCTCCACCCTTGTAACCGGTTTTGAGGGGGGGGGGGGTGCTTGGTTGGGTGGTAATGGTTAGTTACTAATCTAGTTAGGAAATAAATGAAATAATTAGTGGTTTATGTATGTTAAGTAATATATAGTGTGTTAGGGTGTTCGGGGACCCTAACTAGCTTAGAAAAATAAAAACAATGCTTCTAGCATTATTTTGGTGTTCCGGGTAATGTCCGGTTGTTCGGTTAAATACCGGTTCGTTAAAGTGCCAAATTGCACCGTTTAGTGTCTTTTATGTACCCTTTTGTAACCCTTTTGATTCCCGACACTTAGGGAAGTATTCTGGATGATAAATCATAATTTTTGCCTAATATTTCAGTTTCATAATGCTGATTATAGCTGAATTTACTAAAATTCTGCACTTAAAGTGCGTTTCGGGTGCTTTCTAGTGCTTATTTTAGCTTCCAGAATGTCTATATGTTAACCCTTGTCTGTACTCTTGGGTTTTAATGTATTCCTGATGTTGGACCTACACTTAGGCCCCAATTCTATTCTCTAACTGCTTTCTGCAGAATTGTTGACAAAATGTGTCTTTCCGGTGAGTTTACTATTATTTCTGACGCAACGCGGTTCATTAATGTATAAAGTAATTCTTGTAGTATAAAACGTGCATGAATTCACTTGTATATCATGTAATCAATCAATGTTGACATTTAAGCACATAATTGCAGTCATTGAATAATAATTAAAGCGTGCGAAAATTACCGGTTTAGTACCAGTTGTCACAATTCCGACTAAGCACTAACAGCAGATGTTGTCACAACCACTGATTGAAGAATATTATGATGCTGTGGCAAACTGAAAAGTTCAGTTGTTTTGGTCACTTCAAAATATGTTATTGAATTTTGATACAATTGACTCAAAATACTTCTTTTATGCAGGACAGTCAAGTAGTTGAAATATATCATCAAAGATTCAATATCCCATTGATTCATCATTAATCATAATCAGACATCACTTTGTGAGGGATTGCTATAAAAAAGGTTTTGATTCTTCTGTCTCATGGTCCAACTAAAGATCAGCTGGCAGATGTGCTAACAAAAGCATTAGACACATCCACCTTTGAAAGCTTGATCTCTAGGATTGGCATGCTAAACTTGGAATAACAAGCAAATCTTGTTTTTCTATGAATAAAAGCATTAAAATGTTTTCAGAAAATCAAAAATCCATCCTTAAAAATAGCTAAAAATGAATTTTTCATTAAATCCTTAAAAGTCTGCCATAACCATTGTTTTGGCTCAATAATCTGTTTGTTAAAAACTATCCACTGCTGAAAGTCAACCTTTGTTTCCTCTTTTCATTGATAAATATTGTTGTCAAACATCAGTGTTTCTATCCACTAATAAAGGCTATCCACTGATAGTTAAAGTCACCCATTGTTTTCATTCTCTTTTTAAGAACCACTGGTACTGCTCCATCAGTGGTTTCCTAAACAACTGTCATCCATTTCCATCAGAGGTTGTCACGTGGACAGCGTTTTGACCATCAGATCTTTGTAACCGCTGCCACGTCAGCATTCACTTTTCCTGTCTATAAAACCCTGATCAAAAACCCCAAACATGGTTTTTACTGTCGAATCGAATTCAAAATTCCTTTCTAAAATAGTTTTTCCCAAATATCTTCACAACCCTCATCGTCCTCATTTCATCTTCTTCGTCCCTGATTTAATCATGGTGAAACAATCCAGTAAAACCAAACAAAAGGACTCAACCACGATTGAGATTTCATTCAAATTTTCACACAAATTACTTGGGCATATTTGACAAACCTAGTGAAACCTCAACCTTTGATTCTATCATCGACACACTTTCATCCACAAAGTACAAAACTTTCCTTACCTACGATGCAACCGTCTACCTTGCTACTCAAAGGGAATTTTGGAAAAATGCAACTCTTGAAACGGTGGATAAAAAGGTTGTAGCTATAAATTCCTCAATAAAGGGTGTCAAATTCTCGATCACACCTCAAACTATTTCTGAAGTTTTTGAACTCAACGATATTCAAGGTAAAAATTCTTTTCCAAACACAGAGTATCAAAATGATTTTCAAGAAAGAGGTTATGAGGAGCAAATGAAGAAAGATACTCTGCAGAAAGGCAGCTTTCCTCTTGCCATGAGATTTTTCTTTCACACTCTTCTTATGTGTGCATCTAATAAGACCACGGGATTCAATGAAATTCCATTAAAAATTCAATACTTGGGGTATGCTATTTTGCAAAAAGAAAATTTTAATTACTCCCAAGAAATTTTTAATGATTTGGTCAAAATTGTTGATAAAAAGGCTTTCTTATTATTTCCTAGATTTTTGAGTTATTATTTTAAGAAAAAGTTTTCAAAAGATAATGCCCATGTGCTCATACAGGGTGCTCCTCTTCAAATAAACAGTTTAACTGCAGAAACATTCACAAGAATGTTAAAACCTTCCAAAACACAAGCAGAGGTACCTGAGCAGACTTTAGCAACAACCACTGCTCCTCAGGTATCTGCTGCTGAGCCCACTGCTCCAGGTGATCATAGTAGCACAACCACTGCTATGAAACCCACACCTGCCATTACCAAAAAGCCCAAAAAGAAATCATCCAAACCCCCCCCCCCCCAAACCCGCAAAAAGGGTACCTCTGGAAGATGAGATCCCAGAGCAAATACATGTGACAACACCAAAGTCACCAATAACCACTGCTGCTACTTCCTCACAGCAGATGGAAGAAAGATCTCCACCTTTGCCTAAAATTCCTCCTGCTTCTTCTCAAATAGAACAGGTTGTACACATTGGGACACCACAATATGATGCTCTAGAATCACTTGATTCTATCATCCACAGCCCAATGCCCAGGGCAAATTCACTTTCTACACCCAACCTCACTGCCACATTTCCCCCACAAACAAAAATATTGTTGGATGCTCTTGATTTGAACCAGACACAAACCAGTCCTTCTCAATCACCTGTCAATGAGAACATACCTCAAAAAATGACTGGGTCTGATGTTTCAGTCATTGCTAACCCACCAACAACACCTGAGGAGGTTACACCCCTTGAGTTACAAGTAACTCTCGGTGGTATTCCAAATGAAGCAGCCACTACAAGTGCTGAACCCACTGGTTTGCATTTGGACAGTGGTTACATCAATAAGACTTCCTTGGAGGCAATTTCTTCTCTGGGAACACTTGTGTATCCAGTCTTTATTGGTTCACTAAAAAGGGTTTCTCAATGTGAAGGAAGAAGTCCCCAGCTCCAAGACAAAGGGGCATCAGTGGATGACTTTTGGAATACATTCCCCAAGTCAACCACTGTTACAACCACTGTTAGTGGGAAATCAGATGATCCCATTAAGTTGGGTGATGGTTTAATGTACCAAGAATTGACGGACAGAGTTGACAAACTGGATACCTCTGTTGCAGAAATTAAAGATATGTTGTAACAGTTGTTGAAAGTTCAAAAGGTACCAACCACTGCTGTTCCAGCTCAAGCACTTGCACAACCTGCACCTGCTGCAAATGATTTATGGAACTTGTTTCAACCTATGCTCATCCAACAAAGAGAACTGGTTGATCAGCAGCATGAGATACATGTTCAAAAGCTGAGAAACATGATGGAAGCTAGGTTTATGGATACCCAAGCTGATATCAAGGCTATAAAGGCCCATTTATTGAATACCACTGGAAATGCTCCTCGCACTATCATCTTTGTGGATAAACCACCAACAGCTGATGCCAAAAAGGGGGAGAAGTTGAAGCAGTTCAGAAAAAGGGGATATGAAGATGGCATCTACATTGCACCTGATAAATCAAGCATGCTTGCAAATATTCCCTTGCCAGATCGTAGTAAAAAGACTGATGTGACCACAAATGCACTTGCTGAAGTAAAAGCTAGTGCAAAAAGGGATAGAGAGGCTAAGGATAAATCCAGGTGGGAACAGGAGAAAAGAGCATTTATGGAGCTGAATGAGCAGGGTATTTCTGAGCCAAAGGATGACAAAAATCCTGAGCCAAAAAGAAAGAATCCCACTAGAAAAGTGAGAGAACCCAAACACACACCATCCAGACCCACAAAGCAAACTCCTAAACCTACTAAAAATCTCACACATCAATCTTCCACCCAAACAGATGTTGTAACACCTGTTGTATCAACTACTGTTGGTACTACTTCAGTGGTTTCATCAGTTGTTAAACCAAACATCACCATTTCAACACACACCACTTCAACACACACCACAACCACTGCCTTACCACCACCACCAAAAACATCATCATCACCACCTTCACCTCCTGCTAAAAAGCAGAAGACAGCAGATGTTACAACATCTGTTGTAGTGACAACAGTGGTTGAAACACCAGTTGTTTCAACAACTGTTAGTCAATCACCTATCACCTCAAAGGTTTCTTCAAAAGCCATTGTTCCTTTTGCACCAAAGACTGATACAAAAACACCTTCTCCTAAAAAGGTGTATACTAGAAAAGGGAAATTTCAAGTGCATGATGATGATATACCAGCACATATCCCTATTTCATCCGTTCCTTATAATGTCATTAAGCTACGACCATTCATTCCACCAACTCTAGCCAATCCAATAAAAGATCCAAAAATTCTTGAAGGCTATGACCCTGCTAATATTACACCAATAGCTGCAACTTATCCACCAGAACTGGAAGCTGTAAAAAATGAAATGAGACAATTCTACACAGAGGATGATCCTTCAAAAAGAAAATTTCCTTCTTTAATTGGTTACAGAGATCCAGCCAACATCGATGAATATTTAAAACTCAAAGCCAGGCAAGCTAATACAAGAGCCAGACTTGAATGTCAAGGAAAAAGTGACAACGAAATTTCAAGTTATACACAGTTTTTGCTCACTAAGGTCAAAATATTGGAAGATTATGCAAGAGACCCGAGCAAAGAAATGTCTAATCTGCCACCAGAAGCTGACCTACAAAAGAAAATGAGAAAGGATTATCTTACATTCATCATGAGAGAAAAATTCTATCCAGCTAAAGAAGAACAGTTCAGTGAATGGCCACTCATTGCTTTAAAGCATGAGGTAAACAGAATTGAGAGGATCAAAAATGATCCAGGTATGAAAAGGTCAGCACCAAACTGGAGTAAATACAAAAGGGCCATTGACGATCTTACTTCGGAGTATAAATGAAAGAAGCAAGAATTGGCTGATGTAAAGGTTGGAACTACTAAAGCCATATCAAAATGGACAAAGCAATATACAGATGAGGCTTATGAAAGCCTAAGAAAAAGGAGAATGACTGATCCTAACTTACCAAAGAAGCCTAAGTACGAAACCACTGATAAGCCAAAGAAGCAGGTCCACATTTCTGAACCATTGTTCACATCAGCAGATACATCTGTCATTGTGTTAAACCAAAGAAAGAGGCAATAGCTGACTGATGCAGAAGAGAAAGAAAAAGAAGCTGAGTATTTTAAGGAAGCTATCAAGAGAATGGCAGTAGAAGAAGATAGCTCAGCAAAACTTCATAATCTTGCGAACAAATTATTAAACAGGCCATTATCTCCAAACTCATCAGCAAATAAACCTCTCCCAAGAAACCCATTGGGTTCAAAAATACTAAAATGGATGTCTGATCAAAAGACCCATGTATTGACGCTGATCAGATCCAATGGTGAAGTAAAGCACATATCAAGGGAACAAGCACTAGGCCTGGGTGTTGAAGATCTACAAGATCTCTTTGAGCTTATACTGTGTAGGGATGAGGATGATACAAGTTCTATGGACTTTGAATTGCAATTTAAAGGACAAGTCAGGGAACTTCTGATGAGACACTAAAGATCCAGAATAATGAAGGGTTTTGGCATCATCTGTTCCAGGGGGAGATTGTTGGGATTGAACCCTACAGGGGAACAGATGATGTAAAGCCAAAACTAGTTCACAATAATGGATTCATCATAAGCAGTAGTTTGCACTGAACTTTCCCCTTGAAAGTGATTCTAACAACTGCTGCTCCTAAGTACTGATCTGTTATAAACACTGATGGTCTACAATAACTGTTGTTCCCTAAAGACTGTTGAAGACAAAGTACTGCTTAGTCAATCTACTGATTTAGTTGAAGTACTGCTGAAGACCAAAGCTCTGCTTGGGCTGAAGCAGTGGAATGAGGAATCAGTTGTTTGTTTTCATTTTGTATTGTAATCAGTTGTTAGCTTAGCAGTAGTTAGATAACAGTGTTTGTATAGAACAGTTGTTAAAGGTCGTTAGGTTGTTAAACTTCACTGTCATGGTGACGTCAGCTTAGATGCTTCAGTGGTTTGATCTGTATTATAAATAGAACAGTCTGCACTTTTTTATTTGATTGAGCGAGATAGATCAAGTCTTCTCCTCCAATCCATTCATCTTGTACGATCAACCAAGTGAGCATCAGGCTGAGGGGGAGTTTAGTATGTAAGCTTGCATGTAATCTTTTGATTGTAAATCTTTAGACTGATGAAAAACATGTGTTTACTGAAAACTATTTCCCTTTGATTGTGTTTACAAAGTTTGCTTTCAATTCCGCTGCATTAGATCTCTATTTCACATTCATTCATTGTTTATGTATTACAAACAAACACAATCATGAAGCCTAAGATCCTAACAATTGGTATCAGAGCCTGGACAGTCAAATTCGATCTAACAATCAATTTGACATAAAAGTTCAGCTCAAAATTTATTGATGCTAAGGTTGATCGTATTTAGTTGAAAAACAGAGTAATGATTAATCACGTCCAAAGTTGATTATTCAAAAATTCTGTAAAACAACCAAGATGTTATCTATCACGTTGAAGTCATGTAACACTGGAAGTATCATGAATCAAATCATTATAGATTCAGTGTTTATGTTAAAAAAACTATGATGATTCCATCATGGCTGCTGCTAAGGTGTCACCTCATGTCAACAAAGGTATATGTTCAGTTAAAAGCATTAGTATCCTTGTTTACATCAAAAGAGGTAAATATAACTTTAGTTACTTGACCCTATATGTTGAAAAACAGGTTGAAAATCCTTCAAAAGGATCAAATCAATTATGTTGAAGCATCATAAGGAAATTAGCAGTCATATAATATACAACAAACATAACTAGGGATCAACCCCAAACTTCTGGTGGAAAATACCAGAGTTGTTAAAAGGAGGTGAAATCTATTCAAATCACTTGTTATAATAGAGAAGGATCCTTCAAAGGTTATGTGTTAGTATGTAAGAAGTCTAGATCATGAGTAATGTGAAATTTGGCATAAGCATGTGTAACAATGTCTGAATCTCTCAAAACATTACTGAAAATGATTCTGGATCAAGTATTCCTTCCTTAAAACCTTTCCAGTGAATGTTAAGACATTTATTAATGAAAAGGGTAAATAAGGAAAGAAGAAAAATCACAAAAACTCAAAAGTGTATTTATCTCAAAACTTTTGAATTCAAAAGAAAAGAGTATAAATCCAAAACACTTAAGAGTCCACATGAGATCTACATACTTGGTCAAACATTTGTCATCCATCAATCATGCACAATCACTGTATCAGGGAGTTCAGGTAACAAAAGTATCACCAGTTTGATGAGACACTAAAGATCCAGAATAATGAAGGGTTTTGGCATCATCTATTCCAGGGGGAGATTGTTAGGATTGAACCCTACAGAGGAACAGATGATGTAAAGCCAAAACTAGTTCACAATAATGGATTCATCATAAGCAGTAGTTTGCACTGAACTTTCCCCTTGAAAGTGATTCTAACAACTACTGCTCCTAAGTACTGATCTGTTATAAACACTGATGGTCTACAATAACTGTTGTTCCCTAAAGACTGTTGAAGACAAAGTACTGCTTAGTCAATCTACTGATTTAGTTGAAGTACTGTTGAATACCAAAGCTCTGCTTGGGCTGAAGCAGTGGAATGAGGAATCAGTTGTTTGTTTTCATTTTGTATTGTAATCAATTGTTAGCTTAGCAGTAGTTAGATAACAGTGTTTTTATAGAACAGTTGTTAAAGGTTGTTAGGTTGTTAAACGTCACTTTCATGGTGACGTCAGCTTAGATGCTTAAGTGGTTTGATCTTTATTATAAATAGAACAGTCTGCACTGTTTTATTTGATTGAGCGAGATAGATCAATTCTTCTCCTCCAATCTATTCATCTTGTACGATCAACCAAGTGAGCATCAGGCTGAGGGGGAGTTTAGTATGTAAGCTTGCATGTAATCTTTTGATTGTAAATCTTTAGACTGATGAAAAACATGTGTTTACTGAAAACTATTTCCCTTTGATTGTGTTTACAAAGTTTGCTTTCAATTCCGCTGCATTAGATCTCTGTTTCACATTCATTCATTGTTTAAGTATTATAAACAAACACAATCATGAAGGCCTCAGATCCTAACAGGGTGAAAAGGGTGGGTATATTACGGGTGAAGGTTCTGTGTCAAAAGGCTTGCTGTCAGTTTCTCAAATCTGTGATAACAAGTATTCAGTGCATTTAACGGATAAGGCTTGCTTCGTTCTAAATCCAGGATTTGTATTTCCTGAAGATTGGGTTGTGATGAGAGCTCCAAGAGTGAACAACACCTAAGTCATGGACACACGTCCGGTTGTGAACTCATCTGGTCCAGCGATGTGTTTGTTATCAAAGGCAACAAAAGGTCAATCTTTCCTATGGCATTGAAGGATGTGCCACATGCATCTACGCAAAATGAATCACTTGATAAAAAACAACTTGGTGTTGGGTGTTCCTTTACGTAGTTTCAATATGCAAAGTAAATGTGAATTCTGTGAGAAAGGGAAAATCAAACGTAAACCTCATAAGCCTAAAAAAATAAACTCAATCCAACAACCACTAGAGCTGCTTCACATGGATTTGTTTAGTCTGATCCATGTAACTAGCATTGGTGGCATGTCTTATTGTTTGGTAGTAACATATGATTTTTCAAGGTATTCGTGGGTATTTTTCTTAAAATCGAAAGATCAAACTTTCGGCACTTTGAAAGATTTGTTTAAACAGTTAGAGAAAAATTACTCTTTACCCATCAAAAGAATCAGAAGTGATAACGGAACTAAATTTAAAAATCGAAATATGGATTAGTTATGTCGTGATATGGGTATTGTTCATCAGATTAGTGCTCCTTATGTTCCTCAATAGAACGGAGTTGCTGAAAGGAAGAATAGGACCCTTATCGAGGCTGCAAGAACCCTTCTCTCATAATCCAAATTGCCCATATTCTTTTGGGCCGAAGCTATAAACACCGCATGCTATGTGCTGAATCGTGTGCTTACAGTGAAACGGGAAGATAAAACTTGTTATGAACTTCTTGAGAAAAAGAAACCAAATTTGAAAGGTTTCCAGCCTTTTGGGATTAAGTGTGTGATCTGACGGACATCGGATACTCCAAACTTTGGGGGAGATAGGAGAAATTGGTTTCTTCCTAGGTTACGATCTAGGCTCTCCGAACAAACGAGTATACAATGTCAAGAAACGGATGGTGGAAGTAGTCTTTGATATAACTCCTTTGAGTTACGATCCTCCACCATCTGAGATCGGTCCCAAAACTGGTTACGAATATGACAAGTTGTTTGATTCTTTTGCTTTATCTGATCTAACAGATGGTGAGACAAAGATGAATTGGATGAAGGTTGGTGTACCAGCATTCCAACAAATGTCTCTTCAAATGGTGATTCCGGAGTATACGTTGCCAGCACGTCAAATGTAAATGATGTCGGAGCTACTCAAACCTCTAATGATGCAGATTCAAGCGATTCCGATGATGACGTCGAAGCTGAAGCTGCTCAAAATACAATTGGTGACCTTTTTATATATTTTTCAACATATCCAAATGTTGGTACGACGTCTAGAAATGTTCAATCATCTGGTAACGCGTCTATTGAGGGGGAGATCCAGTCAAATTTGGGTTCAAATCTGCAAGTTCTAGTTGTTCCTGTCACTCGGACAAATAGGAATCCTATTGATAATGGTATCGGAGATCCGCGTGAAGGAATAATGACTCGAAGCAGAAGTCTTAATGATATGCAGTGTTTGTTCACAGAAATCAAAGAGAAAGAGATCTACATCTTAAGCCTGCACGAGTGCTTTATTTCGCAGATAGAGCCAAAAAACTATCACATGGCACTGAAAGACAGCTCGTGGTGTAAAACGATGCAGGAGGAGTTGGCTCAGTTTGACAAGCTGAAGGTTTGGAACTTGGTAGATCTTCCTAAGGGTCAGCATGCGATCAACACCAAATGGGTTTTTTTAATGTAAAAAGGACGTAAAGGTGTCGTCGTCAGGAATAAAGCTCGTTTGGTGGTGCAAGGGTTCAATCAGGAAGAAGGGATCGATTACACGGAAGTTTATGCGCCTGTGGCTTGACTTGAAGCAATTCGTTTGTTCCTAGCCTTTGCTGCTCACATGCGTATTAAAGTCTATCAGTTGGACGTCAAAAGTGCATTCCTTTGCAGGCAGTTGCAAGAAACTATGTATGTATCCCAGCCGCCAGGTTTTGAAGCTCCAGAGTTGTCGGACAAAGTGTACTTGCTAGACAAAGCTTTATACGGTCTTCATCAGGCTCCTCGTTGTTAAAGCATTTGTTGGCGAACGGATTGACTCATGGTGCAATAGATTCCACTCTCTTCATCTTAAAGAAAGGGGGATTTTATGATTGTGCAAATATATGTCGATGACATTATTTTTGGTACTTCAAGTGAAGAGCTTTGTCGGGAATTCGAACAAGTGATGAAATCAAAGTTTGAGATGAGTGCAATGGGTGAGCTAAAGTTTTTCCAAGGGTTGCAAGTGGATCAAGAAGTGAATGGCACGTATATTCATCAGATAAAGTACGTCCACGAGATCCTCAAGTGATTCAACATGGAAGATAGTCTGCCTTACGAAACTCCGGTGCCTACCAATCACAAGCTGTCAGATGAAAGGGACAAAGATCCTGAAGTGGATCCTTCGGTTTATCGTGGAATGATTAGTTCATTAATGTATCTTACTACATCTCTACCCGACATAATGTTTTCGGTGTGTTTATGTGCTAGGTACCAAGCCACTCCAAGAGAATTGAATTTGAAAGCCTTCAAACGGATTTTTTGCTGTCTTAAAGGCAAACTAAGACTTGGATTGTGGTATCCAGTCGAGGGAGGCTTAGAACTGATAGCATATGCGGATGCGGATTTTGGTGGGTTCCCGATCAATAGGAAATCAACCTCTGGTGGTGCTCAACTGCTTGGAAGCCGTCTGACATCCTAGCAATGCAAAAAGCAACAATCAGTGTCGCTATCCACATGTGAAAAGAATACATGTCCGCTTCGACCTGTTGTGCTCAAGTCTTGTGGATCCAACAACAATTGCGGGATTACGGTTTGAATTATACACAAACTCCTATCATGGTAGATAATAACTCAGCTATTTCAATAACAAATAACCAAGTACACCATTCATGCACTAAACATATAGATGTTAGGCATCATTTTATACGTGATTGTGCTAAAAAAAGGTTTAATTGATGTAGTTAGAGTTGACACCTTAGACAACTATGCAGACCTGTTTACAAAGACATTCGATCGGACGAGGTTCGAGAACTTAGTCCGAATGATCGGGATGATAAACTCTGAGTAGGATGGTTGCATAAGCCCTCATGGAAACTTTATTTTTTGTTCCATTATATAAGTTACTGCTTTTCATAAAACACAAAAATCCAAAAAGATTTTACTTAGTTGTATGATAATTTTAGAAAAATCCAAAAAAATTAGAAAATGAAAAATTGAGAATGCGTTGATTGTGAGAAGAAATGATAGTACATCGGCAGTCATATCTTTTATGGGGTATCTTATAAAATTAAACCTAAACTGTTGGCAGCTTCATTATATGTGCTAACGATAGGTTTTACGCGTTAATAAGAACCTGTTTTTGGTATATAAAGATAACGAGCTGCGTAACTTGTGTGTAACAACTCTCGGATATATGGTCTTGGTACCGTTATTTCGTTTAAGAGATTACCAAATTCTGAGATACTAGGTGTTTATATGTAACACCCTTACTATTTTTAAGCGGATTTCGTTTTAAATCACGAACATAATCATGTAATTATAAATACAAGTACATTGGAAAATACGGATTAATTAAAACTTTTACAATTTTCAAGTATACCAAATAATGTGACTAAATTCATCATTTAAAAATAACGATTAACAATGTGTGGAAGCTTGTAACTTAATCGTGTTTGGTTCTTCGTTAAGCTTGATCGTTCTTTGGTACTGTAAATTATACCTACAATTCAATAAACATGAATTGAATTAGTCATACGTAGTTTAAGACGTGTTTAAACGAGTTCGCGAGGCAAAATAATTAAAAAAAAAATTCAGAAACTGGCTCCGTCATGCCATGCGCCAGATCCACCTTACTCCCTCGCGTGGCGTGAGGGAGACCCTTTTCCAGCAGGTCCGTTTCTGGGACCTGCAATTTGCCAACTACACTAGTTTTTACGGAAACGGCCATAACTTATTCGTTATTGATCCGTTTTACGCGATTCTTTTTTCTATGCGATCGTAATTTGATCCTCCATCACATGGAGTTAAAATTCGACATCCGGGTTAACAGTTTTCCGGATTCTAAGCCCTCGGCTTTATATTTAGTTTTTACGCATTTGACCTGTTTGTGTGTTAAAAATCATGAACTTGTTTCTAGTTAATCATAAATCATACACCAATGTATTTAACACAAAATATTTATCTTGGATTCATAAATTTTGTGAATTACGCGGCCAATATCCAAGTTTTGCACATAATTCGTTTTGACCCGTTTAGAGGATCTTTTATGCATTTAAGCATCGACTCGCTATTCTCTTTTCGCACTTCGCATTCTGATATTTAAATAACTACTTATATTTCATCACACGATTTTTGTGGTGGATTTAACATAATGAACCCCTTATCCCAACTTTTTACCCTTCGATTGGTCATTTTAAGCAATGACCCATTCTTAGGCATTTGACCCACGAAAGTTTATGCCTATTACTTTTATACGTGTCTAAGGATTTCATAATCATAATACAAATTTCTAAACAACCCATAAGGGTCATTTGCCCGGTTTATCCATCAAGGGCTTTTTGGTCAATTTAAGTCCCTCATTTTACGACGAAGGGCTTTCACTAATTATTTGACCAAAATCTCACTTTTAACTATAACTTATTCATGGGTACCTGGCTCGGTTCATAATATCGACCTGTTTCAATACCTTTCACTATTAATCACTAGTTAATAGTAACGCGAACCTTATGTTAATTCCTGTAAACACAAACCTCAACAAGCGATTATCAGATGTTATTGTCAAATGGTGTTAACAACACCATTTGACCCATTTAGTCTAAATGGCCATTCATCCATATGAGATGGTTAATTACCATTTCACCCCTTAAACCTATCCTGGTTTTCTCCTTGAACTCATTTTATTTAAAAATCATTTCTTGTTTGTTTGACCCGTTATGACTTACGCCATATGGTGTCTATTTGAATCTCTTTTCCCATCCGCACTCATGTCCGGAGTACTATTTTACCACTTTTACCTGTCATGGTTTACATCATAACGTATGGTTTCAAAATTTCTTATTTGTTCATCATCACATGACTAATTTACCATTTTACCCTTTTACCATAATTCATGGTTTCTTATCATTCTCCCTTGTTCCGACTCGCATTAAATCATCCCGAAGCATGATATTCCAATCACTTAATAGAATTCATATAAAATACTTGCAAATAAGTATTTTGTAAATAATATAAAGGGGCGTAAGCTTTACTTACCTCTCATCCAGTTTACGCTTTTCTTCTCGTACTTGATTCGTTCGACCCGCTTTCTCCCCAAGCTTCCACCTAGCTTGTTAAGCCCCAAACTATCATTCATCATTCACAAGGTGGTTAGACTAATCATAGTTTAATACGATTATTCCACCTTACTTATTTTCTATCAAAATTTTCATTCGATCTTATTAATGGTTAGTTTGACTCTCAAAAGTCAATTGTCCCTTTTTAATATATATGAAATGCACAATTGAGTTCAACGAACTTACTTAAGCATTTCTTCGACTATTCGGTAGTCACTATTTTTAGGCCACTAACTTAACCAAGGTTCAAGCCGAGTTTATTATGTTTTCAACACTTTATCTTGTTCAAGTGATTATCAAGAATAATTTGTTCATTCATTTCGCAAGGACTAAGGGTTCCTCATATACGAGTGAAACCCGTTTCGTCATATCACTAGCATTAATCCGAATACCTAATATAATCAAGTTCTACCTATCAATTAGTAGTTAACGTGATTTCAAACATCCATATTCAAGAAATAAATCACTAATTTCCCTACAACATTCAAAACCCATTTCGAATCATGTATAATCAAATACTCAAACTTGCAATTTGTTTAAGTATCTCGCTTTAACTATCAGTTATGATGATTTCTAGCACAAACATATCATCATCTTCCTTATTTAGCCAAAACCCACTTAGCACATACAAAGGAAATCATCAAATCCCTAGTTTGTAACACTAATTCATTAAGTTTTCAGCTAGGGTTTGTTTCTAAACATAAATTTCATCACAACAACACTCATAGATTCATTATTCATTTCAGAATTTCGATTATGATTGCTCATCATAGTTTCAAAGTATCACCAAATAACAAAATTCAACATACCTTGTGATCCCATGACTAGGTGATCGTTTATATGTGTTCATGCATTGATTTAGGGCTTGGATTGAGCTTCAATTTGATGAATTTATTGAACTAGGGTTTGAAACCCTTTCCCCTTGCTCCTCGTTGCCCATACGCGCACACACACACACACACTAAGTGTGTGTGTTATGTTTTTATTATTTGTTTTAATAAAACTAGTTTCCTACTTGGCAACATTAGTACCTATAGTTTCAAGAATTTACAAATGAAACTTTAACCCATAGTTTATAATTTCATTACCCATTACTAACTAGGTTAATTCTACCTAGTTAACTTAATGGGTTCGGGAAGTTATAACCCGTTTTATTTTGAGTCCCGTTAACTCGGCCTCTCAAAATCTTTATCTTCTCAAAGCATTTGTTCACCTTTTATTTAATATTAGGTTTATTTATTTAAATCCTAATATTCAACGGGTTTACTTTTACCACCTACGGTATTTTACCCGTTTATTTTTGGTTAATTTAGTATCATTAACAAACCCGTTTTTGTGGTGTTACAAGTCTACCCACCCCCCCCCCCTTAAAGAGGTTTCGTCCTCGAAACCTTTATCGCGTAGTTCATTGGGTTAAACTTAATGAACCTGATTTTGGTGCCTTACTTGAGCATTGCTCGCATTTACTAATCTTACAAGGAAAGTATGGTAACGTCCTTTTTTGGTTTCGAAGCGTATGCTCCTTTCACGTGTAAGGCCTCGTGGGCCGTTACCTTCAGCTCGTATCCTTTATCTTTATTGATTACTTATCGTGGCGATTAGACTTATTAGTCACCGGTTATCTTATACCCCATCGCTTGGGTATATCCACTTTGCCTTCTCGAGACCTATAAACTTTTATTATCCCCATTTCATAGTTCACGATATAATGTGGTTATATTCCATATTATTTTTCTTGATCGTGATCGCATCACGTCATGTTTAAGTTTATATAAACTTTTTATTATCAAAAATTTTCTTTTCGAATGTATCGTCTTGCACCCATTCTTTTAGTGTTTAGAATTATTTATCTTCGCTTTTGAAGTTCATTTTACCTTGACCATAATCCAAGGCTACATTCTTTTCCTTTCGAATTATCCTTCCGACTCTATGACTTCTTTCGTCATCTACACGTTGGTTTGTTCTATGCTTACCGTTACCCGGTTCATACCTATACTTCTTTACGACCCGTTACCCGGGTTCTTTGTCGTATATTTTTAACATTTTTGTTTCGCTAGTTTGTGTTTTTCCTTTCTATATTCCTTTACTACCCATCACGTAGGTTCATTAATATTTTGCGCTTCATTTTTGGTTTGCACTTACTTGCACTACCAAGTATTTATACCTTATTTATCTCATTTGACTTATTCGTGTGAAATTTCATCACTTATGAATGTCAAACTTCATTCTTTGTTCAACCTGACTATCTTCAAAATAGTTAAACGTAACTATCAAAATTTCCGTTTACAACATTTTAGCATCTCTTAGTCATAACTCATAACCCGAGTCCTTTGACTTTCCAGTTTGCGTTCCCGTCTCTTGGTTTATGCATATACTCAAAATCCCACCCATCTACCGGGTATCTTTACCGAAGTCATCTTCGAAGTAACCATTCTGATATGGTTTTAGACTTCGTTTTAAGTTATTTGGTCGTCTTAGCGAAACCCATCGCTTTTATTCAACCAAGTTCCTATTCTTTATTCATTCCGTTTGAATGTTCGTGTGAATTTCATCATTTATGACGGTCAACTTTATCTCTATGTTTTAACATTTTCATTAGTCGATCTGTATTTTCATTTACATTGATCCTTGTCCCTTCTCCCGGGGTCGTTATTCTAACGTAATACGCTTCCGTCATCCGGCTTGCGTTTACGTCTATTATTAACATCTTGTTTATTCGATTCATTTGGGTACAACCTCGTCTTTAATACATTGGACGTAAATGTGTCCATCATAAGAAGTTCATGGTATCATGTGTTCACTACTTACTTGGCCAGAGTAAGCGATCAACACATGACACATGTAACAACTCTCGCAAAATTTGTTATTTCCTATTATAAAAAGGCACATTAAGAAACCCTAATTAAAACCACCAAGTGGTGCAGTGCCCCGAAATTTGAAAAACAGACGAAACCAGCAACAGGGTCCCCTAAAACTCAAGGGGGGATCCCCTAATTGATTTTATCTTCATAAAACGGATGTAAAACACATAATTTCAAAAGTTGAAAACTCACCCAGGCTATCCCAGACACCAGGCCACCCTAGCCTAGGTGGGTCACCGTCGCGACACGCGCCAGTGGCTAGGGTAGCCGGCGCGACACGCGGGGGAGACCCAAAATCAGTATAAAACCCAGGGACTTGGAATTTGCATAAATTGCTTGTTTCGACGTAAAATTTCACTTTGTACGTTGAGATATACTCCGTTTCTTTCAAAAACATACACCGAGTCCCGAACCTCTGCTACGATAACAGGGTAATAACTCGATCACTGCTACGATACAATGTTCGATCGATAAAAACCGATCCAATGGATGTTTAAGTGCTGCCCACATTGGGCTATACTTTGTCATTCGTCGTGAGGGTCTCGATCTCGTGAAATTATCGTAATTGTTGAATTAAGTTACTGACCTAGTTTCGTTTGCAATTTTATATTTAACTAGGTTTACCGGCTTAATCAGTAGGCAGGCTCTGACCATTTAAACTTACAATGTGAGTCATTCTCTTTTTATAAAACTGTTTTGCAAAACCCTAAAATGTTTTCCAATTATAATTACAGGGATTAAGTCTTTGAAAATCTTAAATTACTGATAGTAAGTGGGGTCTTGTATACATTACTACTGTAGTATCACTTTTAGGTGAATGGGCCTAAATAATGATACACGTCACTTTTGGGTGAACGGACCCAATAGTGATATGACCACAGTCACAGATCCGGTCGAGTGACAACTGGATCAGATAATTATAAGATAGGAGCAATTGTAATCGCTCTTAATACTGTACATTATGACAATGTGTCTTTTGTATAAAATGGAATGCACTCGCCAGTATTTTTCGCTGATAAAATCTTTTTAAAACATGTTTTAGGTGATTTACTTTAAGCAAGGAAAAGTGTCGCGTAGCACTCCAGCTTGAATGAAGTGGCGCAGTAAATAAATAAACATGTTTTCTGTAATCAGGGGATTTCCCAGTGAAATTCCTTTACTGTAAAATACGGGGTTCATCCCGATATTAATAATAAAATAATCCGGTGTTTTCCATTTTAAACGGTCCTGTTAAAATTTCTGCTACCAAATAAATACCAATACCACGGGTTTCTGTCCCGTGGTTTCCGAACCGGCAGAACGGGTCGAGGGCCGTGACGGAAAAAGGTGGTATCAGAGCCACTGGTTTAAGCCAATTAAGTATTTGAAAAATACTTAAACTTTAGACATGAATTCTTGTGCTTCTGTGAAAGTTTATTTGCAATAATTTAAAATTTAATTTAGAAATTTTATGTTTCCTTATATGTGACTAACAGCATGAGTGAGTTATCTGAGGCTCTACAAAACCTCTCAATACATTGCACTGAAATGGAAGCTACTAGGCGGATGCAGACGAGCCACTAGTGTTTCAATCCCAGGAAAGACCTAAACCCAAGAAAAGAAGGAGGCTTTTAGACTGGAAAAGAGGGAGAAGGAAGAAACCTGCAGCTCAAAAAGTGAAGAAAACTGTTGATCCAAAAGGAAAAAAGAAAGAAGTGATAACTCCGGTAAAGCTCAGGAATTGCCACCCTGGGAGGAACTGGATAGAAAACTGGCAAACTGCGACCTTTTTGGCCCAGCGGATGAAACCCTTCTGAATTTTCCCGCTGAATCGGAACTTCCTATTAACTTGGAACCTGCCATCCCTGAACCTATTGTCAACCCCCAACCTCTTCCGGGTCAATTGGAAGAATGGTGGACCACTGACTGGCACTTCCAAAACTTCATGAATAACCCAGACGCGTACTACCCACAGTTGGAACCTGCCCCCACTACTTTTCCACCCATGAACCGAGAAAATGTTGCTGAACTACGCCGCTACGGCGAGGAACTGGTGGATGCGGGAAACTAGATACGAGATGTGGGAGAAAACATCTCTTGGAAGTACGACGAACGGGAGCTCCGGTTTTGAAGACTGCTAACCGTAGTATAAATATTTTGTGTAATAATAATATATGTGAATATACATACATACATACATATATATATATATATATATATAATGTATAATATCACCTAATAAAATATCTGTAAATAAGTGGTTTGTACGGATGCATAAATATATATATATATATATATATATATATATATATATATATATATAAATGTCGCAATGTACGACGATTTTGGTTATACGTGTTGACTTAATTGCGTGGTGATTACTATATTATGTTTAATTGCTATCTATTTTATGACATTAATCCGTATATATTGTTAATAATTCAGATGGCAAATTCAGTACACCAATCGGCAAATGAAGTTAATCAAGTCGAACCAAATAATCAGGAAAGTTTTCTTAATAGAGAAGATATAGAAAATATAGTTGCTCAAGGTATAGCTAATGTTATCCCAGCAATTGTTGCAGCTGTTAATAATCCGGTAGAACCTTCTCAAGCCAACAATAGTAAACGCACTCGTGACGATAATTTCAGTTATAGCATAAACGGAGGCAACAATAATAATATAATTCAAACCCCAATACCTAAAAAGATGAAGGTGATGCTGACTGGTTGCACTTACAAAGAATTCCTCACCTGTAAGCCAGTCGAATTTGCAGGCAATGAAGGAGCAACTGCTGCACTACGCTGGTTGGAAAAGACAGAAGTTGTAATTAAAATAAGTAAGTGCGCAGAAGAAGACAGGGTGATGTATGCATCCCACCTTTTTAAAGAAGAGGCTTTAGAATTGTGGAATACGGTGCTGCAAGCTAAAGGAAGTGACGTAGCATATGCCATGAGTTGGGAGGAGTTTAAGGAATTGGTAGAAAAAAAAATTTGTCCATCCTATGAAAAGGAGCAGATGACAAACCAGTTCCTGAATCACCGGATGGTGGATGTTAACTGCCGTGAGTATACTTCGAAATTTTTTGAATATGCTAGAATTGTACTGAATCTGGCCTCGCCAGAACCCGTACTTATATCTCGCTACATTTGGGGATTAATTAGCGAGATTCGCGACATAGTCAAGGCTGTGAGACCTAGGACTATCGACGATGCAGTCGAATTGGCCAACACCTTGACTGACGGATTGGTGCGTACGAGAGAAGAAAACAGGAAGAAAGAATTGGCTCAAAAGATTACCCAAGGTTTCCGTTTGGGTAATAATAGTAACTTCAAGAAAAAGGGAGCCGGGCAGTCTTCCACCTCACCATTTTGCAGTAATTGTAAAAGAAAGCATTTTGGAAAATTTAAGGTATACTGCAATTTCTGCAAAACACCGGGGCACCGAGAGGAGGAGTGCAGGAAGAAATCAACGATCTGACATAACTGCGGAGAAGCAGGGAATTTTAAGCCAAATTGCCCTAAATTGGTCAAGGCAACTATCAACAAGGCAAAAGCGACTGATGGAACTAATAAGAAGAATGCTAGAGCCTTTCAGCTGACAACGCAAGAGGCAGATCTGATACCGGACGTGATAGCGGGTACGTTTCTTGTACATGACGTTTACGAGAAGGTATTATTTGACTCTGGTGCAAACCAAAGTTTATAAATACTTCATTCTTCCAAGCTCTTAAGCAACCCTTAACCAAACTTAGGCAAGTTTATACGGTAGAAACGGCAGAAGAAAACTCCGTCAGTATAGATAGAGTACTGCAAGAAGGAAAAATAGAACTATCAGGGCATAAGTTCTCGGCAAACCTTTTACCTATGAATTTAGCCAGATTCGACGTTGTGTTAGGAATGGATTGGTTATTAACCAACCATGCTCGAATCCTATGTGATCAAAATTCCGTAGAGATACGTACGCCAGCAGGGGAGATAATTCTGATTAAAGGAAATAAGCCACGCAAACAAATGAAGTTCATTTCAGTAATGAAAGTTGCTAGTTACGAACGGAAACAAGGAATAGCATATATGATTTCAGTAATCATTAACACTAAAAGCAAAGAACTTAAGAAAATTCCAGTAGTATCAGAATACCCCGATGTATTCCCAGAAGATCTACCTGGATTACCACCAGATAGGGAGGTAGAATTTAGAATTCATCTAATACCTGGAACTGCTCCAATAGCTAAGGCACCTTATCGTTTAGCACCCACAGAAATGTTAGAACTAAAAAAGCAGTTAGATGAATTGTTAGGCAAAGGATTCATATAACCCAGTTCATC
The DNA here is from genome assembly GCA_030545235.1 of Helianthus tuberosus. Taxonomy (NCBI): domain Eukaryota; kingdom Viridiplantae; phylum Streptophyta; class Magnoliopsida; order Asterales; family Asteraceae; genus Helianthus; species Helianthus tuberosus. The sequence continues at coordinate 75,261,947 of CM060451.1, read as the reverse complement.
CCTTTGGGGAGCACCGGTGTTGTTCGTGAAAAAGAAGGACGGTTCGATGCGGATGTGTATCGATTATAGAGAATTGAATAAGGTCACCATTAAGAATCGATACCCATTACCTAGGATTGATGATCTTTTTGATCAACTTCAGGGAGCTAGATATTTCTCTAAGATAGATTTACGCTCCGGATACCATCAACTGAAGGTACAGGAAGAAGACATACCTAAAACTGCTTTCAGAACTAGGTACGGTCACTACGAGTTTACAGTCATGCCGTTTGGATTAACAAATGCTCCTGCAGCATTCATGGATATGATGAATAGGATCTGTAAGCGGTACTTGGATAAATTTGTAATTGTCTTCATCGACGATATACTTATTTATTCCAAAAGCCAGGACGAGCACTATGAGCACTTACAAGCACTTCTAACCCTGTTAAGAAAAGAAAAACTTTACGCCAAATTTTCGAAGTGTGAATTTTGGTTACAAGAAGTGCAATTTTTGGGACACGTGGTGAATCACGAAGGTATTCATGTAGATCCTTCCAAAATAGAAGCTATCGCCAGCTGGAAAGTCCCGAAGTCGGCCACATAAGTCAGAAGTTTTATAGGACTAGTTGGATATTATAGGCGTTTCATCAGAGACTTCTCTAAGATAGTTGTTCCATTAACTAAGTTAACTTGTAAAACTGTTAAGTTTGAATGGGGACCTAAGCAGGAAGAAACCTTTAGAATTCTAAAGCAAAGGTTAACACATGCCCCAATTCTTGCCTTACCAGAAGGAACAGAAGATTTTGAAGTCTACTACGATGCTTCCAAGCTAGGATTAGGATGTGTGCTAATGCAACATAAGAAAGTGATTGTGTATGCATCAAGGCAATTGAAAAAGCACGAGGAAAATTACACAACTCATGACTTAGAATTAGGAGCAATAATTTTTTCCCTTAAGATTTGGAGACATTATCTGTATGGTAGTAAGTTTACTGTCTTTACAGATCATAAGAGCTTAAGATACATATTTGGGAAAAAAGAATTAAACATGAGGCAAAGAAGATGGATGGAAATCCTAAGTGATTACGACTGTGATATTTGATATCACGAAGGAAAAGCAAATGTAGTAGTTGATGCCCTAAGTCGTAAGTATCATGAGAAACAAAGGCAAATTCGTGCTCTTAGATTAAATCTGCAGTTAGATTTAATGAAACAACTGAAAAGTGTTCAAGAAATAGCAATCAAGGATGATGCTGAAGGAATGAAGGGAAGAATAAAAGAATTAGAACAATGAACTGATGGAATTTGGAGATTCCATAAGAAAAGGATTTGGGTACCTAGACAAGGAAACCTAAGAGATAAGATTTTAGAGGAAGCCCATAAATCTAGGTATACGATGCATCCTGGAAATAACAAGATGTATCAAGACTTAAGAAACAACTTTTAGTGGATAGGAATGAAAAAGGACATAGCTAGTTACGTTTCTAAGTGTTTAACTTGTTCACAAGTTAAGGTTGAACACCAGAAACCTTCAGGTTTTTTTTTTTTTTTGGTAAAGGGTTACCCCGGTGATTCTATATATTCACAAAAATCAAAACAAGTAGTAAGGTAACTTCCTTACTAGTTCAAACATGGGACATACCCCCATGAAAGTAGAACAAGCAACGCAACTAGAAGTGAAACAAATAAACACCCACTAGACCAACTATCTAGACTAAAACAAAATAAGCGAAATCATCCATTGTCCATGACCAAATCAGCTCCTTTAACGTCCCACTTCTCAAGTAGCTCCCGAACCCTCGCGGTATTCTTGAACCTAAGCCCCATCAGTTTGTATCTTACACTATCTAACACCACATGACTTCAACAATTAGAAATGCCGGTATGGAAATGAGAACTAATAACAATGGATTTTGTTACTAAGCTACCCAAAACAAGGAAAGGTAACGATGCAATTTGGGTGATTGTGGATCGATTAACCAAATCCGCTCATTTCTTACCAATGAAAGAAACCTTTACTATGGAAAGACTAGCTAAACTATACGTAGACGAGATAGTGTCACTACATGGAGTTCCACTCTCCATTGTATTGGATAGGGATAGTCGTTTCACTTCGCATTTTTGGACAAGTTTCCAACAAGCAATGGGGACACGATTGAATTTAAGTACAACATACCATCCCCAGACAGATGGACAAAGTGAAAGGATGATCCAAACCCTGGAAGATATGTTAAGAGCATGTGTTATAGATTTCGGTGGAAATTGGGATGGCCATTTGCCACTAATAGAATTCTCCTATAACAACAGTTATCACATAAGCATTAATGCTGCTCCATTCGAAGCACTTTATGGACGAAAGTGCCGAACTCCAGTATGTTGGGCAGAAATAGGAGAAAGTCAGTTATCAGGTCCCGAGATTGTGCAGGAAACCACCGACAAGTTAACCCAAATTAAGGAAATACTGAAAACGGCTCGAGATCGCCAAAAGAGTTATGCTGATAATCGACATAAGCCATTAGAATTTCAAGTTGGAGACAAAGCACTATCGAAAGTTTCTCCTTGGAAAGGAGTAGTTCGATTCAGTAAGAAAGGAAAACTGAGTGCAAAATATGTCGGACCATTTACAGTTATCCAACGAATAGGACCAGTTGCATATCAATTACAACTACCAAAAGAGTTGGCCAGTGTGCATGATGTATTTCATGTATCCAATTTTAAGAAATGTTTAGCTGATGATTCACTGGTAGTACCTCTTCAAGATATAGAGGTAAATGAAAAGTTAAAGTTTGTTGAGAAACCTCTGCAAATCGAAGACATAAAGGTTAAGAATCTCAAACACAAGAGATTGGTTCTGGTTAAGGTAAAACGGGATTCAAGGAGATGACCTGAATATACGTGGGAGCTGGAATCCAAAATGAAATGAAAGTACGCTCATTTGTTCCAGTAAATCTCGAGGACGAGATTTTAAACAAGGTGGGGAGGATGTAACAACTCTCGCATAATTTGTTATTTCCTATTCTAAAAAAGCATATTAAGAAACCCTAATTAAAACCCCCAAGTGGTACAATGCGACCCGAAATTTGAAAAACGGACGAAACCAGCAAAAGGGCCCCTAAAACTCAAGGAGAGGATCCCCTAATTGATTTTATCTTCATAAAACGGATGTAAAACATGTAATTTCGAAAGTTGACAGCTCACCCAGGCTATCCCAGACACCAGGCTACCCTAGCCTAGGTAGGTCACCGTCGTGATACGCGCCAGTGGCTAAGGCAGCCTGCGCGACACGCGGGGGAGACCCAAAATCAGTATAAAACCCAGGGACTTGGCACTTGCATGAATTGCTTGTTTCGACGTAAAATTTCACTTTGTACGTTGAGATATACTCCGTTTCTTTCAAAAACATACACCGAGTCCCGAACCTCTGCTCCGATAACAGGGTATTAACTCGATCACTGCTACGATACAATGTCTGATCGATTAAAACCGATCCGGTGGATGTTTAAGTGCTGCCCACATTGGGCTATACTTTGTCATTCGTCGTGAGGGTTTTGATCTCGTGAAATTATAGTAATTGTTGAATTAAGTTACTGACCTAGTTTCGTTTGCAATTTTATATTTAACTAGGTTTACCGGCTTAATCAGTAGGCAGGCTTTGACCGTTTAAACTTACAATGTGAGTCATCCTCTTTTTATAAAACTGTTTTGCAAAACCCTAAAATGTTTTCCAATTATAATTACAGGGATTAAGTCTTTACAAATCTTAAATTACTGACAATAAGTGGGGTCTTGTATACATTACTACTGTAGTATCAATTTTAGGTGAACGGACCTAAATAATGATACACGTCACTTTTGGGTGAACGGACCTAATAGTGATTTGACTACAGTCACAGATCCGATCGAGTGACAACTGGATCAGATAATTATAAGTTAGGGGCAATTGTAATCGCTCTTAATACTGTACATTATGACAATGTGTCTTTTGTATAAAATGCAATGCACTCGCTAGTATATTTCGCTGATAAAATCTTTTTAAAACATGTTTCAGGTGATTTACTGTAAGCAAGGAAAAGTGCCGCGTAGCACTCCAGCTTGAATGAAGTGGCTCAGTAAATAAATAAACATGTTTTCTGTAATCAGGGGATTTCCCAGTGAAATTCCTTTACTGTAAAATACAGGGTTCGTCCCAATATTAATAATAAAATAATCCGGTGTTTTCCATTTTAAATGGTCCTGTTAAAATTTCCGCTGCCAAATAAATACCAATACCACGGGTTTCTGTCCCGCGGTTTCCGAACCGGCGGAACGGGTCGGGGGCCGTGACAACACACATGACTTTTTATAATTTTCACATTATACCCCATGTAGGTAGCGCCTCTAATCTTTCTATATCACTGATTAAATTGGCAAAACTTTATTCATTTGCTATTTAACAATTATTAGTTCTACACGTTCATACTTGAAGATATAAATTGTTTTCCTTTTTACCGAACGATTATATCATCACATTCGTTAATGTGATCGCTACTTTTCTCAATAGTATTATATTGAGAGTTATTTACTTGGATATTTACTCACGTCCAAGTTTCCACATAAACTATTTCTATTATTGTCTTGTTATTCACAATCGTGAATAACACATGTTTCTATTTGATTCCTCTTAAAAATATCATCCTGGATAGATATCCTCTTCAGGTTTTCCAAGTTTTATCCTACATATGCAACCGTCATTCTCTACATGTTTGTTGCATATTACTATTTGTGCGATTAAATTTAAAACGTGCACCTGCTAATGCTTGCCCCGACGGGCTTTCCTTAACATTACTCTTATTCGCGATTGTTACGCGATTTGGTCCTTGGTGAGCATGCTCTACTTGTCATACTTTGGACCGTTCCTCAGTCATATTCGTCACGTGTTACAGTCTCGCCATCTTCAGATGTGAGTATCCTTTAATTAAAACATTTACAAAGATTAGTAATTTCGACATTAATGAACGCCCGTATTATAATACAAGGCTTTTCTATTATACGTGTCAACACACGTAATTTTGTTGACTATATCGATCATTTATCGATTTAATTGGGGTAATGTGTATCACATGATGACCCTATGTGTTATTCACAACACTATAATCATACTAAACCATTAATTTACATGTACTTACCGGATTTGTGATCAAGCCTCGAACCGAACACACTTTACTCTTTAACCATGAGCTCTGATTACCAACTTGTAACACCCTTACTATTTTTAAGCGGATTTCGTTTTAAATCACGAACATAATCATGTAATTATAATTACAAGTACATTGGAAAATACGGATTAATTAAAACTTTTACAATTTTCAAGTAAACCACATAATGTGACTAAATTCGTCGTTTAAAAATAACGATTAACAATGTGCGGAAGCTTGTAACTTAATCGTGTTCGGTTCTTCGTTGAGCTTGATCGTTCTTTGGTAGTGTAAATTATACCTACAATTCATAAAACATGAATTGAATTCGTCATATGTAGGTTAAAACGTGTTTAAACGAGTTCGCGAGGCAAAATAATTAAAAAAACAATTTTCAGAAACTGGCTCCGTCATGCCACGCACCAAAACCACCTAGCTCCCTCGCGTGGTGCGAGGGAGACCCTTTTCCAGCAGGTCCGTTTCCGGGACCTGCACTTTGCCAGCTACACTAGTTTTTACGGAAACGACCATAACTTATTCGTTATTGATTCGTTTTACGCGATTCTTTTTCCTATGCGATTGTAATTTGATCCTCCATCACATGGAGTTAAAATCCGACATCCGGATTAACAATTTTATGGATTCTAAGCCCTCGGCTTTATATTTAGTTTCTACGCATTTGACCCGTTTGTGTTTAAAAATCATGAACTTGTTTCTAGTTAATCATAAATCATACACCAATGGATTTAACACAAAATATTTATCTTGGATTCATAACTTTTGTGAATTACGCGGCCAATATCCAAGTTTTGCACATAATTCGTTTTGACTCGTTTAGAGGATCTTTTATGCATTTAAGCATCGACTCGCTATTGTCTTTTCGCACTTCCCATTCCCATATTTAAATAACTACTTATATTCGACCACACTATTTTTGTGGTAGATTTAACATAATGAACCCCTTATCCCGAATTTTTACCCTTCGATTGGTCATTTTAAGCAATGACCCATTCTTAGGCATTTGACCCATGAAAGTTTATGCCTGTTACTTTTATACGTGTCTAAGGATTTCATAATCATAATACAAATTTCTAAACAACCCATAAGGTTCGTTTGCCCGGTTTATCCATCAAGGGCTTTTTGGTCAATTTAAGTCCCTCATTTTACGACGAAGGGCTTTCACTAATTATTTGACCAAAATCTCACTTTTAACTATAACTTATTCATGCGTACCTGGCTCGGGTCATAATATCGACCTGTTTCAATACCTTTCACTATTAATCACTAGTTAATAGTAACGCGAACCTTATGTTAATTCCTGTGAACACAAAACTCAACAAGCGATTATCATATGTTATTGTCAAATGGTGTTAACAACACCATTTGACCCATTTAGTCTAAATGACCATTCATCCATATGAGATGTTATTTAATTACCATTTCACCCCTTAAACCTATCCTGGTTTTCTCCTTGAACTCGTTTTACTTAAAAACCGTTTCTTGTTTGTTTGACCCGTTATGACTTACGCCAAATGGTGTCTATTTGAATCTCTTTTCCCATCCGCCCACTCATGTCCGGACTACTATTTTACCACTTTTACCTGTCATGGTTTACATCATAATGTATGGTTTCAAAATTTCTTATTTGTTCATCATCACATGACTAATTTACCATTTTACCCTTTTACCATAATTCATGGTTTCTTACCATTCTCCCTTGTTCTGACTCGCATTAAATCGTGCCGAAGCATCATATTCCAATCACTTAATAGAATTCATATAAAATACTTGCAAATCAGTATTTTGTAAATAATATAAAGGGGCGTAAGCTTTACTTACCTCTCATCCAGTTTACGCTTTTCTTCTCGTACTTGATTCGTTCGACCCGCTTTCTCCCCAAGCTTCCACCTAGCTTGTTAAGCCCCAAACTATCATTTATCATTCACAAGGTGGTTAGACTAATCATAGTTTAATACGTTTATTCCACCTTACGTATTTTCTATCAAAATTTTCATTAGATCTTATTAATGGTCAGTTTGACTCTCAAAAGTCAACTGTCCCTTTTTAATATATATGAAATGCACAATTGAGTTCAACGAACTCACTTAGGCATTTCTTCGACTATTCGGTAGTCACTATTTTTAGGCCACTAATTTAACCAAGGTTCTAGCCGAGTTTATTATGTTTTCAACACTTTATCTTATTCAAGTGATTATCAAGACTAATTTGTTCATTCATTTCGCAAGGACTAAGGGTTCATCATATACGAGTGAAACCCGTTTCGTCATATCACTAGCATTCATCCGAACACCTAATATAATCAATTTCTACCTATCAATTAGTAGTTAACGTGATTTCAAACATCCATATTCATGAAATAAATCACTAATTTCACTACAACATTCAAAACCCATTTCGAATCATGAATAATCAAATACTCAAACTTGCAATTTGTTTAAGTATCTCGCTTTAACTATCAGTTATGATGATTTCTAGCACAAACATATCATCATCTTCATTATTTAGCCAAAACCCACTTAGCACATACAAGGGAAATCATCAAATCCCTAGTTTGTAACACTAATTCATCAAGTTTTCAGCTAGGGTTTGTTTCTAAACATAAATTTCATCACAACAACGCTCATAGATTCATTATTCATTTTAGAATTTCGATTATGATTGTTCATCATAGTTTCAAAGTATCACCAAATAACAAAATTCAACATACCTTGTGATCCTCATGACTAGGTGATCATTTATATGTGTTCATGCATTGATTTAGGGCTTGGATTGAGCTTCAATTTGATGAATTTGTTGAACTAGGGTTTGTAACCCTTTCCCCTTGCTCCTGGTTGCCCATAGCACACACACACACACTAAGTGTGTGTGTGTTGTGTTTTTATTATTTGTTTTAATAAAACTAGTTTTCTACTTGGCAACATTAGTACCTATAGTTTCAAGAATTTACAAATGAAACTATAACCTATAGTTTATAATTTCATTACCCATTACTAACTAGGTTAATTCTACCTAGTTAACTTAATGGGTGCGGGAAGTTATAACCCGTTTTATTTTGAGTCCCGTTAAGTCGGCCTCTCAAAATCTTTATCTTCTGAAAGCATCCATTCACCTTTTATTTAATATTAGGTTTATTTATTTAAATCCTAATATTCACCGGGTTTACTTTTGCCACCTACGGTATTTTACCTGTTTATTTTTTGTTAATTTAGTATCATTAACAAACTCGTTTTTGGGGTGTTACATTATATCTGATTATTATCTATGGTATTATACTTGGTCTTCTGATTTTGCGTCGGCAATGGCCTAGACCTCGTATAATACTTTGCTAAGCGCTTCGTTTGTGCGCAAACCCTCCAGGTGGATTTCTTTTCTACCTATCAGTCATCACCGGATACTCAAAAGGGGTTTTACAATTTTGAAAATGGATTAAAAACAATCTGGTAAGGTAATTTAAAATAAGTCTTTTAATAAAAATAATCGGTCTTGCTAAGTTGGTCTAAGTGTGTGTTGTCCGTGTGGGAAACTGTGTTCCAAGTTGGTAGACATATTTTTAAATATGTGTTAATTAAAAATTTTTGAGCTTAAATATGTTAACATTGTTGGTTTTGAAATTCATTTAGGCTTTAAAGGTTTCTAATGAAGTTTTGAGTTTGACAAGCTATTTTAGATTAACTTAAAGAAGACAGGAAGCTCGATTTTCGGTGTGCTCGAGTTGTTCGATGCTGTGTGAAGATCAAGACTGGAACGGGAAGCGGCTTCTTGAAGATTTGATGAAGATTTGCAGATCCTGCATATATCAAGGGGAGTTTGTAAATGCACCTCAGGATGATAGATGCTAGATGGGTTTCTCGAAGATTTGCTGAAGATGTGCAGATCCCGCATATATTAAGGGGGAGTCTGTAAGTGCACCTAAGTATGATAAATGCTGGACTCTGCTGAAGAATGATACTTCAAGGACTAGTTATGAAGTTTGTTGAAAGATGATTGCCAAATGCGGACTAGATTGAGTATTAGATGTCCGCATTTGTGTTCATGATTCATCTAGGGTCCAAATTTGTGGCATTAATCATCTCAGAACTTATAAGTTCACACCATTGTCCGAATTTGTGGAATATGGAATTGTAAGAACTTATAAGTTCTCACTACTTGTCCGAATTTGTGGTTTTTGTATGTCAGTCTTTGTAGTTTTTTTCATATGGTCCGAATTTGTAGTTCTATTAGGTGTCAGTACTTATTTGTTAGGTACTGACTAGGGTTTCATTGTATGGTGTCCGTATTTAGATGTGTATATATACTTAGTGTCTGTACGCATTCTATGGGACTTTACGAATTCAATGAAACAGTGAAAATTTTGGAGAAAACTTCTTGTGCAAACAAACCCTAGATTTGTGCGTTCTTCATTCAATCTGTGTGATTGTTGATTGTGAATACTCAGTGTATTCACAGTTCTATTGTATTCTACACCTTCTGTACAAGCTCTACGTTGCGGTACGAGGCACGCGGTGGTTTTCGCACATGCATGTGTGTTTGATCGGTCTGGTTCGTGTGTTCGTTGAAGGAAAACGACCTTACAGATTTAGAAGTGGTGAAAGTGTTTAGAAGGTGTTAGGGGTTGATATTTATAAGTGGGATAAGTGGTTGGGGGTTTAAATGGGTTGGTTGTGGTTTTAAATGAGTTGGTTGAAAGTTAGGAGGACAGAAATTTCATTTTTGGTCCTTATGGTTGTTTTGTTGGTTATTTGGTGCTCAAAACATATAGTTAAGCATGTTTTTTTGGTGTTTTAAGTGTATTCAAGCATGTGTAATATTAAATCACGTATAAATAATATTTCAAATAAAATATGATCTCGATGTATGGCTCAGTTTTGAATTAAAAATGCGTCTTCACGAAACGTTAAGTATGATTAAAAAAGGATGATATAAATATAGTTTCCATTATGATCAAGTCTCGGAATTACAAGGATTGAAATTGAAATATGAATTAGCTTGAAAAATACGGAACATTACAGCTCTCTCGACCACTTTGCTATTTTTAAACCCGAGTCACTTTTTACAAAGGCGGCAATATCACAGTTTGCGAGAAAGACATTAAAACTACTCAAGTTTGATTCTATGTGATTAAGGTACTGACTCTATAACAACTTATATGTATAGATTTAGGTATTATTTATATCGTAGTTGGAGACTTAAATTTAGGGGTGCAAACGAGGCGAGCCTTATCGAGCCCAAGCCGAGTTTGAGCTTAAAATAAAGCTTGTTTGTTTATCGAGCCAGAGCTCGAGCCTTGTATGTGAAGCTCGTTAGGCTCGTCGATCCTTAGTGTAAACAAGCTGAGTCGAGCCTACTTGAGCCGAACTTATTTAAACTTGTTTACAAGCCGACCTTGAACCTAAAAATAAGCTTATTTAGTAAACGAGCCCAGACCCGAGCTTCACTTATCGAGCTTGCGAGCCTAAAAGGTGTATTATTTATATTATTTTAATTTAATATATCAATTAATAGATAATAAACGAGCCGAGCCCGAGCCGAGCTTGAGAAAATACCAACGAGCCGAGCTCGATCCCGAGCTCTCATAAGTTAATCGAGCTCGAGCTCAGGCCTGGTCGAGCTCGGGCTCGGGCTCAGCTCATTTGCACCCTTACAGTTAAATTCGTTATTAGATGGCTCTTAAACTGTTACTTCTATAGTGTTATGTTTATATTGTGTTGTACTAAATTTGAAACCCGAATGTGAAATTTGAATATGAATTCTGAAGGTGCTACTCTGATATTAATATTACCTTTTCCGTTTATGTACCTTAGGTTACAAGGAAATCTAGGAATTCTTAGATGAGAACGCGATGGAAAGAACAATTGTTTTGATAAATGTAAATGTTTTTTTTTTAAACTGAAATATTGCAACGTTTTAATCATTAGGCTGGAGGGTGTGGGGGCGCCACCCCCGCCACCTAGGACGCTATAGCGTCTCGGGGCGCTATCCACCCACACCCCGCAAGTTAACTGGGGGCGCCATTGATGGCTCGCCAGCATGGTAACGCCAAGGTTCAAAGGATCAGGTGGGCAGGGCCGTCTCCGAAAATCACAAAAAAAAATTTGGCCCTGTTCGAGATAAAAAATTTGGGCCCTATTCGCAAATCTTCAAACCTAAAGACACAATTCACACGAAGTCTAATTCTGAATTAGGAACACGGTACAATGGAAGGTACTGAGAAGGGGTGAATTACATAAGGTAGCTAGCACACATTAAATTATCTTCGTTCTCAAGTTTATTGTATCAATCATTAAAAACTAAAAGCTATACGCCTATACGAATAAACTTTAATGCATTTACTTTGTATATAAACATCTTGGATAATGTAATTTTACTATAGAATCTGTTAATGTTAGCATCTCTCTACGGCTCTACCTTATAAAACATAATGTTGTGGGTATCTCTTATTAGTAATACTGTAATATTAGCATAGTTTCATTAGTTAGTTGTTATTTGTTTGTTGATTTCATAGTATAATTATCCAGATTACAATACACTGAGAACTTATTTTTGGGCATTCTACTAAATCATATAATCCTTTTTCAGTAACTGGCTGCGACTCAGATGAGGTGCAACTCGGAACCGTAACTCGGAACCGTGGTTGCGACTCGTAACAGATAACTGATAACAGCAAACAAAAATCAACAATTAACAAACAAATACCTCCTGGCTCTGCTGCGAATCTGCGGATGATGATGATGATTATTTTCTGCGAATCGCGATGGTTATGAATCCCTGCCGCGAACGTTGTGTACTTGTTCGTCTGTTCGATCAGAAATCCTGCGACGTTTGGTTTCCTGAGCAGCGGCAATTGTAGTATTGGTTTGATGATTTGGGGCCTGTTATCCGATATAAGATTGGGTTTTTTTATAAAGTTTGGGCCTGTACTGATTTGGGCTGTATATATATAACGAAAATTTAAAAATTTTTGGGCCCTTTAATGATTTGGGCCCTGTTCTCAAGCCCACTCTGCACTTGGGGATAACCGGCCCTGCAGGTGGGGCCCACATGTGTTTGCACCAATCAAATCTTTTTTTTTTTTTTTTGTTCTTTTTTTTAATATGGGGCTCCATCCACACCATGCAAATTAAATGGGGCTCCATGGCTGAGGTGGATCCTACGTGACGTTGACATGCCGCTAACGTGAATCCTAGTTGGACTGATAAAGCCCCAAGGGGCTCCAACCACACCCTATAGCCTTAGTGGAATGATGTTTTGTATTTAACTAGAGTACTGTAACACTTTAATAGTAACCGCTTATTTTATATTTGTAAAATTCCAAACTCATGGCATCTGTGTTCATTCAAAGGCCTTTCATGTTCTACCTTTAAACCCATTTTATGTCTGTAAAATTCCAATCTCAAACCATCTATGTTCATTCAAAGATCTTTCATTTTCTATCCAAACCCGTATAAGACATTGTCTATAACTTACTGTGTTGAATAAAATATTGTCTAAGTAACAAACTACTATTTTTAACACAAACATCGAAAATTTCTCTTTTACATAGTTTTTATACCTTGGGAGTAGAATGAACGCCAAGTGGTGTTTTTAAAGGATCTTTGTCATAGGATGGCAAAAAAAACCCTAGGGTATATTTGAAAGCTGAAACCCGAAATATTTAGGATGTGTATATCTGAAATCCGATAGGTATTGGGTTGGGTATGGGATTAATTTTAAAAATTTAGCGGGTATGAGATTAGGTGATGTCCGACCTGATTACCCGAAACCACATACCCGTTTATCTTAACAATATACCCGAATTATATATTCAGAATTATTTTTAAAATAGCAAAACTACTATAATTAAAATCTGTTTTTTTGTTCAGCCGAGGTTTTTTTTTTCTTCACAAATAGTGAAACTTTTGTTTTAGATAAGATAAATATAGTTGATTTTGTCAATTACAAATATAAAAGTTACATTAAATTAGTTAATAAAAAATTTTATTGTTTAAGAAATATGTAAGGCTTTTTATGTACTTTTGACTTCGAATTCTTTAAAAGTACATAAAAAGTGTGTGTGGAGGTGTATATAAGATTTTGTTCATAATTTTTTTGTTCATAATTTTTTTATGTACTTTTGACTTCGAATTCTTTAAAAGTACATAAAAAGTGTGTGGGGGTGTATATAAGATTTTGTTCATATTTTTTTTATGATTTGAGTAAACGAATCCGTATATATCGAATTCTTTAAAAGTATTTGACACCAGACAGGTATTAGAGCGGGTATGAGACATGATTTTATAATCGGATATAAGAGTGGGATTAACAATATCCAGCCCGAACCAGGTCGGATTGCCAGTCTCTTTGAAAACTAGATTGTCCAAAATCGATATATACGGATTAGACTTGGTTATTTATAATCAGAACTTATTTTATTTTATTATTATTATTATATTATATTTTTTTTCTTTGTATCGAAGGTAGGGTAATTTGTAGCCATCCAGTCACGGCTCCACGTATAAACGTGACACATCCATATTTTCCTACAATCCTTCTATGTATGTTAAAGTAAATAAAACTTGGTGCTCAAAATTCTTCATTGTTATCTTTTTAAATTTTTTTTTGAACGGCTGTTATCTTTTAAATTATTATTTTTCTTTACTGCAAACTATTTTGATTACTAGAATTTATAAATTTGTTTATTATTTATATTTTATTTAGTATATCTATTTCTATTATCTCGTTATAAATTATTGGCAAACCATATTTGTTATTTTAATACTATATTATTACCCCGTGTATTACACGGGTTGGAAAAAAAATGTAATTTTACATACTAAATAATAAAAGAATATATCTTTAAAAATCTCATTTATTACACGGGTTGAATAAATGTAATTTTATATATTAAATAATAAAAAATATTATATTTTTAAGAACCTCGTGTATTGTAATTTATATACCAAATAATAAAAAAGTTAAATCTTTAAAAACTCTATGTATTACACGAGTTGAATAAATGTAATTTTAGATTAATAGTATATTAAATAAATATAATTTTGGATTAATGGTGTATTAAATAAATATAATTTTGGATAAAGTCTTATATATAAATTTTAAGTAATCAATATATTTGATAAGTAATAAAAATACTAATAATAGTAAAAAATCTAATTTATATACTAAATAATAAATATAAAAAAAAGGCGGAAAACCCAAAAAATAGGTGCCTCCAATGAATGACACATGTCACATATTGGTTTCTTTAATTATATAGTATAGATATAGATATAGATGTTCACATCATCACCATCGGTTGTTTCAGTTGTTAATTTGTTTTCATATCATGAATCTATAACCAACGCTACAAATGTGACAACCACCACTACAAAAAGGGAGGTGGATATGAAATACCGAGTATAAAGTTAACCAAATAGACTATAAAGAAATTGAACTAAAGTAGAGTATATGATCTAAATATGGAGTAAAGTGAAATAACAAAGTAAAGTGTGCATGGTCTAAATATGGAAGAGTGAAATAAGTCGTTTATACTTAAGATTTATGAATATATAAATCTCACTGAAATTAAACTAATAATATTTATCCGTAAGATATTAAACTAATAATATTTAGTAGGAGGGCTATCTATAATATAAGATATTAAACTAAATAATATTTAGTAGGATAATTATCTATAATTAACTAGAAGAAATTAAACTAAAATAATAATTATCTATAAGAGATGGCCTAATATAATGAGAAGTGTCCCTAAAGTGGTTTCTTTTATTATATAGTATAGATTACTAGTATTTAGGACCCGTACTTCGCGGCGGGACTGTTAAACCTAACTAAAAGTAGATGTAAAAACATTGAACCACATACACACATTTAGACCGAAATGTAAAACATAAAAAATAAAATAACTAAGTTGACTTAGTACCCGCATATTGCAACGGGGCATTAAACCATAAAAAATACGTTCAACCACACTTGCATGTTGCAGCTTATACCAAGTCTAAGCAAAAAAAAATTACATAAAAAAGCATGAACAACAAAGCACAATGTAAAACCACATAACGCACAAAATTCTATTTAAAAATTAGATAGTAATATTGTCGAAAAATCTTAACGTCTATATAAGGAAAACGTCAGTATAAAGGTAAAACTGAAACTTAAATACCTAAGGGTTAAAGACCTATAACATATATAGTATAATGGTAAAAACTTGAAACTTAAAGGTTAAAGACCTATAATATATATAGTTTAAGGGTAAAAACTTGAAACTTAAAGAAAGGAAAAAAGAAAAGAAAACTACTTTGGTCACTCGCATTAAAAAAAAAACCCCTCAAGTTACCCACACTCAGGTAAGGATGGCAAAAAAGCCTGAGTCCAACAGGTATACCTAAAACCCAAAACATACGGGCCGGGTATACCCAAAGCTCGACGGGTATGGGCCGGGTATGGGATTAAAAATATAAAAATATTCTGGTATGGGTACGGGTATGAAATTTAGTGATACCTGCCCGATATCCGGCCCGTTTACCCAAATAATACCCGAAAAGCATATTATTTTAAATTTAATTTTCCATTTCTATAAACTTTAGTACATACACTTATTCATATATTTTGCTCTGTTGTTTTGTCTTCAACTCTTTAACATACATAAGATTTTATGTTTACTTATGTTGTTTCTATGCAGATCAAGAATGTGTGTTAGCTTTGGGATTTTCTAAATACGTTTCAAGTTGTTAGGAGATTACTTCGGTTCTGATTAATGCTACTATTTTTCATGTTTAGTGTTTAATTAATTGTAAAAACATAAATTGACATTATATGTTTCAGAGTAGCAATACATTAATTAGTCAATTATGTAAAAATACGTTTCAAATATGCATTTGAATATGATATATATAATGTATGTTATTGTCATATTTTCCTTTGATGTAGATATTAAAGTAGTAAATTATATATACAGTAGAGTAAAAAAATGCACATGAAATTTTTAATGATATTTTTAAAAACTTAATGGGCATACCCTTATACTCGGCCCATGTACACCCGTTACCTGATAGGTAATTACCCGACAAATACCTGACGGGTAACGGGCTGGGTACAAGACAAAGAATTACCCGATCCGGACCCGACCCATTATCATTCCTACTATCAAGACCGACAAAACTGAATACTGTTTTCAAGACAACAGAAATTTGCAAATTAATATATAGGAAATTATTTGATTAAATTTTGAGAATCGGTTATAATTTTCTATTAACTAGATGCAAGTCCCCGCCGCGATGCGGCTCAGGGCTTACAAATTAAGACGTGACATATACGAATTTATGAGGTTATTGTGCAATTAAGACACAATTATGCGTCATCTTATTGATATTGTTATGGCATCTAATCTAGTTGCCCCACTTTATATGGATCAGGATTAAACCGTTACATAATGTTATCATTATGCGAGACTACCAACATATTACTTTTTTTTGAACGGCCAACAGAATCAATCCTGAGCACTCTCAGGGCACCCACTGAACCAAACGGAGTAATCCGAGAGTACCCGGGTCCACCACCAATTCCGGGGAAAACCCGGTAACCCATCCGCTCGTAGGCACGACGATACGATAAAGTTACCGGTAAAACCGGTTTGGCTCAAGTATCTAACCCAGGTTTCTCTGGGTCTCTTATCATTGCCCACCAATACCTCACTCTACACCAAGTTAGAGTTGAACTTGCATATCCCAAGAGAAACACAAGTCTTCCACCATTTGATTTAGAGATCATTGGCTACCAACACATTACTAAGTGATATTTGTATGAAACTTCACTGTTTGTTAAAACATTACTCAAACTGCATACGAACATTATATAATAATTATAATAAACTTCACGAACATTTTTATATAAAGCATAGCATTATTATAAGAAATGTGGTAATGTCATTATTTCACATTAACTAAAGTCTTTTTGTGTTAACATATCATCCCAACTTCTCCCCACTCACCCTCACCCTTCAATCATTGTTTCTTGCTTTTCTTCAACACCAAAATTACTGACATAACTCTATGTCTCTATCTCTCCGTATGCATTTATTTGCTATGCAAATTCAAAACATAGGTTACCACTTTTAATATATGTATTTGCTAGTAGCAACATTATAAAACAAAACCCATTAGAACACAAATCCTCTACCCAAAAGTAAACATATATTCTTGAAGTTTGACAACGCTGATGACCCAGTAACAATCATCTATTTGCATAATCATAATAACGTGAGTTAAATATAGTAATTTGTATTATTTGAGCCTTCAACAAATTACTTTAATGTTCCAATCAATTATTATTAGTATATTAGTTTCCCATAAATATTATACAAATTAAGAATTAAGAAGTCAAACGAAGACTCATGATTCGTTGATAGCATATTACTCTTGGGTGTTAGTGTATAAACCAAATCAATTATGTATTTTTGAGAGAAGAATAATCGGAAAAACATACAAATCATGAAAATTTACTATGGCTATAAAAGTAAACCAACATGAAAATCAAAATCTCAAAATTAGGCTCAGAAGTGTCGAAAGAAGTGGTTGCAACAGGGTTGTAGGTTCAAAACCTACCATCCATGTCATACCACTATGAAGAATGTTCAAGTAAAATTACACCTCATCATAGCCACATTCGTCAACATCGGTGGTACCGTCACCGGCCTCAACACCTCAAAAACATCAAACACAAACCACTGGTTGTAACCGGTGTGAATATGGTGGTTATTCACCGATGTCGGCGCCGTCACCGGTACCGAAAATACACAGAAAGCATGAAACATACATCAGTTTTAAAATCCCAAACATCGGTCAACCAAAACACCAAATAAGTTCCGTCACTGTCGTCAATGGCGGGAAAAGCGTCGGCAACTGTAACGCAACACACATCTCAATAATTTTCTCTCTCTAGAAACACATTCCATGTTTCTCTGTATAAAATAACACCGTCAAAGGAGCGTAAACGGTCACGCCGGTATTCGTTGGAAAAAGTGTATAGAGAAGAGAGTGTTTTAGAGAGATAAAGAGAGTTGATAAAATGGAGAGTCGAGAGAAGAGAGTGTTTTAGAGAGAGAAAAAGATGTGCGTATGGGAGCTGATTAAATGGAGAGATGAAAGACTATTAAAACAAAATTGTTACAGATGTCATACACATATGAATGGTGGAATCAACCCATAGTTTTATCAAAAACTGTCCAACATATTAAGCAAAGAATACAACTTGGAATGCACACAAATGTTACAAATTTATAGTATATAATATAATTGTTATCATTATTATGTTTTTTATTATTTTTATTGTATTTTACGGGTATTTCATGTTTACAATGCTGAAGCCATATATAATTAGGGTGGAGATACAATAGGAAGTTTATTTGGCTAGGAAGGCTATGAAGTGATCTTGACCATCCATTTAGTTAATCAAGGGCTAAGATTAAATGATGGAAATTGAAGGGAAGAAAAGAGGCGCGTGAGTTTGTTTAGGGGCATTCTAGTCAATCCAAGCCAATAGTTTCTCTCTCCTCCAATTCCCCCCCCCCTCCCATCTTTTAAACGTTAATAACTCTTTCATACGACATTATTTTTTTATAAAAATTGCACCAAAAAACGAGCGTTTTTTTATCTTTAAAACGAGTATACTATTGCTATATTTTCAAAAAAAAAATTAAAAACCCAGTTGCGTAAAACGCAATAGAAAAACCCCCAGTTACGTAAAACACACTGAAAAAAAACTAAAAAATGACATTTTTCTAAAACGCAATGCACCAAAAACACAAAGAAATGTATTATTTGTAAAACGCATTGGCCAGAAAACACAAAGAAATGTCTTATTTCTAAAACGCAATAGCCTAAAAACTCAAAAGAAAATGTACTTTCTAAAACGCAATGGACTAAAAACACATAAAAATGTGTTTTACCTAAAACGCAATGCACAAAAAACACAAACAAATGTATTATTTCTAAAACGCAATGGCCAGAAAACACTTAAAATGTCTGTTTTCTAAAACGCAATGGACTGAAAACACGTAAAAAGTGTTTTACCTAAAACGCAATGCACCAAAAACACAAAGAAATATCTTATTTGTAAAACGCAATGGCCAGAAAACACTTAAAAATGACTCATTCTAAAACGTAATTGACTAAAAAACAAAAGAAATTGTTCTTTGTAAAACGCAATGGACTGAAAACACCTAAAAAGTGTTTTACCTAAAACGCAATGCACCAAAAACACTTCAAGAATGTGTTTTTCTAAAACGCAATGGCCAGAAAACACATAAAAATGTTTTAGTTCTAAAACGCAATTGCCTAAAAACACCAAAGAAATTGTTCTCTCTAAAACGCATTGAACCATGACAATAGTTTTGTCTGTGCTGTGAATTGTCTGTGCTGTGAACTGTCTGAACCAATGCAGTTTCCAGAGGTAATTTACAGAAAATTAATTTTTCTGATGCATTTTTATTACAGCAATTTAATTGTATGTGTTGTGAACTGTCTGTGATGTGAATTGTCTGTGCTGTGAACTGTCTGAACCAATGCAGCTCAACCCCAGCCAGGGGATCTGCCCCTTGGACCCCGCCAGGGGTTGCCGCCCCTGGGACCCCGCTACCAGGGGCGCTGCCCCCGGACCCCCGTTAAGATCGTAAAACGCAATGACTAAATCAAAAACCCAGATCGTAAAAATGAAATTAAAGAATTTCTTACATGGATCGAAGTGATTTCTTTAACAATTGACGAATTTTGAATGATTGAAACACTTATCAGTGCTCGAATCGAACGGATCGAGTGCTTATCTTCAAAATCACCGGAAAAAACGAGATTTTGTATGAAATTAAACTAGGTTTTCTTCAAAAAAAAAAAAAGCTGAAGAACACGTTGATCGGGTGTTTGAATCATTGATTGGTGATGAAAATTGCACTATAATGTAGTGATTATTGAGATAGAAAGTGAATAAATGGTTGAAGATGGTGGGTTTTGAAAATGGTGGGTTTTGAAAATTGTGGGTTTTGAAGTTACTGGGTTTTGAAAAGGAAGAAGAAAGGGTTGGATTGACTAAAATACCTTTTTTCTTTATTTTAAATGTTGTCACATGTCCTAATCCTATTGCTTCCTACACTTCCTAGCTAAAATAAACTCCCTATTTGATATTTTCCCTATATAATTAATAATTTTTAGTCATTGTTCTAAAAAGTTGTAGCGAATAGTGAGGAGTTTTATCTTAACGCCTCTGAAGTGAAGTTACAAAATCAAGTGTATGTGAGATGTGACAACTTTCACACTCAGAAAATGTGTAGTGAGATTAGTAGTGAGAGGGGGAAGATAATCCTCTATCTTTGGGCATTATTCATCATGTGACGGTCTAGTCAGCTTTTAGATATTATGGGGCATTATCTTATAACGGGTGTAGTGGTATAATGTCCCTTTAATTATTACCCATTATTGTTTTTTGTTTTTTTTTAATTAAAACTAATGTTTAAAATGGGTGTAGTGACATGACTGGTCAAAAGAATCTCATCAGTCGTTTGATTTGGAACGCCCCAAGCAAAATTTTAAAGAAAAACGCCCCTGGGGCGGCAGAGGGGCATTATGAGGCGTTTTTTTGTTGGGAAAAAAAGGCCAAAAAATCTCACTACGGATGATCTTAAAAGATTTTAAAGAGGCTTTTTAAAAGAACAACCTATTTTAGCATCCCAAGTGGTTCATACAAAGCGTAAGATCTATCTACTATAATAAAAGAAACCAATTTTTGGACACGTGTAATTCATTGAATGTATCCTTAAATATATACTTATTTTATAACTTATAATAACTAAATAAATAATAAATTAATATTAAATCTTATCATACTTTAATAAAACTAGGTTTTATACCCGCGCGCGTTGCGCCGCGCATGGCGGAACGCTAAACCATGATATGGTAACAGGTCGTAAAAACTACTAACACATGTTCCAATATTATTCTTCTATAAAAAAAATCATAAACACGATTACCTTGTAACATAAAACTAAATTAACTCAAATCAATAGTTAACGAACATTAAATGGTCCTAATAACAAAGCATGAAAAACCTTCTTCGACAACCCTCCTCAGTAAAGAGTTGCATTTTACTTTCTCTTCACCCCTCTCACGCATGTTCTCTCTTTCTGGTTGTCTTTCCTTTCTCTCCCCTGATATCGGCACTTGGGCACCTCTTTTACACGCGTTATATGACCAACAATTCAGAAACTTGAATCAACAAAGGCACCCCCATGCAGCTAGTTAACCCAACAACAATCGACATGTAGCCGAAATAGCATATCTAAACATTCTAATAAATGTTTAAAGATCACCACACTGCCTTTTCTTTCCCTTGTAAACAACACGAAACTGGATGTTAATTTCACTAATCACACACATAATGACAGATTTGTGATAAATCAAAATTAAATAGCTAACCAAAAAATAAAAGGACAAAAGATAACGAAAATATGCCCAGTTAATTTTATATGAGAATACAAAATGCTGTACCTTCCCATGTTGCTATTCTCTGCGACCGGAAATTTTAGGACTGCTACACAAATGTGACGAAAAAATTGAATTAATAGCAAGATTCTATGGGCAGTTGTTAAAAGATTATAACACTGATAATACAAAATTTCAATATTTGCAACATAATCCAAATTATAAAATATAGTTTAATACAACTTATCTGATGTAAATTAAGAATATTAAGTATTAACCCAAATGCAAAACCACTCTAGCCATATGCTTATCCAACAGGCCAATTGACCCATATCTTACCCATTTGGATCAGTTTATATCCATGCATCTTTTTTTCCGCATAAGTATTTTCTTAAGGTCCAAATAGGCTTATCCAACAGGCCAATTGACCCACTGATGCATAATATATACTGAACTCTAAGCATACTTTGTGCCATTTATGAGGCTTTATTTGAGGAAACCTAAATTCAGTGTAGTTTAGATTCATACACTTTATCCCCACTCTCTTGTAGGTGTTCCCAAAACCAGTACAAACAATTGGGCTACAAGAAACCGTTAACCTCATATAGTATACTTTAATTTGTTTACCTATAAAGACGATCATTACTTACTCCCTGTCGATGAACACCAAGCACCACAAAATTTCATTTTCTTCTTCTGAAGTCACATATCTCCTTATCTAGAAATGAAATTTGGATTAAAATTTGCAAACCAACACTTGCCTGACACTAGACACCTTACCTTCTCATACGTAGTTAAAAAAATATGATTTTTTTTTACAAAAAGTAAAAAGATAGGACCTGTGGAAAAATGGACAAGAGTAGACTCCGAAGCTTAAGAAGAAGAATATTTACGTCTTGGAATCTTGGATTGGCTCCTCGGCCTGAGAAATCGCATAGCACCAACCCTACAATGTAAAAAAACCATCCCCTACAGTTGAAGTAATATGAATCACGTGCTGCTCTACTCTGCTCCAGTTCACGTTCCACTATAACAAAGCAAACATAATCAAAACCTGATCAAAATAATCAAAACCAATTGTAAGTAGAGAATTGCGAGCAGTCAAGCACCTTGCGCTTAGGCACGACTTTTAAAACCAAGGTGAGAACCACACATACGTGTACCTATTGCTTTAAAGTGATACTTAAGGCAGTTATGTAACCACATAACCGGCTCTTTTCTCAAAGGTGATGTTAGGGATGAGTTCGATACCAACCGATACGGAAAATACGAACACCGAAAATCCCTAAAAATGGGTATCGATACCGAATATACCCGGTACGGTTCGGTACGGGTATTTGAGGGTAAAAACCGGTACCGTACCGGATCGGTACCGAAAATGTCACAAGTCGCTACCCAAAATGTACCCGGTTTGGTAAATTCGATACCGGTACTCGGTACCATTTGCTCATCCCTAGGTGATGTTAGTGTTTAAAAAAGCTATATATAAATGTATGTGTGCATGTGTGTATGCCGAAACAAACCGAGAATTTGTATTTCTGTTTCTTCTACAGTGCCTTCTTTCAACGGTACTGCTCAAACAACATCGTATGATAATGCCAACGAAATTATTAAAGTACAAACAAACAATATTAGAACTACAAAAAGGTCTGATATATGGAAAAAAACATTACTATTCACTTTATAGAAATTAAAGATTCACAAAGAAAGCATTTATCCCTTGTAAACATATAGATTTAAATTAAATAAATGATAAAAGGAACTAATTTAGCGACTTACACTTTAAAACAGACAATCAACTCTGCAAAAACATATAACACCTTTAGTTTTTATTTTTTCCCAAAGAAAACTGTAATTATATACAAAACCAAAAGTGGAATGACTCGCCAAATGAACAAATCACATAAAAGAAAATGAAGTAAACATTCTGGAATATACTCAATCTTCAGATTCAGAAAAAGCAAAGCGATGGGAATTCTCAATCCCACGCTACACTTTATACCTCGCTCAATGCGCTCGGGTTTGGATGCGTATTTTATATGCGATCATTTTAACTTCAAGAATCATAACCATATAAGCAGTTCACTAAAGCGATGGATTGGCAAGTAATTTTACAAGTCACTCAATAATAAGTTTCAATTGAAACTTGTTAACAATTTATCCAGATCCAAATACTTAGCCTAATATAAAAATTGCAGGATCATAATCGCTTTTACGATTATGGCGGCTTAATCAGTGCACACAACCAAACAGCCCTATGAATAACCCACTACAGAGATCCAAACTATTATTCGTTGTGCTTCTTTCTGCATGTGGCCATTGGTTCACATTTATACCAAAAGTTCTCCTTTTTTTTTCTGTCTCAGCCTTCTATATCAGCAATTATTATATATTAAAATTGACCAGCAACTATTAAGATTGACCATACCATTTGAACCAAACTTTCATATCCCTTGTCTATTGGTGTGTATGTTTTTAATCTGCATCTCTGATAAATTCTGATAACCCAAGGATTAATTATAAGCTTTTTGTGTGAATAAAAGGATAGTTTCATGCTTTCATACCTCATGAAGACCAAGTTGTATAAGGCTTCCAATATGCAACTTTACCGTTGTTCCAATTAACATCTACATCACACACATACCCTTTTCGTAAAATCAAAGCATCAAAAGCAACTGAATCGAACCTGGAATAGTCAAAATTTAAACTAATTTTTCATTAGAATAATATCAAAATCGGACCTGGAATAGTCAAAATTTAAACTAATTTTTCATTGGAATAATATCAAAATCGGACCTGGAATTTGACCGACTATCGAATGTCTCCCTAGCACCACCCATCTTCGTCGACGTACAACGTCTTGCCGCCGCCGTCAACCGCCTGAACGGGAAATCAGATATCTCTCCCTCCGTCTCACTGGCAAAAGGAAACTAAGAATGAAGTGGTGGAGGCACCACCGTTGTGAACGAATCAAGACCACGTGTTGTAGCTGGTTTTAAAAGCATCATGTTGATGTGCCCAACATTTGCTACAGTTCTGAACTAAAAATCTAAAACATCGCATAAAAGTTTTGTCTGATGTGAATATAATAAGTTAATCACATCATTGGAAAAGGTATAGAACCAAAACCAAAACATCATCGGAAAGGTATACAACCAAAACACTTCCGATCATTAGTGTATGAGTCGATCTATAAAAAATGGAGACATACAGACGGAAAAGCATACCGGAAATCTTGTCGGAAAACATCTAAATTGTCTGATGATTCACCAACACTCGTCGCCGCCGAAACCCTAAAACCCAGCCGTCACTTTAGCCTGACTGAAGGCTACCACACAACGCCATAACCACTAATCTGACCCGAAATCCAAGAAGGTGGTCGACCGGAGACGAAACCCTAAAACCCAGCCGTCACTTTCGCCTGACTGAAGGTCACCACACAACGCCATAGCCACCGATCTGACCCGAAGTCCAAGAAGGTGGCCGACCGGAGACCATGCCTGCTTCCTCCACCGCCGCTCATCTCTATCTGTTAGTGGTGGCAAAGTGGGCAAGTTGGATGGGTTTAGGTAATGAGTCAAGATGGGTTTGGGTTAGGCTGGGTATAGGTCAGGATGGGTATTTTAAAAAAAGGGTTGGATGGTTAATGGGTCAAGATGGGTTTGGGTTAAGATGGGTTTGGGTTAAGATGGGTTCTAAAAAATCTAAAAAAATCATTAAAAATCTAAAAAATCAAAAATATTCTAAAAAATCAAAAAAAATCTAAAAAATCAAAAAAAATTCTAAAAAATCATAAAAAATGCAAAAAATTCTAAAAAAATAAAAAATATTATAAAAATCTAAAAAATCAAAAAATTATAAAAAAATCAAAAAAATTATAAAAAATCATAAAAATTATAAAAATCCAAAAAAATCAAAAAAATCAAAAAATTAAAAAAAATTTAAAAAATCAAAAAATTCCAAAAAAAATCATAAAAATTCTAAAAAATCCCAAAAAATCTAAAAATTCAAAAAATATCAAAATAAATCAAAAAAATTCTAAATAATCAAAAAAATACTAAAAAGGCTAAAAAATCATAAAAATAAAAAAATCCTAGAAAATCAAAAAATTCTAAAAAATCATAAAAACTCTAAAAATCTAAAAAAAATCTAAAAAATCTTATTTTTTTATATTTTAGAATTTTTCTGATTTTTTGGATTTTTTAGAATTTTTTGTATTTTTTTCGAATTTTTGTGATTTTTTTTATTTTTTAGATTTTTTTTTTACTTTTTAGAATTTTTATGGTTTTTTTTTAAATTTTTTGATTTTTTATGATTTTTTTGGTTTTTTATAATTTTTTGACTTTTTTATAATTTTTTTGATTTTTTGGATTTTTTTTATTTTTATGAGTTTTTTTATTTTTTAGAATATTTATGATTTTTTTAGTATTTTTTAATTTTTTTTAGAAAATTTTTTAGAAGTTTTTGGATTTTTTAGAATATTTTTGATTTTTTTGATTAATTAGATCTTTTTTTTATTTTTTATGATTTTTTTGACTTTTTAGAATTTTTTTGGATTTTGTAGAATTTCTTTGATTTTTTTGAATTTCTTTAATTTTTTTTATTTTTTAGATTTTTTTGGATTTGTAGATTTTTTTTTATTTTTTTGATTTTTTAGAATTTTTTAGATTTTTATGATTTTTTTTATTTTTTAGAATTTTTAGATTTTTTTTTGGTTTATTTATGATTTTTTTGACTTTTTAGAATTTTTTGGATTTTTTAGAACTTTTATGATTTTTTAGAATTTTTTTTATTTTTAGGATTTTTTTGATTTTTTATTATTTTTAAAATTTTTTATTATTTTTAAAATTTTTTATTGTTTTTAAACGAAGAACGACGGGAGAGTACTACGGGAGACATCTACGAGTAGTAATTAGTTTAGTGATTTTATCTTATACACATCCTGACCCGTTTGGGTTTTATCTCATACCCATCCTGAACTACTCTTTTTTTTTATCTACCACTTCATAACACATCATAAGCTAGTGACTAATTTTGTTTGACTCATCTTAACCCATCTTAAAATTTAAAATACCCATATCAACCCAAAATAGAATGGATGGGCTTGTTTTGCCAGGTCTACTATCTGTGTAATATGTTGCTGATGTTTCTTCTGTTGCTTCAGGGCTACAAAAGAGATGGTAGAGATGGTGAAGTGAGGGAGGCAGAGGTAAAATCCCTGAAAAGCCCCTGATACTATTCACATTTTTTTCTGTGGCTTCAAGGCTACAAAAGAGATGGTAGAGATGGTGAAGTGAGGGAGGCAGAGGTAAAATCCCTGAAAAGCCCCTGATACTATTCACAAGGTTGTGTTTTTAATATATAGGATAATATTATCCTCAAATCTAAATTATTAATTTAATATATTTTTAAAACAAATACCTCTCTTTCCTACTTATCTTATATTAAATATATAAATAATAAATTAATATTAAATGTTATCCTAATTTATTAAAAATATAACTTTTTTTATTATTTGGTATACGTGTCATTCATTAAAGGTATGCTCTAATCTATACTTATCTTATATTAATTAAATAAATAATAAATTAATATTAAATCTTATCATACTTTAATAAAATATTATCCTCAAATCTAAATTGTTAATTTAATATATTTTTAAAACAAATACCTCTCTTTTCTACTTATCTTATATTAAATATATAAATAATAAATTAATATTAAATGTTATCCAAAATTATTAAAAAAATAACTTTTTTATTATTTGGTATACAAAATTATATTTATTCAACTCATGTAAAACGCGGGATTTTTAAAAATATTTTTTTTATTATTTCCTATACAAAGTTACATTTAAAATATATTTTTATTATTTAATATATAAAATTACATTGTATACCAAATAATAAAAAGTTATATTTTTAATAAATTAGGATAACATTTAATATTAATTTATTATTTATATATTTAATATAAGATAAGTAGGAAAGAGAGGTATTTGTTTAAAAATATATTAAATTAATAATTTAGATTTTAGGATAATATTTTATTAAAGTATGATAAGATTTAATATTAATTTATTATTTATTTAATTATTATAAGTTATAAAATAAGTATATATTTAAGGATACTTTCAATGAATGACACGTGTCCAAAATTGGTTTCTTTTATTATAGTAGATATATATTTATTCAACTGGTGTAAAACGCGGGGTTTTTAAGAATTTAACTTTTTTTATTATTTACTATACAAAGTTACATTTATATAACCCGTGTAATACACAAAATTTTTAAAGATATAACTTTTTATCAATTGTTATGTAAAATTAGATTTATTCAACACGTGTAATACACGAGGTTTTTAAAGATATAATTTTTTTATTATTTGGTAGATTTTTCAACCCAACTATACACGGGTTTTTAAAGATACGACGTTTTTAGTATTTAATATACAAAATTGCATTTATTTAATCTGTGTAATACACATGGTTTTTAAAAGATATAACTTTTTTTATAGATCTATTCAACACGTGTAATATACGGGGTTTTTAAGTATGTAATTTTTTATCATTTGGTAGATTTATTCAACCCGATTATACACGGGTTTTTTAAAGATACGACGTTTTTCGTATTTAGTATACAAAATTACATTTATTTAAAACTTTTTATTATTATTTGATATATAAAATTACATTTATTTAACCCGTACAATATACGAGTTTCATAAAGATATTACTTTTTATGATTATTTGATATATAAAATTACATTTATTTAACCCGTACAATATACGAGTTTTATAAAGATATAACTTTTTATTATTTAATATATAAAATTACATTTATTCAACCCGTGTAATATACGGGGTTCTAACCTAGTTGAAACATATAATAAGGAACTTAGTGAGGCGTAACGTGAAGATACAAGTAATGGCTAACACAAGATGAATTTTGTGAAAGTCAAGGCTTTAGAGAGAACTGAATTTGAGGTGTGAATTAAAATTTGCGCCTTTGGATATTTTTTTACATGAGCTTCACCATATGGAGTTTGTTTGGCGATGGGAAGACGAATTAACGGGTATGGCGGGGCTGAAGAGTTTGTTTGGTGGCCGGAAGACTGATCAACAGGTGGTCGATGGCTTTGTTGGTGGTTGATAAGTAGTGGTGCATATCAAGGAGGAGTGTCACAAGGTGGTGAAATTGTGATCAAAGAAAGGTTGAATCTATTTAGATCGTGGGGTATGGTGGGGCGGGGGTTGGGGGGCATGGGTTGACACGTGGAGTTCGAGCCCTCCCGTCGGTGAGTGATGTGTCCGTGGGGTATGGCGGGGCGTGGCTAGCAAGCGTGGCTTGGCAGTTTATTAAAATAAAAATAAAAAAAACAAAAATTAAAAAATACACACAACATTAAAAAAAAGCCTAAAATTTTATTAAATTCCTAAAAATTACAAAATTCATAAAAATTACAAAATTCATAAAAATTACAAAAAAAGCCTAAAAAGGATTACAAAATAAAAGAAAAGCCTAAAAAGGATTAAAAAAAAAAAACTAGAGCGTTAGGTAAATTTCGAAAAGGGCGAGCTTGTCGAACGGCTTCCGCTCCTTGCCCCGGAACTCGATGTTCGCCACCGCCACCCGGTCTTCGTGGCTTATCTCCCCGCCCGGGATGCTGTCGTAGCTCGCGCCATTTGTGTTGGCACGCGTTTAAATTGTGTCGGTCGTTTCCCACGTTATGCCGGTAGCTAGCAAAAGCTTCCGGCCAGTAACGGGTCTCACCGGGTTGGCGGCCCTTCATTGTGTCAACGACGCTCGTGACAAGAGCTAGTTCTTCCTCGTGTGTCCAAGAGGCCATCGATCAAGTGTGTGTGGGTAGCGGGTTCGATCAAGTGTGTTTGGGTTGGGGTAGCGGTGGACAGCCGGTGGGGTTGGGGGTTAATATATATAGTGATGTTGACTGTTGGGTGGGTGAACCGCTTGGCTTGGCCAAACGGTTATAATTTGAATTTTAAATGTAGCCCGCTATGACCTAGCCAACAAGCGAATAGGAGCGGGCCACATAGGATCGCTAGCATGCCCCACGCCCGGCTTTAAACTCCCGCCCCTTGGGCCACGCCCAAACCCAAGCCCACCCGAGGTGGTGGCTTGGGCGTTTTCAGCCAACCCACGCCCCAACCCCCGCCCCATACCCCATAGTCTTAGCATCAAGTGAGGTGCAATGGGAAACAAAAAGGCTACGACATAAGGGGGAACAACTCACTATCTTTTCGTGTGTTCCAGTTCTACCCGCAACAAACTACACCATCTGGGTCGTGAAGATCAAAGTAGTTTTCAATGTCCATTGGATTTGATTGGTAATTGAACCAAGATAAAAAACCAATCCAAAGAAGAACAATATGGAGATTGTGTATTTGTTTCAAGATTTGCCGGAAGAGCTCGTGTTACAAGTTGCTCAGTTTCCAAGAGCTAAAGAAATTTGGGAGGCTTTGAAGACTCATTTTGTTGGCTTTGACAAGAGTTAAGAGAGGCAACCAGGTTCCGTTCATAATCTACAAGCAGGGTCAACAACAGGGGCTAGTTTTTCAGGTGGCAAGCGAGTTTTGAATTAAGGAAGTGTTGTTGAACAAGGGTAACTAAAGAAGTGAATCAAGAACATGGCACCAACACAAACAAATGTTGGAGCCTTGGAGGTGTGTAATGAGATTTTGTGAACTCTGCACTCGTACAACCGTAGAACATTGGGTTTTAACTATCTAATGTCTAGTTGCAAGCTACATTTCTTAAGGAGTCTCAGCAGGAATCCAATGGAAACTGGTCCTCTGTCATCTGGAATAAGGCTTACGATCTGTTAGATTTATTAAACTAGTTATGTTTATGTTATTATGTTCTATTCGGATATACATATATTTAGAAACACTTATTAAGTTAGTTAATGATAAGTTTATGTAATAATCAAGGGATAAGCGGGAAAGCTTTTTAAATAACTGTCAAAGACAGTTACCCGCCAATTCCCGAACCGCCAAAACTTATATGTATAAATTGATGTCACCGGAAACAATGTCC
This sequence comes from Helianthus tuberosus, assembly GCA_030545235.1. Classification (NCBI taxonomy): domain Eukaryota; kingdom Viridiplantae; phylum Streptophyta; class Magnoliopsida; order Asterales; family Asteraceae; genus Helianthus; species Helianthus tuberosus. The sequence continues at coordinate 75,231,257 of CM060451.1, read as the reverse complement.
GGTACCAAGACATTTCCTTATTCAATATCGATCTGTCCACCTTTGTCCTATATCTTGATTTCATCACAAACACATTATGCAAATCCAATTCGGTTCATTATCAAATATGTATTCGAATGATGTTAATACTTCCGCTGCAAGTTCCAATTCTGATCCCCAACATAGTGGTATCAGAGCGGTGTTGGGGAAGATGAACAAAACCGAAATTAAACCCAGTTCCACGTTACTCCCTTGTCAACACTGCACGGACGAAGCAAAAGACAAAACCAAACGAAATCAGAGAGAAAAGACATGTTACTATTGTCACCAACCAGGGCATCAGATTCACGCGTGTAAAAGGAAAGAAACCGATGAAGCGACACAGTTGATACGACAAGCAGTAAATGAGGGAATACAGAGACAAGAAGGAGAGGTTAACAATCATCAGGAAATGATTGTTGTCGGTACCGAAGGAGGGCTATGGAATGACATTTGGTACGTAAGTTCTGTATTTAAAAATCATATTGTCGGGAACTTGAACGTGTTTAAACGAATTAAACACATCATTGGGGTTGATACACGCACTGGTGAACATAATTTCTTGTTCACACGGGGGGTTGGATCAATAGAAATAAAAACCGGTAATGAAAACATGAGAATTCAAAGCGTCTTTTACTCACCGGAACTCGATCGGAATGTATTGAGTTTAGATCAATTGACGCTGCAAGGATTTACGGTCAAAAAGGCCGGTGATACTTGTAGGATTTATCCAATGTTTTCTTGTCCGGTGAATAACTTGTTCAATGAAGCGAGTGGGATGACAAGAGAAGAGGAGATTGGATTACAGGAAAAACAAAAGATAATTGAAGAAAATGTTCTTGATAAAGAATTCAAGCAACGTTATTTGAATTCCTACTTTGAAGAACTTCATCTGTCTTCACAAGAGACAGATTGGAGTATCATGATTGTTAACGCTATGGAGTTCAAAGAATTCGAAGACTGCAGAGCCTTCATGAATCTATTGGATGATCGAGACTTTGTTCTCAAGTATAAACATATACTTGATTCAAAGTTTGAGGAATTGGTCAAATGGTTCTTATTCGATTACATGGGAATAAAAACTAGACCGGTTCCGCCAATAGCTTCATATATGAGGAAGGTTAATCTGCTGAGTTTGTATCTACTCGTGGCCATGGACGGAGGTTATCGAAATGTAACAACAGAGAACATATGGCCTGCAATAGCCAAAGATATGGGTTTCAATTATGAAGACGGTGACTACATGAGAGTCACATATGCTGCGTATCTTGATGTCCTAGAATATTACTACAATTTCAAGCAGGTTCAAAAGGAAATGCAGGACAAGAAGACTATTTTGGAAGAAGGAACGTCCACCAGTGGTCGTCAAGAAAGTTCAAAGAATGCAGGAATTACTAAACAAGATTCTGCCGAGATGGAACCAGTTGCCTTATTTGCAGGTGTTGATGATGAAGACTGGAATAAAGGAAAACGAAGGAAGCGCTTTAATTTCAACTATGCAAAATGGGCAATGGATGAAGCAAATTGGAGCGTACTGGATCAAGCTCGTAAACATAACCTAGTTTAAGGGGGGTTATGTTAGATTTATTAAACTAGTTATGTTTATGTTATTATGTTCTATTCGGATATACATATATTTAGAAACACTTATTAAGTTAGTTAATGATAAGTTTATGTAATAATCAAGGGATAAGCGGGAAAGCTTTTTAAATAACTGTCAAAGACAGTTACCCGCCAATTCCCGAACCGCCAAAACTTATATGTATAAATTGATGTCACCGGAAACAATGTCCGGTACCAAGACATTTCCTTATTCAATATCGATCTGTCCACCTTTGTCCTATATCTTGATTTCATCACAAACACATTATGCAAATCCAATTCGGTTCATTATCAAATATGTATTCGAATGATGTTAATACTTCCGCTGCAAGTTCCAGTTCTGATCCCCAACAGGGTCATTAGGGGGGGGGGGGATATTGTATTTGTATTCTTTGGTCGAGTGAATTTGTAAACTTCTAATTCAGTTACTCTCTCTGATAAGATTACATGTATTATAAGTGGATACTAGGTTACTAGGTTGTTGCCAGATGTCGCGCGTTATGGCGGCATCATCTAAGTATTAGCCGATATATATTTCTGTATATATTGTATTTATTGTGCACATATCTCTTCGTCATTTACGGAGATATAGTTTCCTTTTTATACCTTTGTATTCCTGTATTTAAACCCATTTGATTAATGAGAATTGGCATCGAATTCCTAAAGATTACATGGTATCAGAGCTTGTGCTCTATACCTAACCGCAGTCTCTTCCCTTTTTTCTGGATTTCGATCCAGTCCCTAGGGTTTCGACCCTCACCCGCCGCCGGCCACCTTCCTCCTTTCTTTCGATCCTGTGTCTTCTCTGTTTAACCCTCCACCATGACTGATAAACATGACAACACCAACACCTCCACACAAACTGCTCCCCTACATCCTGTTTATACCGTTACTGATATCACCAAGAAGGTCCGAGTCTTGGATGGTACTACGGTCACGTACTCCGCGTGGGTGAAGCTCTTCAACCTTCATGCTCGCGGATACGAGGTCCTCAACCACATCACCGCAGAGCCGCCGTCTAGAGAAGATCCCACCTACGCTCAATGGATGAAGATTGATGCTGTTGTACTTCAGTGGATATACAGCACGTTATCCGCTGACTATCTCCTTCGGGTCCTTGAAGAACCATCTACGGCCCTCCAAGCTTGGAATCGGGTCAAGAACATCTTCCATAACAACAAAGGTCCTCGTTGTGCCGCCCTTCAATCTCGATTTGTCAACCTGAAACTCAGTTCTGTGTCCTCGTTGGAAGCCTACTGCCAAACCCTTCGGGATTTGGCAGCCCAGTTAGATGATGTGGGCAGCCCGGTTAATGAACAAACTTTAGTTCTGCAACTGGTTCGGGGGCTGCCTCGGGAGTATGACACTATCGGTTCTATCATTAATCGTGAACTTCCCTCCTGGAACGAGGCATGTGAGATGCTTCGTGGTGATATGGAACGACAGGCTGCTCGAGATGGCACTGGTCCCAATTCAGAAGCACATGCAGCCGTCGCCCCAACTCCCAGCCGTGATGGTTCCCCTCGTGATACTCAGCCCACTCGCAATCAGAACTATGACTCGAGCCGTCCCACCCGGTTCAATCAAAACCGCCGCAGCGGCCCACGCCGTGACAACCCAAACCGCAATCCAAACCCAACTAACGGCCCGGTTAATTCTGGCCCAGCCCACTATCGTTCAGGCACTTCCGGGTTCGGGTCCAGCAGCCGTGGCCCATCTAATCGGAACCCACCAAGGAACTCGTGGAACCAGCAGTACTACCCCATGCCACCACCATATTGGGCCAACTCGTTCTGGGCCAACCCACCACCCCCGTGCCCCTACCCAACACAACCGGGATGGGTCTCGCCTTGGACCGCTCCACAGCAGCCACCGTCCTCGGCACCGAACCAGTCTGCCCCTGAAGCCCATATGACTGATGTCAACCCCTTGGAACCTACTGAACTTGCAGAAGCCTTTAACACTATGGCCTTGGAACCCGAAACACCTAGTTGGTTCATGGATACTGGAGCATCAGACCACCTCACCCGAGACTCAGGTATGATTTCTCACCCGTGTAATCAATCTATTAAAAATGTGTTGGTTGGAAATGGACATCGGTTACCAGTTGTTGGATCAGGACACACCAGTCTACCCACAACCTCTAAACCACTTCACCTTAAAAACATACTTCACACACCTAATATCATAAAGAACTTAATTTCTGTTCGAAAATTTACTCGTGATAATTGGGTGTCTGTCGATTTTGATCCTTTTGGTTTTTCTGTGAAGGATTATCCGAGTGGGACTATCCTGAGTCGCCACGACAGTACCAGTAATCTCTACCCGCTCACTGCTATCCAAGTACCTGATGCTTCTGCTTTTGTTTCCACCAGTTCTCAAGGCTCCTGGCACAACCGTCTTGGACATCCTGGTTTACATGTCCTAGATTTTTTGAATTCCAATAAATTTATTTCTTGTGATAAACGCAGGCGTTCAGTTTTTTGTGACTCTTGTCAAATTGCTAAACATAAACGTTTGCCTTTCAATTTATCTACTTCTTACACTGTCTGTCCATTTGATATTGTTCACTGTGATTTGTGGACATCTCCTATACTTAGCAAACAGGGATATAAATATTATTTGGTTGTGATTGATGATTATACTCATTTTACTTGGGTATTTCCTTTGAAATTTAAGTCCGAAACATACACCAAATTTACCCAATTTTATAAATACATATCCACCCAATTTCATCACCAAATTAAGACTTTCCAATGTGACATGGGTGGAGAATTTGATAACACCCAATTCAAACAATTCGCCTCTACCCATGGCTTACAATTCCGCTTCTCGTGCCCTCACACCTCCCAACAAAATAGGACGGCTGAGCGCATGATTCGTCGTCTTAATGAAATCATGCTCTCTCTCCTCACCCATGCCTCTCTACCACCACACTATTGGGTAGAAGCATTGCACACGTCCGTATATCTTCATAACATTCTTCCTTGCAAACCCATTGGTTTTCGAACGCCTACTGCGGCCCTATACCTCAAAAACCCCGACTATCAACATCTTGGGGTGTTTGGTTGTGCCTGTTACCCTAACCAGTCTGACACCCGTCCTCACAAACTTGCCCCCCGCTCCTCTCCATGTGTCTTTCTAGGCTACCCTGTGGATCATCGCGGGTACCGATACCTGGATTTATCCACTGGCAAAGTTTGTATTTCCCGTCACGTCACCTTCAATGAACTCGAGTTCCCACTATCCAAGACGTTTACACCTAAACCTATGTCCTACAATTTTTTGGAGTCGGACCCGTCCCCCTTAATTTTTCAACAACCCATGGCCACCACTCCCTCACCACCGATACAAACAGCTTCCGCACCCTCTCACACCACGCCTCCCCAATACCCGATACCACCCATCCCACCACCGATTCCTACATCCAGGCCCCCACCCACTTTTACCTATTCACGTAGACCACGAACATCAGCCCAAACCCATACATCAGCCCAAACTCATACATCAGCCCAACCTCATACCTCGGCCCCACCGAACACTCACCCGACTCCGCCACACAATCCACCGCCAACGGCTCTCCCCACCGCCCCTACCACTTCGACACACCCAATGATTACTCGGTCTCGTGACGGGACGTCCAAACCCAAGGCACCTCTTAACCTAAATGTTGAAACCATATCCCCTTTACCCAAGTCACATATTGATGCCCAGTCTGATCCACATTGGTCCGATGCTATGAAAACCGAATACACTGCTTTAATAGATAATAACACGTGGGATCTCGTGCCTCGGCCTCCCGATGCTCATATTATCCGGTGTATGTGGTTGTTTCGCCACAAGTTTCACGCAGATGGACGTTTGGAAAGGTATAAGGCCCGTCTTGTGGTCAATGGTAAGTCTCAGCAGGTTGGCATTGATTGTGATGAAACGTTCAGCCCGGTAGTTAAACCAACCACCATTCGCACTGTACTTAGCCTGGCAGTGTCCAGGTCCTGGCCTATACATCAGTTGGACGTTAAAAACGCATTTTTGCATGGGGATCTCAACGAAACTGTGTATATGTTTCAGCCACCAGGATTTATTGATGCACGTAATCCTAAATATGTATGCAAGTTGAATAAATCATTGTACGGGCTCAAACAGGCACCTCGGGCGTGGTATCATAGGTTTGCCTCCTATATCATTCACTGTGGATTTCGGACATCCACCTCTGATAGCTCCTTATTCATCTACAAACGCGGCACTGACATGGCTTACCTCCTGTTATATGTGGATGATATCGTACTCACTGCATCAAATGATCGGCTGCTTCATCATTTTATATCAGCTATGTCACGGGAATTTTCTATGACTGATCTTGGCAGGTTACATCATTTCTTGGGCATTGAAGTTACTCATCAATCTGGAGGTCTTTTTCTCTCTCAGCGTGCCTACATTCATGACATTCTAAGTAGAGCAAAGATGGAAAATTGCAAACCATGTACCACACCGGCAGATACTCATTCTAAACTCAGTGCTTCGGCTGGCACACCCCTTCCTGACGGAACTTTATACCGCAGCCTTGCGGGTGCGTTACAATATCTTACGTTTACACGACCAGATATTTCATACGCAGTGCAGCAAATATGTCTCTTCATGCATGCCCCACGGGAGCCTCACTTTGCGTATCTAAAACGCATACTTCGCTATCTAAAGGGCACTGCCGACCATGGTCTCCACATGTCCCCCTCCAGATCCACGAGTCTCACCGCCTACTCGGATGCTGACTGGGGGGGGGGGGTGTCCCGATACACGTCGCTCGACCTCAGGATATTGTGTTTTTCTTGGAGACAACTTGGTATCATGGTCTTCTAAGCGGCAACCTACAATCTCACGCTCAAGTGCTGAAGCCGAATATAAGGGAGTTGCAAATACCACAGCTGAGTTATCTTGGATCCGCAACTTGTTGCTTGAATTGCATCTTCCAGTTACACAGGCGTCCGTCATTTACTGTGATAATATTTATGCCATGTATCTGTCACAAAACCCGGTTCAGCATCAACGCACCAAACATGTCGAAATTGATATTCATTTTGTAAGAGAGAAAGTTCGTCTTGGTGCTGTACGCGTTCTACATGTTCCCACTGAATACCAATATGCTGACATCTTCACAAAAGGGCTTCCACGTATCTTGTTCGAACGCTTTAAGTCCAGTCTTTGCATTCGGCCGGCTACTGCTTCGACTGCGGGAGGATATTAGCCGATATATATTTCTGTATATATTGTATTTATTGTGCACATATCTCTTCGTCATTTACGGAGATATAGTTTCCTTTTTATACCTTTGTATTCCTGTATTTAAACCCATTTGATTAATGAGAATTGGCATCGAATTCCTAAAGATTACACTAAGTTGTTTATAGCTGGCGGAATTATAGTCTTTTACTGCATATATTTATAGGATTTTAAGTGAGACTGCTACAAACTTCATGTTTTACTTTTACAGGGGTTATATTACATTCCTTAGGGTTAATGTTGTCACAAAAGGCCATCTTTTTGTCTTGTTTCCCCAACGGGCTACCAGTTTTTTTTTTCAATTTAAGTTTAATTTTAAAGCATGTCCTTTTAAATCTTTATGATTTAAGTGTAATTGAAATTCATTCATGTTCTATGATTATGGACTTGTTAGCCCAGTTTATTAATGAACACATAGCATAACACGGTTTATCACAATTTGTGTTCTATGATTTTGGCTTTAGAGCGTTCGGGTGAAGTAAACTGAATTGCACTATTGCTGTAGACTATTCATACTTTCTTTAATTGATAATCTGTGAGCATGATTGCATCCTTAACTGATGATTCTTTATTGCACTATGTGGGAGTTTAGTGTTACTTTTTCTGTTTTGCAGTATTATAAAGTGTATATGCAAAAAATAAAATGGTTAATATTGATATTGTTGTAGGCTCAAATTCAGAGTTTGTTCCAAAACGGAATTTTTTTTTTTTTTTTTTTGGAAATGAAGATGCTGATGGTGAAGCGGATGATGGCAGTGATGATATCATATCAATAAACAAAATGAAGTTCATGAAACTTGGATCAAGGCCAGACACCTTCTATGCAGGCGAAGACACAAGGTTTGTGACCGTTCTTTTCTTGAATAATGTGCTATGTAAAGTAATTAACCAATGTTTAGAAAATTTCAGGACGATGATCTCCGACTTACCCAGTGACCTCACCATATGCATCAACAATGTCACATAAGGCAAGTAATTGTAGATACAAAACTAGAATTTGTAAATGCGTACACACTTGTACTACTTTTTTAACAACAAAATTACATTGCATTGCATTGTGGTATACCAAGTTTCAGTTTCCACTTGTTCAAAAGTGTGGTCTCCTGCAACAACTTTGTTAAGACACCACAAGTGTTACTGTGGAGCTTCAGGATATCCGGTGTGGTGCGGACGGTTTTGAGCGCCCGTAACTTTATATCAGTAATATGTGCCACTGCTAAGTTTATGCAAATGACAGAATCTGTTGGGAAGGGAAACTTTGTCTCAAAAATACTCACACCTCGATTAAAGGAAATTACTAGAATACAACTTCCATAGCCCATCAACAGTAGTCAGAAAATTGAAACTTTGAACTAAGAAATCCTGGCCATTTGCAGGTTAGATGGTCCTTCACGTATACCAGACAATGATATGAGAAAAAGAAGCACCACGAGTCCGCCCCTAAAGATTGGTGTACAGAGACATAGCAGACTTGAATATAGACCTATTCAGATGTGTGGTTAATAATACTGTGAAGTCAACCAACATGCTCATTGGTGAAGTTTTACATGTTTATGCATGTCGTTGGCTTCGAGATGTAAGGCCTCACCCAGAAACCTCAACAGCTTCTCAAATGAACCAAGAAGAAGAATCTGAAAAGAGAAAAAAACACAACTTGAGATGATCGTGTTGGAATATTAAACTTAATTTCGTTATTTTATTATGTATTAAGTATCATTAGGATAATTAAACTTATGTCTATATGTATATGTGACAATAATTATCGGAGGGTTATGTCGGTACAGTAACACCGTTTCATAACCACCGCATAACCGTTTTATGTCTGATGTATATATACACATTGCCGGGAAACTTCTCGCGGTACCAAGATATTTCAATAATATCCATTCTGTTTTTTATGTTCTCTGTACATACACACACAAACACGAGTACAAGAATGATGATGATGAAGGCTTCCGCCAACAGACCCATGCCCATCACATTGGCCATCGGATACAATTTCTGAGTATCTAAATTCAGCCTATCTTATCACAATTTCTGAGAATTCTGTGAACATGCATGCCAATATCTTATGATTATACAAAACATACCATAAAGAATCTTGTCATGGTATACATACATACACACACTCCTACATACAAAGTTACACACGCACATAAAAAGTAGAGTAGAAAATAAACAGAAAAACATACCTGGGGTTTTATCCACTCTTTGCTGAAGTCCCAGGATTCAGCGGTAACTTGCCAACCGCTATAACCTATATATATCATATCGTGGACCTTGACCGCTATTCGATTTTGGACCGCTATAACTGCATAGCTTTTAGATGTGCTTCATAAGTTACATACTTTCGTTAAGCTATTGTTGTAATTATACATCTTTATTTACTACAATTGTCATGACCCGCTTTTTGACCTGTTATGCAGTTCCGGCCGTCTCAAGCATAGTTACCTAAATCGCTAAGTTAGCCACGGTATTGGATCATGGTGTATCCAATCGGAAATCGTAAGCGTACCAGAACGGGTCAAAAATATGAATCTAAGAGCTGATGGGATCATAGTCACCTGGATTAAGGTACGCTCTGGTACACAGACTGGGTATATCCCAAACGGGTCAAAAATATAAATCTAGGAGCTGCTGGGATCATAGTCACCTGGATTAAGGTACGCTCCAGTACACATAACAAAACGATTAAGTTTAGAAATTTCGCTTGGCCCGAACATGTATTTACTCAACCCTTCTAATTTTCAGGCTCCATCCATGAATTTAGAGTGTTTAGCAAGCTACATATCCGAGTTATCTCTTGTGGAGTATAACATGCTGCGATACATACTTTCTCCATCCCAGAATCCTTGGGTAGGTCCCATTCCAATTCATAATTACTGTTTGCTTCGATTATATCGTACTAAAGTTAGAATAAATTCATGATAAATCTACAGAACTCGACGTTGAAGCATTATACTCAGTACCAGCCATCAGAACTCTTCGAATGCGTCAAATCGCTGCATACACTTGTTACTGAATGCCCGAATTCGAGTAACTGTTTAATGTTTTTTTGGTTGAATATAAATTGAAATCTGAATCTTATAGTGACCATGCCATTAGAATCTCCTGGAATAAGCTTAATCTTCATGCTCTCCTGCCCTTCTGATTTCTTATTTGATATTACAACTTATGATTATGGAGTAGTTAAAGATCTGATTTATTAAACCAAAATGTGGTATTGGCTGCTGTTAGATTAAGCCATTGGTGTTTAGTGTTTATGTATTTATTTTAACTATAACATGGATGGATGGTGCATACTTAATTTATTAGGTTTTAATATTTAAATATATTTCGTAATATAGGTTGGGAGTTTGAAGAGAAAGAAGGCGATGAGCAAAAAGGGTAAATGAAGAATGCTGTGCTTCTTTTCGAAAACCTGTGCACTTGAGGCTGCATATTCAAAGCCATTCGCTTGAGGTTTGAAGCTTTTGCTTTAGTGCTACTACCGTCGATGAAGAAATTGCCTGGTTCAGTTAAGTTTTTTTCTTCTGAATTAGGTAGCGACTATCTCTGCGAATGGAGAATGTGAGATCGGTGAACTGATAGCAAGAGCTATGGAGAAAGTTGGAAAAGGAGTTATTACAGTTGCTGTAAGAATATATACATCTAAACTCAGCCCCTGATCATTTATTATAAACCCCTTATTATTTTTAATCAAATAAATAATTATTTAAATAACACTGCAGGACGGTAATACTTTAGATAATGAACTGGAAGTTGTCGAGGGGATGAAGCTAGGCCGCAGTTACATCTCTCCGTATTTTGTTACCGACACAAAGACACAAAAACGTGTATGTTCTCAAGTTAACTTATATATATGTAAATAATGTATTCAAGTTAACTTGTGCTATTTTATGTTGCTTACCGATTCCATCCACCTTTGTTTCGTCAATTGGTGACATTTTTTTTCTTCTGAATTATAGACGTTTTTTTGGTAGAGTACAGTTTCTCATATCATGTAAAACCTGTGTTTTTCATGTAGGCAGGAACTAGAGCATCCATTGATCTTTATTCATGACAAAAATTTCAGACTTGAATTCACTTGTTCGGAACTTAGAGCTTGCTGTAGAGGTAACTGAGATAAGTGTTTTTACATTCTCTTAAGTGGGTCAGTGACACATAGGAACTGAGAGGTGGCAATTTTGACCCATTTTTATGAATGGACGCATTCAAGTTAGGGGTGTTAAACGGGTCGTGTTCGCGGGTTGGCAGGTTCAACCCGACCCGAACCCGAAAATCATATCATACATATGAACCCGAACATGACCTGAAGTTTCGTGGGTTGACCCGAACACGACCCGTTCAACCCGAATTTTTAATTTTTTTGTCTGAAATTAATATAATAAAATTAAAATTTACTTAAGAAACACAAATGTATATAATAATATCATATTTAAATTATAAAATCTATGTTAATTTCTCTTATTGGTTTTAATCATGGCATAAAATACACACCTCATTTAATTTATGACATAAAATATGTTGTAAAAGAATATAATATAGTATAAATGTGTTAAACGGGTCAACCCGCCAACTCGACCAGGTTGACCCGAACCCGACCCGTTAACCTAAACAGGTTCGCAGGTTCAACCTGAAACTGACCCGAACCCGTTTAGACTAAACCTATACCTGCGAATTTCGTGTCGGGTTTTCGGGTCATGTCAGAAATTCACACCCCTAATTCAAGTTATGTATTTTTATCTCTCACAAATAAAATAACTATAATTAGGTTAATAGAAAAGGGGTCAAAAGTCGGCCAAAGTGTATTTTTAATGCATTTAGCCTTCTAAACCATTTTATTAAGGAAAATTGGTATTTAATAAACCAACATTTGCCCAGTTGGTAAATAATAATCCAACGTACAGAATTGGTATATAATAATCCTACCTATCAACATGTTGGCACTCAATGGACCTCCGTTAGTTTTTTTTAACTGAAGTTAGTTTTTAAGTTTTATTTATTACACAAACAGTCCCTGTAGTTGTAATTTACTAGTTTTAACTATGAGTTAATAGCCAAAATGGTCCCTGTCCCTGAGGTTAATAGCCACAGCACCGCCACCACCACCACCGCACCGCCACCACCGCCACCGCCACCACCACCACCACCACCGCACCGCCACCACCACCACCATCGCCACAGCACCTCCACCACCGTAACCATCGCCACAGCACCACCACCACCATTGACGCGTTTCCATTTTTTTCGTTCAATGATGAATCTATACACCTTACAAATCAAAACATCGAATCCTTATCATCTCTTAGGGTACTCGGGGCACTCTTCGGGGAGGGGTTGCGGGGACCGGTTTTGCCGATTAGGGGGGTGCCGCCATCCAGGCGGTGACACATTTCGGTGACACAACTCGGTGGAAGGTTACCGAAGAGAGGGAGGAGAGAGGGGAGGAGAGAGGGAGGAGATGGGCCAATCAAAATTTTTTTTTTTTTTTTTTTTTTTAATAAAAAACCAATTCACCTAATAGGGGAGTGCCGCCATCAATTTAGGGTGTTAGGGGAGTTTAAGAGGGGAGTTGACGTGGCACACGAGGATTGGTTTGGCGTAAGAGAGGGGACTCCCCTCTTAGGGGAGTGCCCCGAGTACCCTTAATTTTCGGAAACTTTAATCACCAAAACGGGATTTCCAAAAACGCGTTTTCGAACTCTATAAAACCGAAACCACCATCACGTAAACTCACACATCTCGACATCCTCTCACCTTCTTCTGTTCCGATAAACAACCCACCGGAGACACCGTCATCGCCGGAGCTTTTACGATCCGTTTTACCGCTCTCCAACCTCACCGCAAACAACCAAAACCTCGTCTGCTGGACTTGCAAGCCGCCGGAGATCGGAGGCGCTGCCGGAATTTACGCCGGAGTTTTCACGACGGATCTCGACTCAAATCGCCTTGTTCGGTATACCTTCACATTCTATCTTGTTCTTGGTTATATACAACTGTTATATATAACAAGTGTTATATATAAATATTGTTCCTTAGTTTCTTTTCTTTTAGAATCATGTGCAAACAATTTAATCAAAGGCTAAAACAAGATCCGTGGGTTTGGGTTGTTTCTCATCTGAGTTTATTTAAAAGAAAGATGCTGATCATAGTTGTTATAGAAAAGAAGTAACAATGTGCAGTTGGGTGGGTCTCCTTTCTGTTCGTTATAGCATGCTAATCATGAAGTAGACTTGTGGGTGTGTGCGTGTGGTGGTGGTGGTGCTGTGGCGATGGTTACGGTGGTGGAGGTGCTGTGGCGATGGTGGTGGTGGTGGCGGTGCGGTGGTGGTGGTGGTGGTGGTGGTGGCGGTGCTGTGGCGGTGGTGGTGGTGGCGGTGCTGTGGCGGTGCTGTGGCGGTGGTGGTGGTGGTGGCGGTGCGGTGGTGGTGGTGGTGGTGGCGGTGCTGTGGCTATTAACCTCAGGGACCATTTTGGCTATTAACTCATAGTTAAAACTAGTAAATTACAACTACAGGGACTGTTTGTGTAATAAATAAAACTTAAAAACTAACTTCAGTTAAAAAAAACTAACGGAGGTCCATTGAGTGCCAACATGTTGATAGGTAGGATTATTATATACCAATTCTGTACGTTGGATTATTATTTACCAACTGGGCAAAGGTTGGTTTATTAAATACCAATTTTCCTTTTATTAAAATATTTAAGTTATTAACATAATAATATATTTATTATAATCATATTTGACATGCCTGCTTATGACACCTGTTTTTACATGTACCAAAAGCTTGGCTTTTTGATCCGTTCCCCAATCTATCATTTACCAATTACCACCTCTATATAGGATTTAAGACCCAATCTTTTGGACACCATCTGCTAATTACTAAAACAGAAACGTAGACCGCTGCTAATTGTTGCTGAAGATATCGAAAGTGATCTACTGGCAATGCTGATCAAGCCAGACTTAAGGTAAGCGTCCAAATTTGCTTTAACACCATCTGTTAATTGTGATTCTAATGTCATTATTTCTCTTTTTTTGTGTTATTCATGATAACATCTAAAGAAACAGTCATATATATGATTTCTTCTCTAGGTTTGTGCAATTCAAGCTCCTGGTTTTGGAGATAAATGAAGAATGCTGTGCTTCTTTTCGAAAGCCTGTGCATTTGAGGCAACATATTCAAAGCCATTTGCTTGAGGTTTGAAGCTTTTGCTTTAATGCTACTACCGCATTGGCGCAGCGAGCACAAGCTATTTAGTGAACCCATTCAGCTGCATCGGCGCAGCCGCATCGTAATTCTGTCAAAGAAAATCCTGCAAACAAGCTATTTAGTGAACCCATTCAGGCTATGGATCATGCATTTTCTATGATCCATTTAAGGGAGGTATTTAATTAGAATTTCCATCAGCTTCAGAGATTATAAACATTAACAATCAGACTAAGTCTGTTCAAATTTCAAAACAGCCCCCTGCAGTTTTGAGGCCCTCAGATGTTCATTCGGATCAGGAGGCTATTGAGATTCGTGTTACGAAGCTGCTGTTAAGATCATATATATTATGACATCGTTACAAAGAACATTGAGGGAAATGGAATTGAAACTGTATAAACTTATGTGATGCAACTTTTATGGATATAATATTTCTTTAAGTTTTTATTAGTGATGAAATGGAATTGAAACTGATGTTACGTGGTACTTTTATCCAATAATTTACTTTCAACATCATTATAAAGAAGTTGAAAAGCTTATTGCATACAATAGAAAATATTAAGTACTTACAATATATCAGTAGTTATCACGAGACGACTGATAAACTAACGGTAAATGAGTATCCTATACCGCGTTTTAAATTGTTGCCGCCGCATCGCGCGGGTTTTGGCTAGTAATTAATTAACCCACTAACTAAAACATAAATATAAAACCATAAATAACTTTTAAGTTTCCAGGCATGAATTGTACCAAGTCAAGCTAATTAAACCTAATATACTAAGACTTAAATATAAAACCATAAATAACTAAGTTTCAGCCATGAAGTGTACCAAGTCTAGCTAATTAAACTATTAACTATAACATAAAAATAAAACCATAAATAATTACAAGTTTCTTGATCCCACGCATCCAATCTAAATTGTTGACTCGTGGCATGCAACCTGCAAACAAACCTGATTTAACCCAACATAAACCTTATCAAGATTGGTCCCTACAAAGTTTGAGTCTCTTGATCAGGGGAGACTCGAAGCTTAAAGTTCCTTTGAATCAAACGAGCGGAGGCAACGGCTAAAGGAGTCCAAAACAACTCCATGACCTCAAGAGTCAAGATGTCCCCTAGACCTGAAGGAATGGCGATAAGTTGCTCACAGTGCTTTAGACTAACCCGTTGAAGCTGTGGAAATTGATGGCCCGTAGCCTCCCAATGCACTAAATTCGTCTTCCCAATTTGAAGTACCCTGAGATGAAGAAAACCATCATCGGGTGTCACCCATCTTTCACCAATAAATGCATTATCTCCGAGTTTAAGAACCTCAAGCCCGTGAAGTTTCCCAAGAACAGACATTTGTTCCCATTTGAGCACCGTGTCACTTAAGGTAAGTTTCTTTAGCATTGGTGGGAACTTCAAACTATTGGGAAGAGCATGCAACTTTGCATTTACATTGAATGGTGAAATCGGGTACGTGTAGTTCACCAATTTCAGCTTCTCTAGACGGCGTAATCTTGTAATATTATCAAACTTGCATTTGCCGTTTTTCATTTCCATAAGCAATGCCAATTTCCCACAAACACCGAGTTTTTGCAGATTTGGTGTCCGGACTAGAATCTCATCGGTACAACTGTCCGGTGAAACTTTAGACATGCTTATCAGGTTTTGGTTAACCAAAGGGTCTTTACCACCCTTTCGTGAGCTTGAAGATGAGGTCGGGAAAACACTAGCTGCACTTGTGTAAACATGTCTCAACTGTAACAACTTCCATATATCCGTTTTCACCTCAATATTACGACAATTTGTTGTGTTGACTATAAGGGTTTGTAGGTTCCATAGGTTCGAGACGGCTTCAGGAAGAACATTAAATGTGCCAGACAAAGCAATGTACCTCAAATGGATGAGTTTTGCGCTTGGGAACATAGCGAAAGTAATAGGGGCAGCATCCAAAACTCTAAGCAAATTGAACGATTCCGAGAAGCATTTTATTTGGGAAGGATTCAAGACGGTTTTTTCCCGACCATAGCACAAGAAAGACCGAACATGTGAATAATCATGCTTTGAAGAAATACAATCCGAGGCAAGAGAATGAACCGAAAAACGACGAAAGACGTTTAGATCAACGGCTTTATAAATAGATTGTTCCAAACTTCTGATTTCTTTAAAAAAGTTTTCTTCCTCGGCTTTTTTAACACACATATCATGCAACATATCATGAATTCGACATGTTTTTAACCCACCATCAGCCCTTCTCTGTTCAACCAAAACCAAGTTCCGATCCACAAGATCCAGTAAGTTCTCTTCAGCCATTTCTTCTAGGCTTGCATTTCGAGTTGGCTGAATAAACCCCTCAGCGACCCACATATGAAGCAATTTCGACACTGGTATCTCAAAATCTTCTGGGAAAACACCAAAGTGTAGAAAACAAGCTTTCAGATGATAAGGTAAGTGCGTATAACTTAAGGCTAATACCTCCATACATTGCTTGGGTTCCATAGCCACATAAGTAGTCACTTTTTGCTCAATTTTCTCCCATGAACTAGGCGTCTTAGCCTTTTTCTTTAGAACTCCCGCAATGACCACAATCGCAAGAGGTAAGCCGTAACATTTTCTTGCGATTTGCTTCCCTAAATTCTCTAAATCTGCTGAGCAACGGGTTCCTTTAGGGAAAACTTTCTTCTCTAAAAGCTCCCAACTTTCCTCATCGGTAAGAAATCGAAGTTGATACGGATCACAAAGACTTGTGTTTGCGTGTACTGCGACATCTTTGTTTCGACACGTTATCAAGATCCGACTCCCATTTTCATTGCTGGGAAATGCCATTTTCAATTCATCCCATGCATGTTTAGTCCAAATATCATCTAATACAATTAGATATTTTTCATCATTCAAGTTTCTATTAAGCTCCTTGGCTAAGGTGTCGACACTCCATTGTGATGCGTCTCTGCTTACTTGAGTAACATCGTACAAAATACTAAGAAACACCTCTTTTAGATTAAAAACTTGTGAAACATAAACCCAGGAACGAACGGGAAAGTTGTTTTGAATGTCCGCGTCATTATAGACTTTCTTAACAAGAGTGGTTTTACCCAAGCCGCCCATACCCATGACTGAAATTACCTCCAAAGCCTCTGTCTCGGAATTGAGCCACCCAACAACCCTTTTAGCTTCTTCATCAAAGCCCACAACGTTCTCCTGCTCCACAGACGGAAGAGATCTAGCAATGGTTTCTTCTACCCTATTGGAAAAATCGCCTAAAAACTGTTTGTTGTCGTGTATCTCCTTCACGCGCTTTCTAATTTCCCGAATTTCTTTTCCGACGTTTCTGAGTTTGGAGAGGTAATCTGCAAAGCCGATGACTTTTGCAACACCGCTTCTTGTTTTTTGGATGAATGCTTCGGTAACGTACGTATCGATAACGTCTTCGGCTTTATAGACTTCGATTCTGATTTGTTTGACGAGTTCTTCGACCACGGCGTCGGTGCTCCTTCTCTCGCTGGCTTCCTTGACGAAAGCCTTCAGCAGACCCAGATCGTTGTACAGAGACTCAACATGGACTTTGGCGGTTGAAATCAAATCGGCATTGTAAAGCAGAAGCTCTTTCAGATTACCGATCAGGAAGTCCAAAGCTGTTTCCGCCATTGACAAAACCCTGATAAATAAATCCTCTGAATATTATGTTAGCTTAGCTAGAGAGATGAACATTTATGTGATCAACGATGATCAAAACCCTAATAATAAATCCTCTGAAATGAAATGTTAGGAGAAATGAAGTGTGTGTGAGGAATGAAGTGCGTGTGAAATGAAATGCGTGTGATGAAACCCTGTCTTCATATCAATCATAATGGAATTGTTTGTTATATAAAAGGGGGAAAGTGATTTTTTTTTTTTTTTTGAACGGCCAACAATGGAATTGTTTGTTATATAAAAGGGGGGAAGTAGGGCTGTAAACGAACCGAACGAACACGAACAAGGCCTTGTTCGTGTTCGTTCGTTAAGGAAATAAACGCGTTCACGAATGGTTCATGAACACTTACCGAACGAGATTTTATGTTCGTGTTCGTTCATTAAGGATATGAGCGTGTTCGCGAACGGTTCACGAACACAAAAAAATTTGGTGAACGCGACGAAGGATAAAGATAGATGGCCCAGAGAGTAGCACTCGAACTTGAATCCCTTATTGTGGAACGATGGTCGATCGTATTCGTGGATGTAAATAATGAGAAATGAAAAAGAAATGATGCATAAACAAGGTGAAAGTGTGTTTTCTAGTTTAATTGTTAGGGAAATTAATTAAATACAAGTTTAATAATATAAAAAGTACAAATAAAATATAAGAAAGTACAAAGATCTTCAATTAAAACACAAACATACGAACATAAACGAACGCAAATCAACAAATGTTCACAAACACGTTCACGAACACCTTACCGAACGTTCACGAACGCAATCGAACGAACGAGACATTTGTTCATGTTCGTTCATTTAACTAATCGAACGAAATTTCTTGTTCATGTTCGTTCGTTTATTAATCGAACGAACATAAACGAACTTCCCGCCGAACGGTTCACGAACTGTTCGCTGAACGTTCGGTTCGTTTACAGCCCTAGGGGGAAGTGATTTTTTTTTTTTAACGGCCAACAAACTCAATCTCGAGCACTTTCGGGGCACCCGCTGGACAAACGGAGTTCTCCAAGAGTAACCCGAGTCCACCACCAATTCCGGGGAAAACCCGATAACCCGCCAGTAAACAAGACGGTGAAATTACCGGTAAAACTCGTTTGGCTCAAGGATCCAACCCAGGTTTCCCTGGGTCTTCTATCATTGCCCACCAGTGCATCACTCTGCACCAAGTGGGAGTCGAACCTGCATCTCTCAAAAGAAATGCAAGCCCTCCACCACTTGATCTAGAGATCATTGGCGGGGAAAGTGAATATTGCTGTTGCATAATGGAATTGTTATATAAAACGATAGTTTTGATTAATTTTTTTTTTAAGATCAATGAAATATTTCATTTCAATCAGCAGAGCAAATTACATAAGGATCTCAAATAACCTTCAATAAAATAACCTCCGATAGAATAGCATGTACGATCTTCACCGAGAATTGGGGATTAATTTGGATATAAGGGATTTAATTAATTTTAATCAAAACGACGTTGTTTTGATGGGTTTCGCATCTAAGTTAGATGCATAACAGCCCCATACTCACTTTCCCCTATATAAAATCTACTTGTTAATGTTATATAACATGTTTCCTTATACATTGGAAATGAATTTCTTTATGTGGCATCCTCGATCATTTGTGGTTTAGACCAATCAACGAACTGTTTATTTCTAATATCTCTGAGTATAAAAAATCGGATAGTGTTTGGATGAAAAATCTTCAAAATGATTGTTGTACTCTTAATAAATTGATTTATGAGTAAACTTGTTATATAACTAGATTTTTGACATGCTTACGCGTGATACAGTACACACGTTACGTTGGTGTCATTAACGTGTAATTCCCGCACGTGACGCGATACATTTGCGACTTCGTTACACGTAATGATACTAGCGTGGTTAGGTGTAGATAGGAAATAGTATTGTCTCATAAGTTGCGGTGCAAACATGACGTAGTAATAAAACGAAAAACTCGTTATAGAATTTAAAATTTTGCAAAACAATAAATTAAACCATTTCATAAGTTATTTGATGTGTATGTTACTACGTGTATTTTTTTCTTAATTTGCAAAACATAAAATTAACCCATTCTCTTAAGCAATTTGATATGTATGTTAGTTTACTACGTGTGCCGGGGTAGTCGGTGAGTTAAGAAAACAATAAAGAAATTCATCGAATGCTTGTTTTATAGGCCTATAGACGGGGCACATCACATTAACAAACAACATACTCGGAAACAAACAAAACATCTTCTAAAGTCACCTTATCAGTTGATTTTAGACGACGTGACCAACAAACAGATTCAATTCCATAAAATAAAATAAAAAAACTTTGCTGATTTCAAAACTTAAGAAGACATATAAAGGGGGCTGATAAAATAAAATTGTAATATGATTATAATATACATCATGGATTCGATCAAATAGAGATCAGTAGCTGCTTAGTCCCACTATAGTGTCCTAAAGGGAAGAACTATGGCATTCTAGCAGGATCTTGAGAAGTAATCTCCCACAATTAACAAAAAACATGATTTTTTTTTTTCGGTTTAAACTACTGCTGCTAAAACCAATACTTAACTAACTTATAATCTGATTCTAATTAGCTGCTACAACAACTCAAATCAGTAACAGCCATAACCATATACTATTATATAATTTCAATGAATGTTATAAACTTAAATGCATTACTAATAAGCAACTATTCTGATTCAAAACCCCAATAATATCTATGAAAACTAAAGCATATGCAGCTTACTAACAAAGATGGGTGTAAAACCGTGCCAAGTTGCAAGCTAACGACTAACTAATAAGATTACTTTCTGTACGCAAATTAAGATTACTTTCTGTACGCAAATTAAGTTGAAGAGGGATCAGTTTACAAATCAGATCTGTCGTGGCTGCAAATATAGAGGTTGCCGATCATACATGTATAGGGGCAAATTTGTACACAGCTTAGCTTAGCACCACACGTTAAGGCTCAGTCAGAGGCCAAATCATCATCGCCAAATAACAACATGATGATAACCAGGATCAGGTAGAGGTTGCGATGTAACCTGCCACATCACCATCCTTCTACCGATCTTTCACAGCCTCGTAATCAGAGAATTTCATCGAAATCTCATCAACAGAAAGCCTCCATAGTTACGGCATTTCGAAGATAAGGGTAATCTCAGGTGAACATCGATCACCATTATGACCTGAAATCAGAGCGGGCAAATATCGGCTGTGTAAGTCAACAGTCTACCACCAGCACCGGTAGACAAACAAACAAACGTCAACCAACTAGTTGTATATTAATGATTTAATGGTGTAATGACAATGTCAAGTAATAATAATATAATTATGTCAAATGATGTCAACAAAGCAAACTTGTTCTGGGAAGCGTAGCAACTCGCTTCCTTAAACAGGTGATAGGAACCACCTGTATAACAAAACAACCGTGATTGTATAAACTCAACAAACAAAAGCAAAGAGTACTTTGAAGCTAACTGTAGCATTAGCATAAAACTATGATTCTCACTCTGCCTGTAGCATACAACAACAGTGTACGTCAATTGAAGATTTCTTCTCGGCCTATCCTAAACTTGGGTTCCCAACCTTAACCACCTTGACCTGGATAGCAAATACATCCAATTAAACCTCAAATTTTCATATTCAAGCAGAGGTAGAAGAGACTTATTAGGGTTTCTACCTCAAATTCGACCACATATGGATGGTGATGAATGCGAGTTGAGTTTGCTGGGTTGGGTTGGGTGCCTGAATTGAGAATAACACTCAACTCAACTGCTCCTTCTACAATTGTAAAACCCATCAAAGTCAACGCTGCTATTATCACGAAGCAGAAGAAAAGTCCAACAAAGGGCTGAATTTTGTTGGTCTGACACAAGAAGAAAAACAGTTTGATTATTTTTTTGGAGGAGGGTTGGGTAGGAAAAAAAAATTATAAGTGAATTGAGGGTACGGTTACTATTTATTATCTTTGATAACAGAGTGAATTGAGGGTACGGTTATTATTTATTATCTTTGATAACAGTACACATTGCAAGACTAGAAGTCCTTTGATGGATAGTATACCCTTTGTTTTAACCCACCACTCCATTTTGTTTAATCTATTATATCATTTCACGAATTGTAGCCTAACAAAGGTTTCATTTAAAATAGAGTTAATTGTCATTTTAGTCTCTGAGGTTTGTCTAAATTTGTCATTTTATTACAAATAGTTTTTTTTCATCTCTGGGTCTCTGATTTTTCCCTTTTGTTGTCATTTTGATCACATACCCTAACTCCATCCAAAACCTCATTTTTAACCAGGAGTATTTTGGGGATTTTCATTTTATATCTTTTCAATTGTCATTTTGATCCAATTCTAAAAAATCAAAAAAAAATCTAAAAAATAAAAAAAATCATAAAAATTCTAAAAAATCTAAAAAATAAAAAAAAATGGTCATGTGTTTAATAAAAAAAATCAACTCGATACCGCAAGATGACTGTTGTTTGCCCTTCCCCAATGCCTATCAACATTGGTCATGTGTTTAAGGTCATTAGTTCACGCCCGTCCTATCCAGGTACGCCGTGAGGTTGTCAAGCCTAACAACTAATACACCGTTGCCCTCCAAGCAACTAGTTCGGTAGTAAGTTGGGGACTTAAAGTGATAGAGTTGAGTGTATTATCCAACATCGAAATTAAACTACATTTGTAACATATCCCCTCCGGGATATATGTTTGTAAAGTATCCCATACAGGGATGTAAGTCTGTTTGTGTGTCCCCACTGGACGCATGCTTGTAAAAGAGTAGTGAACTCACCTTAGATTTGCTCGGTAAGTTTAATTTACTTTGTTCAAGGTTGGTCAACCAAGTCCCAACATGGTTACTAATAACAATCAGTTTTGCATACAAGTAAATCACGTACCCATACATGTATTCTAGCAACTAGTACACAAGTAAACACATTTCATGTTCTACATACAGTATTTATATTTTTCCACGAATGAACAGTATTGCAAGATTCTCACAATCGAACACCTTAGTGTGCGGCCCATTTACCTATGGCCCATTCGGAGGATGTACGGTCCGCACCCAAGTGTGCGACCCGTTTATGGTGTGCGGCCCAGTTTATAATATGTACATGTGTGGCCCAAATTCAATGTATGGCCCAATTTAAGTGTACGACCAAGGTGAGAGTGTACGGTCTCTTGTTAGTGTCCAACATGCATTACCTACTTGTACGATGAGCATTAGATAAGTGTACATAACAAGAGTGTGCGACCTCAATCTAGTGTGCGGCTCTAGGTTAGTGTGCGGTTCGGCATTACATGAGCATTCAAAACCTTAGTGTGTGACATAGAGGGTGTGCAACATGGGGTGTGCGGGTTCCGTTGAACCTCGCCTTGATTTACGGATCTAAACCGTAATCACCCATCATCCACGAATTTAACAGTTATTTCCATAACTTTTCATGAACCCTAACCATCAACTAAATCATTGCTATCAAATCATGCGAACATAAACAACACCAAATCATGAACTCGCGATTTTGTACATCATCATGCAATCAACTTAAAAATCATAACCTTCGACCAAAATCAGCCGCCTACACAAACATAACAGAATTTTCGAAGCAGCATTATTGATTTGGCATGAACCCTAGTTTTTCATATACTCTAGTAAATCTCCAATGAACACTTCTGATTGAGATTTAATCAATTTATTGACACATGAATCACCAACTCCTATCATTAAGGACGATCCTAGTTACTAAATCAACATTCATCCGATCAAGATATCATCAAAACATGTTTCTAGCATAACCCTAGATCAAACAAAAACTTATGACCATCAATGCAAACCACTAACAAATTGCATATAGGCGAGAACAATAAATCAAGAACTAATACAAGTACATTCATACTAACCAAGAGATCGTAGAGGGCGAGTTGGAATGAGAAAGGGAATGCTTCGAGAAGAGGAGGTTGTCGAATTCAAGGGGTTGTTGTCGCCTATTGTGTGTGTTTGAAGGAGGTTTAGGGTTTGCAAATGATTTGAAGTATGCATACCTACATGCATACGCGTATACAAAAAGGAAAGTGGGTTGGGCTCGGAAGGGGTTTGGGCCGAGAACAAAGGCACTAAAGTGTGCGGCCGGGAAAGAGGTGTGTGTTACACCCTGACTTTTGCGGAAGCGTGATTTGATGTGACTTGCTTAATATCATTGCATTCAACCATAACAAACAACTATATGATAAAACCAAGATGTTCATCCATAAATAGTTTTCAAAATAATACAACCGTCATTGTTTAACATCAAACTAAGACTTTTAAGATTAGATCACATGACCACCAAAGCTTAAAGTTCCATACTGGACTTCACAAAAGACACAACCAAACTAGGCTTCGAGCCATGTATCTTATCCAAGATAAAATACATAACCAAACCCTTCGACTTCGGATGACACCTTTTATTAGAGACATGACTTGTAAACTCCAACACCCGCCAGATCCATACTTAATTTCCTGAAATCCATGTAGTTTGAAAATATCAACAAAAGTTGAGCGAGTTCATGTGTTTTGTATGTGTGCACGAGTATCCTTGAAAACATTGGTAAGTATGTATGTATGTATTTGTAAACTGGTATGAAGCAACAAGGAAACAGATCAATTAATGTGTAGCTAATACATTAATATTTGTGACGTGATGCAGAAAGACTCAAACCTAGCAGACTTTGTCTACGGCAATAAGACATAGTCACCACATGGTCCACTCGGCGGACGCATGGGTGGGGCTCGCTACACCCAAATAGATCTATCACTCATGTCCCTCGGTCCTACAACGAGGATTAATGGCCTTAAGCGTCATACCCACCACTCACATGATCTAGCAGTACCTTTCCTTAGCTATACCACATATGAACGTTTGTAAACAGTTTGTAACATGTACTTCACCCCCGAAGTTATAAAACTGAAACCAGTTAAAAGAAAAGGGGGACATGAACTCACAGTTTTGTGTTCTTCGTATCCAATGTAACTCAAAGCTTCCTCTAGAACGCACAACTACCTACATGCGTACTACGGTTCATTAGACGGGTAGGTCGTGCCTTGACCTTGGTCTTAATTAGTGTCTTGAGTTACGTTAGTTTGTGTCGTCAATGTTATTCCAAGTATATAATTATTTGTCAAAATAATAAATATTTTAACTTAAATATATTTATTACATTTTGGAATATTAGTTAAAATAATATATTTTAACTTGACACACTTATGTATTGTATATGTATATCCTTCCCAAGGAAGGGTGTATTTGTATTCGTATTCTTATACTTGTATATTTTTGCCATCTATTGGCATCGTATTCCGGAGTGTATTTATACGTACGAGAATACGTATCCTTATTGTGTTTGTTAAGTATTATTACACTTAACTTTTCCGGAATATTATTTTTAATAAAAATTCATCAATATATATTTTCAAAATATACATTTTAAGGAATATTATTTAGAAAAGAGTTAATAGCCAAAATGGTCCCTGAGGTTTGCTCACTTTTGCCACTTTAGTCCAAAATCCAAAATTTTTAAATCTGGGTCCCTGAGGTTTGCATTTTGTTGCCATTTTAGTCCAAAATCCAAAAAACCCATATTTTGACTGTTGAATGTTGATTCTTTTGTCCTTTTGTGTAGGGGTATAATGGTCCATCTTAAGCATTAATATATATATAAATAAAATTAAAAATATTATAATAAAATTCCAAAAACCTGCAATTTCTCTCTGTTTCTAAACAATTTCTCTCTCTCTCTCTAAACACAATCTGAACAACCCTCATCCTCTACTTCTCCTCCCACCCCCACCACTGTCCCAACACCCCCACCCCCTAGATAAATCTGAATCCCAAAGTTGAGTTTCACCATAACCACTACCATTACAGTCGCGCCGACCACCACCGTCAGTCGGCCACCACCACCAACATCGTCATCTTCAATCAACATAGTCACCCTGCCACCACCCTGATCGGCTCCCCTGAAGCGAAAAACAAATGAATCGGAAAAAGAAAGAAAAAGCTAAGGGTGTTCGAGCTTACCCGGAAAATCGACGTCTCCGACTTCACTCTCTTTCTTTGTTGCTGCAACAGAACCCCACCACCGTCTCAGACGGCGGCGTCACCGTCATCGGAAAAGAGGCCTAGCCGCTCACTCAGCCTCTTTCTCCGCTATTGTGTGAGTATGATGGACTAGGGGGGTTGCAGGTGGGTGTTGGGGGTTTGTCGGAGGTGGGTGTGCTATGCGGCTCGCCGGATTTTGCAGCTCCGGCCGTTTGCTCGAGAGGAGAGGCAGAGGGTGTGGTTGTGAGTGTCGAGAGAGATAGGGAAGATCTGATTTGAAGCTGTGGTGAGTATAAACTAGGGTTTCTCCAAGGAAAAAGGAGATGGGGGATCTGTGTAGAGAGAGAGAGAGAGAGAGAGAGAGCTGCGAGAGAGTCTGTGTGTTTTAGTTTGAGATATATATATATATATATATATATATATATATATATATATATATATATATATATATATATATTATATAATATGTAATTAATTTTGTTTTAATTTATTAAAAGAGAAAATTAAAATGACCAAAATACCCTTGCACAAAAAGACAAAAAAATTAGGTTTCAATACTCAAAAAAGGGGGTTTTGAAATTAAAAGTGACCCAGATTTAAAAATTTTGGATTTTGGACTAAAGTGGCAAAAGTGAGCAAACCTCAGGGACCATTTTGGCTATTAACTCTTTAGAAAAATTATTTATAATTTTTCCTTTGGCAAAAATATTTGTATTTCCATATAAGTCCCAAAAATAATATATTTTCAAGTCTAACTTGAAAATATATGTGAACTTATTTTTATTCCACAAATAATATATTTCACGTTTATTTAAGAGAATACATTTTCTCCCAAAAATAATGTATTTAAGGTTTCTTTGAGAAAATATATATCTTCTTCCAAAAATAATATGTCTTATAATAATTCCAAGAAAAATATATATTTTTACTTGCCCAAAGATAATGCATTTCCTTCTTGTAAAATATATGAAATATCTTGTAGTAATCATGAAAATCCCATTTTCATTCCCTTGATGTCCAAAATATTATTTACCAAAATATACACATGAATAATATTTCCGGAATATTTTGTGAGTTATATTCCTTTGTTCGGTTTTACCGGTATTTTGGGTATTCTTTGTATATTTATTCCTTGGAATATTGGTAATATTTTGGATTGTAATTTCTTGGTATTTTGATGAGTTATATTATTTCAAATCCTAAAATAATATAACTGATACACATAATATACAAATAATCACACACATGGTGCCTTCTAAATATATATTTCCTAAATACATATTTAGTCACTTTTATTTGTAAAAACCAACCTCCAATATTTATAATTTTTGTAACAAAAATTATAACAAAGTTTATGTAAAAATTCATGGTTTAAAGCACACTTGTAATTATTTGTTTAGACATAATTTTCTAAGTGTTTAATTTTTAGAAAAAT
Organism: Helianthus tuberosus; assembly: GCA_030545235.1. Classification (NCBI taxonomy): domain Eukaryota; kingdom Viridiplantae; phylum Streptophyta; class Magnoliopsida; order Asterales; family Asteraceae; genus Helianthus; species Helianthus tuberosus. The sequence goes on along the minus strand of CM060451.1, from coordinate 75,203,970 downwards.
TTCGCCATAGTTTCCCCTAAAAATGGAGGTTTCCACACCTTGAAGGTATATCATTTTCTTTTGTAAATCAACACAATCAATCCATATTCAACATTAAACAATCTATACTTACCAATTTTGCAAAAAAACAAGCATAATCTACTACTTCATGAACTTGAATATTTATAAAAATATGTAGTAACTCACTAGTGTATTTAGTAAGTCTTGTTACCCCTTTAAAGTATGGTTGATTCTTTAAAAACATCATTTTTAAAGAATTTAGATCTTTACAACTTATAATCATATTTTCTAAAAATGTTTCTTCTTGGATTTTTCTTGTTACATAAGTGTTTCTACACTTGTTTAACCACCAAAAATGAGGTTTATTTATGTAAGAACCAAGATTAAGTAAAACTTGTATTTTTAACTTGGTTTCTTGAAAAATCATCCATGGAAGTTTAGATCTACAAGACTTACATTTCATTTTAATCATCATTTTACAAGAAAAACAATATATTCTTTCAAGTTCATACTTATGTTAGGATGATCTATGAATCTCTAGCATGTCCATCCCCTCATCTTGCTAGATTATGTTTTTACTCATGATCTAGCAAGATCATATGATGATCTACATCCTTTACATAAGCAAACAATGATCAACAAGCAAATCAATACATAAACAACATGATTTCTTTTAAGATTTAAGCTTATGTTCATGTTTCTTTCTCTTGATTTTAGTGTTCTTTAAACTTTACATCATATATCTTCTTTTAACCACTATAATAAGATGTAAAATGGGGTGTATGATGTTCTTACCACTAGCTCAAGGCTAGGGATGATTCAAGAGAAGAAATAGAGTGGATAAAAGCAAATGGTGAAGGTCCTTCAACTTCCGAAAGCTCCAAGCTTCCTTATACGGCTTCTAACATCTTTGTATATGTGTGAAATGGATGGATGAAGATTGGATGATGGTGGTGATGGGGTGGTGGCTCACGACCGAGTATGGGGGAGGAGGTAGGAGAAGAAAAGTGTTGGTGAAATGTGAATGGAATGAAGTTATGAACCTAGTATGTTAACTTATAATCTTCTCAAGCATGATAAACCATTGGTTTTTATGTTCTTAAAGTTGAAACACAATCTAATTAACTAATCAAATAAAATCAAGTGGGATCCACATGTTGGGCCGATTACTAGGTGGGGGGTGGGGGGGTGGGGGGGGGGATAGTAGGCTTAGGTTGTAACTAAGTTATTTAGGTTAAAATCCAAGTATTTGGTTAGTTACTTAGTTACAAGATATTTATATGATGTGCTATGTTGTTCGGGGACCATAACTAGCTTGGTGATGTTAAAACAGTGCTTTTAGTGAAAATTTGGTGTTTCGGGTAGTGTCCGGTTGTTCGGTTGGTTACCGGTTCGTTAAGGTGCTAAACCATGTAGTTTAGTGTGCTTTATGTACCCTTTTATGACAGTTTTGATTCCCGACACTTAGGAAAGCATTCAGGACCATTTATCCATATTTCTGCATGATATTAGTTTGTTTAAATGCTGAATTTGCTGATTTTCTGCAGAATTCTGTAATTTATGTGAGTTTTAGGCACTTTCCGGCACTGAAACTATCTCTAGGAAGGCAGTTTTGTGATTCTTACTTTCCTACACACTATACTAGTGTAATACTTGGTTTCTGGCCCATTCCGTGTCTCAATACAATGTCTGTCTATCTACTGAACTCTGTCAACATTTTTCTAATTTGCCGGATAACTGTGCTAACGGTGTTTCGTGCATCATTTGAGTCAATAAAGTTCTCATGCAATAATGACATGACATTAAGCAATATATGATGCACATGTATGTATATGGTAATAATCAGAAGCAATTCAAGTAATTAATTGTAATTTAGCACAGTCATTAAGCACTAATCATTAATTAATAATTGTACGAACGTATGCAAATTTGACAGTTGTCTCAGTGTGCGACCCGAACGTGGTGTGCGGCTAGACTTTAATACACATAAACAACTAGTCTTTAACGTATTCTCCGATACAACAAGTATAGTCAGACACATCAAATAAGTCTATCATAACAATCATCCGATTATAACATAACTGAAACGTGAAGGGAAATGGTATAAAACTGATGATCACGAGATTTAAAAGACGCTAACCTTGAAAGTTCGGGTTGTCACATCATCCCCAACTTGAAAGAAATTTCGTCCCCGAAATTTGATAAGCAGTCTCAGAGACATAGAGTGATATGTCAAGACGATTGTGGGTTTTCCTCGGGTGCCACATCATCCCCAACTTGAAAGGGAATTTCGTCCCGAAATTCACCAGTTGCGTCAGGGTTAGCTTCAACAGTTTTAAATAGGTGAGGATACTTGAGCTTCATCTGATCCTCGCGTTTCCACGTGAACTCCGGTCCACGTCTTGAGTTCCAACGAACTCTCACGATTGGAATTCGACTGTGCTTACGGACCTTAACTTCCCGGTCCATTATTTTGATGGGTTCTTCAACAAATTGCAACTTGTCTCTGTACCATCATTGTTCTGCATATCTGTACCTTGGAATGTCTTCACCACAACATGTCCCTTAGCATTCACATACTTTCTGGTGCCACCCATCACCACCAGCTGTGACTCTACCACCGCGCTACGGTGAACAACCTTCCCTTGCCTTTACTTTTGGCTTCATATTGGGAATCATTATCTTATTCATTGATGTAATGTAAATGCTCACCAATATTCGCGTTGCTTCCTAGAGCTGTAAATTCTTTAATCATACTTTTAAAAATCTATATTGCTAGGCAAGAAGTCCTTTGATGGATACCCTTTATACCATTTCACGAATTGTAGCATAACTTTATAACTTTGATGGATACCAGTGGCGGATCTAGGATTCCGACCAAGCGGTAACGTTTTATAAATAAGCGGTAACGAAATCGAAAAAACGTCAAATTTTTCCAAAATTAACACTAATTTTTCCAATTTTTTTCCGACCAAGGGGTAGCGGACGCCACCCCTTAACTACCTATAGGTCCGCCCCTAATGGATACCCTTTATACCATTTCACGAATTGTAGCATAACTTTATAAACTTGATACGTGACACGAAGGTTTGAAGGTTCCATTTAAAATACATTAAATAGCAGTTCTAATTATTAATTATTTTGTTTATATTTTCAAAAGGAGGGTGCTAATTTCCAACCTATAAATAAGCAACCAATTGTTGCTTACTCTTGTTGTAAATTATGCATAGTGAGTTTTTCAAAAAACTTTTGGCATTTTCCATTTTTAGCTTGAAGGTTTTATGTTTTACATTTTAACCCCTTTGACTTTTTTTACCTTTAACCCAAAACTTTTCATCTTTTACAATTTAACCCCAACATTTTTTTTTCAACTTCCTAACCCCATAATTTTCATCTTTCGCAAGTTTTTCGTTTTACATTTCGTTTTAAAATTTTGTGAGTTAACACGCCGCAACGTGCATGTGGGGTTCAACGTTTTTTTCGTCTGTGCTTTCCGGTTTGACAGGCCCGTCGCAACGCGTCAATTTTTCATGTGTGATAGATTCGTAGCAACATGCGGGTCATAAATCGATTTAGTTATTTTTTCCGACGTTTCTACGTTTCGGTCTAATTTCTTCGCATTAACACGCCACAACGAACATGTGTGGTTCAACGTTTTTACGACCTTTTCTGATGTTGGTGGTCGTTGGCAGTGATGTGGTATTGGTGCTATTTGAAACGGTTTTACGAAGGTCTTTAATATATTAAGTTTTTTTACTAATAATTTGTTTCAAGTTTAACCTATACTTTCTTTACTTAAAAAAACAAATTATTTACGTGCATATTTTTATGTACGTGTCGGTATAAATTTGATTTGCTCTACGTTTTGACGTAAACTTTTTTCGAAAATGAGTTAGCTCAAATATAATACATTTTCTTAAAAAAATCATTTTACGTCCATATTTTAATGTACGTTTTGGTATAAATTAGAGTTAGTCTACGATTCAACGTAAGTTTTTTTTGGGAAACGAGTCAGGTCAAATATAATATGTTTTCGGGCTTATATTATGGATGTTTCGGAATTTTGTTTCGAACCGAGTGGAGTCAAATTGTGGTTTCATTTTTTTCTTTTTTCAAAAGTTCTAATTAATCCCTTTTAATTTTACGTGTCAATTTTTTCCTTTATACCTGTTATGTTTCCAATGTATGATTTGGGTCACATACACGTGTTAGTTTTTTCTTTTATATCCGTTACGTTTTCTATGTACGAGTCGGGTCACATATAATACGTTATGATTGTACATTATAAACTCGATTTACTTTACGTTTTGATCCAATCGCAATGTTTATATAAGTTACATAGAGTTCACTTGGATACGTTGGAACACGTATTTTCATATGGTTAACGTATCGCATAACGTTTGGACTAATTGATTCGATATTTATAATGTACCCGCGCCGCATCGCGCGCGGGTGTTATTCCTGGTTTAAATCATAAAGTAACTCATGAGCATCCAACAAGTTTAAACATATAAAAAAAACAAAAAAGTTAACCAAAAGTTAAAGTTCGCTCCCCCGACTCAAAACTCGATCATCCACTTTCATAACTTGAGATTTTTTTACCTTAAAGTACACATTCTATTAACACATTAACAATGGTAATTGAGAATATAATTCCAAACATGATTATAAATCACTTGAAAAGTTTAGGGATACTGGCCTCTAATAATCCCTACTAGACGCCATTGGCCATTGGTAATCCTACCCTTTTTTATTTCACCTGACAGTCCCATCTTTCAACTATTTTTCCTCCACCGGTTCTCAGTTAAAAAAACTTAGTTTTTTTTCCGAATTACAAACAGACGTTTTTGGGCTTTTGATCAGAACGAGAATACGAGTCGAATGATGTAAAACTTACCTTGAAATTATGCTCCAAACGACGAAAACGGTTCTTCACTTCGAGTGTTTAAACTTCCAATTAATAAAAATCAAGTCGTTTGGAGCACCGTTTCGAGGTAAGTTTTGCATCCTTCGACTCGTATCCTCGTTTTGATCAAAAGCCCTAAAACGTCAGTTTTTAATTCGAAAAAGAAAACTCAACTCCGTTAAGTTTTTTGGCAAATTGGAAATAAACAATCCCACCTAACTCAATTTGGCCGATAATAATCCCAAATCAGTTATTGGCCGATAATAATCCGAACTGGTCAATTTTTTTTAAATAGCTTAACGGAGTTAAGTTTTATTTTTTTTTTCCGAATTACAAACCGATGTTTTAGGGCTTTTGATCAGAACGAGGATACGAGTCGATTGATCCAAAACTTACCTCGAAATACTGCCCCAACCCACGAAAGCGGTGCTTCAATTCGGGTGTATAAACTTCCAATTAACAAAAATCAAGCCATTTCGAGCACAATTTCGAGGTAAGTTTTATATCAATCGACTCGTATCCTCGTTCTGATCAAAAGCCCTAAAACATCGATTTGTAATTCGGAAAAAAACTTAACTCCGTTAAGCTATTTTAACGGTGGACTATTTTACAAAAATAATTGACCAGTTCGGAGTATTATTGGCCAATAACTGACTTGTGATTATTATCGGCCAAATTGAGTTAGGTGGGATTATTTATTTCCAATTCGCCAAGTTTTTTTAACTGAGGACCGGTGGAGGAAAAATAGTTGAAAGGTGGGACTGTCATGGGGAATAAAAAAAGGTGGGACTGCCAATGACCAATAACGTCTAATAGGGATTATTAGAGGCCAATATCCCAAAAATTTAACCAAACAAAACTATATTTGGGTGTATGATGAGCATCTATTTGGTGAAACTAAAGACCCGACGTACATCTATTTGTTCTCAACCCAAATACTATTAACTTCTCTTACATAATGTATCATGTAACTATATAAGATATTAATATATGATTTAACTTTTTGAAAACCAAATCTAAACAATATGCAAGTTCAAATACACAATTTAGATTCAGTACTCTAATATATTAAATTCATTGCCTTCAAAACTCAATTTAAGGTTTATTACCTTTCAAATTTTGAAAGTATAAGCTTTCAACTCTAATTGCTTGTTCATATTTTACGGTCGCTATCTTATGCTTTTTTGTGTTTTTTATGTGTGTAAAGGTTTTATAATTTGATTGCAACTTTCAAAAGCCTTTGGATTCTACTTTTACAATCAAACAAGACGTGTTATATTACCCCCATGCTATACATTGATACGATGGTTTATGTCTACTAGCTATATAGGTTAATATTTTTACGTTTGACTTGATGACGACCCTTATTCGTTTTTTTTTCAAAGTGAGGATATCCTCTAGGTTATTCGATAGATAAGTGTAAATATAATCAATTAAGTTGTCAACAACACATTATCAAAATATAAAATGAACAACTTTATTCAACTCCAGTTGGCACAGATTCACCAACAAAATATAGTCGGCAAAAGTTAACCGACTGAATACAAGATTTAAACAAACTGCATCACTCAACATATGCAGATCATCATGTTCTAAAAAAAAGATCAACAAGATGAAACCCTATAAAGTTGTACGAAAGTTATAGAAAGAGAGAGCAGAGCGAATTACTATATTACCATTATCTAATATAACATTTTGCGTATGTCTTGCAGACAGTCGCATTTGTTGAATTTTGAGTTTGATCACCAAACTTTGGTGGTTAGTTCTTAGTCCACTAAAGATTCTTTTTCCTTTCTTTTTGTTCTATTGTCTTTTGTTTGTAGTGATTTTCTTTTCTTGTGTTTAATGAACTAGGAGCGAGCAATTATTTGCATTTGAAACGTGTTATGAATTTACATCGAGATAGATGATAAACGGGCAACAAGCTGCGCTGCTACCCATTTTTAAATAGCAAAAAGAGTTTTTTTTTTTTTTTTGTAGCTAGAGCGGTTTACAGTTTAAGTTTTTTAAGTTTGTATGTTTCGTTTTTTGCCCTTCAAGGTGGCCTTAATAATAATTTTTAGGTTAAAAGTTTTGTTAGTAAAAATTCGAGTTTGTCTATTTTTATGCTATCTCGCATTATAAGTTTGCTTTTGTATTTGTCTAAGTTTTACGTCACGTCGCAGTAAAAATTTGTGCGTATATTTTATGATTTTCTTGATTTTGGTCGTCGTTTTCTTACTTAGTACGGTTTTAGGACCTCCGCCCCCGCAACGCGGGGGTCAAAAACTCTAGTTATCTTCTATAATAACAATTTGCGTAGCATCTTAGCTACAGTTTCGGTTTCCTGTTTTTGCCCACCTATATTTGCCGGTCATCACCACCGGTATACACTAGCTTCTTAGGATCAACAACATATACATGCCACCGACCCGCCATGCCCTAAATCCAGCTCCGGCGACAAACCACACGTGTCATCCACCTCTCAAACGACATCCACATTTAGGGCATCCACCACAGCACCTGATACATCCATCGCAGATCGTTCCTATTCTTCGTTGTCTAAGATTACAGCTAGGTTTCAACAATTAGGATCCAATTAGTGTTCTTCACCCCTATCGCAGGTATGTTTGTCGCTTTTCTTCTCAGATTAGGGCTCCAACAGGTACGCTTAGGGCTCCAATTTCTGTGTTCTTCACCTCAATCGCAGGTACGCTTGATGATTTTTGCCTGAGATTAGGGCTCCAGTATGTACGCTTCAGCAATTAGGGCTTCAATTTTTGGTGTTCTCCACTCTGAAGGCAGGTACGCTTGATGTTTTGCTTTCAATGGACGGTCTAGGTTGTAACTGATATGCATCTTTTTTTATTGTCAAAAGGTTATCAAGTTTTCTCCTAGACAACCTGAAGTGTTCTACAGTAAACTTTGAAATGCTTTTGAATTATCCTTAATAGGTTAAATGCACATTGTATTTATGGAATTTGAATATACTGCTAGGCTTTTATAATTTTAATAATTGTACTAAGCACATAGATTCAAGTACTAAGACATGAAGTTCTAATTAACAAGGAGAAATATTGTGATTTACTATTTACACAGCAAGTTGTCATTTAATTATGATAGCTAATAAAAGTAAACACCTTGGTTAGCTTACTAGGAGAAAGATTTTCTTTTAACAAAATTCATATGTACTCTTGTAACTTGTAAGAGTGTTGATGATTTTCGTTTTAACTTACTCTTTTCAACTTTGAGTATTCATTAGGAAGAATCGTTAGATTTTTTAACAAATCGAGTACTTTTTTTGGATTTGTAGTTTCATAGGGTATTGTAATGTTGAAGAAGAAGTTGGAAAAAGTTTCGAATGAATCGAGTAATTTTTTTTGGATTTATAGTTTCAGAAGGTAATATAATGTTGAAGAAGCTGACTTTGACTCATTTGCTTTGTGTCACTACCATTGTTGTTGTTGATTTTCTGGCCTAGATTGCGGCTCAAGTACTATTTTTTTAATTATAAAATATACGACATTCTTTTGTAGATCTCATAATATTTACTGAGCTGGTCGACTAATTTCAGAGATCCAATTGTAATATAAAACCATACTTGGTGGTTTTTAGTTACTCTCTATGTTAAGACGCCTAAGACAACTCTTGGTGCGTAGGGTACAAGTGCCACTGTTTCGATTAGTTGGAAAAAAGGCTTTGCTCGAATCAACAACAGATGTAAGCAAAAAGCTTGAATTGGGGTCGAACTGGTGTTGGGTATCCATTTTCCAAGTGGGAAGCCGAACTTTTAATATATAATGGTAATTTTTTCTTTACATCAACTCTGAGAATTGTTGTCAACTGTTGTAATTAACATTCCATGATATTAAAATGATAAGCCTTGAGCTATGGTTGCATTTGTTGCAGGGACAGCAGACTGAATTTTTGGAATGTTTTTTTTTGCAGCACTAAAGCTAAAGATACAGAGTTTGACTATATGTGTAGGAATAGAGGTTTAACTTAAATTTCTGCCCAATCTTATAGGTTTATTTTCATCGCAATGATCTAGGATTCTTATTCTCTTTAAAATCGATTATTTAGGGGTTTTTTCTTTCTTTACCTTTTAATCTTTCATTGATTGAGTGATGATCATGCAGGATTGGATCTGGTGGAATTTTGAAAATACGATATGATGTTGAAATGTAAGGTATAGTAATCTGATGTCTCTTTGAGCAAATTTGTTTTGTGTACCAAGTTAGATTTTTTTTTTTTTGTTTAGTTTTTGAGTGATAAAAAGGTTATCTATATGTAGGGGCTCACACAATATTGGGAATTTTGTTTAAATTACTATAGTTTTGAATTTTTTTCATCATATTAAGGTTTTTTTTTTTGGAAAAAAACCCTTACCTTTGCTTCTTTGAACAGTTAGCGTCAAAGTTTTGTACTGTTTTGGGGAGCACTAGAGCCATCTAAAAGCCTAACGAAACCCAAAAACCAAACAGATTCGTCTTTTTGGAATGCCTCTCGAAACACTAAAGGGTCAGTCTACCAAAACATAACCCGACCTATTTACTCAACTGAACCACTAATTCATAGTTTCTACACAAAATAGATGCGGACATAGTTTAAGTGGCCGTTTCTTGTATAGTCAAAGTTAATACGAACGTCGTAAGAGAAGTTCTTGTATATTTGGAGTACTATGGAGTAATTTTATTTTTGTTTAAAAGATGTCATGTAGTAACATATTTGAAAACTTGAGCAATGCAGCAATCTTGAATCCCAACTTTAGATCATGGCTACTTGTAATTTTTTATTTGATGGTTTTATATATGTTATAAACCTAATAGAAATGAAATACCGCTACGGGTCAACATCTATTTTATATAATAACAATTGATGAAACCTCTTAACAACAGTGCAAGTTTCCAAGTCACTCATGACTGCCATCTGTAGGTCATCTAACTTGCATCCCACCTCTCAAAACACCCATCTCCGGTTTTGTAACAACCCTCATTAAAAAGTCCTATTTATTTTATTATTTTATCCAATAAGAAACCCTAATTGAGACACCCAAGTGATTCCGCACAAACCCTACAAATTTCAGAACAATCAGAATCAGGATCAGGGTCCCTAAAACTCAGGGGGGGTATTTTCTACTCGACGATTATCCTTATAAAACGCTGTCAAAATTGAATTTATCGATTCCGTCGACTCAGCAGGCCTAGTTCCACACGTGGCTATCCTATGGCGAAAACGTGTCCCTTACGGACCGTAAGGGTTGATACTTACGGTCCGTAAGCCAGGCCAAATTCGCGTATAAATAGCAGGTCTTGGCACTTGATTTCTGGTTTTATTACGACGATCAAATTCAATCTGTACATCGAGTTATAGTCGAAACAGTCACAAAAACACTAATTAGTAGAGGGGGTGCTGCTACGATACAGGGTATTAACTCGATCGCTGTTACGATTCATTGTCTGATTGATCAATATATCCAATGGATGTTTAAGTGCTGCCCACATTAGGGTTATACTTTGTCGTTCGTCGTTAATTCGATGGATGTTTAAGTATCGTACTTTGTCGTTCGTCGTTAATTCGATGGATGTTTAAGTATCGCACTTTGTCGGTCGTTGTGAGAATTTGATCTCGTGAGTTATCGTAATTGCTGTATTAAGTTACCTACCTAGTTCGTGTGCACTATGTTACAAGGCTAAATCAATAGGCTAAGCTCTGCCTGTATAAATCTACAATATATCAAGGTTTATCTGTAGACTAAACTTTGCCCGTATAAATCTGCATGATTATAATGTGAGTCATTCTCTTTTTATCAACTGTTTTACAATACCTCAAATTATTTTCAAAAGTTATAATTACAGGGACTAAGTCGTGGATATCTTGAATCACTGGCTAGTGGGGTATTGTGCACATTACTAATTTTCTCCCAGTTAGGTTCATTGACCTACTCGGGATAATCACTGTTAGGTTCATTGACCTACAGGGATAATCATCACTATTTAGGTTCATTGATCTAATAGTGGTATGACCATCGTCACCATTGTGACATGTCACCATTGTGACAGGACGCCAGATAAAAATAAGATAGAAGCCATTGTAATCGCTCTTATGCTGTAATTATTAACTATGCATCATTATGCAAAATAGAATGATTCACTCAGTATTTCCCGCTGACAAAACCTTTTTAAAACACGTTTCAGGTAATTACAGTAGATTGGAGTAAGAGATGGATACAACACAGAAAGACTTCAAGAAGTGGCTTATTTTATTAATTAAAATCAAATTAAGAAATATTATTTTATGTAATAAAATTTATCTTTATTAAAGCTACCATTGTAAAACATGGGTTTATCCCATCTAATTAATAAATAAAATCCGGTGTTTTCTAAACTCTGATATTTTTCCTAACTTACGGTCCTGATGAAATTTCCGCTGCAATATTTTTAATCACCGGTACCACTGGGCTGTCCGCGGCACCCGATTCCATCCAGGGTGGGTCAGGGGTCGTGACAGAAGGTGGTATCAGAGCCACTGCTTTAAGCCTTTAGGTGTTGTGATAATAATACCTAAATTTATATAAAAGAGTTAGGAGATTGCTGTTAACTGGTAGCACACAAGATAGCATTTAGACTTGAACTTAAGAAGAGATGCCTTAGTATTAGCCTCACGATAAGCTAAGTATTTGTGTAAATAAATATATTGGATTTTGGTGTGCCATAAGTAATATATTTGATAAAGTAATGTCACGGGACAACTAAGTCCAGAGTCACTAGTTGAGAGAATGATCAACAGTGACATGACCAAAAGCACTAGTTGAGAGAATGATCAACAGTGTTATGATTAGAATCACTAGTTGAAAGAATGATCAACAGTGATATGACCACAATTACTAGTTGAGAGAATGATCAACAGTAATATAACCTGAGTCACTATTTGAAAGAATGATCAATAGTAAATTGACACTGTCACAAGAATCGTCTAGTGATCAATATAATAATAAGATATGTTATGGAAATACAAATTTCCTTAATTCTGAATAAAAGCCCTAATAAGATAGGCACTTTTTGAAAAGATACTCTTTATGGGAAATAGAAAATTTTCTCCGACATGACTGGGTATGGTGTAGTAGACTCTCCAGTTTGTTTGGATATACTGAGGTTACCGCTCCGGCGCGAATCGGATAAAACGGGATATATAATATGTCAAACAAGTGACAAGGTTTCCCTAAATAGTATCATGACCAGATATTTGACTTGTTTTTGGAAATAAGAATCTGTTATTGACCTTATAGAGGGTATGTATATGACAGCATGTGAAATATATGATTATATAGATATGTATATCTATAAAGAATTCCAAAAGTCAATTAGGAATAAAGCACAAGCATATGTGTCTAGATTTCTTTATTAGGAATCTCTTTTCCTATATTAAACATTATTTCGTTTGATCATCTGTCTCGTAGCTTGTGTGATAAAATAAACAATGGAAACCTCTTTAAGTTAAAACGCCATCAAAAGAATTTCTAAAGCATTACCATAAACTATTAACGCAAGTAAGAAGCATGTAAAATTATGATAATGTACAAGAAAACACATGAAAATTTAATTATGAATCCGTAGAAGTTGAAGTATATCACACACAACTTTCGAGGCAAGATCTTTGGAAAATATAAATTTAGACACAATGACACTAATGTTAATTCATCAGTAGAAGAACTACTAATAAAAAAGAAGCACTTTGTCACGCGATCCTACAAACGACATGAATATCACTGAGGTACGCTAGAACAAGATTTCACAAAAACATCTGTGCACAGTCTAATCAGAGTCATAAGTATTAGCACTGAAAAAGGAGTCATATACTTTTGCAAATTCCCTATTTCATTTTATTTGACATTCCCTGGTAATATCATTTAATAACGGTTATCCCTTGAAATTCCAGATAGAAGTTCTTATATTTCTTTTGTTGAAAATTCTGACTTCTGCATATAATAAGATGACTTTCGCATTTCTACTTTTCCTAACGATCATCATATCAGGAGGATTTATTTCATAGTAGCAAATATTGATTCATTTCATTTCTTGGTAAATCCACACGTTATACATGCACCGTTTGTTGCGCATGTGGTTCGTTTAATTTCTGAATTCCACTGGAGGGCTTCATTCTAATTTGTCGTTTTATCCAAACTCAAATATCCTTTAGTTAAACTTGATTTTGGCACGGTGAACCGCATTATTACTAAACGATGACTCTTAATATCGAGTCAATAAATTTTTGAAAAACGCAATTTTCTTTGGCATACATGGTTTCTGTTATGACTATGTCCGAATTTTTTTTTATTTAAACTCGTTTTGTTTAAACCGAGTTCAATTGTTTAAACTTGCTCGTATTATATATTCAATGCAAGGTTCCATATGATGAATTAAAACCATCATATTCGGAATAATCCTAACAAGCATTTCAATTCTCTTGAACTATAACATGCTTGTGTGATCCTCGACTTCACTAAATTATTTCTTTGATCACGATCACCTTGTGGTAACATTTTCACAAAATCTGAAGATTGCACTAATCTCGGATTTAATTATCTAATTATTTATATTAAATCCACTTTGTTGATTTATTCTATACAAGTAATCTTACATGTGCTCAGATAATGATACCCAAATTTATATTTCGGTATATATCTTAATAGTTATTACAATATCAATCGAGCCTTTCGTAATATTTATTGCTCTATCATCGTTGATCGAAAAACAGTATATATAAATTTAATTGATTATATATGGAATTACCTAATTTACAAATATAGTATTACTATATTTTAAACCATTGCGGTGAAGAAATTATATTTGAGGTATACTTTTATTTAAAGTTATTGTTTAATTATTTATTGATAAATTTATTATTTAATAATATATTAATAGTAGTAGTGTTAATATTATTTTTAAATACTAGGGTTATTATCAGGGGCAGGTATTGGATAGTCTAGCCTTAATTAGGCATGGACTGGCCACCTATGCTTAAACAAGGCAGCACTAACCAATATCCAACCATGATAATAACTAGTTAATATATAAATTAAGTCATCATACTTATTTAGTAAATTTTAATTATATATGAAAATATATATACTTTGGAAAAGACATATTTTCATAAAACAAGAGGGACGAATAAAATTATATAAATAATTGTCTATCACATATTTTGTAAAGAAAATGATCATATAAGAATAATATGGTAGTCATCAACCATGTTGGGTTAAGAGAACATGGTAATATATAAGAATAGTCCTCATTTTCACTAATTTACAACATTTGTAAAATACATTCACAACGTTATATGGTTTCAAAATGGAAATAAGTAATAAAAAAGAATCGACCCATTAAGTGTTATATATTTACCAAATATTTTACAAATACTTTTGTACAATAAATATTTTACACCTTTATTTACAATTTTCATTTAACGTCATAAATAATAGTGATTTCTTTTACAAAATAATATTTTGTAAAGAAATTACTTCATTACGGTATTTTGTAATATATATTACATAGTTATTTTACATAGTATGGTAAAATACTAAGATAATATTTATTTAAAAGTGGTGACCATTTACATACAGTAAAAATACATAATAAATAATATATATTACATAGTATTTATATTTGATATGTAAGATACGGTTCAATCAGGAACACAAATAATATATATTTACTTTAAAAAAAAATATATATATATAATATAATAGTTGGTCATGCCAAAACAACTTGTTCTTATTTCAATCTCTAGGATATAGTCTGAAAAATATGGTTACTACTAATAGTGTACTATCACATTATTTCACAATTAAAACCACTTGGAACGTTAAACGATGATAAACTAACTCTATTTGTCTTTTGGTGTATCTTTGCAATTTATTCCTCTCAACACTTTGATTTTCTAATATATATAAATATTTGACAAATCATTTTTCATGCTTTTATATCATTCGGAACCTGTCAATTCTAAGTCTTCATCAGCTCCCAATCAAAGTAAGCTTTCTTTTGACAAAGAATTTTATTAATTCTAAAAGTCCTTCACATTTATTTTAAATATCTATTGATCATATATTTTTTTACTTGAACCTAGTCACTTTGGAAATCATATCATTTCATTTCATTCGTTTGTCATCGATTTCTTGAACTAATTCAGTTAAACCATTGAATCCTACCTATTGTACAAAATTCGATATTCTGTGTCATCTACCCTAATATTATTTTTATTAACTAAAAGGTGACATAAGTCTAAAAGAAATACCATAACCCAAATACACTTGGGAGCTGGAATTTGAGATAAAGAAAAAGTATTCCTACTTATTCCAGTAAATCTCGAGGACGAGATTTTTATTAAGGTGGGGAGAATGTAACAACCCTCATTAAAAAGTCCTATTTATTTTATTATTTTATCCAATAAGAAACCCTAATTGAGACACCCAAGTGATTCCGCACAAACCCTACAAATTTCAGAACAATCAGAATCAGGATCAGGGCCCCTAAAACTCAGGGGGGGTATTTTCTACTCGACGATTATCCTTATAAAACGCTGTCAAAATTGAATTTATCGATTCCGTCGACTCAGCAGGCCTAGTTCCACACGTGGCTATCCTATGGCGAAAACGTGTCCCTTACGAACCGTAAGGGTTGATGCTTACGGTCCGTAAGCCAGGCCAAATTCGCGTATAAATAGCAGGTCGTGGCACTTGATTTTTGGTTTTATTACGACGATCAAATTCAATCTGTACATCGAGTTATAGTCGAAACAGTCACAAAAACACTAATTAGTAGAGGGGGTGCTGCTACGATACAGGGTATTAACTCGATCGCTGTTACGATTCATTGTCCGATTGATCAATATATCCAATGGATGTTTAAGTGCTGCCCACATTAGGGTTATACTTTGTCGTTCGTCGTTAATTCGATGGATGTTTAAGTATCGTACTTTGTCGTTCGTCGTTAATTCGATGGATGTTTAAGTATCGCACTTTGTCGTTCGTTGTGAGAATTTGATCTCGTGAGTTATCGTAATTGCTGTATTAAGTTACCTACCTAGTTCGTGTGCACTATGTTACAAGGCTAAATCAATAGGCTAAGCTCTGCCTGTATAAATCTACAATAATTCAAGGTTTATCTGTAGACTAAACTTTGCCCGTATAAATCTGCATGATTATAATGTGAGTCATTCTCTTTTTATCAACTGTTTTACAATACCTCAAATTATTTTCAAAAGTTATAATTACAAGGACTAAGTCGTGGATATCTTGAATCACTGGCTAGTGGGGTATTGTGCACATTACTAATTTTCTCCCAGTTAGGTTCATTGACCTACTCGGGATAATCACTGTTAGGTTCATTGACCTATAGGGATAATCATCACTATTTAGGTTCATTGATCTAATAGTGGTATGACCATCGTCACCATTGTGACATGTCACCATTGTGACATGTCACCATTGTGACAGGACGCCAGATAAAAATAAGATAGAAGCCATTGTAATCGCTTTTTTGCTGTAATTATTAACTATGCATCATTATGCAAAATAGAATGATTCACTCAGTATTTCCCGCTGACAAAACCTTTTTAAAACACGTTTCAGGTAATTACAGTAGATTGGAGTAAGAGATGGATACAGCACAGAAAGACTTCAAGAAGTGGCTTATTTTATTAATTAAAATCAAATTAAGAAATATTATTTTATGTAATAAAATTTATCTTTATTAAAGCTACCATTGTAAAACATGGGTTTATCCCATCTAATTAATAAATAAAATCCGGTGTTTTCTAAACTCTGATATTTTTCCTAACTCACGGTCCTGATGAAATTTCCGCTGTAATATTTTTAATCACCGGTACCACTGGGCTATCCGCGGCACCCGATTCCATCCAGGGTGGGTCGGGGGTCGTGACAGGTTTTCTGCCTCGTGAACGCATCTTTTCCCCCAAATCGAACCTCTGGTTCTCTTCTCATCAAACCCTAATTCTACCCCCAATCAGATCTCTTCAATCTGTATTTACAAATCGCTACAAGATCTATCCCCCTTTATTCTAATCTCTTTCTTCGTCTGCCTACGTTTTCTGCAATCGATTCACCGAATTGTTTCGTGTATATTGTCGTTCAGGTAAGCAACTTTCGTATATTGATCTATTTTTTGCATACAGAATCCTAAACGATGAAGATAATACGTATCGATTGAGTTGATTTGTTTTGTTTTCTTCGCGATCTGTTGTAGTTTAGATTTTAGAATCTCTTTTGTTGCAATTGTCTGAATCTATGAGCCACAAGTCTTTGTGTATATATATGTATGTGTGTATATATGCTCAGTTATTAACTTGTATATGTGTGTGTATATATTATCGGTTATTCACTTGTATATAGGTGTGTATATGTGTGTGTGTATATTTATGTTCAGTTATTCACTTGTGGCGTCTCTTAAGATCTGGTTATTCAACTAATTTGGGGGAAACGTGTTATGGTTATATTGTATCTCTTAAAATAGCCTCAGAATTAGGGATCTATAATTTGATACATTAGTCACTAATAGTCAGGCTATTTTATGATCACTGCTTGTATGAAAAGTTGTACATCTACTTAAGTTTAATGATTCGTAGATGATGTTGGAATTCATTAACAAATGCAGTAGAATTAGAATATAATTTGTTAGTAAGGTTTTGCTTTCACAGTTGCATGAATTTATATTTTTGAAAGTAAGGTTGCCGAGTCTGGTTAGTGATAGCATTGTTTTGTTTGCAATCTCTTGTAGGGTAGATTTTATAATCTTATTTGTTTGAAAATGGGCCCATAATGTTTTAAAAACTTATAAACAGTTGGTGTGTCAATATAGTGACGATGTTGTATTGTTTCAATAATTATCTAATCCACATGAATATATTGATTTGAGAGATTTTTTGTATTATTTCCTTTTAGCCTTTTTGTTATGTTTGATAAATTGGAGATAAAACTGAACCCGATCAACATATTCATAAGCAAATGGGTCATAATTGCCACCTCTAGCGGTATGCACACATCACCACCAAAAATTGTGTTTGGTGCTCCAATGGTTAAAACCCGAATATATGATTCAATTCAATATAAGTGTATTTTTTAGTGTTAAACAATGTGGTTTAGATGACATATACGACACGTATAGATAGATCTGTACATGTCGTATAGAAGTTAATTTTTTTAATATAAGGTTCGGTCCAGTTCTAACTTTCTTATACGTGTAGAAGTGTGTATTTAGTTTGGATTTGGGTGAGTGCATAGATCCTCCTAGGGGCGGAACCATAATATAATGAGCCGTAGGACGGGCTACGGCTCAACTCCGTGTTCGTAGTGTTTTTTTTTTGTTTTATACAAAGGGTACCCCAAAAAAATACGAGGGTACCCTTAACCAAAAAATAAGATACTTGATTTCATTAAATGGATGTGATTATCATGTGTTTTGTAATTCAATTATGTGTTTATTATATTAGCGAAGTAGGTTGCACAACTCTTTCTTGAACCTTTTATTCATGTATAAATATGTATGTGTCTATTATGTGGAGAGTTAACTTATGTGGTGGTCAGCTTAAAAAAATAAGTTAAGTGCCATCATAGGTGTGTAAGCTACTCTTTCTTACTTGATAACACCTACATGCTCCATCTGTGGCTTATCATTAAGACTTGCTTATTTGCTTATGACCACCAAGCATGATAGTCATCACCAAGTATTCTATTTTACGCATGTTATAAAAGAAAAAAAAGGCCTATAAGTTTCAACTTTCTATTGCTTTAAGGTTTCATGCTCTGCTGTTGATTATTTTATTGCTTCTTAATAATCTATAGTGACTTGTCACTTTGTCGTCTTATAGGTTGCTATGTATCGGTTTTGCACATTCTGTTTGGTCATCTTTTCGGTATGTTTGTTTTCTCATATATAAGTCATATTTACATTTCTTTTATATTCATGTCTATCGTTTTATTGCATGTGGTTGGTTATGATCCGTATATGTGTTGTTGCTCTTATTAATAATATTTCGTTCTGCCAAAAAAATATTTAAAAATGAATACACTTGGTAAACGTAGAGGAATAGTTAGTTCACATGAAACAGGTGAAAGTTCTACAGCCCGTTCTTTTCATAGACAGTCAAGACGACAACGATTACTTAATGGTCCGTCTACATTGTCATCTGAGGCTGTACAAAGGCCGCTTCCTTTGTATTCTGATTGTGGAGATTGTCGCTATGTTTGTGAATGCTGCAGTGCTAAGTTTTGGTATGCAGAAAGGGTTGTATATTGGTCTCATCCTGAGCATCCTCGCTATACTCAATGTTGTAAATTAGGGGCTGTAAGGTCGACGTTTCCTATTCAGCCGCCTTCCGTCATCAAGCAATTGTTTGAGGAGAGTGATTTTTTGGAAAATATTAGAGCATACAATAGCATGTTCTCTATGACATCGTTTGGGGCGGACATTGATGAGACGGTTAACGATGGTCGTGGCCCTTATGTTTTTAAGATATCAGGACAAGTTTCCCACTGGATTGGGTCTTTGTGCCCACCATCTAATGAGAAGCCTCGGTTTTTGCAATTATACATTTATGATACCGAGAATGAGGTTTCAAACAGGCTCTGCTTTTTTGGAGACTCAACTCAATGTAGTCTTTCTGCTGATATTGTTAGAACACTTAGTGATGTGTTAGCCACCCATAATAAGCACGTGCGTGTTTTTAAAAATGCTAAGGAGATGGCTGATCCAACTGAGAACAACTATTTTGTACGCCTTTACAACAATGTACCTGATAGAAGATATGGCCCCCCCTCTCCAGGTACCTTAGGCGGTATTGTATGTGGTGATGACGCTAACTCTAGCGAGTACGTGTAACACCCTTGTTATTATTATAAGGTTTTCGTATAATTTACGGAATAAATATGTAATAATGATTACATGTACTTTGAATAATACGGTAAATTTAAAACTTTTACAATGAAGGTCTATACACATCGTAATGAATTCAAATTCATCGTATTAAAAATTACAACGAAATATCGTGCGGAAGCTTTTATCTTTATTGTGTTCGGTTCCTCAACGAGCTTGATCTTCATCCGGGCACTCTTGGCAATCACCTATAATCAAAACCAACTTAAAAGTTAGTTTTGATAGTTAAATAAATAGTTTAAACAAGTTACATGGGTCAAACAACAAAAAAATAAACTTTTTCCGAAACTAGGGGGCGTCGCGTGACTCCAAGGGGCGTCGCGTGACGCCTAGCCCCCTTTTCAGCAGAATGTTGTTAAACAGTTGCTGTACATTCCCAGCAATACCCGATTTCACGGAAACGAGCATAACTCTCTAGTTTTTAATCCGTTTTACCCAATTCTTTTTCCTACGCGTCCGTAATTTAATTCTCCATCATATGGAGTTAAAATCTAACATCCGACATAATAAAATTTCAGACTTTTAACTCTTCGGCTTATTACCCTTTTCACCAAATTTTGACCCATTCATGATTTCATCATCAAACATGTTTACTTGATCTTTAAACTTATGAAATTCATAGTTTCAATGTCTCCTATCATGTTAATCTCAAATCACGGGTTTCTTACATAATAAAAACCCGTTTACACTCAAGTGCTTATTTTGACCCGTTAAGGGTGTTTAAGCACTTTCTAGCCTAAAATCACTTTAGATTGCTTCTAGCATTCCATCACCACATTTCTTATCCTAAAATCTTCCACCACAACTGTATCTATGGTAGGTTTAATGTGGTGATCTATATAAACCAAATTTTACATCTCGTATCATTATTTTACGGCAAAAACTCAAATAGTGCCATTTGACTAATATAATACCTCTTTCAGCTTCTATACTTATTCTAAGTATTTACCTAATCATAAAACTCGTTTCCAAACAACCTTTAAGGGTTGTTTGTTCAATTTAGCCTACAAGGGCGTTTTGGTCGATTTTGGTCCTTTTACGACGAAGGACTCTCTCTCAAATTATTCGACCAAAATAGCACTTTTAACTACAACATAATTATGCGTACCTGGCCCGGATCAACAAGTAGATCCGATTTATACCTCGTTTTCATTATCACACCATCAATGGTGACGCAATTATCCGATTTTCTAATCGGTCCTGTTAACATAAGACTTGACAACCACGTTAGTCGATATTGTCAAATGGTGTTATCACCACCATTCGACCCGTTTGGACTATATGCCCAACATTATCTATTTAATCAAAAACATCTTCTTTGACCTCCAATTCATACATCCATCCCATCCCGGATTTTATTACCATACCCTTTTTCTTTTACACTCTTTTCTTACAAATCCAACCCATTTCGGCTTACGCCATGGGTATCCTTTTAACCTTGATTTACATTAGTCGACACTTGACAAATTTCCATATTTCCAATATTATCGTTATCACGTTTACAACGTATCGAATAAACGGGTATTCTACATAAGTGTGTAAATTACACTTACCTCGCATCCACGCCACGCTTTTCTTTCCGTACTTGCTCCGTTTGACCCGCTTTCTCTCTCCTCCAAGCTTTCACCTAGCTTGTTACGCGTCAAACTATTGTCAATCATTTACAAGGCGGTTAAATTAGTCATTAACAATCACGACTATTCCACCTCACTTATTTTCTATGTCTAATTATCATTCATCACATCGTAGGTCAGTTTGACTTTTTAAAAGTCAAATGCCCATTAGTATACTAATTGCATATTCGAGTTCATCAACTAGTTTTAGCATTCTTTAATTACCCGGTAGGTGTTATCTTTAGACCACCGTTTTAACCAAAGTTCTAACCACGTTTATCACATTTTAATCACTTTAGTTAGTTCAAGCGATTATCAAGACTAATTTATTCATTCATTTCACAAGAACTATGGGTTCTCATCTTTAAGTGAGACCCGTTCATCATATCACTAGCATTCATCATGACACCTTATATAATCAAGTTCTTCATATGAACTAGTAGGTACCCAATTTCACTTAGGCATTACATCGAACACCTTATGAGCATGAAATTTTTACTACTAGAAATCAAGCTCATGACTAACTATTTAACCAAGATTTAAACATCTTTTTACATGTTCATGACAAATCTTCATACCAACAAATCTGGATTTGCTTCATAGAGCTCTAATACACTAAGTTAACAAGGATAATCCCAGTGTTTAACATAATTCTCCAAAACCCACTTGACACATGAGAGTATGATCATGAATTCACAATCATGAACATCAATTTAACAAATAAATGACTAGGGTTTACTCCTAGACATAATATTACTTCAAGATTCATCCATGCATGACATAATCAAGCTCAATTTCAGTTTCTTACAAATAACCTAGAATTTAAGATGGATCAAAACATCACAATTTTACATACCTTATGATCCTTTCAACTAGGTGTTCATGAATTCGTGCTTGAAATTCGATTTAGACTTGATTAGAGGCTCCAATTTGTGAGTTTTGTGAGGATTTTAGGGTTTGAAGAAACCCATGTCGCCCCCTGCTTCTTTGTTCGACCAGACACCCCCAAAGTGGGTGTTTGGTTTGTTTTAATTCTTGTTTTTAATAAATCAAGTTTCAAGTTTAACAAGTTTGGCCCCTCCATTTTCCTTAGTTCACAATTTAAGTGTTTTAACCCACTCATAAGTCACTATCTAACTAGGTTAGAATTATTCCTAGTTAGCTTAGTAGGTTCGGGAAGTCGTAACCCGTTTTACTTTAAGTCCCGTTAAATCGGGCCTTTTATCATCCTATTTTCTTGAAAGCTCTTATTTACTTTAAATAAATATTAGGATTATTCAATTAATTCCTAATACTTGCCGGTTTACTTTTACCACTAACGGTACTTTCCCCGTCTTTAGTATTAACGGGGTTTAATTACCAAACCCGTTTTCGGGGTGTTACAAGTCTACCCCCCTTAAAGAGGTTTCGTCCTCGAAACCTTTTCTTACATAATTCATTGAGTTTAAACTCAATGTATTCGATCCGAGAAATATTTTAAACATTACTTATACTTTTTAACCAATCGTTAGTATTACCCGAAAAGTATGGTAACATCTTTTTGGTTACTAATTGTCTACATATCTCATACGACATAGTGTAACTTCGAAATAACGTAATCTCGTTATTTCCACTAGTTTAGTTAACTTAGCGATATCCATCGCTTTCATATACTATCGAATTCCTTATGAATCCGTTACTTTGACCCGTTTAAAGGTCTTTAGTGAAATCTTTCACTTTTAGCAACAATTTCTTTTGTTTTCAAATTCATTTATTCGGTTCAGTTATACCGAATCCATCGCTTACAAGCAACCAAATTACTTAAATGACCTTAACCAGTCTCACTAACTAGACTTATTAGTCGAGTTACTTTTTACCGCTCGCTTGGTTATAATGTGATTCCACTTCACATTGCATTTCTTGACCGTGATCGTGTCACGTCATGTTTAATTTATATCAACCTTTCATTTTCGAAAAGATCACTTTTCGAATATATCGTCTTGCGCCTATCAGCGTCAAGACTTGAATCTTTCATGCTTACCATTCAATTTCCTATCAGAATTTATATTTGTAAAAATGTTATTTCTTACTAAAACTGAATTTTAGTCTAACGTTTTTCCCTTTAACTATGTCAATTACTCATATCAAGGAAATTGACAACCCCTAATTTATTGTTTTCCGTTCTCGTTTTACGCGAGGAATCGTAACAAGTTCCCTCACCTTACACTATTGACCCGTAGGTTCCTTCACTTAACCTCGTAGGCTATTTCCTTAAGCTTTCATCTCTTTAACGAGGCCCTTATGATCCCTTTGTTTCAGTTCATGACCCGTGGGTCATTTTGGCCCCGTAGACCTTTACACTAATTAATATCCCGTAGGTTATGATGATCCCGTAGATCACCTTTTATTCTAGTCTTTATTCAATTGTCTATTTATACACATATAGCTTTAAAGCATCCTTTGTTATGTTTGGAATCATTTAATTTTGCTTTTGAACTTTAGTTGACCTTGACCGTAGTCTAAGGTTTCATTTGTTTTACTTTCGGACTATCCTTTCCGACTTTACGACTTCTAGCGTCATTTACACGTCGGTTTGTCTTACGCTTACCAATACCCGGTCCATACTTATACTCCTTTACAACCCATTACCCGGGTCCTTCTATCTTATTGTTTTTAGCTTTCCGGTTTCACCGGTTTGCGTTTTCCAATTATACTAAGCGTGACTCGTTTGACTCATTTTGGGTGAATTTTCATCACTTATGAATGTCAAACTTCATTCTTTATTTGACCCGTCCAACTTTGAAATGGCTGAACGTAATTACCAAAATTTATGTTTGCAAAAATTCTTGTCATCTTTTAGTCATGACTCATATTCCGAGTCTTTTGACTTTCTATTTCGCGTTCCTGTTTCTCAGTCTACGCATGCGTTTAAATCCTTACCCACCAACCGGGTGTTTTACCGAAGTCATTATTATTGCAACCCTTACGGTATGCATTATGACTTCGTTTCGCTTTTATATTCCAACTTTGTTCTCAAATTTGGTGTTTAATCGGCCCGTTAAGAGTCATATTTGCATTCTCCGGGTTCGAGTGTAAGCACACCCCTCCCAATTGCATATCTTAATTATTTTACATGTTTCTTTGTCCCTTCCCTCGGGCTCATTATCCTAATATAATACGCTTCCGTCACTAGGCTGTGCGTTTACATTATGATCAAATATTCTGCTTATCTGATTCATTTGGGTACTTTTTAATTTGTCCCTTTAACCCCGTCCTTACTACATCGGATGTAAACGTGTCCGCTATAAGAAGTTCATGGTATCATATGCCACTACTTACCTGGCCAGAGTAAGCGATTAACACATGACACGCATGACCTTTTTATAGTTTTCACATCACGCCCTATGTAAGTAACGCCTCTATTTAGTTTTCTTGGAAATAATATCCTTGATAGGTATTCTATTCAGGTTTTCCAAGTTTCTAATTTACATATGCAACAATCATTCTCTACATGTTTGTTGCATATTGTTATTTGTGCGATTATATTTAAAAGCACGCACCTGGTAATGCTTGCCCCGACGGGCGTTTCTTGCCATTAACTTTGTCCGCGGTCGTTACGCGATTTAGTCCTTGGTGAGCATGCTCCTCTTGTCATACTTCGGACCGTTCTTCTATCATATCCGTAATTTGTTAAACTCTCGCTATCCTCATATGCGAGTGTCCTTCAACTAAAACATATACAACAGTTAATAATTTCAACTTCAATAATCGCCCGTATTATAATACAAGGTTTTTTCTACTATACGCGTCAACGCGCGTATTTTCGTCAACTATATTAATCATTTTAATTGGGGTAACGTGTATCACACGATAGCCCTATGTGTTGTTTACAACACTTTAGCATGCTAAACTATTAACATACATGTACTTACCGGATTTGCGATCAAGCCTCGAACCGAACACACTTTACTCTTTAACCATGAGCTCTGATTACCAACTTGTAACACCCTTGTTATTATTATAAGGTTTTCGTATAATTTACGAAATAAACATGTAATTATGATTACATGTACTTTGAATAATACGGTAAATTTAAAACCTTTACAATGAAGGTTTATACACATCGTAATGAATTCAAATTCGTCGTTTTAAAAATTACAACGAAATATCGTGCGGAAGCTTTTATCTTTATTGTGTTCGGTTCCTCAACGAGCTTGATCTTCATCCGGGCACTATTGGCAATCACCTATAATCAAAACCAACTTAAAAGTTAGTTTTGATAGTTAGATAAATAGTTTAAACAAGTTACATGGGTCAAACAACAAAAAAATAAACTTTTTCCGGAACTAGGGGGCGTCGCGTGACGCCTAGCCCCCTTTTCAGCAGAATGTTGTTAAACAGTTGCTGTACATTCCCAGCAATACCCGATTTCACGGAAACGAGCATAACTCTCTCGTTTTTAATCCGTTTTACCCGATTCTTTTTCCTACGCGTCCGTAATTTAATTCTCCATCATATGGAGTTAAAATCTAACATCCGACATAATAAAATTTCAGACTTTTAACTCTTCGGCTTATTACCCTTTTTACCAAATTTTGACTCATTCATGATTTCATCATCAAACATGTTTACTTGATCTTTAAACTTATGAAATTCATAGTTTCAATGTCTCCTATCATGTTAATCTCAAATCACGGGTTTCTTACATAATAAAAACCCGTTTACGCTCAAGTGCTTATTTTGACCCGTTAAGGGTGTTTAAGCACTTTTTAGCCTAAAATCACTTTCGATTGCTTCTAGCATTCCATCACCACATTTCTTATCCTAAAATCTTCCACCACAACTGTATCTATGGTGGGTTTAATGTGGTGATCTATATAAACCAAATTTTACCTCTCGTATCATTATTTTACGGCAAAAACTCAAATAGTGCCATTTGACTAATATAATACCTCTTTCAGCTTCTATACTTATTCTAAGTATTTACCTAATCATAAAACTCGTTTCCAAACAACCTTTAAGGGTTGTTTGTTCAATTTATCCTACAAGGGCGTTTTGGTCGATTTTGGTCCTTTTACGACAAAGGACTCTCTCTCAAATTATTCGACCAAAATAGCACTTTTAACTACAACATAATTATGCGTACCTGGCCCGGATCAACAAGTAGATCCGATTTATACCTCGTTTTCATTATCACACTGTCACACCCCGATTTCCACGTGTCACCGGTGGGCCCGGTGGGGGAGTATCGTGACATGGTTGGCAACATAATAGTCAAACAACACAATATATAATATGCACAGCGGAAGCAATTTAAAAAGATGTAATACAACCGAATTTAATATTGTAATATCAAAGTCACAATATCCGGAAGTTTATCCACAGTCGGATCGAAATTTAAAATATGAAACAATAGTTCAACAGACTTCAGGCATCTTAAGCTTGCGAGACTTCTAATGATGCTAAGGAGAAATCCCAGCCAATTACGCTTAGTACCTGCATTTAATCTTTTTGGGAAAATACGTCAGTTTACACTGGTAAATACAATCAACTGACTCATTTTTGGAAAATGATTGAAAATTGGTTTGGATGCACATGGCATAAACATTTTATTTAACTTGGGAGAATTATTTAATATTATAATCTTGTGAATGAATTACATGTTCCTTGTGCGTTCAGTAGCCCGGATCTTGTCCGGGTTAAAGATCAATAGACACACCACATTATTCTTTTGTGCACTGACGGGTGTACGCCTACACCCCGCGCTTAAGTCGTGGCCATTTCGTAAAATGATGCCAAGGATATCCGGGACATGGTTATTAACCCCCCCCAAAGGCTTTAAGTAACAAGACTGTTTAAATGAGCCGATCAAATTATTCAATTACCCACCCAACGGTGGAGGATTTGATGCCCGATCAAGCGGTATTCTATATACCGTAACCCAAGCCCGTATAGGGAAAATAAGTTAAAAGTATTTACCTGAGCAAAGTATAATTCACAATAAGCAAATTGCAAGTAGCTTTTACTGGTCCTCCTAATCTGGAACGAAGGTTTTATAATAACCTATTAGAATCCTAAAGGGTCTTTAATTAAGCTTAAGCTTAGAGCGGTTAGTTTCAAAGATACGGTTCGTACGCATAATTAAGCGAAGACCGGATAGAATGTGATTTAGACCCGACAAGTTCAGAGACTTGCTTAATATGGGTCCTTCATGCACATTCAAGATTTTGAGATAAAACCGATAAGGTTTGACCAGTTTCGGCTAATTTATGTAAACTTGTTACATAAACCAAACCGAACGCGTAATAAGCGTAACGGGTATCCGTAAGAGCCATATACAGGTTTCCTAAGTTAATATGCTTCAAATATGTTGTGACATCAGTAAGATGTCTTCTATTATGCCCGAAACGAATTTAAACACAAACTATGCCCCTTTGGGGTAGTTTGGTCATTTTAAAGGTTGTAAAAGAGTTTAAGTGTTAACCTGAGTTACAGGCCTGATGTAATCAGCAAATATACTCATTTTGCTAAGTTATATCAGTAGGTTAAAGTATATGTGTGAAATCTATCATTTATAACCAACTATGCACCGTAGGGGCATTTTGGTAATTTCACATAAGCCGAAAAGCTCAAAACTGAAGTCTGAGTTAATCTACCTTTGCTTACTGTTAAAACATTCTAATTTGCCTAAAATATCAGTAGGTATCAACCCGGGTATGTTCAATATAATTTTAATACATACTATGCGTTAAAAACGCTTAATAAGGCGATTAAAGGCCATTTCCGGGTTCGATACTTAAATATGATATTTTTATGTTTCCAGAAGGCTTAAAATAATTTATTTATCATATTTAATCAGTAGCAAAAGTTTTGGAGTCGTTTAGATATGTAAAACTCATTTTATGGCCCGTTAGGGCAAAACCGACAATTACCGGATTAAGCCTACGACTACTAGTTATGCTCAGCCTAAAATTAATTAAAAATCTTTAAAAATCCCAAAATAATATATTACATCAGTGGGTAAAGATTTTGATATAAAAAAGTAGGCTTAACTATGCTATACGCTAATTACGCCAATTAATTAACATAAAGCTTCCATTTTGCGATAACGAGCATAACTCTTAATCTACAATTCAAACTGATGTCAAACCTTGAATACAAGTTTATATATCAGTAATTAAAGTTTCTACTCTTTTACATTTCCAAAAATCACGTTTTAAGGTAATAAGGGCATAATGGTCAACATATGAGCGATTAACGGAAACATGCATATTAATTGAATAACTAATGAACCAAGGTGCATAATCACAGAGGGTTGTACTAACATGTAACCTAGTCCAATTAAAGCTCTGAGGCATTTCTACAACATGACTAAACGGGTCAGAACTGAAAGTCAAAGTGAAAGTCAAACTATGTGACTTTCGGTTCCGAACCGGGTCTTTACAGGAGATTGTCGGGTTGAACATGTTTAGACATGTTCTTACACTTATTACCAAGTTATAACAATGATCAAACAGGTTGTATAGGATCTACATTGCTAATTATGCATAAATTGTAATTTAAACATCCTGTTGACTTTTTCTTAGCAAGTTTGACCCGACTTTTGACCTAGTTAGAGTGGTAATCAGGGGGAACCCTCTTAAGGGTTTATTACCCACATAATTACCAACTTATAACTACTTTTGATTCGACTAATCACTGGACCATTAGTGATTAATCTTAAAGTCAACCGTTAATTACGTCGGTTTGACTTTTAAGCTAAAACTAAGCTAAAACTTAATTAGAAAAGGTTAAGCATACTTACACGTGTCTAATGGATAGTTAGGAAGTCTTGGAATCAGCTTTGGAGTTCCAGAAATGATCAGAAGTGAGTGCAAGAATGTTTGTAACTTGGAGGCCTTATATAGTGTCTGTAAACACCATAAATTGTTGACAACTAAGTCTACAATTGACCACAATTGTCCCACAAGTGTCCCTGGGGTCTAGGAACATTTTAGGGGTCGCCCATGAGTGAAGAAATACCAACAAGATCGGTCAAAATCGTGCAAAACAGGTTGCAGCCGGTTTCTGGTTGCTGGGCACTGCCTTACGGACCGTAAGGGTAAGGCTTACGGTCCGTAAGCCTTTGATCAGAAGCAAAACTTTGTTGTTCTTTCAGGATTTCGAAAGGGCAACCCTCTTTTCCGAATTTGGGACTTATTTTATCAATTTGGGGCCTCTATTATGAGTCTTCAACAGTTGCATACCCTACCATTATGTCATGTTTCAATGAATGCTTAAAGAAAGTGCCGAATAATAAGGTTTACCGTAGGAATTTTTTTGTAGAAACCTATCATTCACTTCGAATTCATTTATTGTCAACACGTTTCTGGATTTACAAATATATTAGATGCTTAATATACATATACTTGGGTCTTGGGATTTATAAATGAGGTCGTTCAGAGGTAAAAATTAACATGACGCCACTTTTAAATCCTGCCAAAACATCTTTATAAAAATCCGGGTTTATAACGCTTTTGGCCATACATGACACGTGTCGTTATTTTATTGAACCCGAATTTTCGAGGTGTTACATCCTCACCCCCTTAAAATAAATCTCGACCCGAGATTTACTGAAACAAATAAGGGTATTTTTCTTTCATCGTGGATTCAACCTCCCACGTGAATTCGGGTCCTCTACGGGCATCCCACTTGACCTTTACAATAGGCACATGCTTCCTACGAAGCTTCTTAACCTGTCGATCTTCAATCGACAATGGCTTTTCCACAAACTTCAAGCTCTCATCTATATGCACATCTGTGTGTGGTATAACCAGTGATTCATCAGCGAAGCACTTCTTCAGATTGCAGATGTGGAACACATTGTGAATTCCACTGAGCTCTTCAGGTAAGTTTAACTTATAGGCAACTGACCCAACACGTTCGATAACCTCGAAAGGTCCATGTATCTCGGGCTTAGCTTGCCTTTCTTACCAAACCGTATCACTCCCTTCCAGGGTGATACTTTAAGTAGGACTTTGTCACCTACTTCGAAGTGAAAATCTTTACGCTTTGGATCAGCGTAACTCTTCTGCCTATCCCTGGCTGCTTTGAGACGGTCATGAATCTGGACAATCTTGTCCGTCGTTTCGAACACTATCTCTGGTCCTGATAATTGGACATCTCCAACTTCCGCCCAACAAACTGGCGTTCTACACTTTCTACCGTATAATGCCTCAAAAGGCGCAGCCTTGATGCTGGTGTGGTAGCTATTGTTGTAGGAGAATTCGATTAATGGTAGGTGTTTTTCCCAACTACCACCCAAGTCAATCACACATACACGGAGCATGTCTTCCAACGTTTGAATAATACGTTCACTCTGTCCGTCAGTCTGAGGGTGGTAAGCCGTACTAAAATTCAAACGCGTGCCCAAAGATTGTTGGAAACTTTTCCAAAAATGCGACGTGTACCTAGTATCTCTATCAGAGATAATAGCCACAGGTATGCCATGTAAGGCTACAATCTTATCCACGTATAACTGGGCTAACATATCGGAGCTATAAGTCTCCTTGATGGGTAAGAAATGAGCTGACTTAGTCAGTCTATCAACTATAACCCATATTGTATCATTGCCTTTCCTTGTCTTTGGCAATTTGGTGATGAAATCCATCGTCACCATTTCCCACTTCCATGTAGGAAGTTCAGGCTGTTGTAGCAAACCTGACGGTTTCTGATGTTCTGCTTTAACTTGAGCACACGTCAAGCATTTAGCTACATAGGCGGCTACAGACTTTTTCAAGTCTATCCACCAATAATTTGCCTTTAGATCCTGGTACATCTTATCAGCTCCAGGATGAACGGAGTATTTGGAACTATGGGCTTCCTGGAGGATGACATCTCGAAGTCCTCCATAAATTGGAACCCATATTCGTCCATTCAATCTTAGAATTCCGTCCTTGCTAAGAGTTAACTGCTCCTCAGTTACCCCTAGCTTTTCATTAGGATAGTTAGCTTCCAACACAGCTTCCTTCTGTGCAGCTAACAACCTTTCAATCAAACTGTTCTTTATCTCCATGCGCTTGGCATTGATTCGGATGGGTTTCACCCTTTCCTTCCGACTCAAGGCATCGGCGACTATATTCGCCTTGCCGGGATGGTATCTGAATTCGCAATCATAATCATTTAAAGTCTCCATCCAGCGGCGCTGCCTCATATTTAATTCCTTCTGATTAAACAGATGTTGGAGGCTCTTGTGATCATAATAGATCACACACTTGACACCATAAAGATAGTGCCTCCAAAGCTTAAGTGCAAATACAACGGCACCCAGCTCCAAGTCATGGGTGGTGTAATTCTTTTCATGCACCTTTAACTGTCTTGAAGCGTAGGCAATAACCTTGCCTTTCTGCATAAGCACACACCCCATGCCAGTGTGCGAAGCATCACAATAAACCACAAATTCTTGTATTCCATCTGGCAATGTCAGTACTGGGGCGTTGCTCAACTTTTGCTTTAGAATGTCAAAGGATTCTTGCTGCTTAGGGCCCCACACAAACTTAACCTTCTTCTTAGTTAAGGAGGTTAGGGGTGCAGCAATCCTTGAAAAATTTTCAATGAAACGCCTGTAATATCCTGCCAATCCCAGGAAGCTACGAATTTTTGTAGGCGTCTTTGGCTCTTGCCAGTTCATTATGGCTTCAACCTTAGCGGGATCCACCTGGATACCACACTCACTAACCACGTGTCCAAGGAATTGGACTTCTCGTAGCCAAAATTCACACTTAGAGAATTTGGCATAGAGCTTCTCCTGTTGTAGAAGTTTGAGAATACAACGAAGGTGTTTCTTATGGTCAGCTTGATTCTTAGAATAAATGAGAATGTCGTCGATGAACACGATGACGAATTTATCTAAGTAAGGCTTGCAGACGCGATTCATGAGATCCATGAACGCGGCCGGTGCATTAGTGAGCCCAAAAGGCATCACTAGGAACTCGTAGTGACCGTAACGAGTCCTAAATGCAGTCTTGTGAACATCTTCATCTTTAACCTTCAACTGATGGTAGCCTGACCTCAAATCAATCTTCGAGAAATAACTTGCCCCTTGAAGCTGATCGAACAAATCGTCGATCATGGGCAAAGGATACCTATTCTTGACTGTGACTTTATTAAGCTCGCGATAGTCGATGCATAGACGCATCGACCCATCCTTCTTCTAGACAAACAAGATTGGCGCTCCCCAAGGAGATGAACTAGGTCTGATGAAACCTTTAGCCAACAATTCATCTAGCTGCGTCCTCAACTCCTTCATTTCTGTGGGTGCCAATCTGTATGGTGCTCTAGCAACAGGTGCTGCTCCGGGGATGATATCGATTCTGAATTCGACTTGTCTATCTGGTGGTAACCCAGGTAGATCTTCAGGAAAAACTTATGGGTATTCAGAAATGACAGGGATGTCTTCTATCTTCGGTTTAGGCTCATCAATAATCACTTGCTCCATGTAGATAACACACCCCTTCTTCAAACACTTGGAAGCCTTGAGCATAGTCACTTGCTCAGGCAGCCCATACTGGGTATCTCCCCGAATGGTAAGTGATTCACCAGACGGAGTCTTTATTACCACCTGTTTCTTGTTACAGACAATTTGGGCCTGGTTATGAGATAACCAGTCCATACCCAGAACTATGTCAAAACCGGCCAACTTAAAGGGAAGTAGAGACAGAGGAAAAGAATGGTTCTTAATGGATATAACACATCCATCTAACACAGTAGAGACGGTTTCTAGGGTGCCATCTGCTAACTCCACCTCATAGTTCACTTTTAAGGTTTTGACAGGTAGTTTCAACAATTCACAAAACTTATCATCTACAAACGACTTATCAGCGCCTGAATCAAAAAGTACTCTAGCATATACGTCATTTACAAGGAAAGTACCTGTAATAACGTTGTCGTCTAGGACCGCTTCTTTTGCGTCCATTCTGAAGACTCTAGCATTAGTCTTCTTGGCCTCCTCAGGCTTCTTGTTGTATTTTGGGCAGTTGGTCTTAATGTGCCCCTTTTCATTGCAACGGTAGCACGTTGCGTCTTTCATCTTCTTGCAATCCAAGGTTTTGTGATCCGTGGACTTGCATATACCACAAGCATAGGTTTTTGACTGATTCTGTGAGTTCGACTCAAGTCTGCACTTTCCAAAGTGCTATTTCTTGCAAATTTTGCATTTGGGCTTCTCACCAGATTGATGCCCCTCTTTCCTTGACTCTGATCCTTTCTTGCTGTCACCGTTCCCACGGTGCTTCTTGTTCCATCTTCGTGAACTATCATCTTCACGCTTTCTCTTCTCAGCCTCTTTGTTTCTCAGCGATCTTTGTCGGACCGCATCCAGAGTAAGTGACAAAGATATGTCAGCTACAGACCTGAAGGTAGCTGGCCGAGAAGCTTTTACGCTTGCCTTGATTTCCGGGGCTAAACCACCGATAAAACGAGCTATCCTTTTTGGCTCCGGGGTTACCAGATAAGGAACCAACCGGGACATTGTGTTGAAGCTCGTTAGGTAAGCTTGACAGTCAAGGTTTGTCATCACCAATTATAGAAAATCAGATTCTATCTTCTCCACCTCATGCTGAGGGCAGTAATTTTCCCTGATAAGGGCAACAAATTGATCCCATGACATATTATACAATGGGATTTTCCCGGTGGCTTGAATCGGAGATCTCCACCATGCTAAAGCTTCACCCTTAAAGGACTGCGACACAAACTTAACCACATCCTTTTCAGTGCATCCGCTGATATCCACAACCGTGTCCATTTCGTCTAACCACGTCATGCAGTCGACGGCTCCCTTTTCCCCAGTAAAATCCCTAGGCTTACAAGACACGAAGTACTTATAGGAGCAACCCTTGTTACGGGGTTCTTGATTCAGCACTATTTGCTGAGATGGGACACTTTGATGGTTGGTGGACTGACGATCATCACCATCTTTCTTGGGTCCATCATTTTCGGGAGGTGGCTTGCTGTGAGCCTCAGAGTGTGCTTTGGGCTTTGAGTGCGGTGCAGATTGGGTCCTACTTCGAGTCCCACTATAATCTTCATACTGCCGCTCCAAAGCCTGTGTAACAGCGCCGTCTATGATCGCTTTCAATTCAGCACCCGTTAGATTAATTCGGGCGTCATTATTAACCTCAACTGGATGGCTATTAACCTCGTCCGAGTTAGCCATTTTAATTGAACTGTTGCAGAAAACAAGGACAATAGTTTATTTGGGAGTTTATTTTGGAATTGTCTTTTATGGCAATTCATTAACCATGGTAACAGAGACCATATTTGGTTAATTTATTAATCATATTTATTTAGGATTTTATTATAATTTTATCCTAATTATAAAACAATAAAAGTTTTATTTGTAGCACAAGAGGCCTAGTCACATGGACAATTTAAATTATAAGCTATGATTTCAGAGAATCAAAGCTTTTAAGGTTTGAATATAGTTCATTACTTTTTTCAGACAGGGAGTCATTGCTACTACTGTCTTTTGGCTCATGTAGAAATGAGCAAGGCCCGTAGGCACTATATTACCAACGTATGGTCAAATTATGATCACCTTAATTGATGATTTAACCCATGATTCAGAGATCATATAGTTGGGTTTGGAATCTTTTAAAGAATCCTTATATATATAAAAATGACGTGTGATTTTAACGAATCACATCTGCCAGGAGTGTTAACAGGTTTTAAGATGTTAACAGGGATTTGAATCTTTTAAACAGGTCTTACCATCTTGGCCCGGTCTTATAATTGACCCGAAGGCTAGGTTTCACTCTTAAGATTCTTACTTAATAATTTGAACATTTTTAACAGGTCTTACCATCTTGGCCTGGTCTTATAATTGACCCGAAGGCTAGGTTTCACACTTAAGATTCTTAATTAATGTTTAAATAGGCAGATTATTTTTAAAAGGAATGATTTTGATTTATTTATTTCATATATAAATTATTCATGCACATAGTGGTGAAAATGAAATTTATAAAACAAACATTCCATTAATTATACATAGGTTACATGCTGCCCTAAACGGGTCTTTTCAAACAAACAATTTACCCACGCAGGGGTCAAACAACATAATAGTCCACGCAGGGACTTACACATACTACATAATAGTCCACGCAGGGACTTTAAACAATAACATACCCTAGTAGGGGTTTATGAAAGATAGGCCCACGCAGGGGCTCAAAACAAACAAACCAACATACGTACCCACGTAGGGGCTTAACAACAATTGGAAGGATTCAATGATCCTTCTTGTTCTTCCCTTTGATCAAGCTTGCCAATCCTTGGAAGAAGCTCGGTCTCTCCCTACGGTCACGGTGGAAGCCTCGCTCTACTTCATCCAACCTCTGTAGGATTTCCTCCCTTTCTGGGGGAGAAAACCGTGGCGGCTGCGATTGCGTCCGGATAATAGGTCTAGGAGGTATCTGGTACCCCTGAGTCTGGTAGCCTACTCCCCATGGGGCTCCGTATGGTCCCTCCGGGTGAAGAGCGTTATAATTAGCCGCTACCATGTAAGGATCGGCCTCCGCGTAACCATAGTTGTGGTGAGTCGGTGGTTCAAACGGGTTGTATGCCATGGAACCCGTGTATGCTGGAATTGGGTTGTTAAAACCCATCGGCGGTGGCTGTGGTACAGCTGGTTGTGAAGGTCCACCCATTTGTGGGTCCTCCTGATGTGGCGGATAGTGGCTGCCACTGGACTGACGTGGGGAACTGAAATGGAAATCCCCTGCTCGTAACGACATGCGCACACCGGTTCTCCTTCGCCTCGGCGGTTGTGGAGGTGCCGGCTGCACTGGCGGCGGTGGAGGCGGTGGCGTGACTGCCACGAATCTGGAATCCACAGAGGGATCCTGTTCCTGCTGCGGCTGCTGCTGAGGAGACGAATGGTGAGGAGGTGTATAATACCATTCGTGCCTGGTGAACATGGCTTGAAAACTGTCTGGACCAACATAGGGTGATCCGTGGAAAGAAGATCCGTCAGAGATCTCTATCGGGTGGTTTGGAGTACCACTGGCAGGTTCGACGGGGTCCGTATCCTCGTCCATGTCATCCGCGTTATCACCGGAGAAGTGATCGTCTGGCCCCAGTGGGTTAAAACCCACGGGTTCTTACACGTAGCCTACCGGATTAAACCGGCCCTGAAAAACTGGTGTAGGGTCACCAAACGAATGATGCGATAGAGATCGCTGTAGTGGTATGAAGGAGGGCTGCGGGTTGTTGGGCTCATAATCTGGCTGTGGTCCATAAGGGTTTTGGACGGGAGGTGTAGAGCTATGTGAGACCGACCGTCTAGCCGGCTCAAATAGGTTCCTTCGGTTTTGCCGTGGATCATCACTCTCCGTGGTAGACGGAGCTCGAACATTCGAGGGCCCTGCCTCGTTATCATTGGGGGCGGTGATTGGCCCCTTGCCTCTTCCTCTTCTCCTGAAGAATCTTGGCGGCATTTTCAATTCCTGTCATTATAATATGAGATAACAACAAAATATATAAAAATTAAAGGACAAAACAAAAACCAACCAAGGTAGAATTTATCCTATGTTATATGTCTAGACTCGAAGGTTTAGATATGTGCAATTGTGTAACTGAGATTAAATACAAAAGGCTAGTGTTTAATTCACTCAGTGTTGGCTCTGATACCAACCTGTCACACCCCGATTTCCACGTGTCACCGGTGGGCCCGGTGGGGGAGTATCGTGACATGGTTGGCAACATAATAGTCAAACAACACAATATATAATATGCACAGCGGAAGCAATTTAAAAAGATGTAATACAACCGAATTTAATATTGTAATATCAAAGTCACAATATCCGGAAGTTTATCCACAGGCGGATCGAAATTTAAAATATGAAACAATAGTTCAACAGACTTCAGGCATCTTAAGCTTGCGAGACTTCTAATGATGCTAAGGAGAAATCCCAGCCAATTACGCTTAGTACCTGCATTTAATCTTTTTGGGAAAATACGTCAGTTTACACTGGTAAATACAACCAACTGACTCATTTTTGGAAAATGATTGAAAATTGGTTTGGATGCACATGGCATAAACATTTTATTTAACTTGGGAGAATTATTTAATATTATAATCTTGTGAACGAATTACATGTTCCTTGTGCGTTCAGTAGCCCGGATCTTGTCCGGGTTAAAGATCAATAGACACACCACATTATTCTTTTGTGCACTGACGGGTGTACGCCTACACCCCGCGCTTAAGTCGTGGCCATTTCGTAAAATGATGCCAAGGATATCCGGGACATGGTCATTAACCCCCCAAAGGCTTTAAGTAACAAGACTGTTTAAACGAGCCGATCAAATTATTTAATTACCCACCCAACGGTGGAGGATTTAATGCCCGATCAAGCGGTATTCTATATACCGTAACCCAAGCCCGTATAGGGAAAATAAGTTAAAAGTATTTACCTGAGCAAAGTATAATTCACAATAAGCAAATTGCAAGTAGCTTTTACTGGTCCTCCTAATCTGGAACGAAAGGTTTTATAATAACCTATTAGAATCCTAACGGGTCTTTAATTAAGCTTAAGCTTAGACCGGTTAGTTTCAAAGATACGGTTCGTACGCATAATTAAGCGAAGACCGGATAGAATGTGATTTAGACCCGACAAGTTCAGAGACTTGCTTAATATGGGTCCTTCATGCACATTCTGGATTTTGAGATAAAACCGATAAGGTTTGACCCGTTTCGGCTAATTTATGTAAACTTGTTACATAAACCGAACTGAACGCGTAATAAGCGTAACGGGTATCCGTAAGAGCCATATACAGGTTTCCTAAGTTAATATGCTTCAAATATGTTGTGACATCAGTAAGATGTCTTCTATTATGCACGAAACGAATTTAAACACAAACTATGCCCCGTAGGGGTAGTTTGGTCATTTTAAAGGTTGTAAAAGAGTTTAAGTGTTACCCTGAGTTACAGGCCTGATGTAATCAGAAAATATACTCATTTTTCTAAGTTATATCAGTAGGTTAAAGTATATGTGTGAAATCTATCATTTATAACCAACTATGCACCGTACGGGCATTTTGGAAATTTCACATAAGCCGAAAAGCTCAAAACTGAAGTCTGAGTTAATCAACCTTTGCTTACTGTTAAAACATTCTAATTTGCCTAAAATATCAGTAGGTATCAACCCGGGTATGTTCAATATAATTTTAATACATACTATGCGTTAAAAACGCTTAATAAGGCGATTAAAGGCCATTTCCGGGTTCGATACTTAAATCTGATATTTTTATGTTTCCAGAAGGCTTAAAATAATTTATTTATCATATTTAATCAGTAGCAAAAGGTTTGGAGTCGTTTAGATATGTAAAACTCATTTTATGGCCCGTTAGGGCAAAACCGACAATTACCGGATTAAGCCTACGACTACTAGTTATGCTCAGCCTAAAATTAATTAAAAATCTTTAAAAATCCCAAAATAATATATTACATCAGTGGGTAAAGATTTTGATATCAAAAAGTAGGCTTAACTATGCTATACGCTAATTACGCCAATTAATTAACATAAAGCTTCCATTTTGCGATAACGAGCATAACTCTTAATCTACAATTCAAACTGATGTCAAACCTTGCATACAAGTTTATATATCAGTAATTAAAGTTTCTACTCTTTTACATTTCCAAAAATCACGTTTTAAGGTAATAAGGGCATAATGGTCAACATATGAGCGATTAACGGAAACATGCATATTAATTGAATAACTAATGAACCAAGGTGCATAATCACAGAGGGTTGTACTAACATGTAACCTAGTCCAATTAAAGCTCTGAGGCATTTCTACAACATGACTAAACGGGTCAGAACTGAAAGTCAAAGTGAAAGTCAAACTATGTGACTTTCGGTTCCGAACCGGGTCTTTACAGGAGATTGTCGGGTTGAACATGTTTAGACATGTTCTTACACTTATTACCAAGTTATAACAATGATCAAATAGGTTGTATAGGATCTACATTGCTAATTATGCATAAATTGTAATTTAAACATCCTGTTGACTTTTTCTTAGCAAGTTTGACCCGACTTTTGACCTAGTTAGAGTGGTAATCAGGGGGAACCCTCTTAAGGGTTTATTACCCACATGATTACCAACTTATAACTACTTTTGATTCGACTAATCACTGGACCATTAGTGATTAATCTTAAAGTCAACCGTTAATTACGTCGGTTTGACTTTTAAGCTAAAACTAAGCTAAAACTTAATTAGAAAAGGTTAAGCATACTTACACGTGTCTAATGGATAGTTAGGAAGTCTTGGAATCAGCTTTGGAGTTCCAGAAATGATCAGAAGTGAGTGCAAGAATGTTTGTAACTTGGAGGCCTTATATAGTGTTTGTAAACACCATAAATTGTTGACAACTAAGTCTACAATTGACCACAATTGTCCCACAAGTGTCCCTGGGGTCTAGGAACATTTTAGGGGTCGCCCATGAGTGAAGAAATACCAACAAGATCGGTCAAAATCGTGCAAAACAGGCTGCAGCCGGTTTCTGGTCGCTGGGCACTGCCTTACGGACCGTAAGGGTAAGGCTTACGGTCCGTAAGCCTTTGATCAGAAGCAAAACTTTGTTGTTCTTTCAGGATTTCGAAAGGGCAACCCTCTTTTCCGAATTTGGGACTTATTTTATCAATTTGGGGCCTCTATTATGAGTCTTCAACAGTTGCATACCCTACCATTATGTCATGTTTCAATGAATGCTTAAAGAAAGTGCCGAATAATAAGGTTTACCGTAGGAATTTTTTTGTAGAAACCTATCATGCACTTCGAATTCATTTATTGTCAACACATTTCTGGATTTACAAATATATTAGATGCTTAATATACATATACTTGGGTCTTGGGATTTATAAATGAGGTCGTTCAGAGGTAAAAATTAACATGACGCCACTTTTTAATCCTGCCAAAACATCTTTATAAAAATCCGGGTTTATAACGCTTTTGGCCATACATGACACGTGTCGTTATTTTATTGAACCCGAATTTTCGAGGTGTTACACACACCATCAATGGTGACGCAATTATCCGATTTGCTAATCGGTCCTGTTAACATAAGACTTGACAACCACGTTAGTCGATATTGTCAAATGGTGTTATCACCACCATTCGACCCGTTTGGACTATATGCCCAACATTATCTATTTAATCAAAAACATCGTCTTTGACCTCCAATTCATACATCCATCCCATCCCGGATTTTATTACCATACCCTTTTTCTTTTACACTCTTTTCTTACAAATCCAACCCATTTCGGCTTACGCCATGGGTATCCTTTTAACCTTGATTTACATTAGTCGACACTTGACAAATTTCCATATTTCCAATATTATCGTTATCACGTTTACAACGTATTGAATAAACGGGTATTCTACATAAGTGTGTAAATTACACTTACCTCGCATCCACGCCACGCTTTTCTTTCCGTACTTGCTCCGTTTGACCCGCTCTCTCTCTCCTCCAAGCTTTCACCTAGCTTGTTACGCGTCAAACTATTGTCAATCATTTACAAGGCGGTTAAATTAGTCATTAACAATCATGACTATTCCACCTCACTTATTTTCTATGTCTAATTATCATTCATCACATCGTAGGTCAGTTTGACTTTTTAAAAGTCAAATGCCCATTAGTATACTAATTGCATATTCGAGTTCATCAACTAGTTTTAGCATTCTTTAATTACCCGGTAGGTGTTATCTTTAGACCACCGTTTTAACCAAAGTTCTAACCACGTTTATCACATTTTAATCACTTTAGTTAGTTCAAGCGATTATCAAGACTAATTTATTCATTCATTTCACAAGAACTATGGGTTCTCATCTTTAAGTGAGACCCGTTCATCATATCACTAGCATTCATCATGACACCTTATATAATCAAGTTCTTCATATGAACTAGTAGGTACCCAATTTCACTTAGGCATTACATCGAACACCTTATGAGCATGAAATTTTTACTACTAGAAATCAAGCTCATGACTAACTATTTAACCAAGATTTAAACATCTTTTTACATGTTCATGACAAATCTTCATACCAACAAATCTGGATTTCCTTCATAGAGCTCTAATACACTAAGTTAACAAGGATAATCCCAGTGTTTAACATAATTCTCCAAAACCCACTTGACACATGAGAGTATGATCATGAATTCACAATCATGAACATCAATTTAACAAATAAATGACTAGGGTTTACTCCTAGACATAATATTACTTCAAGATTCATCCATGCATGACATAATCAAGCTCAATTTCAGTTTCTTACAAATAACCTAGAATTTAAGATGGATCAAAACATCACAATTTTACATACCTTATGATCCTTTCAACTAGGTGTTCATGAATTCGTGCTTGAAATTCAATTTAGACTTGATTAGAGGCTCTAATTTGTGAGTTTTGTGAGGATTTTAGGGTTTGAAGAAACCCATGTCGCCCCCTGCTTCTTTGTTCGACCAGACACCCCCAAAGTGGGTGTTTGGTTTGTTTTAATTCTTGTTTTTAATAAATCAAGTTTCAAGTTTAACAAGTTTGGCCCCTCCATTTTCCTTAGTTCATAATTTAAGTGTTTTAACTCACTCATAAGTCACTATCTAACTAGGTTAGAATTATTCCTAGCTAGCTTAGTAGGTTCGGGAAGTCGTAACCCGTTTTACTTTAAGTCCCGTTAAATCGGGCCTTTTATCATCCTATTTTCTTGAAAGCTCTTATTTACTTTAAATAAATATTAGGATTATTCAATTAATTCCTAATACTTGCCGGTTTACTTTTACCACTAACGGTACTTTCCCCGTCTTTAGTATTAACGGGGTTTAATTACCAAACCCGTTTTCGGGGTGTTACAGTACGATATCATCGTACACTCAAAGGACGGAATACCTCAAAGAGTTAGTAAGTTACACCCATCTTATATTCCATTACAGTACCCATTGCTGTTTCCATTTGGTGAAGAAGGCTAGTCACCACGTTTTCATTTGCATCAAGTTCATAGTACCAAAGAGAAGAGGTTGACGGTTAACATGTATTATAGTTATCAAATCCACGATCGAGCTGGTATCTATTCTCTTCTTTTACATGGTGGCCGCCTATTTCAGCAATACTTAGCTGACGCGTATACATGTGTTGAACAAAATAGGCTCACCTACTATAATACACATCAAGATCAGTTGCGATCTGAGTATATTGCTGGTGTCTGTGATGCTATTTCTAGAGGTGATACAGAATCCCGCGAAATAGGCAAACGGATATTCTTGCCTGTTTCATTTACTGGTGGCCCGCGATATATGCATAGACATTATCAAGATGCATTAGCGATTTGTAGGGTTCATGGCAACCCTCAATATTTCATCACATTCACCTGTAATGTTAGGTGGCCTGAAATTACAAGATACATGGACAACATTGGCAGCAAAAATTCTCAACACCGTCCTGACATTATAGCTCGCGTTTTTAAGTTAAAAGTTGAAGATTTCATAAAGTTTATGTAACTGACAAAACCTTTGGAGATGTCGCAGCATGTAAGTCCCTTTTCTTATTACGATACAAACTTGAATTGCTTCTCCTATTTTATACACACATCACAATATTATTTATTTCCTATAATGTTTTGTAGACTTATATACAATTGAGTTTCAAAAAAGGGGATTACCACATTGCCATACTTTATTGTGGGTGACGAAAGCTTATAAAATACAGGATGCTGCTGCTGTTGATAATTACATTACAGCTGAATTTCCCGATCCACAGTCAGAAGCGTCTCTATATCAAACAATTACTGAATGCATGCTTCATGGGCCTTGTGGTTTGTTAAACCCTACCGCTCCATGTATGGGTGAGGGTAAGTGTTCAAAGAATTTTCCAAAATCTTTTCAACCTGCTACAACATTCGACAAAGATGGATATGTTCATTACAAAAGGAATGCTGGTATTCATCATGTGTTGCGAAGTGGAATCCGCGTTGATAACGGTTATGTAGTTCCATATAATAAACGCTTGTGTAGCCGTTTTAATGCACACATAAATGTTGAATATTGTGGCTAGAACATGTTGATCAAATATCTATTCAAATACATCTCTAAAGGAGTTGATCGTATAAGATTTGTTATACAGAAATCTAAAAATGATGCAGCTTCCACATCTGCTGAGTCAACTCCTGTCATCAATGAAATTCAGAATTTTGTTGATGGCCGCTTCATTTGTCCACATGAAGCATCTTGGAGAATTTTGAACTTCCCTATTCATGAACGTGATCCTGCTGTTCAAATCCTAGCTGTTCATTTAGAAAACATGCAAAATGTTACCTTCAAGGAAAATAGTCTTTTGCAGGCAATCGTTAACAACCCATCTTTTGGAAAAACAACATTAACTGAATGGTTGAATAACAATTGTAAAGAGCCAGAGGGATTTGTAACGACTCACACAAAAACGTCCTAAAACATTCCGTAAGTATAAACCCGGACCCTGATGTAACAACCCTCATTAAAAGTTCTATTTATTTTATTATTTTATCTAAAAGGAAACCCTAATTAAGACACCCAAGTGATTCTATACAAACCCTAAAAATATCAGAACAATCAGAATCAGGATTAGGGCCCCTAAAACTCAGGGGGGGGGGGTATTCCATACTTGACGATTATCCTAATAACTCGTTGTCTAAATTTAATTTCGAGAAACTGTCGACTCAGCAGGCCTAGTCCCAAACGTGGCAACCCTATGACCATTAGGTGTCCCTTGCGCACCGTAAGGGTTAGAGTGTTACGGTGCGCAAGGGTTGACAAATTTTGGGTATAAATAGAGGGTCGTGGGACTTGAATTCTGACATTTGAGCGACGATCAAATTCCAAACGTACGCTGAGATATCGTCCAATTACTATCAAAATCACTAATTAGTATAGCG
Source organism: Helianthus tuberosus (assembly GCA_030545235.1). NCBI lineage: Eukaryota > Viridiplantae > Streptophyta > Magnoliopsida > Asterales > Asteraceae > Helianthus > Helianthus tuberosus. The sequence goes on along the minus strand of CM060451.1, from coordinate 75,159,610 downwards.
AAACGCTGCTATGATGCCGGGTATTAACTCAATCGCTGCTACGATTCAATGTCCGATCGATCTAAACTATCCAATGGATGTTTAAGTGCTGCCCACATTAGGGTTTATGCTTTGTCATTAGTCATGATTTCAATGGATGTTTAAGTGATTACACTTTGTCATTCGTTGTAAATCCGATGGATGTTTAAGTATCGCACTTTATCATTCGTTGTGAGGGTTTAATCTCGTGAGTTATCGTAAATGCTGTATTAAGTTATCTACCTAGTTCGTGTGCACTAGGTTACAAGGTTAATCAATAGGCTAAGCTCTGCCTGTATAAATCTGCAATATATCAAGGCTTATCTGTAACTTTTCCCGTATGAATCTGCATGTTTATAATGTGAGTCATTCTCTTTTTATCAACTGTTTTACAATACCTCAAATTATTTTTCAAGGTTATAATTACAGGGACTAAGTCGTGGATATCTTGAATTACTGGTTAGTGGGGTATTGTGCATATTACTAATTTTCTCCCAGTTAGGTTCATTGACCTACTCAGGATAATCACTGTTAGGTTCATTGACCTACAGGGATAATCATCACTATTTAGGTTCATTGATCTAATAGTGGTATGACCATCGTCACCATTGTGACATGTCACCATTGTGACAGGACGCCAGATAAAAATAAGATAGAAGCCATTGTAATCGCTCTTATGCTGTAATTGATAACACTGTTTTCTAGTTATAATTTGCAGTGATTAAGTCTTTGCCAATCTTTAAGAAGCAAATGTAAAAACTCTTAATGCTATAATTATAACAAATATGTTTTAAGTAAAATGAACTCACTCACTCAGTATTTCTCGCTGACAAAACCTTTTTAAAACGCGTTTCAGGTAATTACAGTAGATTGGAGTAAAAGATGGATACGACACTAAAAGGCATCAAGAAGTGGCTTATTTTATTAATTAAATTTAAAATTTAGAAATATTGTCTTATGAAATTATCTTTATTAAAGCTACCTTTGTAAAACATGGGTTTATCCCATCTATTTAATAAATAAAATCCGGTGTTTTCTAAACTCTAATATTTTTCCTAACTCACGGTCCTGATGAAATATCCGCTGCAACGTTTTCAAAATAATCACTGGTACCAATGGGCTGTTCGCGACTCCCGATTCCGCCCAGGGTGGGTCTGGGGTCGTGACAGAAGGTGGTATCAGAGCCACTGCTTTGAGCCTTTAAGTGTTGTAATATTAATACCTGAGTTTATATAAAAGAGTTAGTAGATTGCTGTTAACTGGTAGCACACAAGATAGCATTTAGATTTGAACTTAAGAAGAGATGCCTTAGTATTAGCCTCACGATAAGCTAAGTATTTGTGTAAATAAATATATTGGATTTTGGTGTGCCATAAGTAATATATTTGATAAAGTAATGTCACGGGACAACTAAGTCCCGAATCACTAGTTGAGAGAATGATCAACAGTGACATGACCAAAAGCACTAGTTGAGAGAATGATCAACAGTGTTATGATTAGAATCACTAGTTGAAAGAATGATCAACAGTAATATGACCCAATTACTAGTTGAGAGAATGATCAACAGTAATATAACCTGAGTCACTAGTTGAAAGAATGATTAATAGTAAATTGACACTGTCACAAGAATCATCTAGTGATCAAAATAATAATAAGATATGTTATGGAAATACAAATTTCCTTAATTCTGAATAAACGCCCTAATAAGATAGGCACTTTTTGAAAAGATACTATTTATGGGAAATAGAAAATTTTCTCCGACAAGACTGGGTATGGTGTAGTAGACTCTCCAGTTTGTTTGGATATACTGAGGTTACCGCTCCGGCGCGAATCGGATAAGACGGGATATATAATATGTCAAACAAGTGACAAGATTTCCCTAAATAGTATCCTTATCTGATATCTGACTTATGTTGGAAATATGAATCTGTTAAATACATTGACCTGATAGATGGTATGTTTATTACAACATGTGAAATATGTGATTATATAGTTATGTATATCTATAAGAAATTCCAAAAGTCAATTTGGAATAAAGCACAAGCATCTGTGTCTAGATTTCTTTATCAGGAATTCCTTTTTCCGATATCAAACATTATTTTGTTTAATCATCTGTCTCATAGCCGTGTGATAAAATAAACAATGGAAATCTCTTTAAGTTAAAACGCCATTAAAAGAATTTCTAAAGTGTTACCATAAACTATTAACGCAAGTAAGAAGCATGTAAAATTTTGATATTGTACAAGAAAACACATGAAATTTTAAAAATTTAAACGCCCACAGAAGATGAAGTATATCATATACGAATTCCAAGGCAAGACCTTTGGAAAATATAAATTGGGCACGATGACACCAATGTTAATTCCATCAGTAGAAGAACTACTAATAAAAAAGAAGCACTTTGCCACATGATCCTACAAACGACATGAATATCGCTGAGGTATGCTAGAACAAGATTTCACAAAAACATCTGTGCACAGTCTAATCAGAGTCATAAGTATTAGCACTGAAAAAGGAGTCATATACTTTTGCAAATTCCCTATTTCATTTTATTTGACATTCCCTGATGATATCATTCAATAACGGTTATCACTTGAAATTCCAGATAGAAGTTCTTATATTTCTTTTGTTGAAAATTCTGACTTCTGCATATAATAAGTTGATTTTCGCATTTCTACTTTTCCTAACGATCATCATATCAGGAGGATTTATTTCATAGTAGCGAATATTGATTCATTTCATTTCTTGGTAAATCCACACGTTATACATGCACCGTTTATTGCGCATGTGGTTCGTTTAAATTCTGAATTCCACTGGAGGGCTTCATTCTAATTTGTCGTTTTATCCAAACTCAAATATCCTTTAGTTAAACTTGATTTTGGCACGGTGAACCGCATTATTACTAAACGATGACTCTTAATATCGAGTCAATAAATTTTTGAAAAACTCAATTTTCTTTGGCATCCATGGTTTTTGTTATGTCCATGTCCGAACTTTCTTATTTAAACTCATTTCGTTTAAACCGAGTTCAATTGTTTAAACTTGCTCGTATTACATATTCAATTCAAGGTTCCATATGATGAATTAAAACCATCATATTCGGAATAATCCTAACAAGCATTTCAATTCTCTTGAACTATAACATGCTTGTGTGATCCTCGAATTCACTAAATTATTTCTTTAATCACGATCACCTTGTGGTGACATTTTCACAAAATCTGAAGATTGCGCTAATCTCGGATTTAAATATTTAATTATTTATATTAAATCCACTTTGTTGATTTATTCTATACAAGTAATCTTAAAACAATCATGTGCTCAGATAAAGATACCCAAAATCATATTTCGGTATATCTCTTAATAGTTATTACAAATATCAATCAAGCCTTTCGTAATATTTATTGCTCTATCATCGTTGATCGAAAAACATTATATATAAATTGATTATATATAGAATTACCTAATTTACAAATATAGTATTACTATATTTTAAACCATTACGGTGAAGAAATTATATATATGTTTTTTATATATAGGTATAAAAACTATGTTTGAGATATACTCTCATTTAAAGTATTGTTTAGTTATTTATTATTGATAATTTTATTATTAATAATAATATATTAATAGTAGCAGTGTTAGTATTATTTTTTTAAGTACTAGGGTTATTGTCAAGGGCAGGTATTGGATAACCTAGCCTTAGTTAGGCATGGACTGACCACCTATGCTTAAACAAGGCAGCACTAACCAAATATCCAACCATGATAATGACTAGTTAATATATAAATTAAGTTATCATACTTAATTAGTAAATTTTAATTATATGCAGAAATATTTTATATATATACTTTATACTGTAAAGAGAAGTCGTATTTTCATAAAACAAAACAAGAATTGGAGGGACGAATAAAATTATATAAATTATTGTCTATTACATGTTTTGTAGTAACTATGTACCATAATGCTATGGTAAGAAAATAACCATATAAGAATAATATGATAGTCATCAACTACATTGGGTTAAGGGAACATTATGATATATAAGAATAGTCCTCGTTTTCACTTATTTACAACATTTGTAAATACAATTACAACGTTATATAGTTTCAAAATGAAAATAAGTAATCACATAGAATTGATCCATTAAGTGATATATATTTACAAATTATTTTACAAATACTTTTGTACAATAAATATTTTTACACTTGTATTTATAATTTTCATTTAACGTTATAAATAATAGTGATTTCTTTTACAAAATAATAATACTAAAATATTTTGTAATATAATAACTTCATTGCTGAGTTTTGTAATATATATTACATAGTAAATATAAGTTATTTTACATAGTATAGTAAAATACTAAAATGATATTTATTAAAAAGTGGTGACCATTTACATATAGTAAAAATACGTAATAAATAAATATTACATATGTAAGATATGGTTCAGACAGGAACACAAATAATATATATTAAAGTTTGCTTTACAAATATAATATAATGGTTGATCATGCCAAAACAACTTGTTCTTATATTTCGATCTCTAGGATATAATATGAAAAATATGGTCACTAATAGTGTACTATCACATTGTTTCACCAATTAAAACAATTTGAAACTTTAAACAATAATACACCAACTCTATAGTCTTTTGGTGTATCTTTGTAGTTCACTCATCTCAACATATTGATTTTCTCATATCATAATTTAATATCTGACAAATCATTTCATTTGGAACCTGTCAATTCTAAGTCTTCCTCAGTTACCAATCAAAGTAAGCTTTCTTTTGACAAAGAATTTTTTCCCATTCATATCTATTGATCATATACCTTTTGGCATAAACCTAGTCATCTTGAAAATTATATCATTTCATTTCATTCGTTTGTCATCAATTTCTCGAACTAATTCAGTGGAATCATTGAATCCTACTTAGGATACAACTTGTATTCACAAAATTTGATAATTTAATTCCGTATCATTTACCTTAATATTATTTTTATTAACTAAAATATAACATACGTCTTAAAGAAATATCATAACCCAAATCTCGAGGACGAGATTTTTATTAAGGTGGGGAGAATGTAACGACTCACACAAAAACGTCCTAAAAACATTCCGTAAGTATAAACCCGGACCCTGATGTAACAACCCTCATTAAAAGTTCTATTTATTTTATTATTTTATCTAAAAGGAAACCCTAATTAAGACACCCAAGTGATTCTATACAAACCCTAAAAATATCAGAACAATCAGAATCAGGACCAGGGCCCCTAAAACTCAGGGGGGGGGGGTATTCCCTACTTGACGATTATCCTAATAACTCGTTGTCTAAATTTAATTTCGAGAAACTGTCGACTCAGCAGGCCTAGTCCCAAACGTGGCAACCCTATGACCATTAGGTGTCCCTTGCACACCGTAAGGGTTAGAGTGTTACGGTGCGCAAGGGTTGACAAATTTTGGGTATAAATAGAGGGTCGTGGGACTTGAATTCTGACATTTGAGCGACGATCAAATTCCAAACGTACGCTGAGATATCGTCCAATTACTATCAAAATCACTAATTAGTATAGCGAAACGCTGCTATGATGCCGGGTATTAACTCAATCGCTGCTACGATTCAATGTCCGATCGATCTAAACTATCCAATGGATGTTTAAGTGCTGCCCACATTAGGGTTTATTCTTTGTCATTAGTCGTGATTTCAATGGATGTTTAAGTGATTACACTTTGTCATTCGTTGTAAATCCGATGGATGTTTAAGTATCGCACTTTATCATTCGTTGTGAGGGTTTAATCTCGTGAGTTATCGTAAATGCTGTATTAAGTTATCTACCTAGTTCGTGTGCACTAGGTTACAAGGTTAATCAATAGGCTAAGCTCTGCCTGTATAAATCTGCAATATATCAAGGCTTATCTGTAACTTTGCCCGTATGAATCTGCATGTTTATAATGTGAGTCATTCTCTTTTTATCAACTGTTTTACAATACCTCAAATTATTTTTCAAGGTTATAATTACAGGGACTAAGTCGTGGATATCTTGAATTACTGGTTAGTGGGGTATTGTGCACATTACTAATTTTCTCCCAGTTAGGTTCATTGACCTACTCGGGATAATCACTGTTAGGTTCATTGACCTACAGGGATAATCATCACTATTTAGGTTCATTGATCTAATAGTGGTATGATCATCGTCACCATTGTGACATGTCACCATTGTGACAGGACGCCAGATAAAAATAAGATAGAAGCCATTGTAATCGCTCTTATGCTGTAATTGATAACCTTGTTTTCTAGTTATAATTTGCAGTGATTAAGTCTTTGCCAATCTTTAAGAAGCAAATGTAAAAACTCTTAATGCTGTAAATTATAACAAATATGTTTTAAGTAAAATGAATGAACTCACTCAGTATTTTCCGCTGACAAAACCTTTTTAAAACGCGTTTCAGGTAATTACAGTAGATTGGAGTAAAAGATGGATACGGCACTAAAAGGCATTAAGAAGTGGCTTATTTTATTAATTAATTTTAAAATTTAGAAATATTGTTTTATGAAATTATCTTTATTAAAGCTACCTTTGTAAAACATGGGTTTATCCCATCTATTTAATAAATAAAATCCGGTGTTTTCTAAACTCTGATATTTTCCTAACTCACGGTCCTGATGAAATATCCGCTGCAATGTTTTCAAAATAATCACCGGTACCACTGGGCTGTTCGCGACTCCCGATTCCGTCCAGGGTGGGTCGGGGGTCGTGACAGGATTGCACCTTACATACAGTGACTATCCATCTAGGTTTTGGTGGGAGTCTTCTGGTAAAGGATGGATTCGTAGAGCCCAATTAGGTAGCACAGCCATTGGTCGACTTGTATACGTACATCCAACAGCTGGCGAATTATTCTATTTGCGTATGTTACTTTGTCATCAAAAAGGCTGCAAATCATATGCGGATATTCGTACAGTCGCACATGTTACCTACACCACCTTTCGGGCAGCGTGCGAGGCTTTGGGTTGATAGGAGACGATAGAGAATGGTTGGAAGCCTTCACTGATGCATCCTCATGGGCCACATCCTCAGAATTGAGGTCCCTATTTTGTCACATGCTTCTATTTTGTGAAGTCAGCAACCCTTTAGTTTTGTGGGAGTCTCAATGGAGAAAAATGGCCGACGATCTGTTACGTACTTTAAATTCCAATGCTACAAACCCATCATTCTTCATAAACGATAATGATTTACAACAACAAGTGTTGTTGGAGCTTCAAAAAATCCTCAATTCTTCGACCCCATCAAAGTCGCTTCAAGATTTTGGTTTGTCGCTGCCATCAGAAACACTTCTTGCTATCTTAAAGAATAGACTCCTACTCGAAGAAACAAGCTATGATAGATCTGCATTGCAAGTTCAACACTCTGAGATGCACTCGCAACTTAATGCAGACCAACTTAGTGTTTACAATGCAGTCACAACATCACATATTAACAAAGCTCAAATATTATTATTTGTTTATGGTCATGGAGGCACAGGGAAGACATTTTTATGGACTACAATACTCTCTTACTTTAGATCTATTGGAAAAATAGTACTGGCAGTCACCGCTTCAGGAATCGCATAACTTCTTCTACCTTCAGGGAGGACTGCGCATTCACGTTTCAACAATCCCATAGATCTATCAAACGAATCTACCTGTAATATTAAGAAGAATACTCAGCTTGCAAACCTTCTCAAGCAAACATCAATAGTGATATGGGATGAAGCCCCTATGAGTGACCGATGTTGTTTTGAATGCTTAGATCGAACACTCAAAGATATCCTAGAAAACGACACACATTTATTTGGCGGCATGTCAATACTTTTAGGCGGAGACTTTCGACAGTCACTTCCAGTTAGACCAAAAAGCACAAGATCACAAATCCTAGCTTCAACTTTACCAAACTCTTACTTATGGCCATCTTTTAAAGTATATACATTGCATCACAATATGAGGCTTACAAACAATAATGATACATCAACACAACCATCATCAACATTTGCTTCATGGTTACTAGACATTGGAGATGGTGAAATAGGGCAGCCTGATACAAAGGATCCTCATAATACAAAAATTGTTCAGATTCCAGACAATTTTTTAATCCAACAAGATCAAAACGGCCTACAATCTCTAATAGAGTTTGTATATGAAGATGCGATACTCAGAAATCCGTCTGCCACAAACATGTCAAACAGGGCAATTGTTTGTCCAAAAAATCAAACAGCAGATGAAATAAACAACTTGATTTTGACTATGACTGCTGGTGAAGCCAGAACTTATATAAGCTATGATTCTATGATACCTCACACGCAACATGCATCAGATTTAGAGACTTTATATCCACAGGAATATCTTAATCAACTTACATTTTCTGGCATTCCTCCCCATAAATTAGTTTTGAAAGTAAATACCCTAGTCATGCTACTTAGAAATATAAACCAACCATTAGGCTTATGCAACGGCACACGTCTATTAGTATCTCAGCTGTTACCAAAAGTAATAGAAGCATTTATAATTACAGGTGTCTCAATAGGAAAACGTGTGTACATACCTAGAATTAAATTCATTCATAAAAATACAGATTTACCATTTGTTTTTACAAGAAGGCAATTTCCAATAAAAGTTTGTTATGCTATGACCATAAATAAAAGTCAAGGGCAATCTCTCAACAAAATTGGTATCTATCTTCCACAACCTGTCTTTACACATGGCCAACTATACGTTGTTTATCTCGTGCGACATCCCCAAATTCGCTTAAAATGCTAATCACTTCTTCAGAAAGCACTACGTTGAACACAACAAAAAATGTTGTCTTTCACGACCTGTTGAGTCAAGTAAATAACAATCAAGTTGTTGTTATTGGCCGTTTGCATACGTATATCATATATGATATATATTTGCATCATACACTAACTAATATTGCAATAGCATATGCATTCCGTTATTCTCTTTAATAATAATATACAATTACGATTTCTATTGTTTGCTGCTGAAACAGATGCACATAAATGAAAATCAAGACAATCCCGGCTCTACAATACAGCTCGGCAGCGACAGAGATTGAAGTATGTGTGTGTTAAGAAAGTAGCACCTTACTTCAAATCCTATAAGACAAGGTTTTCTTTATCGTTCACAATGTATTACAAATACCACATTTACAACTAACACTAACAACATTTCTATCAGGGGGATGCTATCCAAATTTTAGGCAAAAAGCAAACCAACCTTATGGTGTAGTAAGATTTAGAGGTTTGGGTGTACGATAGTGGTGGTTACTCATCGGAATCAACACTTCTGGTGATGGAACATGTCCGACGACAAATCACGAGGGACAACGAAAGTCATTGCCAGTGTTCAGGTGCGTTATTCTGCCTCTTTTTAACGCTACTTAGTTTTCCTATGATTTGTAACACCTCGAAAATTCACGTCCTATACGGTGTTGACACGTGTCATAAGCTTGAACGTGAGAAAGTATACTCTAGAGGGACTAAAATTGACAAACATAAAAAGTATGTGAAAATAAGGGTTCAAAATGTCAACAATGGATAAATATACTTTATATTAACCCTACATGATGCTCATACCCTTAGACGAATAAATCATGGATCATACGAAGCTAAAAGTGAGAGATTACAAACGACAGGGGTTAAATGTGTCAACATGTTTAAATTATGCCATTGAGTGACCTTTTGACAAACCCGAAGCTTTGTAACGATTAATTATGCTCACTAGAATGCACGATATAAATTTCATAAAGTTTCGTTATCATATGAGAAAGTTACGATCAAATTCATGTGCGAGGGGTTAAAGCGTCAACGTTGAAAGTTAGGACTTTTCGGGTAATAACCGAGTGATCAAGGACTAAATAAAGTGGGTACAAGTCCTAAAGCCCTTGTAGATAAATAAGAAGGGGTCAAATTGCAATATATTAAGGTTACTTGACCTTTCGGAAGGGCCAAGAGACATTTATGCAAAAACTAGAAGATGTGAAGCCTGATCAGAAGGCTTGCGTACCGAAACACCAATACTGTTACGGTGCGCAAGGGATGCCCAGATGCAGCAGATTGGCTGTTGGCTGTTTTAAAGGTTGCAACTGATCTTTAATCGATTTTCCTCATCACCCTTGGCCCCTAAACAACCCCTAAACACTTAGGGACACTTGTTAATCATTTGTGGGCACTTGTAGACTTGTGTGTCAATTTCTTATGGTGATTACATTCACTATATAAGGCCATGAGTTGCAACTCATTCCTCACAACTTCTTCCTGCAATTGAGGAGCCTTCTGGAGCTTCAAAGCAGAACCAAGTCCTTCCTAATCAAGCTTAGGACTTTAGTAAGTTTGCTAATCCTTTCTTAATTAAGTTTTAGCTTAGTTTTAGCTTAAAAGTCAAACCGTCGTAATTAACGGTTGACTTTAAGATTAATCACTAATGGTCCAGTGATTAGTCGAATCAAAAGTAGTTATAAGTTGGTAATTATGTGGGCAATAAACCCTTAAAAGGGCACCCACTGATTCCCATCCTAACTAGATCGTTTGTCGGGTCAAACTTAATCCGAAAAAGTCAACAGAAGCATAAAACGCATAATTAGCAATCTAGATGGCGTGCAACCTGCTTGATCATTATTATAACTTGGTAATTAGTATAAGAACATGTCTAAACATGTTCATGTTGGGATTGAACCCTACCAGAGGAACAGATAATGTAAAGTCAAAACCTGGCCACAACAGCGGATTCACAATAAGCAGCAGTTTACATTGAGCTTTCCCCTTGAAAGTGACTTATAACAACTGATGGTCTCTATCCACTGTTCATATACAACTGCTGCCTTACAACTGCTGACCACTCTAAAGTACTGATGAAGTTTAAAGGCTGAAGCTCAATCTACTGACGGAACTCAAGCACTGCTGAAGGTTTAAAGCACTGCCCATTCAAGGTCTGATCACCCTTTGAAGAAAGCACTGATACTAGACATCAGTGATTGACTACATCAGTGGAATGAAGAATCAGTGTTTATACATCAATAGTTAGTATGTAATCAGTGTCTGTATGGTCAGTAGTCATAGATCAGTTGTTAAAGGTTGTTAGGTTGTTAGATGTCACTATCATGGTGACGTCAGCTGAGATACCCCAGTGGTTTGGTTTGCCTATAAATGTAACAGCACCCTGTACTGTTACATTTGATTGACTGAGTGGGTTCTTCTCCTCATGTCTAATCCTTTCATCTTGTGTGCAACCAACCTTGGGGCATCAGGCTGAGGGGGAGTTTAGTTTGTAAGCATATCTGTAATCTTTTGCTTTGATTTGTAAATCCTTTGACTCTATGAGAAGCAATTGTTTATCAAACTATTTTCTCCTTTGATTGTGTTTACAGAGTTTGTTTTCATTTCCGCTGCACTTTACATGTTTTCATATTCACAACTTGTTCAAAACATACAAACAAACACAATCATGAGTGCCTCTGATCCTAACAATTGGTATCAGAGCCTGGACAGTCAAATTCGATCTAACAATCAATTTGACATAACAGTTCGGCTCAAAATTCATTGATACTAAGGATGGTTGTATTTAGTTGAAAAACAGAGTGTCGAGCAAATCATGTTCAATATGGTTATTCAAAAACTCTAAAAATCAACCAAGATGTCATATGACACACAAAATTTCACACAACAAATGAATTTATGCACAAAACACACATGGTTTCTAGATCTGAAATAAATATCTGTTAAACTATGAGATTACTTCTTATTTTCTAAATTCATAAATACTCAGGTCTGAACCTCAGATTAACAAAACACATGTTCATAAAAACATCTATGTTTTGCTAACATAAAAAGAGGGAAATTAAAACTTTAGTTATCCAGATCTTATGTGTTGAAAACAGGTTGAGTTCCTCAAAAGGACAAAATCAACTATGTTAAAATACATTAAGAAAATTCACACAAAAAAAAAGAAAAAAGAAAAAACTCCGAAGTGTGTTCATCTCAAGACTTCTGAAGTCAGAAGAAAAGAGTATAAACATAAAACATGAAGAGTCAAAGTATAGGGTAATAATGGTCATTAAGCAACTATGTGCACTCACCTGTTCAGAAAAGGGTTTTTGATTCCAGTGAATGAATTACAAAGAGGGTCATGTTTGCAATCAACTGACAAAGAAAATGGTACCAAACAGTGGTCAAAATGTGTTCAAAGTTTTCCTACCACTATTGTCAAAACCACTGACCATTTTCAAAAACTTGAGAATGATATGATTATGTATTTTATTGAAATTATACCAGATCCTTTTTGATACTGTTCTCAGAAAATCCTTTAACCATTTTTTTCAAAAGGATTTTCTCAAATAACCAGGATATATTGTTCATTTTTTTTGGAATAATATATTGGGAACTTTTGCCTGTTTTTGTTTAGCAATAGTTTCAGTTCCTGTCAGGATGTAATACCTTATTTTCTGTTGGTATCACTGTCCTCTTAAATGGGTCAAAAGGAAATGGCATATATATGTCAGGATCATGTCATACTCAGTTTTGCTCCTAACTCTTTATCAAAGGTTGATTGCAAACTGTGCTTGAAATACTAGGGTACTCATGTTTTAATTGAATATTATACGAAAATGAGTTGCCTTAGCAAAAAGTTTTCATCATCTGGGGTACTAAACCACTGACATTCAAAATTGACATGTGGAAAAACCTTGAATGAACATTCTCAAAACTGTTGCTGGAATACTTACTCTTCAGATATGTACCATTTGCCCTAACCACTGTTTTGTTCCAACGTCTGATCTCTAAACACTGTCCACTGCTGAAAGTTTTCCACTGATTCCTCATTTTCTTGAAAAGCACTGATGTTCAAAATCAGTGACCTATCCACTAATATGCTATCCACTGATAGTAAAAATCATCCACTACCCACAATTTTTTTTTACCGTTGTAACCACTGATGCTTGATATGTCAGTGGTCCTTAAAACAACTGTTCTCCATACGTCATCCATTTCATCAGTGTTTTGACACGTGGTCAGTTTTTAGCCCTCAGATCTTAATAACCGCTGCCACATCAGCGATCATTTTTTTCCTAAATAAAACCCTGCCCTAAACCCCCAAACAGGGTTTTACACTGTCGAATTGAATTCCAAAATTCTCTTCTCATAGCAGTTTCTAACCTTTCTTCTCAAAAACACCAAAATCCTTCTTCGTTCTTCTCCGCAAAAATGACGAAATCAAAGTCGAAATCAAAATCAAAACCTAAATCACCACCACCCTCCGATGAGGTCGCTCAAACGACCGAAGAATCAATCGAAATACCATACAAACAATCTCACAACTATTTGGGTTTACTCACAAAACCCGCAAACAACCATACCTTCGATTCCATTCTCGACACCATATCTACATCAAAGTACAAAACTTTGTTGACAGTAGATGCCCCCATATATCTGCAAACCCAGAGAGAGTTCTGGAAAAATGCTACGCTTGGAAAACAAGATGATAAAGTAGTAGCCATTAACTCCTCGATACAGGGTACTGCGATTCAAATCACTCCGCAATCATTATCAGAAATCTTCAAACTCGACGATCAGAAAGGTAAAGCTTCTTTTGACAAAAACGAGTTAAAAGCTGATTTTCTGAAAAGGGGCTATGCAGAACAGTCAAAGGTAGATACCCTACAAAAGGGTTATTTTCCATCTGCACCCAGATTTTTATTTCACACACTTCTGATGTGTGTTTCGAATAAAACAACATCTTTTAACGAAATACCATTAAAAATTCAATGCCTGGGTTACGCTATTTTGAATAGTAAGGACTACAACTACTCCCAGGAGATTTTCAATGACATGGTGAAAAACGTTGAAAGTAAAGCATTTTTGCTGTTTCCAAGATTTTTGAGTTATTATTTTTTACAAAAATTTGATAAGAAAAATGAAAATTTACTTAAACAAGGTGTCCATTTTCAAATAAAAAGCTTGACACCTGAAACATTCACAAGAATGTTGGCACCAATAAAAACAAAAGCAGGGGTACCTGAGCAGATTTTAGCAGTTACAACTGCTCCTCAGGTATCAGCTGCTTTGCCCACTGCTCCAGGTGATCATGGCAGCACTACCACTGCCTTGAAACCCACACCTGATATCACCAAAAAGACCAAAAGAAAAACATCCAGAAAACCCACCAAACCCAAAACAAAGGCAACTCTGGAAGATGAGATCCCAGAAGAAATGCCTGTGACAACACAAAAGTCACCACAAACCACTGCTGCTACTTCCTCACAGCAGTTGGAAGAAAGATCTCAACCCATGCCTAAAACTCCTCCTGCATCCTCACAAAAGGATCAGGTTGTAAGCACAGGGACACCACAATATGAAGCTCTGAATCCACTCGGATCCATCTTCCTCAGTCCTGATCCCAAGGACATGTCTCTTTCAACTCCCATACCCTCACCAATCATATTACCACAAACCATGCTACCTTTGTTGCATGCAGCTGATATAGCTCAGACACAAACCAGTTCCTCTCTACCACTTATCACTGAGAGTATACATCCACAAGTGACTGGGTCTGATGCTACTACTCCTGCTATCCCAGCAACAATTGAGGAGGTTACACCCCTTGAGTTACATATAACTCTTGGTGGTAGTTCAAGTGGAGCAGCAACTACAACTGATGGATCAACAGATCTTCAGTTGGACAGTTGTTTCATTAATAAGACTCCCTTGAAGGCAACTTCTTCCATAGTACCCATGGCAACCACTAGTGAGTTAATTTTAACCACTGGTAAAATAACAAGGTTGTCAAGTACTGAAGAAGGAAGTCCCCAGTACCAAGAACAAGGGGCATCAATGGGTGATTTTTGGGACTCAGTTCCTAAGTCAAACATTGATATAACCACTGCTGGTGGGGATTCAGATGATCCTACTAAAGTAGGTGATGACTCAAAATATCTGGAATTGACGGGCAGAGTCGAAAAACTAGAAGAATCAGTTTCTGAAATAAAGGAGATGGTGCAAGAGATTTTAAAAGCTCAGAAAGCACAAGCCACGGCTGTTCCTGCTCAAGCACCCGCACAACATGCATTTGCTGAAAATGAGCTTTGGAATATTTTTAAACCCATGCTTGAAAAACAGCAACAGATGGCTGATCAAAAGCATGCTATTCATGTACAAATGCTGACCAACATGGTGGAATCCAGATTTAAAGATACCCAAGCTGACATTAAAGCTATCAAGGCTCATCTCAATAGCACTGCTGGAAAGGTTCCCTCCACTATTCTTTTCATGGATAACCCCCTTGCAGATAATGTCAAAAAGGGGGAGAAAATCAAGTTGAAGAAAAAGGGAATAGAGGATGGTGTTTTCATTGAACCTGAAACAGAAAAACAAACAGCTGATACAACAGTAGTTACAAAAACTGCTGTTAGTAGCCAAACAGCTGCCATTTTATCAACACACACACCTCCAACACACACCACCACAACAACCACTGCTCTACAACCACCATCATCCACAATCACATCACCACCACTGCCTCCTGCCATAAAGCAGAAGACAGCAGATGTTACAACATCTGCTGTAATGACAACAGTGATTGAAACACCAGTTGTTTCAACCACTGTCAGTCAATCACAATCACAAACCACTGCTTTACAACCTCAAACCATTGATTCATCCAAGACATCATCTGCCCCTTCTTCATTAAAAAGGAGAAGGGATATCATATCAGATGATGACTCACCACCACCATCATCACCATCAAAAACTACCTCACCACTTCCATCCCCTGCTCAAAAGCAGAAGACATCTGCTGATACATCAGCAGTTGTAATGACAACAGATGTTTCAACAGCTGTTAGTCAGTCATCCACCACTGCTCTCATCTCTCCTACTTCACAGCCAAAGCTCTTCAACAGAAAAAGAAAGCCAATCCCTGCCGAAGAAGGTATACATGATCCTAATGCTGCACAATATCCACTGGAGCTTGAAGCCATCAAAAATGAGATGAGACAATTCTATACAGAAGAAGATCCTTCAAAAAGAAGGTTTTCCTCACTCATAGGCTACATGCCACCAGATGATATGGATGATTACCTCAAAATCAAGGCAAGACAAGCAAGACTAAGAGCTAAAGTTGAGAGTGAAAAAGAACGATTAAGCGAAGATGGCATTACTAAAAGACTGGAGTTCTACTTCACAAAAGTAAAGCAGATAGAAGAGTTTGCACAAGACCTAAATAAAGAAAAGGCTGATCAAAAGAAAGAGTTAAGAAAACAATATCTAGCCTACATCATGAAAGAGAAATTCTATCCTGCTGAAGAACAACAGTTCAAAGAATGGCCAGTAGTAGCTCTTAAGCGTGAGGTAGAAAGGATTGAGAAGATTAAGAATGATCCTACGAAGAAGAGGAATGCTCCTAACTGGAGAAAATATGAAAAGCTCATTGCTGGCTTAACTGCTGAGTATAAAAGAAAGAAAAAGGAGCTGGTGGATGCAAAAATGGATACTGCTGAAGCCATATCAAAATGGTCAAAACAGCAGACTGATGAAGCCTATGAAAGGCTAAAGAAAAGAAAGATAACTGTTTCAAGCACCTCAAAGAAGCATGAACAAAGAATGAAGCTTGAACAGCAGATAGAAAACCTCAAAACACTGTTCCGATCTACCTTTGTGACAAACCAAGAAGAAAAGGAACAGTTGACCAGTGAAGAGGTAAAAGAAAAAGAAGTTGAGTACTTCAAGGAATCCATCATGAAAATGGGTCTAAAAGAAGAAAGCTCAGAAAAACTTCAAGACCTTTTAAAAGGAATGATAACCAAACCTGCATCATCAGACACTTCAACAGACATGACAGACATTGAAAGGCAGGAGCTGATTGAAAGAGAAACTGCAGAAGATATAGCTGCAGCAAATGATGTCATAGAAATGGCTTTCAAAAGAATGTCTGACAGTCTGCAAGTTTTCTCAAGGCCAATATCTCAAAGCTCATCTGCAAATAACTCTCTCCCGAAAAATCCATTGGGTTCGAAAGTACTAAAGTGGATGTCTGACCAAAAGACCCACGTATTGACTATAGTCAGATCCAATGGAGATGTGAAGTACATATCAAGGAAAGAAGCACTAGGCCTTAGTGTTCAAGATTTGCAGGATCTCCTTGAACTTACACTGTGCCGGGATGAAGATGACATAAGTTCCAAAGAGTTTGAAGAAGAATTCAAAAGACAAGCAAGGGAACTTTTGATGAGTAATAAAGATCCAGAATAATGACAGGTTTTGACATTATCTGTTCCAGGGGGAGATTGTTGGGATTGAACCCTACCAGAGGAACAGATAATGTAAAGTCAAAACCTGGCCACAACAGCGGATTCACAATAAGCAGCAGTTTACATTGAGCTTTCCCCTTGAAAGTGACTTATAACAACTGATGGTCTCTATCCACTGTTCATATACAACTGCTGCCTTACAACTGCTGACCACTCTAAAGTACTGATGAAGTTTAAAGGCTGAAGCTCAATCTACTGACGGAACTCAAGCACTGCTGAAGGTTTAAAGCACTGCCCATTCAAGGTCTGATCACCCTTTGAAGAAAGCACTGATACAAGACATCAGTGATTGACTACATCAGTGGAATGAAGAATTAGTGTTTATACATCAGTAGTTAGTATGTAATCAGTGTCTGTATGGTCAGTAGTCATGGATCAGTTGTTAAAGGTTGTTAGGTTGTTAGATGTCACTATCATGGTGACGTCAGCTGAGATACCCCAGTGGTTTGGTTTGCCTATAAATGTAACAGCACCCTGTACTGTTACATTTGATTGACTGAGTGGGTTCTTCTCCTCATGTCTAATCCTTTCATCTTGTGTGAAACCAACCTTGGGGCATCAGGCTGAGGGGGAGTTTAGTTTGTAAGCATATCTGTAATCTTTTGCTTTGATTTATAAATCCTTTGACTCTATGAGAAGCAATTGTTTATCAAACTATTTTCTCCTTTGATTGTGTTTACAGAGTTTGTTTTCATTTCCGCTGCACTTTACATGTTTTCATATTCACAACTTGTTCAAAACATACAAACAAACACAATCATTAGTGCCTCTGATCCTAACAGTTCGACCCGACAATTTCCTGTTTAAGACCCGGTTCGGAACCGAAAGTCGCAAAGCTTTGACTTTTGCTTTAACTTCAGTTCTGACCCGTTTAGGTATGTTTTAGAAATGCCTTAGAGCTTCATTTAGACCAGGTTACATGCTAGTATAACCCTCTGTGGTTGGTTCATTGATTGACCCATTCGTTCACGCGTTTCCGTTAATTGCTCATATGTTGACCATTATGCCCTTTACACCTTAAAACGTGATTTATGAAAATGTAAAAGAGTAGAAACATTAGCTACTGATATATAAACTTGTATGCAAAGTTTGACATCAATTAGAGGTCTAGATTGAGAGTTATGCTCATTAGCGCAAAATAGAAGCTTTATGTTAATTAAACGGCATAATTAGCGTATGGCCTAGTTAAGCCTACTTTTTGATATCAAAATATTTACCCACTGATGTAATATATTATTTTGGGATTTTTAAAGATTTTTAATTAATTTTAGGCTGAGCATAACTCATAGTCGTAGGCTTAATCCGGTAATTGTCGGTTTTGCCCTTACGGGCCATAAAATGAGTTCTACATATCTAAACGACTCCAAACCTTTTGCTACTGATTACATATGATAAATAAATTATTTTAAGCCTTCTGGAATAATAAAAATATCAGCTTTATCGGTAGAACCCGGAAACGGCTCTTAAACGCCTTATTAAGCGTTTTTAACGCGTAGTATGTGCTAGAACTATTTTAGACATACAAGGGTTGATACCTACTGATATTTTAGGAAAATTATGATATGTTAACAGTAAGCAAAAGTTGATTTACTCAGACTTCAGTTTTGAGCTTTTCGGCTTATGTGAAATTACCAAAATGCCCCTACGGTGCGTAGTTTGGCTATAATTGGTAAATTCACATATATACTTTATCCTACTGTTATAACTTATCAAAATAAGTATTTTTTCTGATTATATCAGACCTGTAACTCAGGAAAATACTTAAACTCTTTTATAACCTTTTAAATGACCAAACTACCCCTACGGGGCCTAGTTTGTGTTTAAATACGTTTTGGGCATAATGAAAGACATCTTGCTGATGTCACAACATATTTAAGGCATAATTAACCTAGGAAACCTGTATATGGCTCTCATGATTACCCGTCACGCTTATTACGCGTACGGTTTGGTTTATGTAACGAGTTTACATAAATTAGCCGAAACGGGTCAAACCTTATTGGTTTTATCTCAAAAATCCAGAATGTGGTTAGATTACCCATATAAGACAAGTATTCAAGCTTGTCGGGTCAAAACCACATTCTAAACCGGTCTTCGCATTATTATGTGTTTGAACCGTGTCTACCTTTTGGAACTAACCGGTCTAAGCCTAGGCTTAATTAAAGATCCGTTAGAAATCTAATAGGCTATTATAAACCTTCGATCCAGATTAGGAGCCCAGTAAAAGTACTTGCATTCGCTGTATTTGATTTATACTCTGCTCAGGTAAATACTCTTAACTTATTTTCCCTATAAGGGCTTGGGATACAGTATTATAGAAATACCGTTTGGTCAGGTATTGAATATTTAATTGTATTATGATTAAATTATTGAGGTAATCCACTAAAGATATTAACCTTGTGGGCATTATACCAAAACAGGTAATCCACTAAAGGTATTAACCTTGTGGACATTATACCAAAACAGGTAATCCACTAAAGGTATTAACCTTGTGGGCATTATACCAAAACAGGTAATCCACTAAAGGTATTAACCTTGTGGGCATTATACCAAAACAGTAATCCACTAAAGGTATTAACCTTGTGGGCATTATACCAAAACAGGTAATCCACTAAAGGTATTAACCTGGTGGGCATTATACCTGTGTCATGTCAGTTAATACAGGACTTTTATTAATAAAATGGTCCCAAGTATAAAAGATTAATATTGCCTCTGTGCATTTTAATCATTGTGTCAAAATATTTCGTGCCTTGTGCATCTAAACCAATTTTCTTAAACTCTTTTCAAATGAGTCGGTTGAGTGTATTTACCAGTGAAAACTGACGTATTTTCCACAAGGGTTAAGTGACAGGTACTGAACGTAATTGGCTGGAAGGTCAGGGCGCTAATAAGGAATCTTGCAAGTTCTAGGCGTCTAAAGTCTGTTGAACTGTTTTTATGTTATTTCGATCCGCCTGTGGATCCTTTACTTCCGTTGTAATACTGGATATTACTTTATATTCGGAATGTAATAATATAATTATCCTTTTGCTTCCGCTGTGCATTTATATATTGTGTTGTTTGACTATGATGTTGCCAACCACGTCACGTTACTCCCCTACCGGGCCCACCGGTAAAGTGTGGAAATATTGGGGTGTGACAGGTTGGTATCAGAGCCAACATTGAGTGAATTAAACACTAGCCTTTAGTGTTTAATCTCAATGACACAGTAGCACATTCTTCGACCTTTTGAGTCTAGACTTAACATAGGAATATTCTCAATCCTAATCTGAAAATTTTTGCTTCCAAATTTTTATATATACGTCGCCAAGCGAAGAAGCTGTAATAGAAATTCTCCACATCCGGAGCCTTGAAATGCTGAGCTTCGTACCGCGGCTAGAATGAAACGAGCATCCAGGGAGAGAACATTCAGAAATAAAATGAAGAAGAAACTCCTCTTGCTGAAGATCGTTTCCTTAATAGTCCTTATAAGGACATATTTATCTTTTAGTTCCTTCGAGGACAACATTATTCCTTTCAAGTCCCGCTTAGGGCAACTCTGTACTTTTATTTTCATATATTGGATTCTTCCAATTTTCTTATCTAGTCTATTGATTTAGAAATCATAGCTTATATCATCCTATAAGATGATCATATCATAAACATCCCTCAGAAGGGAAATGCCCACGGGCTATATCTATTGTCCTAAAAGACTAAAGACAGTGGTAGCCTACAACTCCCTGTCAATAAAAGGTAATGAACTTTGATTCACACCTAAATGCCTCGATCCCAAACGATCATGACTTATAAATTAAACTTGTCTACGCGACTAGGCCATTTGTGCTATTATTAACTTATAAATTAGGATTTATGATAAAAATCCTGAATAAAATAAACATCCTTACTTTCCTGCCAGTATGCATTTAAAAAAAAAAAAAGAATCTTAAAGGTGAAACCTAGCCTACGCGGCCAAGATGGTGAAACCTACTCAAGGGATTCAGATCCTTGTTAACACCTAAGAACGTGTTAGCACTCCTGACAAATGTGATTCAATAAAATCACAACAGTCATCCCTATATTGGAAATTCTAAATTCCTAGTTGGCCTTATGATCTAAAAATCATGGCTTATATTATCTTATAAGATGATCATATTATAAAACATCCATGAGTGATGAAGTGCCTACGGGCTAAATTTGTTGTCCGATAAGACGACAGTGGTAGTCTATGACTCCCATCCTTGAAGATAATTCTTCCATAAGAATCTGGAGTACTCTTCCCCAGAAGGAGTACGACAATATATATTATTTTATTTTATTTTCTCATTGTTTTCTATCGCCTGCGAATGCCAAACTATGTTTGATAAAAGTGCCATATGAGGATTGGCGTATCTTAGTGTGTCCCATAGATTGCTTCCATGCCTGATCAGTATGGGGGTTTAATGCATGGAACCCCTGAGATATCCCAATGATCATATTGTACTAAAGTCGACTAGTAGTATTCAAAGGAAATATCCAGAATGAAATTGTCCAAGTAAATGTTCCCGATTAAGGAATTCGTGGACTAGTAACATAAAAAGTGTCACTTATTTGACACTAACAATGATGTGTGAACTGGAGCCTGAGATATGGAAATCTCTGTAACCTCCTTGTACCTTAATTATATTCTCCTAAGATTCCCTGTTTACCCCAGAGAGGCAGGTAGAGTTAAGATTTATATCCCATTTAGGGTTGTATCATTATGAAATCTCCAAGACAGCTAGTACCATTATTGGGAGAATCAGAAACCCTGATTAAGTAAGTTTCATAAAGCCTAACTCAATATCCTGATAATTCGGTATAGTTAATTATGAAAGACGGTTCATTTTGCTTATGCATTGATTACCACAACCCTAATTAGGCAACAATTAAGAACTTTCATCAGCTGCCCAGGATCATCGATTTGTTAGACTAACTGTAAGGATTAGTTATTTCTTAAGAGTAGTTTAAAGCAATGGTTGGGATGACCATCCCACCTTAAGATAAGATTTTCTATAATAATTGACATGTAAGTATTAAGGCTACTCCTTTGGAGAACTTGTATAGATGGATGGTTAAACATCTATTGATTTGGACAATAGATTGGTAAGTCCACTTATCAAGATCCGAAAGTTGCATTGGAAACAACGAATAAGATCATGCAAATCCCTAATTATCTGTAAGATGCCATGATTAGGCAGAAAATACTTCCTTTACTTTAACAAATCTCGAGGTCGAGATTTCTTTTAAGGGGGTGAGGATGTAACACCTCGAAAATTCATGTCCTATACGGTGTTGACACGTGTCATAAGCTTGAACGTGAGAAAGTATACTCTAGAGGGACTAAAATTGACAAACATAAAAAGTATGTGAAAATAAGGGTTCAAAATGTCAACAATGGATAAATATACTTTATATTAACCCTACATGATGCTCATACCCTTAGACGAATAAATCATGGATCATACGAAGCTAAAAGTGAGAGATTACAAACGACAGGGGTTAAATGTGTCAACATGTTTAAATTATGCCATTGAGTGACCTTTTGACAAACCCAAAGCTTTGTAACGATTAATTATGCTCACTAGAATGCACGATATAAATTTCATAAAGTTTCGTTATCATATGAGAAAGTTACGATCAAATTCGTGTGCGAGGGGTTAAAGCGTCAACGTTGAAAGTTAGGACTTTTCGGGTAATAACCGAGTGATCAAGGACTAAATAAAGTGGGTACAAGTCCTAAAGCCCTTGTAGATAAATAAGAAGGGGTCAAATTGCAATATATTAAGGTTACTTGACCTTTCGGAAGGGCCAAGAGACATTTATGCAAAAACTAGAAGATGTGAAGCCTGATCAGAAGGCTTGCGCACCGAAACACCAATACTGTTACGGTGCGCAAGGGATGCCCAGATGCAGCAGATTGGCTGTTGGCTGTTTTAAAGGTTGCAACTGATCTTTAATCGATTTTCCTCATCACCCTTGGCCCCTAAACAACCCCTAAACACTTAGGGACACTTGTTAATCAGTTGTGGGCACTTGTAGACTTGTGTGTCAATTTCTTATGGTGATTACATTCACTATATAAGGCCATGAGTTGCAACTCATTCCTCACAACTTCTTCCTACAATTGAAGAGCCTTCTGGAGCTTCAAAGCAGAACCAAGTCCTTCCTAATCAAGCTTAGGACTTTAGTAAGTTTGCTAATCCTTTCTTAATTAAGTTTTAGCTTAGTTTTAGCTTAAAAGTCAAACCATCGTAATTAACGGTTGACTTTAAGGTTAATCACTAATGGTCCAGTGATTAGTCGAATCAAAAGTAGTTATAAGTTGGTAATTATGTGGGCAATAAACCCTTAAAAGGGCACCCACCGATTCCCATCCTAACTAGATCGTTTGTCTGGTCAAACTTAATCCGAAAAAGTCAACAGAAGCATAAAACGCATAATTAGCAATCTAGATGGCGTGCAACCTGCTTGATCATTATTATAACTTGGTAATTAGTATAAGAACATGTCTAAACATGTTCGACCCGACAATTTCCTGTTTAAGACCCGGTTCGGAACCGAAAGTCGCAAAGCTTTGACTTTTGCTTTAACTTCAGTTCTGACCCGTTTAAGTATGTTTTAGAAATGCCTTAGAGCTTCATTTAGACCAGGTTACATGCTAGTATAACCCTCTGTGGTTGGTTCATTGATTGACCCATTCGTTCACGCGTTTCCGTTAATTGCTCATATGTTGACCATTATGCCCTTTACACCTTAAAACGTGATTTATGAAAATGTAAAAGAGTAGAAACATTAGCTACTGATATATAAACTTGTATGCAAAGTTTGACATCAATTAGAGGTCTAGATTGAGAGTTATGCTCATTAGCGCAAAATAGAAGCTTTATGTTAATTAAACGGCATAATTAGCGTATAGCCTAGTTAAGCCTACTTTTTGATATCAAAATCTTTACCCACTGATGTAATATATTATTTTGGGATTTTTAAAGATTTTTAATTAATTTTAGGCTGAGCATAACTCATAGTCGTAGGCTTAATCCGGTAATTGTCGGTTTTGCCCTTACGGGCCATAAAATGAGTTCTACATATCTAAACGACTCCAAACCTTTTGCTACTGATTACATATGATAAATAAATTATTTTAAGCCTTCTGGAATAATAAAAATATCAGCTTTATCGGTAGAACCCGGAAACGGCTCTTAAACTCCTTATTAAGCGTTTTTAACGCGTAGTATGTGCTAGAACTATTTTAGACATACAAGGGTTGATACCTACTGATATTTTAGGAAAATTATGATATGTTAACAGTAAGCAAAAGTTGATTTACTCAGACTTCAGTTTTGAGCTTTTCGGCTTATGTGAAATACCAAAATGCCCCTACGGTGCGTAGTTTGGCTATAATTGGTAAATTCACATATATACTTTATCCTACTGTTATAACTTATCAAAATAAGTATTTTTGCTGATTATATTAGACCTGTAACTCAGGAAAATACTTAAACTCTTTTATAACCTTTTAAATGACCAAACTACCCCTACGGGGCCTAGTTTGTGTTTAAATACGTTTTGGGCATAATGAAAGACATCTTACTGATGTCACAACATATTTAAGGCATAATTAACCTAGGAAACCTGTATATGGCTCTCATGATTACCCGTCACGCTTATTACGCGTACGGTTTGGTTTATGTAACAAGTTTACATAAATTAGCCGAAACGGGTCAAACCTTATTGGTTTTATCTCAAAAATCCAGAATGTGTTTAGATTACCCATATAAGACAAGTATTCAAGCTTGTCGGGTCAAAACCACATTCTAAACCGGTCTTCGCATTATCATGTGTTTGAACCGTGTCTACCTTTTGGAACTAACCGGTCTAAGCCTAGGCTTAATTAAAGATCCGTTAGAAATCTAATAGGCTATTATAAACCTTCGTTCCAGATTAGGAGCCCAGTAAAAGTACTTGCATTCGCTGTATTTGATTTATACTCTGCTCAGGTAAATACTCTTAACTTATTTTCCCTATAAGGGCTTGGGATACAGTATTATAGAAATACCGTTTGGTCAGGTATTGAATATTTAATTGTATTATGATTAAATTATTGAGGTAATCCACTAAAGGTATTAACCTTGTGGGCATTATACCAAAATAGGTAATCCACTAAAGGTATTAACCTTGTGGGCATTATACCAAAACAGGTAATCCACTAAAGGTATTAACCTTGTGGGCATTATACCAAAACAGGTAATCCACTAAAGGTATTAACCTTGTGGGCATTATACCAAAATAGGTAATCCACTAAAGGTATTAACCTGGTGGGCATTATACCTTTGTCATGTCAGTTAATACAGGACTTTTATTAATAAAATGGTCCCAAGTATAAAAGATTAATATTGCTGCTGTGCATTTTAATCATTGTGTCAAAATATTTCGTGCCTTGTGCATCTAAACCAATTTTCTTAAACTCTTTTCAAATGAGTCGGTTGAGTGTATTTACCAGTGAAAACTGACGTATTTTCCAAAAGGGTTAAGTGACAGGTACTGAACGTAATTGGCTGGAAGCTCAGGGCGCTAATAAGGAATCTTGCAAGTTCTAGGCGTCTAAAGTCTGTTGAACAGTTTTTATGTTATTTCGATCCGCCTGTGGATCCTTTACTTCCGTTGTAATACTGGATATTACTTTATATTCGGAATGTAATAATATAATTATCCTTTTGCTTCCGCTGTGCATTTATATATTGTGTTGTTTGACTATGATGTTGCCAACCACGTCACGTTACTCCCCTACCGGGCCCACCGGTAAAGTGTGGAAATATTGGGGTGTGACATGATTTCTGGTAGGCAAAAATAAGAAGGGTTTGTTTCTTTATTTTTGATCTACTTTTTATCCATTTATTCAACAATCTTTACTGATTTTGGAGTAATGATAGCGATCACTTCGGACTGCAAAGAGGACTCAATGGCAATGAACAATGGCAAATATGTTCGGTTCACACCGGAACATTGCCCAAAACCGTGCTCACAACAAAAACAAGTCATTCACGAGTGCCCTATCCTCTCAAACATCGAGCCAAAGCAGATCAAAGTCTGGTTTCAGAATCGAAGGTCAAATCTATTTTTTTTTAAATAAACTCTTGACTTTGAAACAACCCTTTCATGCCTAATTTATTTTTAATACTTGAATTATATTTTTCTATGCCTTTTTTCTGCAGATTAAGGCCTCATAGGAAAACGTGTTCTAACATTCAACACAATCTTAACTACAAGCGTAAAGTAAAACAAGTAAGTGTTTCAGTGTTGCATTTTTTTGTTCACAAAATCATAGCGCCTCAATACACCACTAACTTTCTAAAATTGCCTATACCGTCCGCAGCTACTTCCAAGGTGTATAGATGGCATTTTGAAACTCAAATCTGCCATGAAAGGAACAACTTTAAGCGACTGATAAGTTTATAACATCACAAAGATCTGGAACATGCTGCATACATGATTCAGAAAAACTAAAATCCATAGCCATTTACAACAACCACCAGACGACCACCATAGCCACCACCATGAGAACCATCCACCAACAATCTGAAGATGAATATGTTACGGACCTCACAGGTTCTGCAAATCACCTCATAAGGTAAACATATAAACCCTAATTTTGACTTTCTGGTCTTTGACTCTTTGAAGATTTGGTTAATTAGTAGTTGAAGTTTGAATTTGTCAAACCTCATTCTATTCAATTTCTGAAATTTTTTGTTCCTTAATGAAGATTAATAGTGGTTTTAAGAGAAAATTATGAATGTGAAAGTTTAGTTACAAGATATGTGCATTAATGAGTTGTACTATATGTGTAGATCTTGATTTATAACAACTGAGTTCAAAATCGAGTCTCTGGAAACACATAGGAATCAAAACAATGACGATGGTGGTTATCGGCGTTGAAGCAGTGCATCGGAAATGGAACAAATTGCCCATTTGTTGTCGTTAGATTCGGGTATTGGTTATTTCTTTCGTTTTCAAATTTAAATTGTGTAATAATTTTCTACTCTTGGTGCTTCATGAAAAGTCAAAAACTACTGTTGTGAAGGTGTCAAATTGATCCACTTTCAGTGGAATACATTTTGGTTAGAGGCTAAAAAATTTGTGGTTGCATTTGGGAGTAATGTATCTGTTTTGGGTTGGGTGAGATTCTGTTGTGTTTGGGTGGCTCTTAAGGTTATAATTTGGCTCAGCTTAACTTCTTGCTAAGGTGTTGCTAATATATACTTTCTTATGGTGAATGAATATTTTTAGGCGTTAATTTTTCTTCTCTTGCTTTTATTTAACCGAAGATATCACTCCATCTCTATGTAGCATTGCAAGTAAATTATGTATTCTTTTTTTCTAATATTTTATGATATAGGTTTATGAATGTGTGGAATATACAAAAATAATATGTCATTCTTCATTTAATGTATACAGGTAGCTTATGCTAGAGCCTTACTTCATTGGGTTAAACAGATGGAAAAAGTGTTGTTAACACTTTGCTTGCCGTAAGTGAGTCATCTGTAGTCATTAGTATACTTCACTTTATAAAGGCGGTGTGAACTTTGTTTATTTGAATTTCATTTACCTATATTTGTTTCATTTCTATTGTTTTATTATTATAATGACGACTATAAATGGAAAACCAATGGTTGAAGTTGATGAATACAGGCAATCCCTTGCTGAAAACTTCACGGAACTAACAGCAAAAGTTGCAAATATTCGCAAGATACAAGCTGAATTAAGGGCGATCATCGACGAACTTTATGAACGTGTTGAACCTAGATTTGTATATGTCACGTCGTAATTTCTAATCCCCCCGGTAGTATCGTGGCAGGGGCTTCCATCTAGCATAGAACAAATAAAATTTGCCTTTCTTTTTGAAGCTTAATTTCAAAATTGCCATTTCTTCACATTCATTTGCCGTTTTTAGGAAATTAAAAATTACATATCAGATAATTTTTATATCTTACAAAATGATCATTTGTTGATTAAATAGGCAGTATAATCAATTGTGTCGATATGATTTCGAATTTGTACGTTTTTTGCCATTTTGCATTATTACTTCATGTTTGTCTTTTACTATGTTTTACGTCACGCAGCGGTGTAAATTCGTATTTATGTTTGTTTACTACTTGGCGCAATCTGTAAGACCCTAATTCGTACATGACAAAAGTCGCAGCGGAAAATCGTACCATGAAAATTCCTTATCATTACAAACACCTTGACGCACTTAAAACTCATTTTTAAGATAAATCCTTTCCCAATAAACACGTTTATTATACTTATTTTCTAAAAGAAACCATAAACTAGCTTCATTTTAATACGTGCACAACACTTCCGTACAATCTATCTTGTAACTCGATCCTCGATCTCCAATCCTTGGATATCCTCATGACTGGTACTACCTGCGCTCACCACATAAAATTCACACATTAGTACGCATTATAAACATACAAAGTTTGTTCACGTTTACTTCTCGTTTCATTAACTCTTTACATTCCAGCTTTTCCATCCTGTCATACCATCCGTGGTGAGACTTCTTTGTCTTTCCTGCATTTCACTTATAACTCCAGATACATGAATAAACAACGTAAACACTTAATCGTACAGAAAGACTTACATTCATACCTAAACTTCATACACATCATCCCCATACATACATATATACCCACATACATGCCAACGTACATGCAAACTTACGTATAAATACATATCGATTGTCCTATATGCACCTACATATATACATACCTACATCGTTACGTACGGTCCTGACATCCCACATATATACATACACACATACCTACATACGTACATACACATACATACTTATTACATACCTTCACACAAACCTACATACGTGCATACATTCGTACATACTCACTTGCGTACAAATACTTACTATCTACATACATGCCTACGTACATACACCTCGATTTATAAAACATACATACGTACATGTCTACATACTTACTTACATATATATTTATAATCACCTATTTCAACATACCCAACTCATACATACCTACTCATGTACGTCTTCATATATCCGCGTGTACTTCTTCACACACTTATAATCTTACACACGTTAGCGCATACATGCTTACATACGCTTTTACATACATGTTAGATACATACAAACATACATACATACCTAACAAGTGTGGGCATACACTTGTATTCATAAAAACGTAAGTTGAACTAATCGTACGTAACTTAAAACGCGTTTAAACGAGTTCCCGAGCCAAAACGGAGCAAACGAACAACTTTCTCCAAACAGCCCCACCGTCGCGCGACGCGACGGCCCGTCGCGCTACGCGACGCCCTCATTTTCACAGAAGGTTGCTGCTGTTGATCTGCAGATTCCCAGCACGTCCGCGTTTCACGGAAACGGTCATAATTTCTTCGTTAGTGGTCCGTTTTACCCGATTCTTTTTCCTACGCGTCCGTAATTTAATTCTCCATCTTATAGAGTTAAGATCCAACATTCGGACTACCGAAAATTATAACTTTTAAGCCTTCGGCTTATTACTCTTTTCCGTGATTTCTACCCGTTCATGCATTTACCCACATAACTTGATTGTTTAGCCTTAACTTCACATGGATTGATAGTTTCGAGGTCATTTGTTATAAAAGATTCATTCTCGGATGCCCTACATCTCATTCCACCCGTTTTCGCTCAAAAGCTTAGTTTGACCCGTTAAGGTTAATTGCGCATTAAAACATTATGACTTACAAACCATACTTCTCACTTTCATACTTAACCAAAACATTACACCAATCGAGTAACTTGCTTCTAAACTACTTTTAAAGATCGTTTGCCCAAAATACCCATCAAGGGCATTTTGGTCAACTTTAATCCCATACCTTACGACAAAAGACTACGACACATACTTGTCTTCAACCATCGTGTTTAGTTAATTAAAACACCATAATACTTAATCAAACTAAGAAGTGATTACAGAAATCACTTACCTTACGCGTCCGTGCTCGTATCCGATTCCTCGCCCTTTCTTGACCCGTTGGCCTTTCATGCTTGAGTCCGTCTTGATATGATTCCTATACTCTCTTTTCATCAAAATCACGTTCTTATTAGCATATGCATTCGTACGTGATAACAATCATATCAATCGCATATTTCACACTTAACTCTGATCAATCATTTCTAACAACATAATTCATATAATCATATCCGTATATGTTTAAACTCATGTAACTCATCATGTCATTACATTTAACACGGATTGCTATTACATGTACCATACGACTTCTCATCAACCTATATTCATGACAACGAGTCAAATCATGTTTCTTATACTTAGTTGACTTTCAAAAGTCAACTATTAACCATATGTAACTATCGACTTTTCAACATATACCCGTAACATCATATTCGACTATACGGACGACACTATATACATTTTATCATTCACTTGATGTATGTACTGCCTTTTAAGGATAACGTACAACTTATTCATGCATAAATCTTCTAAACTCTTACATAACCCATCAAAACCTACTACTAACCATCATGGATCATTCCCGAATAAACATAGATCATATCATCATCATTTTTCTCCTAATTCATCTAACAAGAATTCATCATACCCACATAATACATCAATCTTTCAACAAGAATTGGACATAGGTGATGAGTCTAGTCATCTTCATCACCATAACTAATGGGTTTATCATCTAAACATCAAATTAGCACAAACCATTCATAATCCATGTTCTATATGATGATTATAACACATACTCATGCTCAATTCCACTTAAACTCATGGATTAGAACATAACCCACTTTACACATGATCACCAATCTTAGATTTAAGACATACCTTATGATCCCCTCGTAGAGGTGATCATTAATCTGTGTTCCTTCTTGAATTTGAGCCTCGATTCACCCTTCAATTTAGTGATTTAGTTGAGTTAGGGTTTGGAGCTCTTGGAGCTCCTGAACATTCGTGAACACACACGAAGTGTGTGTTTGTGTGTGTTGATCTTTCATTTTAATAACTCAACTTCCATCTTGTTCCACTTTAACCCCTCGGTTTGCCTTTTAAAACATAACCGACACTACCTTCATCATTTAATACTTTTGACCATACCCTTGACTAGGTTAAATAGCCTAGTTATTAATTTCATGACGTTTCCTATAGGAACACACGACAAATATTAACGTTCAGATTTTGGGGCGTTACAAGTCTACCCACCTTAAATGAGGTTTCGTCCCCGAAACCTTTCTTACCTTTATTTAACACTAATTATTCCTTCTCTACGTCCACTCGACACAACCACGAGCTCATCACCATGACTATCATTCAATTTCAAGAACCCATCCCAGAATTCTTATTAATGTTTCTTTCATGTTTATTTCATTATTCATATCATTGACTTCTTCCTAACAATTCCATATCTTCCTTATCATACTTTCGCATATCATTTTCATTTCCTTGACCTGTCAATAACGGGTCTATATACATACTTCCTCAATCTGTAATCATACATACATTCGTATGATCCGTTCACAACGGATCTACTACAATCATCCTATCTCTTAAGATTACATTCTACACATATATTATTTAGCATTTAGTTCTTGTTTTGTTACCGCACAAAACTACTATTTCATGACCACATATACGCGCTTCACTTCAAAGTTAACATCATTCTATCTTTCCTATAGCTACTTGTACATACATACTCTTACGTTATCTTCCATTCACCTTGTTCATTCTACATTACTATTCCTCTTATTTCATGCATTATTTCGTTTACATAAGCCCACATGTCACGCAAATTCATTATACGAGAGTTTAGCGAATTCTCGAAATTTTTCACTTCAAACCTTTGAGATTCGTTCCCTAACGACATAATCTTCTTCTTAGGTCAACTGTTAGGAATCGAACATTCTGTACTATATCATACTCATTCCACCATACGTTTTGTAGGGCGTTTCCAACTTACAAATTCATACTTATCTGACATAAATTAAAGCATTTTACTTACCTCGATTTCCTTCCATACTTCAGCGATCCGTAAATCAGACCTGTCCACATTCTTCACGTGTACTAGCCGTACTAGACTAGATTTCATTCATCCGTGCAATGTGCCTTCGCTCGTGCACAACCTCTCACCAAATCGATGAGTTTCATCACCTCTAGGTTCCTTCTTGTGCGTACTTATATCATTGTCCGGGTATTAGCCCGTCATTCATTTTGACTCCTAGTAGTCGATTACCAGCACTTTTAACACATAACTTATTCAAAACTTCTTTCTTTCGTTTTGAAATTTAAAATTTAGGTTTGCGTGCCAATCATGATCTTTCTTTCATTTAGTTACTTTGCATTTACTCACATGATTCGTATGATACAACCACGGTCAAACTATTGACACATCGCGATGTGGGCTATTTTCATCATTTCTATATTTTAAACTCGTCCTGCGGACACAATCGTAGCATCCATACCTTTCATTATTTCTATGTTTTGAATCCGTCTAGCGGTTTCGAACATTCCCTTCATGCATTTCATACCTTGAATCCGTCTCGCGGATTCAAACATTCCATTCATACCCTTCTTACCTTGAATCCGTCTCGCGGATTCAAACATTGCATTTACACCTTTCATTCCTTGAATCCGTCTCGCGGATTCAAACATTTCATTCATACCTTTCATTCCTTGAATCCGTCTCGCGGATTCAAACATTTCATTCATACCTTTCATTCCTTGAATCCGTCTCACGGATTCAAACATTTCATTCATACCCTTCATTCCTTGAATCCGTCTCACGGATTCAACATATCATCCATGCCTTTCATCCTTGAATCCGTCTCACGGATTCAAACATATCATTCATAACTCGTTGATCCGCACTTAGTCACGGATTCAACATTCTTCATTCTTATCAGGCATGTTTTTCTTTCTTACATAGTACTCTCAATTTCCCGAGAGTCTTACTTCCCATTTCGCCCACACGCCCGCCTGCTACCCAACTCTACCGGACATACCTGTAACAATTATCATGATCTCACGAACGTCATACGTTTCTCGTGTACTGGCCAGGTACACAATCCACATAGTAGTTTCGTGCCTTCATGTAATTGTCACCTTATGTCCGTAGACTTAGGCTTCGGCGCGTGTATTGCTTCCAATACTTCATTACTATACTATCATTGTCTTTTCATCTTAAAATTTTTCCTTCCCTTAATGAACTTTACCATTACTTACATCCTCATATTAAATTCACGTACCTGGGCTCATTTGCCTACTCGTCTTATTACCTCTTTGCCTGCCTTAGTATTCATTCTAGGCTGCATTCACGGATCATCCTCTTCCAACACTTATGCTTACCTTGAACATACAAACCGTCAGTTTCTTTATACGTATACATAAGTACATACTTACATTAGCCTTTACCTTTGGATCTTGATCGAGTCTTGGATTGTACGGATTTCTTATCTCAAGAGCACACAAGTTTGAGTTCAAGTACTTACCTTCTCGTACTTGATTCCCTTAAACCAGGGCTCTGATACCAACTTGTAAGACCCTAATTCGTACATGACAAAAGTCGCAGCGGAAAATCGTACCATGAAAATTCCTTATCATTACAAACACCTTGACGCACTTAAAACTCATTTTTAAGATAAATCCTTTCCCAATAAACACGTTTATTATACTTATTTTCTAAAAGAAACCATAAACTAGCTTCATTTTAATACGTGCACAACACTTCCGTACAATCTATCTTGTAACTCGATCCTCGATCTCCAATCCTTGGATATCCTCATGACTGGTACTACCTGCGCTCACCACATAAAATTCACACATTAGTACGCATTATAAACATACAAAGTTTGTTCACGTTTACTTCTCGTTTCATTAACTCTTTACATTCCAGCTTTTCCATCCTGTCATACCATCCGTGGTGAGACTTCTTTGTCTTTCCTGCATTTCACTTATAACTCCAGATACATGAATAAACAACGTAAACACTTAATCGTACAGAAAGACTTACATTCATACCTAAACTTCATACACATCATCCCCATACATACATATATACCCACATACATGCCAACGTACATGCAAACTTACGTATAAATACATATCGATTGTACTATATGCACCTACATATATACATACCTACATCGTTACGTACGGTCCTGACATCCCACATATATACATACACACATACCTACATACGTACATACACATACATACTTATTACATACCTTCACACAAACCTACATACGTGCATACATTCGTACATACTCACTTGCATACAAATACTTACTATCTACATACATGCCTACGTACATACACCTCGATTTATAAAACATACATACGTACATGTCTACATACTTACTTACATATATATTTATAATCACCTATTTCAACATACCCAACTCATACATACCTACTCATGTACGTCTTCATATATCCGCGTGTACTTCTTCACACACTTATAATCTTACACACGTTAGCGCATACATGCTTAGATACGCTTTTACATACATGTTAGATACATACAAACATACATACATACCTAACAAGTGTGGGCATACACTTGTATTCATAAAAACGTAAGTTGAACTAATCGTACGTGACTTAAAACGCGTTTAAACGAGTTCCCGAGCCAAAACGGAGCAAACGAACAACTTTCTCCAAACAGCCCCACCGTCGCGCGACGCGACGGCCCGTCGCGCTACGCGACGCCCTCATTTTCACAGAAGGTTGCTGCTGTTGATCTGCAGATTCCCAGCACGTCCGCGTTTCACGGAAACGGTCATAACTTCTTCGTTAGTGGTCCGTTTTACCCGATTCTTTTTCCTACGCGTCCGTAATTTAATTCTCCATCTTATAGAGTTAAGATCCAACATTCGGACTACCGAAAATTATAACTTTTAAGCCTTCGGCTTATTACTCTTTTCCGTGATTTCTACCCGTTCATGCATTTACCCACATAACTTGTTTGTTTAGCCTTAACTTCACATGGATTGATAGTTTCGAGGTCATTTGTTATAAAAGATTCATTCTCGGATGCCCTACATCTCATTCCACCCGTTTTCGCTCAAAAGCTTATTTTGACCCGTTAAGGTTAATTGCGCATTAAAACATTATGACTTACAAACCATACTTCTCACTTTCATACTTAACCAAAACATTACACCAATCGAGTAACTTGCTTCTAAACTACTTTTAAAGATCGTTTGCCCAAAATACCCATCAAGAGCATTTTGGTCAACTTTAATCCCATACCTTACGACAAAAGACTACGACACATACTTGTCTTCAACCATCGTGTTTAGTTAATTAAAACACCATAATACTTAATCAAACTAAGAAGTGATTACAGAAATCACTTACCTTACGCGTCCGTGCTCGTATCCGATTCCTCGCCCTTTCTTGACCCGTTGGCCTTTCATGCTTGAGTCCGTCTTGATATGATTCCTATACTTTCTTTTCATCAAAATCACGTTCTTATTAGCATATGCATTCGTACGTGATAACAATCATATCAATCGCATATTTCACACTTAACTCTCATTAATCATTTCTAACAACATAATTCATATAATCATATCCGTATACGTTTAAACTCATGTAACTCATCATGTCATTACATTTAACACGGATTGCTATTACATGTACCATACGACTTCTCATCAACCTATATTCATGACAACGAGTCAAATCATGTTTCTTATACTTAGTTGACTTTCAAAAGTCAACTATTAACCATATGTAACTATCGACTTATCAACATATACCCGTAACATCATATTCGACTATACGGACGACACTATATACATTTTATCATTCACTTGATGTATGTACTGCCTTTTAAGGATAACGTACAACTTATTCATGCATAAATCTTCTAAACTCTTACATAACCCATCAAAACCTACTACTAACCATCATGGATCATTCCCGAATAAACATAGATCATATCATCATCATTTTTCTCCTAATTCATCTAACAAGAATTCATCATACCCACATAATACATCAATCTTTCAACAAGAATTGGACATAGGTGATGAGTCTAGTCATCTTCATCACCATAACTAATGGGTTTATCATCTAAACATCAAATTAGCACAAACCATTCATAATCCATGTTCTATATGATGATTATAACACATACTCATGCTCAATTCCACTTAAACTCATGGATTAGAACATAACCCACTTTACACATGATCACCAATCTTAGATTTAAGACATACCTTATGATCCCCTCGTAGAGGTGATCATTAATCCGTGTTCCTTCTTGAATTTGAGCCTCGATTCACCCTTCAATTTGGTGATTTAGTTGAGTTAGGGTTTGGAGCTCTTGGAGCTCCTGAACATTCGTGAACACACACGAAGTGTGTGTTTGTGTGTGTTGATCTTTCATTTTAATAACTCAACTTCCATCTTGTTCCACTTTAACCCCTCGGTTTGCCTTTTAAAACATAACCGACACTACCTTCATCATTTAATACTTTTGACCATACCCTTGACTAGGTTAAATAGCCTAGTTATTAATTTCATGACGTGTCCTATAGGAACACACGACAAATATTAACGTTCAGATTTTGGGACGTTACACAATCTTACGACCCATGCCCCCGCAACACGTTGGTTAACCAAACGAATCCCGCCGCGTAGCGCGGGTTGTTTTTACTAGTATATTAACAATTTTGGTAGCATCTTGGCTACAGTAGCCCAATACCCTTTATTTTAAAGATATTTACGAAAGTGCCATTTGACTATCATCTATTTTTTCATCAAACATATATGAGAATCGGATGGGATTTCGTTTTTGTCTTTTTCTTTTTTCTTATATAATTTACACATTCAGTCCTTTTTCTTTTTTCCTTTAGATATTTAAGTTAAAGTTTTCTTTATAGATTTGAGTTTGTCTACATTTTACGCTTTATAGATTTGGGTTACGCTAGCTCGTGATATAAGTTCGTGTTTGTTTTTTACTACGTTTTATGTCAAGTGACGGTATAAATTCGTGTTTTTATTATGCGATTTCCCGGTTTTGATAGTTGTTTGCTTACTACTTAACAAGGATTTACACCTCGCTCCCACAACGTGGGAGGTAAACACTAGTATTATAACATTTTAGGTAGCATATTAGCTACCGTGCAAGGAAAAGCCATCATTTTAGACTTAATTACTAAAATACCATACCATGTCTTTAATCTCTCTGGTAGGACCATAGAGATTTGTACCTTAGATGATCGGAATGGTAGGATTTGGAGTGTGATTTTTTCTGTTTTGTCTTGTAGTGATTCTTTTTTTTTTGGTTTAGTCTGCCAACTCTACAAGATTTACGCAATATTATACATTCACATAACTAAACTTAATATTCATGCATCTCTCCTCTTTATCTCTCTCACTCTCCCTCTATATATATATATATATAGAGTTAGGTTAACGTACAAGAGCCCTTATCCTACATTACGTACGCGATCATCTCAGCCGTCAGATCTTCATCCCACATTTGAAATCGCATGTTGGTTTTTTATAACAATTTTGCATGTTGGTTTTTTAACATGCGATTTCATTAAAATTACCACATGCGAAATTGTTGCAAAAAACCAACATGCGATTTCATCAAAATTATCACATGCGATTTCACATCACTTACGTAGCGTACGTTAAGCCATTTTGTACAATACACTTTTTCCATATATATATATATTAAAAAAGAATATAAGAATAAAATGTAGGGATGTGAGAATATTGAAATCCTAATTCTAACCAAGATATTATTTACTCTTGAATGAGTGAACTTGCTTTTTAGTCCTTCAAGCTTCTATGTTTTATTTGTTTTTATTTTTGGCTCTGGAGTTTTGTCTTTTTTCTATCTTTTAACTTAAAGATTTCTCGCTATAAATTTGAGGTTCTCTGCGTTTTAAGGAAGCTCAAGGTATAAGTTCGCGTTTGTTGTTTTCTACGTTTAACGTCACGTGACTGTATAAATTCG
Organism: Helianthus tuberosus; assembly: GCA_030545235.1. Classification (NCBI taxonomy): domain Eukaryota; kingdom Viridiplantae; phylum Streptophyta; class Magnoliopsida; order Asterales; family Asteraceae; genus Helianthus; species Helianthus tuberosus. The sequence goes on along the minus strand of CM060451.1, from coordinate 75,121,260 downwards.
TGTATTTGATTTACCATCTTCCTGGTTTTGATCATTGTTTGCTTACCACTTAGTACGGTTTTACAACCTATGCCCTGTAACACGGGGATTAAACACTAGCATGCATACATTTGCATTTAGCTTGCATTCTGTTACATTAAATTTCATTGTTTTAATCGTTGAGGGTGATTTGTGAGTTTTTGCATTGATGTTCTACAGATGCAGTTGTTCTCATCAAAACCAAGTTTTACAAATTTTAATACTTATTAATAACTAGGAATATCACGACTTTGTTTTTCATGTTTTCTCTTTCAATTGTCATTACATTACGAATCGAAACACTATCAACCGAATGCCCGCCGCGAAGCGCGGAGGATTCTACTAGTCAGATAACAAGAGAGAAAATATCCCATTCATTACTTTACTATATAGAGGCCAACAACAAACAATACTCCGGAGCCCACAATCAGCGACAAGCCCGATCAAATCTCCGGATCCCACAATCAAACCAGCAAGCCCAATCATCAAATATGCAAAATAAACAAAAAAGAAACATAAGTAAAAAAAAAAAATAAGATGAAAAATATTGAACTGTATAATTTTAACACATGTAACGTTTAATAATTGGTAAAATAATAAATTAATAATTAATCTATTCGCATTCTGATATAAAGATTTATAGTAAATAAGTCGGTTAAGTTGCCTACAAATAGCAATTACGATCATTTCATTATTCGCATTCAAGCCTTCCTTTTCGTGAATCAGGTATGTATCTTATTCTATTATTTAGGTTTAATATATTTATTACTAGGTTATAACCCCGTGTATTACACGTGCTAAATAAATAAATTTTATATACTAAATAATAAAACAATATATCTTTAAAAATCTTCTTTATTGCACGAGTTTAATAAATATAATTTTATATATTAAATAATAAAAAGTTATATCTATAAGAACAATCTTGTATGGGTTGAATAGGTGAAATTTTATATACCAAATAAAAAAGTTAAATCTTTAAAACCACATGTATTACACGAGTTGAATAAATGTAATATTGTTTAACAAATAATAAAATAATACATCTTTAAAAAACCTCATTTATTACACGGGTTGAATAAATGTAATTTTATATACCAAATAATAAAAAAATTACATCTTTAAAAATATGCGTATTACACGGTTTGAATAAATGTAATTTTTTGTACTAAATAATAAAAAAACACATATATCCTTAAAAAATCTCGTGTATTGTACGAATTGAATAAATATAATTTTATACATCAAATAATAAAATTATAATTTTGGCCCCTGTGGTTATATCACTTTTACCCTTTTAGCCAAAAAATAGAATTTTTTAACATCTAAGCCCCCAACGTTTTTTTTTTTAACTTTTTGGCCCCTAACGTCTTTTTTAACCCTTTTGGTCCCTAACGTCTTTTTTTTAACCCTTTTGGTCCCTAACATTTAATGGATGAAGTTAGTGTTAGAGGCCAAAATGGATAGAAAAGAAGACGTTGAGGGCTCAGATGTTAAGAAATTCTTTTTAGAGCTAAAAGGGTAAAAGTGATATAACCACAGGGGCCAAAATGTAATTTACTCTAAATAATATTATAAATAAGAAGAAGATTAAACTAAATAATAATTATCCATAAGATATTAAACTAAAAAGTATTTAATAGGAGGGTTATCTATAATTAATTAGAAAATATTAAATTAAATTAATAATTATCCATATAAGATGCCCTAATATGATGACAAGTGTTCTCAAAGTGGTTTCTTTTATTATATAGTATAGATTTTAGTATAATATTAGGAGTAGATTTATGGTTCTAGTCAAGGTAGGTGTCGGGTAGTTTGATCCTAGTCTAGGTATGGACTGATTATTCATGTTTAAACTGGATAGGGTTATCCAAAGTCGACCACGGTAATGACTATCTAGTACTCCACTACTTATTTAACTAGCGTCTTGTTCTGGTCCTGATCAAGGAGCAGAATTTGGATTGATTATAGTACACATCTTAGAGCCAAGGTGAGTTTGTAACGCTTCACATTTTTTGTACTTTCCTTATTTAGAAAGTTGTATTCATATTTCTGTTTTTAGAAAATTTGTATTCGTATTTCATTTCCAATCTTGTAATTCGAGACTTTGATCATAATGGGAACTCACTTTTATGCTCATACGTGTCACATTTCATACTTGTGTTATATACGCAATCAACCTTTAAATATGTGTTCATACGCAAAACCAAGAGCTAAAATACTTTGATATATCAATCTTACGTGCATCATACTCATACCATACTTAAATACACTTTGGAAACAACATAACTAAAAATAAAGTGCCATGCGACGAGAAAAAATGTTTGGTCGCGTGGCGTGACCAGGATCATTTTTCAGCAGACTTTTAGCCAACCGGATTTTACCATTTTCCACCTCCTTTCTCCTCCAATCACCTTCCAACCTTCTTTAAACCCAAATCCTAATAACTCCCTATAAAACCAAGCCTCCTACATCACATTTTCACTTTCTACAACTCCAAAACACTCCAAAATCATTAAGAAATTCTCAAGTTTGGGCAGAAAGTTTCAAGTGTTTAAGTGAGATTTCAACTCATTTTCTTCTTCTTTTCTTCATGTTTTATTCTTCCATTCAACTTGGATAACCTCTAGGAATATTTCTACAAGTTTACCATGGTAAACTAAGCTGGAAAACCACCATATTTGAGGTCCAAAGTTGAATTAAATTATGTTTTATGAAACTTTTATCTTATGCAACTTTTGCTTATGAACATAGACTCAACCTTGTTCTCAACCAATTTGCATGTTGATGAACTTGAGTTGGGGCTTCATTTCCGAAAGATTGAGGTACAAACACCTCCAATCTAATGAACCTAAGTCATCAAGTAAACTTACTAGTCACAAAGTGTCCAAACTACACCAAGTCTCCAAAGCTTTACCATGATTGGAATGCACTAGTCTAGTTTGGGTTTCACTTGGTTACTTGATTATTTAGATGATTAGTTACTTGTACATCCTTTATTTATTCATGACAAACCGAAATCATCAACTAAGTTTTGTGCTTTGGTGAATACATACAATGAGCTTAAATGGATGGAATTCATTATACCTTCATGCATGACACTATATGACTTGGACTATATACTTTTATATATATATATATATATATATATATATATATATATATATATATATTAAAACCGAATCATAACACCAACCAAACTCATGGTTGAATGTTATGTATTGTGGTCATTTTCATCTTGGACTAAAGTTCCTCAAACTATGGATTCTAATGGGTGAATCGGTACCCATGAAAAAATGACCAAAATAGTGACCATATGAGTGCTTTATTTTCTTGCGATATACATACTTATATACTACTTTAAACGCTTAATCCCTACTCAATTCCGAACTTCATAAACTCAAACGCCTTGTTCATCCTTGTAGGATAATCTCGGCGTTTTCCTAAACTCTCAAGACTCTCCGCTAATGTTTTGGAAGCTTTGCAAACCATGAGTATACATGACCCCTTTTTTACTTTAAGTACACTTTTGGGGTGCAATATATATACATATCAAACTTACACATACACAAAATATTCACATGATTCAATCAAACAAATCCGTATACACATGCTTAATACATTATACACTAGGATACTTGCATGCTAAAAGCCATTCTTTCACGAATACTTGTCATTAACTTCATGAGCCAACCTTAACATGTATAACGCTATAGGAGTAGCACACCGCCCGTTTGATGGGTCATTCTTAAGTATTCAGTTGTTGTCTTGTCATTTCGAAGACAAGATTACGCTAGTGGAATATTTAGGTTGACACGTATGTGATGCATGCTAGTCCACGATAAGTTTTGCCTTAGTATACGATTTTGCCATGTGGATTTTGTTAAGCTTTTTTACGTATGCTAGTTAACCAAACTTGTATGCTCACCAATGCTTTATGTGTTGACCGTTACTTTAATATATATTGCTGGAATATGATGATGATACGTTGAAAAGAAATCTAGTAGGATGGACTAGAAACGCGACATACTTTAGATTATGTTTTGTTGTTTAATTGTTATGTTCAAGATGTTGTATTTTCTATTTGAACAATGTATTTATTCTATTATGAAATGAAATTCGAATTATTTAAATATTGTCACAAACAACAAGTTATGAAGTCTCGAGCAATCTCGTTTTCGTCTCACTCCGATGTTTCCGCCATCGGTTAGGGGAGTGACAGAGTTCTTCTGAACTGCACGCTTTTACTACATTTTGGGCATACGTGACAGGTGTAACAGTAACATCTTCTAATAACATGTACATCTTACATGTTATGTGGCACATTGGATACATTTGCAATACTGGGATGGACTACGTGTGTCACACCCTGATTTCCCGGTGGGCCCGGACTTGGGGTATATGACAAATTGATACAGATATTCACAATTAACACACCGGAATTCTTGGAATTATAAAATTATTACAAATTACAAATGTCCAAAAGTTCAAAAATATTATACATACCAAAAGTGTATAAAGTGTCACACCCCTTTCAAAGGCGGAAGCGCGAGGTGTGATCGTGATTGATTCTCATTGCATACGAATAAGTAAACATACTACATGAAATAAACAAACTCCAAATTGTCATTCATTGTATCAAGTTTTCAACACAAGTTAAGGTAAGAGTTTACATCTCTTCAAAAGACAATAGTTAAAAGTTTACAACATAGTTTTCAAATTTAAATGATCAAGGATCTATTTCTCATGTCGCCGCAAGAAGGTGGGATATGATAATAAATCCTACAAAAGTGGCAAAGGAGCGTAGACACATGACATCTTGAACGTAAACCCGCAAAGATTCCACTAATTTCCTAAAATACATGCAAGTTTGAAAAGTGTAACATCTTGAATTTTTACGAACATTGTTAAACGTGTAAATAGCAAATAAAATGACTAGTTGAAATATGAGGTATCTAGACGAGGATGTAGGAACCATTTAATAATAATAGTGGGATATATTATGTTTGGTCATGTTCCGTTCTTTTGTAGAGGAAAATGAGTACATTTCAACTAAATACTCGTAATTTACTAAAATTTTATACCATAAAAGTTACAAGAGAAAGACATGATTTGGGATAAATATTATAATTGTAATTATAGGATCCTAATAAGACCGCCCGTAATGGGACGTTGTTTTTAAAAAAAAATTAAAAAAAAAAACACCGGAACACGCCCGGCAACCACTACACCCCGGCGTTATTTAGCGTGATTCGAGAAAAAAATGGCACCGGCGTTTTTTAAAACACGCCATTGCATGCTTTCTCAATTCTTGTTTGGCCAATCAGAATATTCCAAATAATATTATTTAGTTTATTTTTATTTTTTTAAATAACTGGGTAATCAATTGATGGGGCATTATCCCACTATGCCCATTTGTGAAAAACGCCCATAATGCCCCTTTGCTGACTGAGATGACACGTGTCGCACAATGCCCATGGGTGAGGGCATTATTCATATATACCACTACACATGGTCTAATAATAATTAACAAATTACGTATATATGTATGATACGGGTAATTATGGATTTAAAATAATAATAATAATAATAATAATAATAATAATAATAATAATAATAATAATAATAATAAAAAGAAAAATCATATGTATCATAAATTAAATTCAGTCGTATGGTATATATATTAATTAATATTTAAAATTAATTAATATTTGATGGCCACGTATTTTATTCTAACACCTCATGTACTTTTTATTTGGCCACAAAGGAAATAAGAGTAATATAAATAGAGACCTAGCCTTTACTTATGAAGTCACAGAAAAGTAGATAAGAAATAGAAGTGTGAGCCAATAAAAATAAAGATAAGTCAAAGAATTAGTTGTAGAAGCCATCAACAACAATATTTTACGGTATCCTTGATGGTGACTATACTCGCATGGTTTCGGTAGCAATATACTGTTTTATTAGGATGGTGAGAGTGGATCTCTTATTACAAGTTCTAAGTTGTTACCCAGCCCATAACAACTAAGGTGAATACGTTTAACTGTTTTACAAATTTTGAAATGTATTACATTTTTAAAATAGCATGAGTTTGTGTTAAATATATTTTTGCAGATAGTATTCTATGGATAGCATTCAGACCATAAGTGCACATATAGTTTGATCAAACTGTAGACATGTTACAAACCATAAAATCGGGCACGAAGTTCGGTAGGAGAAATACTTAAAACAGGGCATGAAGTTCGGTAGTAAAACGGGCGGAGAGCTCGCTGAATGTGTAGATTACTAGTATGTTTTAAATAGCTTTAATACCGCTTATGCTAAAAATGGTCTAGTGTCGGTTAAATGTTATTCACCGGCTTTTTGCTGACGTATTATTTTCAAAACGTTTTCAGGTAATCATATTTAGCAAGGGTAGATGCTAAAGGGATTATGACTCCTTAGGCACGATAAAACCTTGTGGCAAGAATTTTGTACAATTGTCAGAAGACAGAAAATGACGTAAAAGTTTGCTTTTTGCAAAAAACGTGTTGTATGAACAAGGGGTATTCAAATCCTTGTTTATAAAAGAATATTTTATTCAACTTAGAAGTTGTTTAAATAAATAAAAATAAATATAAACGTTTTTCCGTTGGGTATTTATCGAAACAGGTACCAACCGATTGGTTGCACGCCTGGGGTGTCAAAAATCCGAGGTGTGACAAGTCGGTATCAGAGCCACGGGTTTTAGCGAATCAGATATTTGGTTAGTATCTAAGCTTTAACCGGATAAGTTATGATACCTATATATAAGATAGGTAAGTATAAATAGAAAGAAATCAGAGCTTTTAGTTAAACTCTTTGTCATATGAGATCCTATTTAAGAAAGTTTATTTGATGACTAGGGTCGACGCCATATATCTTATCCTTTATTTACTCCAACTACAGTATTAGGTTTATATTTCCTTATTTATTTATTTATTGTAAAGCATATAAAGCAATTTTAGAATTTGATACAATTATACCTTGGTTGGCTGCATTGCATTATGAAAATAAAGATAAATTAAATATTGATTTGTGTACCGAATAGGGTTAACAATATGATAAGTATGATATAGATATTTATTCTGAATACGTTACTATACATAACTAGCTTAATATTATTTATACCGGATATAAGTGTACTGAATTATGGTTAGTCTAGTAAAGTTAAACGTAAGCATTAATGATAAGAAAGCATGAGATATATGATTCCGACATGAACTGTTTATATGCAATAGAGACGCTAGAGATTCCCTATAATTGATAGAAAACAATACGAGGAATGAATACGGAATAATATAGTTGTTGCAATATATTCGATAAATTGGGTGATAAAAGAAACACTAAAATGGAAAATGATTAATTGAGAAAAAAAGGTCTTACATCCAAAGATGAGTTATATAGAAAGATGAGTTATGGAGTTAATTCAAGCTAAAAATGCAAAACACTTGTATGATAATATTGTCTATTGTCTAACTAACGTAGAATTCGATTGTTGTTATATCAATGGGAAATATATATATATATATATATATATATAGGGGATGGCTAAAATGAGAACCACCTCCAGTTGTAAGAACCATGAGAACCACTTTCTGGCCTTTAGATCAAGGAGATGGATGGATGAGATTAAAAGTACTTAAAAAATAATATTAAGTATTTTTTGTCTTATTATGTCTTTAATATTTTATTGTTAAAGGGTATTTTAGTAAAATTACTTTGTTTTGTCTTTTTATGTATATTAGTTTTTAATTACCTTTTTTGTCTTATTCATTAATTACATTTTTTATTTAATTCTTTTTTATTTATAAACTGATTTTTTTTATTAAACATTTTCTAATTCAGATTTTTATTATATTAGATTTTTATTTTTTAAACTTAGTTTTTTTATTAAACATTTTCAAATTCAGATTTATTTACATATTTTTACGTTTAACGTTTAACGTTTTTACGCCCGGCCTTTTCACGCCTCGTTTTTTGACGCGTCGGTTTTTACGTTTTACGCCCCGATTTTTTACGTTTTATGCGTCGGTTTTTTACGTTTTACGCGTCGGTTTTTTACGTTTTACGCGCCAGTTTTTTACGTTTTACGCGCCAGTTTTTTACGTTAACGTTATTTACGATTTACGCTCCTCGTTTTTTCAACGCGTCGGTTTTTACGTTTTACGCCCCGATTTTTTACGTTTTACGCGTCGGTTTTTTACGTTTTACGCGTCGGTTTTTTACGTTTTACGCGCCGGTTTTTTACGTTTTACGCGCCAGTTTTTTACGTTAACGTTATTTACGATTTACGCGTCGGTTTTTTTACGTTTTACGCGTCGGTTTTTTACGTTTTACGCGCCAGTTTTTTACGTTTTACGCGCCAGTTTTTTACGTTAACGTTATTTACGATTTACGCTCCTCGTTTTTTCAACGCGTCGGTTTTTACGTTTTACGCCCCGATTTTTTACGTTTTACGCGTCGGTTTTTTACGTTTTACGCGTCGGTTTTTTACGTTTTACGCGCCAGTTTTTTACGTTTTACGCGCCAGTTTTTTACGTTAACGTTATTTACGATTTACGCGCCGGTTTTTTACGTTTTATGGCCCGGTTTTTTACGTTAACGTTTTTTTTTTTACGTTTTACGCGCCGGTTTTTTTTCGTTAACGTTTTTTACTTTTTTTCGCGCCAGTTTTTTACGTTTTACGTAAAACTTTTTACGTTTTACGTAAAACTTTTTACGTTTTGCGGTATAAGTTTTTACTTTTTACTTTTTACGTTTTACGTAGAACTTTTTACTTTTTACGTTTTATGTTTTGCGTTCAAACTTTTTACGTTTTACGTTAAAACTGTTTACGTTTTACGTTTTACATAAAACGTTTTACGTTTTACGTAAAACTTTTTACGCTTCACGTTTTTACGTTTTATGTTAAAAAAGTTTACGGTTTACGTTAAAAAAGTTTACGGTTTAATTTTTTTTTTTTAATTTTACGTTAAAAAGTTTTTACGGTCTACGTTAAAAAGTTTTACGTTTTACGTTTGACGTAAAACTTTTTACGTTTTACGTTTTACGTTCTACGTAAAACTTTTTACGTTTTACGTTTTATCTGAAAGTTTTTTACACAAAACGAACGCATCCAGAAAATCGCTACTCGGTAAGTGTCTCAGATAGATTTATCATCATCGACGCCTCAAAAAAAATATAAAAACCCAACAAACATCAAAACAAAAGCGTATCTCGAAAAAAAACGGGGTTTGGCTCAGATTTTCCGATAATCAAAAAGGCTGCAAAATGGGGTTGCAGGTTCAAAAAACCTACCCTCCGCCGTCCTTGCCGCGCCATCGTCATCAAAATAAACGTTTTTTTTTTTCATCATCGCCCCCCCCCCCCCAAAATCCAAACCGATCAAAACCCACATAATCAAAGAATACAAATGCATCATTCAAGCAACCCTGTATCCGTTCAAAAAACATTCAAACAAGTGCAGTTGTCACGAAAACAGATCAAGAATTCAAAATCAAACCCGGATTCAAACCCACCACCCAGATTCAAACCCACCACTCATAATCAAACCCAGATTCAAAACCCACGACTCAAAATCAAACCCAGATTCAAACCCATCACAAAACGGATCAAGAATTCAAAATCAAACCCAGATTCACCCCATGATGATACCTGCAACCCCACCACTCAGAATCAAACCCAGATTACTCGAAACCCCCAAAGTCAAGAAAACAGAATTACAAAAGAACACATCAGATTCAAAGACATACCACATCATCGGACGAACATAATCAGCCGGCCATCACCTCCGACGAACATAATCAGCCAGATTACTCGAAACCACCATCTCCGACGAACATAATCAGCCGGCCATCACCCTTTGGTGGTGGCGCACGACAGTGAAAAACCCAAAATCGAGAGAGATAAGCCGGCGAAGGGTTACCGGTACCGTCGTCGCCGCTCACCGCGGTGGTAGCCGGTGGATTTCAGCCTTGAACCAACTAAACCACCACCGCCTCCGCCTCTGCACATCTCCCACCAAACCACCGCCCCCACCACCGCCTTCCGCCGCCCCCACCACCGCCTTCAAACAACAAAAACAAAGCCCTTCATCGTAGACACCAAAAGGGGGTGTCTGGCCTCCTCTTTCTCCTCGTCTCTCTGATGTATTCAATCGTAGCACCGCCACCAGACGGTGGTGGTGGTGGTGGTCGGTGGTTTTTGAAGATGAAAATAAAATGTGAATGCTCTAATAAAAGTCTGCAACTTTATATAGTTAAATAGAGGAGAGAGGTGAGAGGATGGATATGACATATGGGGTAAATGACCAAATTACCCTTTTGTTGGCATGTTCTGATTGGTTGAAATGGTTCTCATAGTTCTTACAACTGAGTGTGGTTCTTATTTTAACTCAATCCTATATATATATATATATATATATATATATATATATATATATATATAGAGGAAGGTTAACGTACATTACGGCTTAACGTACATCACGTACGACAGGTAATTGCGCACGTTCATTTTAAAATCACGCACGTTATAACTCAAAAATCCAAAATCACGCATGTTGAAACACAATAATCACGCATATTGAAAACATTAATCACGCATGTTATATAACAAATCACGCACGTTGTTGTACGTGAAGTACGTTAAGCTATAATGTACGATATACTTTTTCTATATATATATGTGTATATTTTAACACCATACGTAAAGTTTGGGTTCAAACGGCGCGCCCGAGGGGGTAGTTTTTTACGCCCAAAGTTTGGGTTTTTTTATTTTTTTTTATTTTTCTTTTTTTTTTAACCAAACTTTGGGCGTAAAAAACTACCCCCTCGGGCGCGCCGTTTGAACCCAAACTTTACGTATGGTGTTAAAATATACACATCTAGTCGTAAAAAAAAATTCGTGGTCAACGGCCACCCGCGGGTCGCGGTTCTCATAACTCGTGGTGGTTCTCATTCTAGCGGCTCCCTATATATGGGGGCCGCTAGAATGAGAACCACCACGAGTTATGAGAACCACGAGAACCTCGACCCGCGGGTGGCCGTTGACCACGAAATTTTTTTTACGACTAGATGTGTATATTTTAACACCATACGTAAAGTTTGGGTTCAAACGGCGCGCCCGAGGGGGTAGTTTTTTACGCCCAAAGTTTGGGTTTTTTTATTTTTTTTAATTTTTCTTTTTTTTAACCAAACTTTGGGCGTAAAAAACTACCCCCTCGGGCGCGCCGTTTGAACCCAAACTTTACGTATGGTGTTAAAATATACACATCTAGTCGTAAAAAAAATTTCGTGGTCAACGGCCACCCGCGGGTCGCGGTTCTCGCGGTTCTCATAACTCGTGGTGGTTCTCATTCTAGCGGCTCCCTATATAGTATATATATATATATATATATATATATATAGGGTAGGGATCCTAAGAGAAGTCCACCCTATTTGAGAAACTTGAGAAGCAATCTGGACCACACATTTTCCCTAAACAAAAAATGCAAAAAAAGGTGAAAAAAATGCAAATTTTTTTTTTTTTTTTTTGGAAAAATCGCTGCTTTTTCTTTAAGGATTAATTTTTTTTTTGGGATTTATACACATGTGTATATTGTTAATCTTTTAACTATACATATTTGTATATTGCCAATTATACATATATGTATATACATGTTTAAAATTAAAAAAATATGTGTTATAAATCCTAAACCTTATACCATAAACACTAAAGCTAAACCTTAATGCTAAACCCTAAACCCTAAAGCTAAACCCTAATTCTAAACTCTAAAGCTAAACCCTAATGCTAAACCCTAAAGCTAAAACTAAACCCTTAATGCTAAACCCTAATGCAAACCCAAAAGATAAAGCTAAACCCAAAAGTTAAAGCTAAACCCTAATGCTAAACACTAATGCTAAACCTTAATGCTAAACCCTAAAGATAAACCCTAAACCATAAAGCTAAACCCTAAACCCTAATGCTAAACCCTAATGCTAAACCCTAAAGCTAAACCCTAAACCATAATGCTAAACCCTAAATACTAATGCTAAACCCTAAATAACACTTATTTTTCAATTTTAAACATGTATATACATATATGTATAATTGACAATATACATATATGTATAGTTAGAAGATTAACAATATACACATGTGTATAAATCCCAAAAAAAAAAAAATTTTAAATAATAAAAAATTAAATCCTTAAAGAAAAAGCTGCTATTTTTTCAAAAAAAAAAAAAAATTGCATTTTTTTACATTTTTTTTTCATTTTTTTTCTTAGAGAAAATGTGTGGTCCAGAATGCTTCTCAAGTTTCTCAAATAGCCTACTACTTCTCACATGATCCTTATCCTATATATATATATATATATATATATATATATAGGGGGATGGATCATGAGAAAACTAGTTTAAACGAGAAAACCAAAAACTAACCAAAAAAGCCTAAAAAAACCTAAAAACATACCAATTTTTTTTTTTTTTTACAATTTTTATAGAAAAATCGCTACTTTTTATGTATGGAAAAAAATTTTCAAAAAAAAAAAAAAAAATTTTTTGTTGTACTGCACATGTGCACTAATACATTAAACTTAAACCACTTAACCCACCCCCCAAAAACCTAAACCCCCCACCCACCAAAAGCCTAATCCCCCCACCCCCACCCCCCAAAAACCTAAACCCCCCTCCCCCCACACCCAAAAACCTAATCCTAATCCTAAACCTCCAAAAAAACTAACCCTAAAAGCTAAACTAGACTCAAAAAGCTAATTTTAAGCATGTAATGCAATTGTAGTACATGTTACATTGCACATGTGGACTACTATAATAATAGTATTAAAAACAAGACGACACCATAAATCTTTTTTTATGTCATAAAAAATATGCTCGAATATACTTGAATGAAAGATACAAAAATTTGTGATCTTATGGTGTCATTTTTGTTTTAAAATGATAACGTATGGAGAAATGGGAAATGTTTGAAAAGTTATATATATTTTTTTCCAATTTTACCCCTCCTTCATTAAAAGTCCCCCCTCCTTCATTAACAGTCTCCCCCCTCATTTTTAGTGGTTTTTAGTTAGTTTTCTAGTTTTCTCATTTATATCTAGTTTTCTCATGATCATCTCCCTATATATATATATATAGGGGCTGGTTAACGTACAAATGCGCTTATCGTACATTACGTACGCTACAATCTCAGCCGTCAGATCATCTTCCCGCATTGAAAATCGCATGTGAAATTGAATTACCACATGCGAAATTGTTACCAAAATTATCACATGCGAAATTGAATTACCACATGCGAAATTGTTACAAAAAAAACAACCTGCTATTTCATCAAAATTATCACATGCGAAACTGAATTAACACATGCGAAATTGTTACAAAAAAACAACCTTCTATTTCATCAAAATTATCACATGCGAAATTGAATTACCACATGCGAAATTGTTACAAAAAAACACCTGCTATTTCATCAAAATTATCACATGCGAAATTATTACAAAAAAAACAACATGCGATTTTCATTGCGGGAAGATGATCTGACGGCTGAGATTGTAGCGTACGTAATGTACGATAAGGGAATTTGTACAGTACCCTTTACCTATATATATATATATATATATATAAAGAATCTTTATCATAGAATTAAGATATCTCTTCTTAAATTCACTTTGTATGATGGAAGCACCATATGGTAGTTAAGAGTATCATAGTGTGTATCATAGATTGCTTTTATGCCTGGCCAGTATGGAGGTTAATATATGAAACCGCTATGATCTCGCAAGCATCATATGTGACAATCGGTGATTTACGGCTCTTAATTACGTGATCAACAAGTGATTAACGCGATAATAAATAATGTTTATGACGCTAATTAACTTAATTAAGCCCTTGGAGTGCCCAGAAACGTTTGTCCGGCTATACAGTGCGCGTGTAGTGATTTATGGGAATCTGCTAAATATGACGCGACAACGGACTGATACCGTACGAAATACTGACAACGCCGACAAACACGGAATTTCTAAGAATATTTCATGCTTACGGAGTATGGGTCGCGATATCGGGTCTCGTAAGAATTACGGGCCCCTTACACATAAGATGGGCTTGTGGGCCCTAGGCCCAAGCCCGAAACCCACAAGCCTAAACCTACACACAATAGGCAAAATCCCTACAAATCTTGCAAAATATTCAAAATCTATATAAAAGATTTTAACTCTAGGGATGAAAGAAATAACCTGAATGTAAATTCTCTACATAAAACACAATTAAAAACCATTGTTTCAATGGGTATAACACTTGACCTCAATGTAAATGGTATACATAGGAGGCAATTAAAACCATCCATCTGCCTCCTTCTATTTATACACGAACAACACACACACAAATAATAAGTCCTTTCTCTCACAATTACATCAAAGAAACACAGAGCCAATCAAACTCCCTCATCCTCTCCCCTCTCTCGATCTAGATCCCCTGCACACACACACAAGCAGCCAAACACCCTCGTAACACCCCCCTGCTCTTTTCTTCCTCGATAAACAGAACAGACCACCACCACCATCATCGGGTGGTGGTGAGCGATGGTGTGCGGCGGCACAGACGAAGAGGAGAGAGAAACTGGAGCGAAGAGAGAGAGAGCCGCCGCTCACGGCGGCGGCGACGGCGCGTGGTGGCGTGGTGCTGTCATCATACCGAGAGAGAGAGAGAAAACCGGCGGTCGGAGGTTCGGACCGCCGGTCGGTCCACTTTTTCCGGTGGTCAGTTCGATTATCCCGCGGTTTTTACTTCGGTCCGACGGGTCTCACGGTTTCGCATTGGTTCGAGTCCGGTCAGAACCGGTCCAGCAGAGTTCATGTTCAGGTCAGTTTGTTTCGGCTCAAGGTTCAGTCACGAGATGGTTCAGATTTTACTTTCCGGTGATGTTAATCAGGTTGGTTGTTTGGGGTTCCATGGAAGCTTCGGTTCAACTCAGGTCAACAGCAGATCAGCTGGTCAACGGTCAACTCGGGTCAAACGGTTCGGGTTCGGGTCTCGACTCGGTGCAACTCGGTTCGACTCGGTCAACTCAGTTGACCCGGTCAACTCGGTTGACTTATTTTCGGCGTTTCGACACAAAGATTCGGTAAAAAGATTTAAAACGAATATTATTTACGTAAATTTTTCCTTATTTTTATATGTGATAACGAGCTCGAACCGATTGATTATAGTTACGTTTGATATATTTGACGAAATCATACATATATTGAGTGAATCTTGATTGAATTTTGACGACAACTTGTGTTGTCGGGGCAACCAAAAACAGAGGAAACTCTGCCCGTTTTTCGAGAGAATCCGTAAAATAAAACGAGTTTTATTATAAAATAAAACATGCTTTTGATATAAGGCGACTTTTGAAAAAAACAAGATACGAATGTAAAGCTTCTTTCAACCACAACTTACAACTTACGAGAACAACGATACGGAAATTATTTCGACAACAAAAATAAATATAGTTATTATTATATTTATTTCAAACGAACTCGAATCCTTTTATAAATAAATATAGTTATATATTTATTTTCCAATACAAGTCGACGATGCTTTTACAAGATAAATATAACTGTTATACTTATTTTATACGCCTAGACGGCACATACGTATATTTTTTGGCAATTATACACTAGACGCAATATATATATAATACGAGTTTATTATATATTACTTTTATACGAATATTCCTTTATATCAACATACGACTTCTTAAAACGAGCTAACAAGTATAACTTCTTCGCTTCTTTTAAGTTGACAATTTACCGTCATATCATTTGTCAACGATTCGGTAGAGCTCGAAGACACGTAGTTTAGTTACTGCGTTTATTTAGAGACTTATTAGATATTCCGTGTTAGGAATATTGTAGAATGCACGCTAGCAAGTCAAGTCTTGGAAACGACATCACGAAGTCGTATATAGCTAGCTTTGCACAGGAATATTCAGGTGAGTTCATAACCCCACCTTTTACGGTTTTACATTTTTCAAAATGTTTTCGGGGTGGAAAGACATGCACTTTTTGCAAAGCATACAAGAATGACATATTTCTAAACCATTTTACAAGCAAGTTTTAACTGACACAAATGGTTTACGAAAAGCTTACGTTTTATACCGGTTTCTCAAACAAAAGTTTACACACGAATTCTAGTTTTCTAAACTACGAGAAAATACAAATACAAGAGTATACAAACACATGAGAATTGATACTTGATATAATGAATACAAGAACTGAAAATTGATACTTGATATGATGAATACAAAAACAAGAAGCGCCCTTGGTGATAACTAGTACCAAGTAGGATGCGTTTGAGGAATGATACGAGAAATCGTGTCACGAATAGGGTACCATAAGCACCATTAATCGTGTACATACTTAGACCGCAGAACAAAATGTTAGATCTAACGGGTGTCAGGGCAGCCCCACTCTTGGTGACAACTAGAACCGAGTAGTGTTTTTGTGTCTCAGTCGTGAATCGACTAAAGAAAAATGCCTATGGTTTGGTGACTTCCTATGTCGTGTCACATGTTAATGGCCTTGCAACCCATTAACAACAAGATACATACAGAATACTTGATTTATACAAGAAAACATGATACATACAAGAATACGTGATTTATACAAGAATACATGATACATACAGAAATACTTGAATTATACAAGATACATACCATGTTTTCATACAAAGTTTCTGTATAACTTGACAAGAAAATGATTTTAAATTCGTTTTCTCAACAATACTTCAAAAACCGGTTATTCAAAAAGATTTATTTCAAATCTTTTATAAACAAACTATGAACTCGCTCAACTTTATGTTGACTTTTTCGCATGTTTCTTTCTCATGTTGCATTTCTAAGAAAAGGCACGGTTGGAATAGGAGAACCATTGGAGATACGAGTACTTAGTGGCGTTCATTTTCTAAAAGACTTAGATTATTTGCTTCCGTTGTGCAATGAAGATACCAGTCCAGTCACGCCAATGCTCTGATATTTCGGGGTGTGATAGATTGGTATCAGAGCTCTAGGTTACAGCGAATAGGGTTTCTGTAAAGATACCTAGGCTCTAACCTCACTTTCCTCTGGGAACATAGAATATTAAAACCTGAATACATACAGAACGCATAGTACTCGAATATGGTCTCCAACCGTTGCCGAAAAACAAACAATCAAAATTTTGATTTCAAACATACGCTATAGTGGTGTTTTATACACGGTACACAAAACAGTCGCATACAGTACACAAAACCCTGAGAGCTTAGGAAACATGCATTTAAGACCTTCGGAAACTTATGTTAAAGTTCATTAAAGGTCATCACGTAGGAACTGCAAATATTGATTCGGGCACACACAATTATACATATTGTCTATGATGTTTTAACTTCCCGAGCAGGCAGCCTACGCATAACGAAACACCAGTGCACAAGTATACGTGAAACTTAAGCTATACATCAACGGAGGTTGAAGTACGTCACATACGACTTTCAAGGAAGCGGCAGTTAGGCACGCGGTCCTGCAAACGACACAAGTCATGCTAAGAAGAAGACGTATGTCTCCGCATTTCCCGTAACTTGTTAACGACGAATATGCTATGGTAATGTCACCTAACAACTGGTTATCACATGCAACCCCAGGTAAAGTCCTTAAATTTCTTTTATTGAAATTTCGACTTTCAGTTTTACTAAGTAGATTTTCGTATCTCTACTCCTCTTAATGGTCATTGTGTCACGATCATTTCTATTCAGTATAACGAATATTCATTTGCTTCAATTCTTGAAAATTCATATGTTACGCATGCATCGTTTGTTACGCATGTGGTTTCGTTTCGAATAAAGCGTTTCATTAAAGTTCAAATATTATTTCGCTTGTGATTCGAATGACCCGCATTATTGTAATTGTTGGCTTCTTTGTTATCAAGTCAATACACTTTCTTGAAATTTCTTTTCTTTTCAAGTTACATACATGGTTTTTCGTTGTGACCATGCCGAAAGTTTTCTTATCGATACATGTATTTATTGTCGGCTTGCGCCAAAATCAAATTCAATTGTTTGAACTTGTTCATTACACATATTCAATTCAAGACACCATATGATGTATTGAAAACATCATATTCGAATTCGTTTTAACAAGCGTTTCATTGTTCTGAGTCGTAGTAGATTTGTTTGGTCTATGACTCCATTAAGTCGTTTGTTGATTTCGACACCTTGTGGTGTCAGTACAGACTTGTAGCTTGGGCTAATCATGATTGAGCGTTTTATGCAAAACACAGGTCATACTTGTTCGATCACCGCTATATTTGAATTGTTTCATTCACTACAACACCTTGTGGCGTTGGTGGAACTTGCAGCTTGGGCTGATCATGATCGAGCGTTTCATGCAAACTAGTACATTTGAGCTTGTTGAAATCTGAATTCATTTATTAGATGCAATCATTTTTAGAATTCATTTGCATATTGTGATATGTCCTTGAATTCACATCATTCGAATAAGTCTTGATTCGACTTCATGATCGTTCACTTTGGTACTATTCATATATTTTCTACGCATAACGTAACTCAAAGGAGTTGACGTAGTCTAAATTTCGAGGACGAAATTTTATTAACAGGGGGAGAATGTGACAACCGGTGATTTACGGCTCTTAATTACGTGATCAACAAGTGATTAACGCGATAATAAATAATGTTTATGACGCTAATTAACTTAATTAAGCCCTTGGAGTGCCCAGAAACGTTTGTCCAGCTATACAGTGCGCGTGTGGTGATTTATGGGAATCTGCTAAATATGACGCGACAACGGACTGATACCGTACGAAATACTGACAACGCCGACAAACACGGAATTTCTAAGAATATTTCATGCTTACGGAGTATGGGTCGCGATATCGGGTCTCGTAAGAATTACGGGCCCCTTACACATAAGATGGGCTTGTGGGCCCTAGGCCCAAGCCCGAAACCCACAAGCCTAAACCTACACACAATAGGCAAAATCCCTACAAATCTTGCAAAATATTCAAATTCTATATAAAAGATTTTAACTCTAGGGATGAAAGAAATAACCTGAATGTAAATTCTCTACATAAAAGACAATTAAAAACCATTGTTTCAATGGGTATAACACTTGACCTCAATGTAAATGGTATACATAGGAGGCAATTAAAAACCATCCATCTGCCTCCTTCTATTTATACACGAACAACACACACACAAATAATAAGTCCTTTCTCTCACAATTACATCAAAGAAACACAGAGCCAATCAAACTCCCTCATCCTCTCCCCTCTCTCGATCTAGATCCCCTGCACACACACACAAGCAGCCAAACACCCTCGTAACACCCCCCCTGCTCTTTTCTTCCTCGATAAACAGAACAGACCACCACCACCATCATCGGGTGGTGGTGAGCGATGGTGTGCGGCGGCACAGACGAAGAGGAGAGAGAAACTGGAGCGAAGAGAGAGAGAGCCGCCGCTCACGGCGGCGGCGACGGCGCGTGGTGGCGTGGTGCTGTCATTAGACCGAGAGAGAGAGAGAGAAAACCGGCGGTTGGAGGTTCGGACCGCCGGTCGATCCACTTTTTCCGGTGGTCAGTTCGATTATCCCGCGGTTTTTACTTCGGTCTGACGGGTCTCACGGTTTCGCAATGGTTCGAGTCCGGTCAGAACCGGTCCAGCAGAGTTCATGTTCAGGTCAGTTTGTTTCGGCTCAAGGTTCAGTCACGAGATGGTTCAGATTTTACTTTCCGGTGATGTTAATCAGGTTGGTTGTTTGGGGTTCCATGGAAGCTTCGGTTCAACTCAGGTCAACAGCAGATCAGCTGGTCAACGGTCAACTCGGGTCAAACGGTTCGGGTTCGGGTCTCGACTCGGTGCAACTCGGTTCGACTCGGTGCAACTCGGTTCGACTCGGTGCAACTCGGTTCGACTAGGTGCAACTCGGTGCAACTCGGTGCAACTCGGTTCGACTCGGTGCAACTCGGTTCGACTCGGTTCGACTCGGTCAACTCGGCTGACTTATTTTCGGCGTTTCGACACAAAGATTCGGTAAAAAGATTTAAAACGAATATTATTTACGTAAATTTTTCCTTATTTTTATATGTGATAACGAGCTCGAACCGATTGATTATAGTTACGTTTGATATATTTGACGAAATCATACATATATTGAGTGAATCTTGATTGAATTTTGACGACAACTTGTGTTGTCGGGGCAACCAAAAACAGAGGAAACTCTGCCCGTTTTTCGAGAGAATCCGTAAAATAAAACGAGTTTTATTATAAAATAAAACGTGCTTTTGATATAAGGCGACTTTTGAAAAAAACAAGATACGAATGTAAAGCTTCTTTCAACCACAACTTACAACTTACGAGAACAACGATACGGAAATTATTTCGACAACAAAAATAAATATAGTTATTATTATATTTATTTCAAACGAACTCGAATCCTTTTATAAATAAATATAGTTATATATTTATTTTCCAATACAAGTCGACGATGCTTTTACAAGATAAATATAACTGTTATACTTATTTTATACGCCTAGACGGCACATACGTATATTTTTTTGGCAATTATACACTAGACGCAATATATATATATAATACGAGTTTATTATATATTACTTTTATACGAATATTCCTTTATATCAACATACGACTTCTTAAAACGAGCTAACAAGTATAACTTCTTCGCATCTTTTAAGTTGACAATTTACCGTCATATAATTCGTCAACGATTCGGTAGAGCTCGAAGACACGTAGTTTAGTTACTGCGTTTATTTAGAGACTTATTAGATATTCCGTGTTAGGAATATTGTAGAATGCACGCTAGCAAGTCAAGTCTTGGAAACGACATCACGAAGTCGTATATAGCTAGCTTTGCACAGGAATATTCAGGTGAGTTCATAACCCCACCTTTTACGGTTTTACATTTTTCAAAATGTTTTCGGGGTGGAAAGACATGCACTTTTTGCAAAGCATACAAGAATGACATATTTCTAAACCATTTTACAAGCAAGTTTTAACTGACACAAATGGTTTACGAAAAGCTTACGTTTTATACCGGTTTCTCAAACAAACGTTTACACACGAATTCTAGTTTTCTAAACTACGAGAAAATACAAATACAAGAGTATACAAACACATGAGAATTGATACTTGATATAATGAATACAAGAACTGAAAATTGATACTTGATATGATGAATACAAAAACAAGAAGCGCCCTTGGTGATAACTAGTACCAAGTAGGATGCGTTTGAGGAATGATACGAGAAATCGTGTCACGAATAGGGTACCATAAGCACCATTAATCGTGTACATACTTAGACCGCAAAACAAAAAGGTTAGATCTAACGGGTGTCAGGGCAGCCCCACTCTTGGTGACAACTAGAACCGAGTAGTGTTTTTGTGTCTCAGTCGTGAATCGACTAAAGAAAAATGCCTATGGTTTGGTGACTTCCTATGTCGTGTCACATGTTAATGGCCTTGCAACCCATTAACAACAAGATACATACAGAATACTTGATTTATACAAGAAAACATGATACATACAAGAATACGTGATTTATACAAGAATACATGATACATACAGAAATACTTGAATTATACAAGATACATACCATGTTTTCATACAAAGTTTCTGTATAACTTGACAAGAAAATGATTTTAAATTCGTTTTCTCAACAATACTTCAAAAACCGATTATTCAAAAATATTTATTTCAAATCTTTTACAAACAAACTATGAACTCGCTCAACTTTATGTTGACTTTTTCGCATGTTTCTTTCTCAGGTTGCATTTCTAAGAAAAGGCACGGTTGGAATAGGAGAACCATTGGAGATACGAGTACTTAGTGGCGTTCATTTTCTAAAAGACTTAGATTATTTGCTTCCGTTGTGCAATGAAGATACCAGTCCAGTCACGCCAATGCTCTGATATTTCGGGGTGTGATATCATATTGTACTGAAGTCAACAGATAAAAAAAATAGTTGAACAAATGTTATGTGTTTTAAGTCTATACTGTATATTAATATTTAATCGTATATATCCGCTATAGTGTTATAACTAAAGTTTTCATTTACAGTAAGTAATTTATGTGTAGTATATATCTCTTGGTACCAATAAATAAAATGTCAGGGGTCACATATGCACATATTCTTCTAAATACTGCTTCTCAATCTTAAAAGTATATTATAATTTATTCTTATAAAGGAAAATGTGGGAATGTGATAATTAGAGTAGATATATAGGAAAGGTTACTTGAGGAGAAATTATTAAGGTGATATAAATGGTGAGTCTTGTATAGTTTAACCCGATAAGTTTTAACCATGTGGATTCACAACGAGGATACGGGGTGATGGCATGTCTATTACATCTCAATCCTTCTTGATAATGAGAAGGGATTTAAGAAGTTTTAATGGTGCTAAAATCCTTGCGATATAAAGATATACACCGTTAATTTATTCTTGTTGTATAAAAAAAAATAAAGATTGAAATAGTTAGAGATTTGGGTTGGTTGGACTATGTAGAAAGGCCTAACTGAAAGTTGAAAGCGTTTCAACAGATCTTTAATATTAAGGTATGTCCAGAATAGGTCTTATGCATGGAGATGGTTAATATAAGATTATAAGATTAATCAGTCATATTAGTTAGGGTTAATGGATTTAAACACCCCCAACTATGGCCATTTGGCCGATGGCACTCTCAACTTTCACTTTGGCTCAGACCACTCCCAACTTAACACATCGATTGTCATGGCACCCCCTCGTTAAATATTCTCTAACCAGGTTAGTAAAATGAGCCTATGTGGCAATTTAATCTGATGTGGCATTTCATATGTGTCAAGTATACTCATTCACCTTCTTTAAAACCCCCCAATCCCTAACAAACTCATTCTGTAAACCCTAATCCTAAATCATAACAAAATCAGACTCACCTTGGAGCAAATCCATCATCAACATACGATCCGGTCGATTTCCGTGAAGAACAAGCCCTAATCTTGAATCAAAATGAGCTCCTCTTCTACGTCTTCATCCACAGTATCCAGAAACCCTAAATTGTTTAAGGTTGATTTGGAGGGTAATGTGTACTGCCATCATGATGTTGTAGCAGTTGTTCGAGTTGTGGGACGGAAAAGTGTGCGGCAAGGTCAACAATTTTATGGATGCTCTCATTGGCTGGTATGTTCCACCTTAACTCCAAGTATTTTGCTTGAATTGAATTGATTGATTAACTGAGGTGTTGTTGGCTTTTGCAGAGATCAGACTGCAAGTTCTTCTTATGGAAAGAAGATGTCGACAAAATGTTCAACCAACATGCATCCCAGTTCAGTTTTGAAGACCTGAAATATGAAAACATGGTCTTACAGAATAAGCTCTTAGTAGAAGAGAATAGGAGGTTGAAAGCAAAGATATCTGGAATAGAGTCGAAATGGAACAAGCAATATGTGTTAACCTTGTTAATTGGCATTAGCATAGTGTTGTATATGTTTAGGTAGTATGAACTGTGTTCTTGTTGTAATTGTACACTTTTGATGAAATTTAATGCAAAATCCTAGTCCTTGATTGTATATATCTGCACATGTATTGATATTACCATATTAGTCAACATATCCAAACTGTATTTTGACCAACAAATGTCAAAAGTCATGATATAACAAGAAACATACCTCTAATGGGTCTGCACATATAGCTGGACATACAGGCCTGAATTACCAAAACTTGTAGTTTGACCAATCAATGGTCAAAACTGCAAGTGTCCAAATTGTAGTGCACAATTGACCATAACTTCAATGAGTAATGACAATAACTTCAATGTGTAATGACCATATCTCCAAACTGTAGTGCACAAAACTGCAAGTGTCCAAACTCCAAACACATATAATCTCTAATGACCAAATCTGTATATGTTGACCAATCAGTGGTCAAAACTCCATTTGTCCAAACTGTAATGACCAAATCTGCACTGTGTAATGAGCAAAACTGCATAGCATAATGACCAATCAACCAAAATGCATAAAGACCATAACCAAGACTTATACCATTACATAACCAATAGTTATAACATTACCAAAAGTTATCCTAAAGAGTTATAACATCACCACAAGTTATCCTAGAGAGTTATTACATAACTTAAAGTTGTCCAAACAGCCAACAACACAAAAAGGTCATAAAGACCACAAAAAAGTCAAACATGTCCATTTATCATAAAAAAAATCAAACTATGACTTTTTAACTACTGCCTTGTATGTTCCCTTTCCATTTGACAGTTGACTTTTTAGTTGACTTCTGGCTTGAAATTTTGCTTCCCTCCTGGGTAGATTGCTGAGTTGTTCCTTGTGAAGGTACTGGAGTAGATTGCTGAGTTGTTCCTTGTGAAGGTACTGGAGTAGATTGCTGAGTTGTTCCTTGTGAAGGTACTGGAGCAAATTGCTGAGTTAACTTCTGGCTTAACTTTTTGGTTCCCTTCTGTCTCTTTTTAGCGGACCCTACAACATACAAAACAAAATTAGTTAAAGCTTACAATATACACAGGCAACTGTCACTAAAACAAGTCATTCACCTGCAGAAGATTGCTGATTTCCCTGTTCAGTACATTTTCTCTTGTTGTGACCTCTACCCCCACAATTACCACAAGTCATTATCACCCCATGCTTGGTAAGTTTCCCTGGTCTCTTTGGATCCTCATGAGGATCCCTCTTTCTATTCTTCTTAGGCCTCCCAGGTTGAGATCTTATTGGTGGTGGATCCATAGGGTGGTGAATCTTGGGCCAATACCTTTCACTAGGTATTGGAGGGATTGAGAATTCATAAGCCTTCATGTAAGGCCTCTACTGCATCAGGGTTTATGGTCCTCATCTCTTCAATGGCTTACAAGTAATCAGTTTCACAATAGGCCCTGGTTGATTTCCAAAATAGCTCCTTTAACTCTTCATCTTTGTATGTTTTGTGCCAGTTAGCATAGATGTGTCTTGCACGGTTTCTATGATCTGCCTTTGGCCATACCATTGCAACAGCATTCAACAGACCCTGCAAAAGCAATACAACAGTGTCACAGATAAGTGATGAATAAGCAAATTATTGGTTAGGGAGATCTACCTTTTAGTGGTTAGATATAAATGTCCATGATTCACCATCATCAGTTACTCCCAAACATTGCCTAAGCTCATCCATAAACCATTCCCAACTCTCATTATTTTCCCCTTCAACTACTGCCCATGCCAAAGGAAACATTTGGTTATTACCATCCCTTCCCACAGCTTTTAACAACATCCCTTCAAGGAATGTTTTAAGAAAACACCCATCTAAGCACAATACCTTCCTGCATCCTGCTAAAAATCCTTTTTTGACTCCATCAAAACAAACAAACAGTCTAAAGAATGTTTCACATGTGGCCTCTGGATCTAGATTAATGAAACCTGGTGGAGCAGTTTCTAACCTAAAGGTTGATGATGGATTTGCTTTCTTTAGAACTTCCAGGTAAGAACCAATTTTACTGTAATGATCTCTCATTGAACCATGAAGCTTTTTGTGTGCACTTGATTTAGCCTTGTAAGCTAACCACTTAGTAATAATTACCTTAAAATTCTGTTTAACTGCTGCTTGAATCTCCTTAGCAGACCAATTTGGCTTGGCCTTGAACAAAGGAAGGAACTCATCCCCTAAGAACTTGGCAGTTAGCTGTCTATTCTTGATCATGTTTCTCTGGCAGTTGTGTTTGTTCTTCACACTTTTAATCATGTAACACTCTTTGGCTTTGTTTAGTGAACAATATAGATAGAAGGGACACCCTGGTACACACTTCACAGCTAAACGACCTTCTTCCTTATTATCACTCTTTGCAATGATCAGATTCCTGCCGTTAGTCACATCATATCTTCTCACTGCCTCCTTAAAACGATCCCTTGATGCAAACCGTATTCCAACTTTCCATGTAAACTTTTTCCAGTTGGTGTGTTCATTTACACTTGGAGCAGTTTCTTTGTACTTATTACCTCTTATATCATCATCCTCACTCTCACCAGAAGTAGCAACATCACCATCAGATTCCTCGTAACTACTGTATCCCTCTACATGTGCACACCCTTCATCATTAGACTCACTCAACTTACCTTCTTTTTCATAAGGTTTAGTACACTGTTCAACTAACTTCTTTTTAGCTTCAAGTTCATCCTTATTAGCTCGTTTAATGGCATCTTGTGACTGTCTCCATTCAGCATCTTCTCTGTCTGAATCTGAGAAAGCAATTTCATCATGAACCTCATCTTCATTACCATCCTCAAGAAAACCATCATCTTCATCTGAACTTGACTCTTATGTCCCATTTAAGTCAGCTTTATAGTCACTGTCTTCACTGTCATCTTCATCTGCACACTCTTGTACACTATGCTGCTTATCAAAACCACTCCCTTCTTCCACTAAAACCTCTTCTCCAATAGGCTTCTTTTGCAAACCATCTGTTTCTTTCGATACACCCTCTTGAACAATAGACTCCTCATCCAAATCAAATGCCCATGTAGCCTCTTGTACACTAGGTTTATCAGCAACAGCCTCCTTTCCTGAGGCAGTGGATCCAGATCTAGGGACTTCAAGTACAGGAGGGTTACCACTTTTGTCAGATGCCCTACTCACTCTACTGACATGGACTACTTTCTTTTTGGACTGGATTACAAGTTTTTTGGGCCGGCCTCTTCGTTTAATGGGTTGGGAACTGGATTGGGCTTGTGGTTTACTGGGTGGTGAATAAGATTGGGCTTTGGGTTTACTGGGCTGGGACATGAATTGGACTTCTTGTTCATGGGTAATTGGACAGACTTGAATAAATACCTCCATGAATGGTTCAGACCATGTTAGAGCCTTTAATGCAATCTCCATAACATCATTATCATCCCCAAAAATCTTGAATTCACCCGTATTAGCATTTAATCCATACATGTAAAAATCCCTACTTTCATAACACCCAGAATCCATTGCATACTCTAACAACTTAAAGTATGCAACGTGATCAACATCCATACGTATCAACTTAGATTAACCTCCAATATATTGAGGTTGATCAAAACTAAAATCCAATGTTCCACCATACCATAGCATCACATCGATAACCTCCATCAGTGCAATCAGTGAACAATACCAGAAATTTTTGACAGAAAAAGTACCTCGACCAGATTAGGGTTTGATCGCCATTGATGAACTTGAGAGCTTCTGATATGTAATTTTCTTGGTTTGAGTGAAGTGTTATGTAATTTGGGGATTATAAACTTCATCGAATCATTGGTGTTCCACATAAGCTCATGTATGACACGTAGGACATGCCACATCAGATAAAATTGCCACATAGGCTCATTTTACTAACCTGGTTAGAGAATATTTAACGAGGGGGTGCCATGACAATCGATATGTTAAGTTGGGAGTGGTCTGAGCCAAAGTGAAAGTTGAGAGTGCCATCGGCCAAATGGCAATAGTTGGGGGTGTTTAAATCCATTAACCCTATTAGTTATAGGATTGTGTATCCTAAGTTATAAAGAAAAGTATTCGAGTCAGTTGGATGATATAATAGTTGAATAATACAATATTAGTAAATGAGTTGAGTTGATGAATTGGATGTTAAACTTACCTTAAGTAATCTCGAAGTTCTCATACTTTAAGAAGATTATAATGAAGATAAAAGAGTTGAGATTGAATTGTGATTGGTTAAACTTAATACTAAGAGAATAATAATGGAGGTTCTCATAAAATAACCGTGGTAATAAAGTAACAATGGTGTACCCGTGACACAAATAATTTTTATAAGTTGGTTACGTGAATTTATAAAAGATCTATTTAGTTGAATACTTGAATATAGATCTCAAATATATACGAAATAAAGTATTAATCTTAACATAAATCAAAACACTAAATATATTTTGAATATAAAATAGACATACGAAGTAAAGTATTAATCTTAACATAAATCAAAACACTAAATATATTTTGAATATAAAATAGACCTACTTTAATAGTATAGGATGAAGTACGCTACATAAGGTTTGAACTTTGAAGTAATAAAAAAATATTACATTTGAAGTCTTATGGAATGATCCATTAGTGTAGACCAAGTTTGAGATATGTTAACAAAATGAATCTTATGGTAAAATTGTCTAATATGAGAACATACTTTGATCGATGTATAATAGAGAAACAAAACATATCATTTTATGTAAGATATGTATAACATAACAGAGTCGATGCCAGTACATATGGAAATCGTAATCATATATAATATAGTTATTGAATAATTAATAAGTAGGTAACCTGACGTGTAATGCGAATAATGTATACTATTCTAGAGGATTTCATATTGAAAATATAACTTAAAAAAAACAAAAACAAAAACAAATCGAGATGATAATTACAATGAAAAAAATGAAATAAATTTCCAAATGGATCCGATTATAATAAAACAACTTGGTGTTGTCGAATATGGATGGACATGTAGACAGCAGGGGTGGACCCAAGTTATGGGATCGGTGGGCGGCCGCACCCCTTGAAAAAAAAAATTTAGTGGTATTTTTCGCAAAAAATCCAGATCGCACCCCTTGGAAATTTTCGTCCGCACCCCTTGAAAAATTCCAACCGCACCCCTTAGAAAAAAAATGTTAGGAATTTATGTAAAAAAATTGTGAACACGGATTGAAATCCGATCAAATTATGTAAACAAGTTAGCCTACTAACCCCTTTAATAAAACTTAAATTCAATCCATCAAGCCCAATAACTTAATACTCATTCAAGCCCAACCCAACTACTAGTTTTGTTAAACAAACCCGTCCACGTAATTAAAAAAACCCAAATCGCTGCCACTTGCCAGCGACTCCCGCCCTCCCTCTGCCTCACTTGGCAAACATGTTTGTTGATTATATAATTGTTGGTTGGCAAATAATAATTACTAGGGCTTGAAATTCAAAATTTTAAATTGAAAATTACGGAACATGGGCTATGGTTGAACACTTGAAGATCCTTGGTTTATTTTGTATGTGATAGGATTAGGAATGAACAATGAGTAGGGAAGTTATGGCGCGATTTCTCAAGAGGAAAGGGGTTGAACCACTTTTTTTCGCCGGATTTTTCTAGTTAAAGACCAATGTATGTTATAGATAAGTTTTTTTTATTCTTTTATTGAATGATTAAGAGAAATAAAAGTAGGGATGATTTGAACTTTGATGGTTTTTTGTTTGTTAATGTGATAGGAAGTTAGGAACTAGGGTTTGATTGTTTGAGAATTGAAATGGACCCGACCCGATCTGATTCGACACGCCATTAAACTTTGTTTGTTTGTTTTTACTTGTTTTACATGACCCGACCCGATCCGACCCGCTATGAACCGAATTTTTTATATAGCTAGGGGTCAAAAATCTTTAAAAATTTTCCGCACCCCAGGAAAAAAATCCTGGGTCCGCCACTGGTAAACAGGTAAGATATTGGATCTTACGTGAGAGAAATCAGAGGTTATCACAGCTACTATACGCTGGTGAAACCTCCAAATAAATAAGAAGTATTATGAATGAGATCGTGTGTCTCATAAGTTGATAGGCAAACAATAACTAATAATAAGTTTAGCTCTTCATAAGTAGAAACAATTACATTTAACACATCCAAAGAAACTAGTCTATAAGTGTTATTCAACTCCACAATCTAAGGGAAGTCGGGTGAGTGACACGTCGGACCTTATTATAAAATAGGCTCAAGTTATTCTACAAAGTCTTCTAATTGTAAGAAGTGTAAGAAGGATTTATAAAGTGACAAGTGTCCAATAACCTAAAACTAAACCCACTACATCACCACCAAAAACCTAAACACCCACCCCCACCCCACCCCACCACCACCCAAAAACCTAACCCCCCCCCCCCCCTCCAACCCCCAAAAACCTAAAAAAAACCTACCCCCCCCACCCCCCAAAAACCTAAAAAAACCTACCCCCCCCCCCCCCCCCACTCCCAAAAAACTAAAAAAAAATATAAAAAAAACTAAACACCCACCCCCACCACCACCCAAAAACCTAAACCCCCACCCCCTCGGCAAAAAAAAAAAAAAAAAAAAATTTTGGGTGGGTGATGTGGGTGGGGGGGGGGGGGTGGTGGTGGTGGATGTTTAAGGTTTTTTTTTTTAGTGGGTTTTTTTGTGTAGTGGGTTTTTTTAGGTTATTGGACACTTGTCACTCTATAAATCTTTCTTACAATTAGGATCCTTTGTATTTGATCCTAATCCTTATAAAATAATAATAATAATAATAATAATAATAATAATAATAATAATAATAATAATAATAATAATAATAATAATAATAATAATAATAATAATAAGTGGCGCAGCTTTAAGGGGCCGGGGAGCGTCCGATCACCCGAACTTTTTGCTCAGTAGTGTTATATATGTAGTTTTCGAAAAGAAATTTATGGGTATATACGTTTTGAACCTTAGCACAACCTACCATCCGCAATTGGTGGGCAAAACGAAGGGACAATTCAAGCACTAGAATAGGTGTAATAGTTGGGATGATCATCTACCACTACTAGAATCCTTTTATAATAATAACTATCACATAAGCATCAAGGTGACTTAGTTTGTATGATAGAAAATGTCGATGTATTTATGATGGTCAGGACCAAAGTTAATGCAAGAAACAACTGACAAAGTGTTACAGTTACGTGAAAAATTGAAATTGGTCAAGGACTAACAAGATTTATACCAACAAACGGATAAAGCTGTTGGAAATTAATATTTAATATAAGGTGTTGTTAAAGGTTTCACCATGGAAGGAGAAATAAATAAATAAATAAATAACAAAATTAAATCTACGATCTGCTCTGCTGAAATAATTTCAATTTTTTTCAGAAAATTAGATCAATAGCTTATAGATACAATTACCAAAGACATAAATTAAGTATACGACATGTCAAAACTAGAAATGTTTGATTGAGAAATCATTAGATATGCTTCTATAGGATATAGAAGTTAACGAGGAAAAAAAAAACATTGTTTTCATATATTTTACCAATAAAATTTGTATTAGCCAATTATGGCACAGTATTAAGAAACCAATGATTATTCTTAGTTTAAGTATATAGTTTTTTTTTTTGAAAGGTGGTTTAAGTATATAGTATGGAGGAGTTTGGTGCAATATTGTGTCGGCCATTCGAAAGCCTTTTGTGGAGAATATTTCGATTCGGAATCTTTTTAGAGGTGAGTTGGGTAGAGGGGAGGATATTATGTTCTGGCTAGACCCATGGTTGTTGGAGGTTCCGTTGAAAAGCAGATTCCCGTCTCTTTTCCGTTTAGAGGTGGTGAAAACATGTTCTGTCAGAGATTAGTTGGACGGGGAGGGCTTGTGGCTTTGGAAACATGATCCGGATTCGGATTCGGAAAGGTCGGAATGGCAGTTGTTGTGCTCACCGCTCGGGACGGTGTCTTTGACCGATATTCCTGATAGGCGGATCTGGGCCGGTAATGGGCCAGCTTCGTTCTCTGTTGCGTCGGTCAAGAAGTTCATGTCTTCGAGGAAGGACTTCGGCAACCGTTATGTCATGGAATGGTGCAAGTGGATTCCGTCGAAATGTAACATTTTTGCCTGGCGTGCAGTGATGGATAGGGTACCTACGGTCGATGCGCTTAACAGGAGGGGTATTTTTGTGGATAATCCTTTGTGTAGTTTTTGCAACGCGGGTCCCGATTCTGTTTCTCATTTGTTCACTGCCTGTCCTTTCGCTTTGGGCCTGTGGGAAAAAATTTCTTTTTGGTGCCGGGTCAGAAATTTCTTTGTCTTATCCTTTCGCGACCTCTTGGAAATCCACTCGGTGGGAAATAGGTCGATGCTGGAAAAGGTGGCGTTGCTCGGGGTTATGATAACAGGCTGCTGGCTTCTTTGGAAGGCTAGGAACGACTCGCGGTTCAACGACAAAAAACATAGCATTGAGGAGTTATTTGGTGAAGTTAGGGCGGTTAGTTTTTTATGGTTTAAGCATAGGGCTAAGAAAGGTTGTTTTCTTTGGGAGGATTGGTGTAAATTTGTAAATGTGTAGTTAGTTTGCTTGTTCTTGTTTTTCCGTCCCGGTTTTAGGGTTCGGTGGTTTTAATGAAGTTCACGTTTCAAAAAAAAAAAAAAAAAGAAGGATAGTTGATATACATAAAAAGAATAATCATGATTAAAGCTAAGAAGTGCTTTAATACGGGTAAAAAAAGGTGGTGTACACTATCGCTTCGGCGACAGTATGGAATATATGGCAAGCTAGAAACTTGAATTGAAAATAGATTTATTCCGATACCCAAGTCGGTGGAGCAGGCGCCTTTCGTTGGATCAATTACCGTTCTAAGATTAAAGCTCCAAAATGGAAGAATTGGATAGTTTTTGATATCGTAGGGCTGTTGTAACTGTCTATGTTGTTTCTGTCGTTTTGTCTTTCTTGTTTTGTTCTCCAGCCTTTTGCTGGTTCTTTATATATATATATATATATATATATATATATATATATATATATATAGGGAGAAGATCATGCGAGAACCACCTCTTATTGCGAGAACCAATTTGAACACAACCAAAAATGCCTAAAAATAGCTAAAAATCACACAAATTTTTTTTTTAATATTTTTTATATAAAAATCGCTACTTTTCGAAGTAAAAAATTTTTTTATTTTTTTTGGCCACTAAAAGTAGCGATTTGAGCATAAAAAAATAGATTTTTTTTTTTATTTTTTTAGATTTTTTTAAGATTTTTTTAGGTTTTTTGGGGGTTTAGTTTTTAGCATTTTAGCTTGGGGGGTGGGGGAGGGGGGGGGGGGTTTAGGTTTTTTTTTTTTGGGGGGGGGGGGGGTGGGGGTTAGGTTTTTTTTAGCTATTTTAGGTTGTGTTCACATTGGTTCTCGCGGTTCTCGCAATAAGGGTGGTTTCTTCGCATGATCTCCTCCCTATATATATATATATATAAAGTGATTTGCCGTTCAAAAAAAAATACGGGTAAAAAAAACATCCAAACTAAAGAATTTAAAATCTTCTCAAAACAAATATCGAGGACGAGATTTAAATAAAGGTAGGGAGGATGTAACATCTTGAATTTTTACGAACATTGTTAAACGTGTAAATAACAAATAAAATGACTAGTTGAAATATGAGGTATCTAGACGAGCATGTAGGAACCATTTAATAATAATAGTGGGATATATTATGTTTGGTCATGTTCCATTCTTTTGTAGAGGAAAATGAGTACGTTTCAAGTAAATACTCGTAATTTACTAAAACTTTATACCATAAAAGTTACAAGAGAAAGACATGATTTGGGATAAATATTACAATTGTAATTATAGGATCCTAATAATAATAATTAACAAATTACGTATGTATGTATGATACGGGTAATTATGGATTTAAAATAATATTAATAATAATAATAAAACTAAAATGAAAAATTATATGTACAAATTAAATTCAGTCGTATGGTATATATATTAAAATAATATTTAAAATTAATTAATATTGATTATTATAAGGATATATATAATAGGGTGGAGATACAATAGGAAGTTTATTTTGCTAGGAAGACTAGAAAGTAATCTTGACCATCAATTTGATTAATCAATGGCTGAGATTAAATGGGTGAAATTGAACAAGAAAAAAGAGGCGCGTGAGTTAGTTTGAGGGTATTCTAGTCCATTCAAGTCAATAGTTTCTCTCTCCTCCAATTCCCCATCGTTTTTAAATCGTTAATAACTTTTTCATACGAAAATATTTTTTTATAATAATTACACCATAAAATAAAAACGAGCGTTTTTTATCTTTAAAACGAGCACACTATTGCTATACTTTTGAAAAAAAAAATTCGAAAACCCAGATGCGTAAAACGCAATGGATAGAACAACACACTATAACCCAGGTTCTAAAACGCAATAGGTTTTAACATAGTCATGTTTATGTTTTAACATGGTCATGTCTTTGTTCCAACATGATCATGCTTCCCTTTTAACATGATCATGTTCTTTGATGTTATTTTACACTCCAGTTCTAAAACGCAATGAAACCCAAAATCAATATTTTGCACTACATATTCTAAAAAGCAATGAAGTTTTAACATGGTCATGTTCATGTTTTAACATGGTCATGCTTTTTTGTTCCAACATGACCATGCTTTTATTTTGGCATGATCATGTTCTTTGCACCCTAGATTGTAAAACGCAATGAAACCAAAAATCAATATTTTGCACAATAAACTTTTAACATGACCATGTTTAAGTTTTAACATGGTCATGCTTTTGTTCCAACATGACCATGCTTCTATTTTAGCATGATCATGTTATTTGCTTGTAAAACGCAATGAAACCAAAAATCAATATTTTGCACTGTAGTTCTAAAAAGCAATGAAGTTTTAACATGGCCATGTTTATATTTTAAAATGGTCATGCTTTTGTTCTAACATGACCATGCATCTGTTTTGGCATGATCATGTTCTTTGCACCTCAGGTTGTAAAACGCAATGAAAACAAAAATCAATATTTTGCACTATAGGTTCTAAAAAGCAATGGAGTTTTAACATGGCCATGTTTATGCTTTAACATGGCCATGCTTTTGTTCCAACATGACCATGCTTCTATTTTAGCATGATCATGTTATTTGCTTGTAAAACGCAATAAAACTAAAAATCAATATCAATGAAGTTTTAACATGGCCATGCTTTTGTTCCAACATGACCATGTTTCTACATGTTCTTTACACTCCAAGTTGTAAGACGCAATGAAACCAAAATTAATATTTTGTACCACAGGTTCTAAAAAGGAATGGAGTTTTAACATAGGTTCTAAAAAGCAATGTAGTTTTAACATGGGTATGCCTTAGTTCCAACATGATCATGCCTCTGTCCAAGCATCATCATGTTCTTTGCACTGCAGGTTGTAAAACGCAATGAGTTTTAACGTGGTCATACATTTGTTCCAACATGATCATGCTTCTATTTTAGCATGGTCATGTCTCTATTTTAACATCCAGAAGAACAAAATGAAAAGAACTCTAACTAAAACATAATGATGTGAAAAACGCAATTGAGGTTTGATAACTAAAACGCAATGAAAATAAAATATAACATAACTTACAAAAGAACTCTGATTAACGACGATGGACGG
This sequence comes from Helianthus tuberosus, assembly GCA_030545235.1. Taxonomy (NCBI): domain Eukaryota; kingdom Viridiplantae; phylum Streptophyta; class Magnoliopsida; order Asterales; family Asteraceae; genus Helianthus; species Helianthus tuberosus. The sequence goes on along the minus strand of CM060451.1, from coordinate 75,086,073 downwards.
AAAAAGAACTCTGATACACCGTGGGGAAACTGGTGGCGGTGGAGCGGTGGCGGTGGATGGTGGAATGATGGTGTCAGATCTGAAAAACCCAACAGGTGGTTGAAGGTGGTGGTTTCAGATATAGTTTCCGGCAAGATGGTGGCGATCGTAGGTCGTAGTGGTGGTGGTGGTGGTGGTGGTGGTTGTGGTGGTTGTGATGTGGTAGTTTATAGTTTTGAAAATGGTGGATTTGAGTATACGGGTAAAATAAATGAATTGCAGATGCTGGGTTTTTTTTAAGATGGTGAGTTTTGACCAAAATGCCCCTCCTTATGTTTTTCATCTTTGCCACATGTCATCCTCTTATTGCTTCCTATCCTTCCTAGCGAAATTAATCTTCCTATTTGATCTTTTCCCATATATAATATTAGATATAAATAAATATATAAAAATCAAATGGATTAGAACAAAGCTTCTTACTCCAAGTTAACATATTGCATTGTAAGTTGTGTCCGAAAATTTGATGGCCACGTATTTTATTCTAACACCCCATGTACTTTTTACTTGGCCACAAAGGAAATAAGAGTAATATAAATAGAGACCTAGCCTTTACTTATGAAGTCACATAAAAGTAGATAAGAAATAGAAGTGTGAGCCAATAAAAATAAAGAGAAGTCAAAGAATTAGTTGTAGAAGCCATCAACAACAATATTTTACGGTATCCTTGATGGTGACTATACTCACATGGTTTCGGTAGCAGTTTTATTAGGATGGTGAGAGCGGATCTCTTATTACAAGTTCTAAGCTGTTACCCAGCCCATAACAACTAAGGTGAATACGTTTAGCTGTTTTACAAATTTCGAAATGTTTTATATTTTTAAAATAGCGTGAGTTTGTTTTAAATATATTTTTGCATATAGTATTCTATGGATAGCATTCAGACCATAAGTGCACATATAGTTTGATCAAACTGTAGACGTGTTACAAACCGTAAAACCGAGCACGAAGTTCGGTAGGAGAAATACGTAAAACCGGGCACGAAGTTCGGTAGGAGAAATACGTAAAATCGGGCACGAAATTCGGTAGTAAAACGGGCGGGGAGCTCGCTGAATGTGTAGATTACTAGTATGTTTTAAATAGCTTTAATACCGCTTATGCTAAAAATGGTCTAGTGTCGGTTAAATGTTATTCACCGGCTTTTTACTGACGTATTATTTTCAAAACGTTTTCAGATAATCATATTTAGTAAGGGTAGATGCTAAAGGGATTATGATTCCTTAGGCACGATAAAACCTTGTGGCAAGAATTTTGTACAATTGTCAGAAGACAGAAAATGACGTAAAAGTTTGCTTTTTTTTGCAAAGAAACGTGTTGTATGAACAAGGGGTATTCAAATCCTTGTTTATGAAAGAATATTTTATTCAACTTACAAGTTGTTTAAATAAATAAAAATAAATACAAACGTTTTTCCGCTGCGTATTTATCAAAACAGGTACCAACCGATTGGTCGCACGCCCGGGGTGTCAAAATCCGAGGTGTGACAAAAATCATCAACAAAGTTGGTGTGAATTCATGCAGTTTGTTTAAAATGTATGAGTTGTATTTGTATAAAACATGGTATGTAATTGAGAAATGTATTTGTAAAATGTAAGCTGTAAATGTAAGGAAATCGAGATCGCAAATGTTTCGCGAGGACATTAACATGTGTGACGACATAGGAAGCATCCAAACCTAGGCGATTTATATATCGATTACCCTTCGACTGTGTCCCAAAAGCACTCTTCCACGTGGGCAAATGAGGGCCAAGAGTGAGGCTGTCAATACCCTCTAGATCTAACCTTATGTACCTTGGTCTAAACTTAGATTAATGGTGCTTACGTATACCCTATTCGCACATGATTTATTGTATCATTCCTTAGTTTTAACATACCATTGTACATGTATTTTCCCCAAATTTTGAAAACAAGAAAATGTTTAAAAGTGGGGACATGAACTCACTGGTTTGCGTCTTCAGCGTCTAACTTCACCGGTATCTTCTTCGTTTGCGACGTAGCCTATAAATGTTCTACGTCTGTTAATCACCTAGCTTGTGACTTATTATGTACAAGTTTATCCATCTTGTCTTATGTATTTGTTGTGTTTTAGATGCATATGTTCATGAATTGTTAATATATATTTTACAAATATATATATATATAGTTTTGTATTTGTTATTTGTAAATATATATATTTTTATTCTCAAAATATATACATACATATATAGAGTTTAAAAACGATGAGTATTAAAATAATATATTTTTAACTTGTCTTCACCTTTGTATACTTATATTATTTCTCAAAAATAATGTAAGTAAATTGTTAAATAATATTTCTAATATTATTTTTAGTATAAGTATACTTAAAAATCTTACCAAGTGTATACTTAGGAAAGTATACATGTATTTAATTATAAATACTTATGTATTTTGTATTAATTGTCAAAAATCATTTCTTATGTTTTTTAATACTTTCCGGAATTATATTTCTTAAAAACAATATATTTTTAAGGTTTGTTTGTAATATATATATATATATATATATATATATATATATATATTGTCATGCTTGTTATATATCTATATATATTAATAAATGAAAAGGATTTGGGCCATGTGGCATGTGATGGTGGAACATTTGCTGACGTGGCATGTTATGGTGGAGGTTTTAGGTGGGAAGCAAGTTATGCATCCATTTAACTGGGACGCGGGATCCGGCATTAATTCGGGTCAGATTTTTGGGTTTTTAACGCACCGGCTTTAATCATTTGGATCATATAAAAGCTTATGTCTCAATTGAAACCCTAGCCTCCCTCACATTCATCGCTTTACTGGATTCATCATCACACTAGGGTTTCAGCTTCTTCACCACGCTTTCAATCTCAATCTCAATCGTCATCTTCACCACGCTCCTAATCGTCTTCTTCACCCGAACAATCATCAGTTTCCTTCTCAAATTCTAGGGTTTCCCCGAATTCTCTCTCCCTCTTCGCAATCGATCCTAAATCTCTTCAGAAGCAATTGGAAGCAACCAAGCAACTAGGTTAGTTTTTCTCGATCTATAATGTTCTAAACTTTGTTTCATGATTCGTGGTTTATCTTTCTCCTTCAACGATTTTACATTTTCAGTTTCAAGGAACCCTGCATTTTATCTATCGCGATTGAAGCAAAAAAGGTAACTTTTATTCTCAATCTGTAATGTTCTAAACGTATATTTCTTTGATGATCCGTGTTTAATGTTCGTTCAATCTTGATTTATAATTCGATAATTCCTATGTTCGTCTTTTTGTTTGATTGTGAATTGAACTATGTGTGTTTGAATTGTTATTTTTGTTTGTTGGTTGGTTTTAGGTGTTTTTGGAATGTGGGGCATCTGTTTGTTTAATTTTCAAGTTTTTATTATGATTTGGTTATGTTGGTAGTAGGTGATTTGGGAATGTAGGGTTTCTACTGAATACAATTACTCTATCATTAGTAATTTTAGTTTGTTTTTTTTTCAAATACAATTGTTGTGACGTAAGAGGGTTGGAATAGACATTGATATCTCGGTATTGGCTCTCAATAAAAATATATGTGGAGTTGAAACTAATTATTTATGTTGGAGATGACGTAAGAGGGTTGGAATAAACGTTGACAGCTCATTTTTTTTTATCAAAATTCGATTGCTTTCGATGATTTTTTTTTTTTGAGTTTATTTATGTTGGAATAAACTAATTATTTAAATACAATTATTTTGACAACACTTTTTTTTTTATAAATAGTTCTTGATGCTTTGTGATTTAGTTGTGTTAATTTAAAGCCTTTTCTTTACTACTTGCTTAATTTTGGGTTGTTTTTTTTTTGTCTCAGATGGGCTTTCCTCAAAATTAACCATAAACGCATAAGAAAAATAAAATATATAAGTTGTACATTATGCCAAAAAGGTTGTACTCCAATGATGTTAGTTGATAGTCATGTAAGTAGGTTCAGGCCCTGAAGATCACTCTCAAACTCACGTATGAATCTTATACAAATATGTAAAACTTGCAGAAGAAAGGAAAATGGAGAAAACTTTCAGTGATTTATTCAATGCCAATACATGCCTTAAATAGGCTAACAACTACTGAACACTCAAAAGGCTTAACAAGCTATTACCGATTCAAAAGGCACTATCCTAAAGAACCATTTGACTCAACCTAAAAACCAACGGTTACTTTGACTTCTAAATATCACTGTATACAAGTTCAACTATCACGTGCAAACTAACAACTTGGGCTCTGACCCATTATTTTTTGACCCATTAAGCTAAACTCTTGCTGACTCAATGAAAGTCCATCAAGATTATCCAACATTCACCCCCATAATCTTGATCTCGGTTCTTACTACTTGCTTCGTTCTTGCTTGCGCTCGTTCTTTCTTTTCTTGCTTAACCGAAACAGTTATCTTGTTATACTTGCTACTTTCTTACTTGATTCGAACTTTCTTGCTTTCGAATCTTCATGCTTGCTATCGGTTAATAATCCGACTCTAATCTTGCACTTGCTAAACGAACCACACGGGTCCGATTTCTTTCTTTCTTTGCGGATGCCGATTTCCTTCCTTTTAATGATCGACGCCCATTATTTCTTCTTTCTTATCGATGCTTGCTCTTTCTTTCTACCGCATTGGTCTCTTTCTTTCTTGTGAGGCCTTCTTTCTTTCTTGCTAAGCGACGCCGGCCTCTTTCCTTCTTTCTTGTGGCGCCTCATCTTACTTTCTTGCTGATCTCAGTCAACCTTCTTTTTCTTTCTTGTTCGACCGGTGACCTTTCTTCTTTCTCTTCCCGGCGAACTTCCTTCTTCTTTCTCTTTCTAGCAGCTTCTTTCACTTTCTCTCTTTTGTTGACCGCATATGTTGTGATAAACCACTGCTGCAATTGCTTCTTCTTATCGAGATCATACACTGCTACTGCTTCATCCGGTTCACAGAACCTGCAACTTTCTCGTCTCTTTATTTTCTCAGCCCTGCAGTTTAGAGGGCTGCTACCCCTTTCTTTCGTAGGGTTAAAACCCCAACTTCTTGCTTCTGGCAACAACAGCCAAGGCTGCCGCCTCTCTTGTTCGACTTCCTTCTTTCGACTCTCAAAACGGCCTCCTGCTTCACCCGCTCTGATACCAAATGTAGGTTCAGGCCCTGAAGATCACTCTCAAACTCACGTATGAATCTTATACAAATATGTAAAACTTGCAGAAGAAAGGAAAATGGAGAAAACTTTCAGTGATTTATTCAATGCCAATACATGCCTTAAATAGGCTAACAACTACTGAACACTCAAAAGGCTTAACAAACTATTACCGATTCAAAAGGCACTATCCTAAAGAACCGTTTGCCTCAACCTAAAAACCAACGGTTACTTTGACTTCTAAATATCACTGCATACAAGTTCAACTATCACGTGCAAACTAACAACTTGGGCTCTGACCCATTATTTTTTTGACCCATTAAGCTAAACTCTTGCTGACTCAATGAAAGTCCATCAAGATTATCCAACAATGTAATCATCATTGGGAGGATTTAAAAAAAGAGCATGTTTTGGGAAGTATGAAACATTTTGATGCATGTGGGTAGAAGGTTTGTTGTATGAGGGAAACAAAGAGATGAATTTAAAATTGATTATGCAGATGTCGTTGCTGGCCAGGTGCTTCTTGGTTTGTTAGTTGTATTGTTAATAGACTTCTAATCCTCTATCAGTTTCGCTCAATTTTTTAAAATCCGGTTTTTATACCGTACCGGAATTGGGTCAGAAATGGTTAACCGGGTGTATCGGACGGTTCAACCGGGTGTACCGGGTGGTTTAACCGGGTTTACCGGATAAACCACCCGGTTTGAACCGGTTTTTAAACATTGGTTCGCTTTCTGTTATTATTTAGTGAAAAATATATCATGTATGTTGTTTGTCAAATTGCCTCTAATAGATGTGAAATAAGTCAATGCTCCCATCTCCATAAAGAAAGTGAAAAAAAAAGAAGGATTGAATGATGGAGCATGCTCTGCACTTGGGAACAACTCAAAGGTATGATTTATTCTTGGAACCTTCTTCTTATTGCGTCTTTGTAGAACAATTAAGGTAATGGATTCCATCTTTGTAAAATCAAAGTATTAAACTCATATGAAACAATTGTCAGATTTTTGGTTTTTTAGTTAGGGCTCAGTTTTGGTTCTTGAGTTATGGTAGAATTGTGTTCAAAAGACTTCTTAAAAAGCATGCACGTGTAATGTCGATCATCTTGGATGGGAAATATTTAACCCAATAAGTTAACAAAGAAAAACAATTGCTTGGTTAATTTATTTCTGCTAATTTAAAGGATCTAGATAAGCATTGTATTGGATTTCTAATTGAGCATTTCATATAATCAACCTTTCCCAGTTGGTCCATATAAGAACCTAGATAAGCTCCTTTTGGATAAGCTTCTTGGATCATTTTTGGATTATTTATAGTCAATTTTCTGATCTGATACATTTTTACTATCAAACTTTTACATACAATGTTAATTCATTTGTAAAATTCAATAAATACACTCATTTAATTATATTTGGATGTGCCTAACAATCTTAATGTTTAATTATATAATATATACTCAGATGCAGTTGTCTATGAATAGCAATGAATTACGAACAGAGGATCAAGAGACATAGTCATTGATGGTATGTAACTGTGTATCTATCAAATTGAATTGTATCATATCAAATTTTGATTGTGCCCAAATATATGGAAAATGATGCTATCTCATATGCTCATGGAAGTGGTTGTATGTTGTTTCATCTGGGGATTCATATGATATGATACTTTTCTGATTTCAATAGCTTTTGGAGGTTAAACAATCAGTTAATTTAAAATACACAATTAGACAGGCTTTTTTATTCGTACAAAGGCGATTATGGCAGTTGTAGATTTGGTTGGAGCAAGTTTGATTGCTAATCGGGACGATCAACATCGTTTTTGGTAAATGACAGTTTTAATAACATTTTTTGGGACACTATATAAGGTATTACGTCAAAGGAGATAGAGTTTTGTCATTCTTTTGGGTTCTATATCATTAGTATGGTTAACAAACTAATAAGAAAAAATTAAAAGAAAAAAAACTTTATTTAGAAGTATCTTTGGTCTATATATATTCTTTTCAAAATGGTACTTTGTGTTTGGGATGAGCGTAGTACTAGTACCGTACCGAAAATCATCAAAAGTGGATACCGTAACCGGTACCGAAAATGTTCAGTAAGGTACGTTACCGGTACCGCTATGGGACCGGTATGGTAGCGGTATTTGAAAGTAAAAATCGGTATTTTAATCAAATTCATGGTCCATTTATGATTAATTAGTTATCTGACTATAAGTAACCAACCAAGCCTCCACTAAAAGCAATATTACTTGCCCACTCTCTATTAATTAACATGGTCATAATATGATGTATCTGACTTTTTTTTTTGTAAAATAGACATCAATCTTAAAGTTAATCACACAGATCGACGGCTCTGATGGAATCAGTTTTCAATGGCATAGAAGTCCCGGTTCAACTGAGGAAACAGAACAATTGGAGGAGCTTTTGTTGGATCTTATGTGGTTCACTTCCAGCTCAGGCGAAGACAGGTGGGTTTGGGACTTAGAGGCTGACTGGAAGTTCTTGGTCCAGAGTATAAGAAAAATAACTCCAACGCGGGCGTTACTTGGTTGGGGGGGGGGCAGATTTTTTCTGGAATAATTGGTTGCCGATTAAGGTGAGTTTCATGACATGGAGGCTTGCTATGAGTCGGATACCGACAATGGTAGAGCTATCAAGAAGAAACGTGCAACTGGATTCTACAGTTTCTAAACTATGCAGGCTGGAAGGTGAGACTTTGGAACACCTGTTTGTGTCATGTGACTTTGCGCGGTCCATTTGGGATTTTATCGCAAACTGGTGCAGGATTCCGGGTATGTTTTGGTTCAGCATAACAGATGTGTTGGAGGCCTGGAAACATGCCAGAGGGTCGAGAAAAGATTGAAGAAACTTATAAACGCTGTCGTTCAAGTCGCTCTTTGGAGTATATGGAAACACCATAACGATGTGGTATTTAAAAACAAAATGGGTTCACTTGAAGGTGTAAAAGAAGAGATAAAACAATTGGGTTACCTCTATATAAAGAGCAGGTCAAAGGCAGAAGATTTGTCATGACTGCAGTGGTGTAGTTTTAATTTACAAGGCTTAAATGTGTAATTTCCTTTCTGTTTGGTGAACTTATGTACTTTGGTGATGGACTAACTTATTTGTTGGTCCTAGATGAAATAAAATGGATTTTGTTGGCCTTTCAAAAAAATAAAAATAAAAAATAATGTGGGCCTATGGGAACCAAGGACTTTCTCAAACATCCCTAAATATAGAAACAATTGTGTAGTATTGACCTATTTCAAATTTCAAATGTTTTTTAAATTAGTTTCTAAATATATTAAGCTTTCTATAATTCAGAGCATCAATTTGATTCTAATTGATTTGTAATAATTTATATAATGTGTTCCATAAATACCATTTCTATATAAATACACACTCTTTTCATAGCTACTCCATCAACAACCTTCAGTTAATCTCCATTCGGACGTTCTTCTACGTTTGTAAGTTGTCAATCAGTATGCTTTTATATTTTTTTACATATTTAATGTTTGCCATTGATGATATCACTTTGTTTTTTGTAATAATGCTTTTGAATGATTAAAGTGTTGTTGATTTAAGTATAAAGGTGTCGTATGTGTCTTCTTTGTAGTTCTGTGTGGTGCTGAAAAAATGCGGAAAAGGTTGAAACAAGTATCTTCATCTTCTCCCGGACTTCCAAATCATGGCGTCAATAATGAATGTACGCATATTACTTTTTTGGTTTGTACATATATTATTTTATCAAACATTCGAAAGTTTATAAATTAAAATTATGCTGATAATGTTACAGGTTTAAGTACTCCGTTATCTAACATTACGAATGGTAATTCAACTTTGTCCTTAATTTTAATTTTATTTTTATGTTTTTAAACTGCTTGCAAGTTATTGTATTTTTTATTTGTTATTATTATTTTTTTACTTTTTTATGTTTTGATGTATTGTAGTTGACGAGGCCAGACGTAGACGAAAGTTAAGAAAAATATATCTTGATAATAAGAAATCAAGATCTACTTCAACACCAACGAATACACAATTGAACATACCGGCTTCGTTTTCGTTACAAGTTTCTACTTTAGCTAAGTCAAGTATGTGTGGTGGTGAACAAATGCGTAATATGTTGAAACAAGTTACTTCATCTTCGCCCGGTAGGCCAAATCATGGCGTCAATAATGAATGTACGCGTGTTACTTTTTTGGTTTTACATGTATTTTTTTATAAAACATTCGAAAGTTTATAAATTGATTTTTTTCCACTAATGTTTCAGGTTTAAGAACTCCTTTATCTAACATTACCAATGGTAATTCAACTTTGTCCTTAAATTTAAATTTATTTTTTGTTTTTTAAACTGCTTGCAAGTTATTGTATTATTTCTTTTGTTACTGATCATTTTTTTTACTTTTTTATGTTTTGATGCATTGTAGTTGACGAGGCCAGGCGTAGACGAAAGTTAAGAAAACTATATCTTGATAATAAGAAATCAAAATCTACTTCAACACCATCGAATACACAAATGAACATACCAGCTTCGTCTTCCTTACAAGTTTCAAATGATTATCTCAGAGGTAAATTGTCTATTATTTGTTATGATATTAGTTGTATATACATGTTTTATGTATTTAATTATATTTTAAGTTCAGTTGAAACAATTTTTATTAAAAAACCTAATTTTCTAATTATCATATGATCTTTTAATGTTTACTGTTAGTTATATAATGTTTAATTGCTTTATGTAATTTAACATTCAGTTGTCGAGGCTAAACACAGGCGTAAGTTATGGAAACTATACCTTGATGGTAAGAGATCAAGTATTACTCGAAAACCGTTTCCTTCCAAAGGGGAAGCATCATCTTCATCAGGAAGATGAATCATTTTTACCGACAAAGAGAATTTACCACCGAATTCATCAATCACAACGTTTTGTACACATTCCTCAACTGTTATACCGATAAGTAATTCTACATTTATATTAAATGTTTTTACTAATTGTACATTATTCTTACATGTTCACCAAGAAAATATCCGGTTCTATTTGATATTTATTTTACTATAAGGTTTTTTATTTTGAATTAGGTAATGATTTCAATTCATCCGGTAACTTAACATCTTCCATGATAACATGCTCAACTTTGAAGAAGAACGGAAATGTACCGCAAGACTCTTATACAACACCCCAACGTACACCGTTTGCAAACAAAGAAAACGTAACACCAGGTTCATGTATCACAAAAAAATACTGTTACTATTTGCAGATGTTTCATGGTTTCTTTTTTTACTTAAAAATAAAATAACAAACCGTCGTTTTTAATACTTATTTGTACTATGATATTTGTGTTTTTTGGATTAGGAACTATTTTGAATTTTGCTGGGAAAGCAACGTCTTCATCCAGAGCCTTTTCGAATTTGAATAGGAAGACAAACGTATTGGAAGATTCTTCTACATCAACACAACGTACCCAGATTGCAAACAAAGAAAACATAACACCAACTTCGTGTATCACAACTATACGTTCACAATTTCCTAATGTCTCACAGTTTACTAATGCTATGTCTTCTTTGAATCGTATCTCTCCTGGTACGCTTTTTATATAAATAAAATTTTAATTGTAATGTTCATATACTTATTTTCAAATCCTGTTTTCAATGTTGTATAGATAATATTGCAAGCTCATCAACTTTACCATTGAATGATTGCTCTTCTATTTCTCCAAGGATTGTCAACAAACGCAACACATCTTCTTTGATCACGGAAGTGTCTTCATTAAAAAAGATGTCTTCTGGAAAACGTAGACTTATTCATAAACCAATCGAAATAGAACTCATACCAATGGCTTATCTTACTCTGACGATGTAAATCATGTTCACGAATGTGTTATAGACATTACCAAAGGCACATCTATAGGTAACTTATTAATATTACTCATTGTAGTTTGATATTTTATTTTAACTACTTAAGTGTTGACTTAGTGTTTAACTGGTCAGATTACCTTGACCAAGGTGATCAATCTCTCACTTGTGGAATATGTTATGGAAAGTTATGGCCAACCAAATGTGGAAAGGGTCGGATTACACTTGAACAACAAACATATGGTTTATGTTGTGGTTATGGTAAAGTTGACCTACCTGATTATAAAGATTCTGATCCAGCTTATCAGATGCTTTTTCTATGTTCAGATTCAGAAAGCAAATTTTTCATGAAGAACATAAGACGTTACAATTCTATGTTTTCCTTTACACCCATGGGAGGAAAAGTAGATACTAAAATAAACAAAGGTAATGCTCCATTTGTTTATAGAATCAGCGGTTAGAATGCACATAGTCTGGGTAGCCTTCTTCCTAAACCCGGAAACAAAACAAAATTTTCACAGCTACGATACCGAGAATGAACTTTCGAATAGAACAACGTTATTTGGGTATGAATTCTTTTTTATTACATATATTAATATTATATTACTTCATAAAGTAGTTTTTTTATATTTCAGTCTATCAAATTATTATTTAAAAACGTTTAATTTTCGACCAGGGATTCGACAACTCAGTCATCGTCAAAAGAAAGGGCACTTGACGTTAAATTTATAAAGTATCTTACCGACATATTAGATTCTCATAATATGTTGGTAAAAACTTATAGGATGGTACGAAACCATATTCATGAGAATCCTAACGTTTCTCTTAAGCTTCGGTTAATTTCACAGAGAGATCGGGACGGTAGGACTTACAACTTACCTACGTCTTCTGAAATTGCTGCTTTAATTGTCGGCGATATGGATAAGACGATAGATCATCGTGATATTATTGTTGAAGAGCATTCAGGAGTTCTTAAACGTATTAGCGAGCTACATCCTTCCTACCTTGCTCTACAGTATCCAATTCTTTTTCTGTATGGTGACGATGGCTATAGGATTAACATTCCGCATAGGGATTTTGGTCCTAACACAAAGAAGACACGGCCAAATTGTACAATGAGAGAGTTTTTTGCTTATAGGATTCAGGATAGGGACAACAAGTTCTCTTTAATCCTTAATGCCAGGAGGTTGTTTCAGCAGTTTTTAGTCGACGCATACACAATGATCGAAAGTGAGCGGCTAAACTACATACGATTTCAGCAAACAAAATTAAGATGTGAATCGTTTAACAGTCTTAAAAATGTTCAAGAAGGTGGCCAGAGTGATTTGTCTCATACAGGAAAACCTGTTATATTACCGTCATCGTTTACCGGTGGATCTCGCTATATGATTTAAAACTACCTGGATGCTATGGCTTTATGTAGGACGTATGGGTATCCCGATTTCTTTATAACAATTACATGTAATCCGAAATGGTAAGGTTTATTGGTGACTCATCAATTAAGCCAGAAGACAGACCTGACATTCTTTGTCGATTGTTTAAGATGAAACTTGATGCATTAATAACAGACATGAAGGAAAAAAAGATTTTTGGTGATATTAATGCAGGTATGTGATTAGTATTTATTTACACCCAATTTCACTTTATACATCTTCTAAAGTCATATATACATTTTTTGTTAGTACTCTGTGCTAATCGTTTTTTTTTTTTCTGTAGTTGTTTATACTGTCGAGTTTAAAAAACGTGGGTTGCCACATGCGCATATATGCTTATTTATGAAAGCTGATCATAAGCTTCCTACTGTTGAACACATCGATCCCTTTATCTCAGCTGAGATTCATGATAAGAATGAAGATCCTGAATTGTATTCTCTTGTGAGTGACTTTATGATTCATGGTCCTTGTGGACACGCTAATTTGAAATGTCCATGCATGGTAGGCAACCGTTGTTCTAAAAATTACCCAAAGAGGTTTATGGAAGCTACTTCCATTGATTCAGATGGATTTCCCGTTTATAGAAGAAGAGATTCGGGTCACACAGTTGTGAAGAAAGGTGTTACATTGGACAACAGGAGCGTCGTTCCATACAACAAATAGCTTCTAAAAAGATATCAGGCGCACATCAATGTCGAGTGGTGCAATCAGGCTGGTTCAATTAAGTATTTGTTTAAATACATTAATAAAGGACCAGACAGAGCGACTGTTGCTGTTGTTGATTCAGATAAAGGAACTGAAGAGGAGATCCCCAAAGATGAAATTAAAGAATATTATGATGCTAGATATGTTTCCGCATGCGTAGCAAGCTGGAGAATATTTGCCAATAAGGTTCATTATAGGTATCCGTCTGTTATGAGATTACCTTTTCATCTTCCAGACCAATAAAATGTTGTATTCAGTGGTGAAGATGATATCGAAGATGTCCTAAATAAACCTCAAGTAAATTCCTCAATTTTTCTAGGATGGATGAACATGATGTCACGACCCCAGCCCCGGTTTTACCCGGTCTGGAGCCGCGGGACAGGAACCCGTGGTATTTATTAATTGATGCGACATCGGAAGATTTAACAAGATCTTTTGAAACTTGAAAATGCCCGATTATTTTATTTCATAATTCAGGATAACCACGTGATTTACAATAGAGGAATTTTACTAGGAAATTCCCTAATTTATAAAACATGTTTATTTATTTTAACTGAGCCACCTCTTCAAGCTTGTTAGTGCTCCATAGCACGTTTTCCTTGATTTATAGCAGGTCGCCTGAAACATGTTTAAAAATATTTTATCAGCGGGGAAATACTGGCGAGTCACTCAATTTGATAAAATGACATGTAGTTATAAATTACAGCATAAGAGCGATTACAATGGCTTCTATCTTATTTTTATCTGGCGCCGTGTCACCTGGTGACGATGGTCATACCACTATTGGGTCTTTCCCCAAGTAGTGATGATTATCACGGTTAGAATTTATTAGCCTAACTGTGAGAAATTAGTAATGTGCACAATACCCCAATTAGCCAGTGATTCAAGATAACCATGACTTAATCCCTGTAATTATAACATTTGAAAATGGAGTATTGTAAAATACTTTTGATAAAAGAGAATGACTCACATTGCAGATTTAAACGGGCAGAGTTTAGCCTACTGATTAGCCTTGTAACCTAATTTAAATAACAATGCACACGAACTAGGTCAGTAACTAATACAGCATTTACGATAACTCACGACATTAAAACCCTCACAACGAATGACAAAGTGCAATACTTAAACATCCGTCGAATTCACGACTAATGACAAAGTATGGCCCTGATGTCTGTCGTAATGGACATGCAAAAACCTATTTAAACTATTAGTATAGAATAAGCAGGGTATCGAACCAAGGGAGGACTGTGGAAAGCGTTTTTATGCTAAGTATTGATTAACGGTTACTAAATTGAGAAATCGGGTTGTTTGATTATGTAAAAAAAAACTAAATTAAACAAGTGAAAATTGTGATTTAATTCAATGGGAGAAAAGATGGTTCCTCCAGATTTCAGGTTTGCAAACAAGTTCAGTTATGTGTTTAATCAAAACATTCACATAGACATAAATGTTTAACCTAATTAACCAATTGTGATAACCAACGACTAAGTACTCCGGTCAATACATAACGGGAGGTTATCGAATGATTATCAATTACAATTACAAACCCTAATCCCATGTCAAAAATATCCCAATTACTAGAACTCTCGGGAACTGAATGCTTAGAAATCAAGGTTTAAATAAATGCAACCAGTTACAATCAGTCAATTAAATCCATGGTGAAAAGCATCGGATGCTTAGATCACCAAGTTACAATGATTAAAAACACATAAAAGTACCTAATTACACAAACCCTCCATCCGGAGGAAACCACAAAAAGTTTAGCCGCTCATCTCGCACGAAGAATCTTCAAAAGATTGAATTGATGAAGAACTCATGGTTGATTCGGTGATGGAATTGAGAATCTTGATGGAATTGGATGGAAGAAACCTTGAATCTTGAGTATCTTGAAGCCTAGGATCGATTGTGTGTGATAGATAATGAGAAACTAGGGTTTTTATCTTATAAAACCCTCTAAAATAAGCCCAATTCGCGCTCCCCTATTGCCCAGCTTCACCCACAGTTCAGAACCGTGGGTCACAGTTTACCTTTGCTGCACTAACAGGGATTCTGAACAGGGAGTCACAGTCTGAAGTGGGGGTCACGGTATAGACTTGCTGTTGGTTTTATAACTATACACTCCTGAACCATGACCCATGGTTTACAAACCATGGGTAAGAACGTGAATTGCAACACTTTTCTTCAACAATTGTGCAACTTTCATAGAATGGCAAGATTGGTCCCCCAACTAAACTCCCATCATCTTCTTAACATTTACCCATCATATAACTTTCGTTTAATGACCCGGAGACCCCTCAAACTTCAATATCACTTATGTCTTCAATATTTCAACTATGATTAACTTCCAATTAATTACCAAACGGCCCCTATACTTTGTAGAATCTCATCTCTTGCACATTTAGACACAAAGTAACTTCCAATTAAGTACCGAATGGTCCCTGTACTTTGTTCTTTCATACTCCTTTCACTCGTGAGCCTTCATATCACCCGAGCAAACTTCAATATTCATCCTCGAGTTGCAATATCCCATCCAAAGCTCACAACTTCATCTTTAACCATCGTAAATGCACCGATTTACGTGTTTTACCTACAAATCACCAAAATCTCATAGTTACTTCATTCCAAGCAAATAGACACATCAAATACACATAAAACATGATAATTAACCACTCTAAAGCTCGGGTTTCACCCTCTCCATCACATTCCCACACTTACCTTTGCTTGTCCCCAAGCAAACCAACTAGAACTAGTCACCATAGCAACAACACCTCTAAACTCCCTAACCGGTTCAACCTGTTCAGTCCCAAGTCATACTCATCCCATAGACTGACACAATCAAGATTGACAGTCTGACAAGTAATTGATGCACTAAAAAAAACTTAAGATTTGTCTATCTAAAACTAACGTGTTTACAATTAGACACATGCTACACACCCCTCACAATGTACTCTCCTCTCGGGTTAATATCTGAACTAGCGTGTAATGTGCTAGTATATAAAACACTCAAAAAGCAAACATGAAATCCTGCAATCATAAGCTTGTATGACAATCACACCTCCACTGTATCATCTAACATGGCACACATCAAAAGGACTTTCAGGTTTTGGGCTTAGGGTAAAGGTAGGAAATTATTTTTGGGTTCTTTTTCTTTTCTAGTTGGCTCACAAACAATAACCAAACCGTGATAAATTTATTCAAACACAACTTATACTTTTGGGTTGGTTTCTACCCAAGAACATAGACGATAATCATACACTTCTATTTTTTTTTCCTTTTCTTTTTCATTTTCCTTCACATATTTTTCTATTTTTTTTTTTCATTTTTTTCTTCTTTTTTCTTTCATAACAATATCATCACGGTCGGTTTTTCACAGTAGATAACGGGCGAACAAACGAAAGGTAGTTAGGCTCAACAAGGCTACTAATGGAAATTTGGGGAATAACACAAAAGAAACACAAACACACAGGGTGTAACGGAAATCCTAATGCCTTTATCATATATGTGCACATGTCAAACCCACAGTCTTAGCATGCATCGAATCATACAAGTTCTAACACAGAATAACACGTAGCCTGCACTCAACAAATGAATTTATCATATAATGTATCCTATCCGTCTACAGGCTCAAGATCTCACCAAGAAAAGGTAAAAAGGTTGACGACATGTAGCATATGCAATTAAAACATGTTACCCCTAGATAGACATCTCTTTTCAACTCATTTCCTATAAAACGCTTGTCAAACCTACTCTCATGAAACTTAAGGGGATAACCATGACAAGGGACTAATCTAGCTTACTACCGGTAAGAAGCCTATTAGTGATTGAAGCTTTAGGTTTTCGTATCCAATTAGCTTGTTTAAGACGATGAAAAATTTCAAAATTTTCAAAATTTTCAATTTTTTCCAATTTTCATCGATTTCAACCACTTTCAATCGCTTCAAAGCTTTATCCACAAATCCTTTCCCGGGCTCCCCCATCCCCACACTTGGGATACATTGTCCCCAATGTATGGTGCTTTTAAAATATAGCCCGGGAAAACAAACCAGCTATCCTAAATGAGCGGCTAACTCAGAACAAAACAAAACAAACGCATCCCCTAAACAAAACCAAGGTACACACCACCAAAAACAACAAAACACACCAATAACAAAGTAAGATAGATAAACACATGCACCTGATCATGTGTCTGTAGTGATGTGGCTGTTGTGCTTTAACCGGAATAGATGCATTCCATAGATTCTTTGATATCTCACCAGGGATGTTGCAAAACATCCCCACACTTGAATTGTTGCATCCGTGTTGATTGAATCAAGAACCTGTCAAAACACAAACACAACACCAAAACAAAACAACACAAAACAAGGTACACTGCTCTACATCCTCGGGCTGCCTCCCGAGAGCGCTAAGTTTTAGGTCTTCAGCCAGACCGTACCTGATGTACTCAGGGAGGTTCATCTGAACGCTTCCCTCCCCATTTCTCTCCATACATCATTGTCCAATCTTGTTGGAGGTTCGTAGCTCCACGCCAGTTGAGTTCAACCTCAGCCTTGTTGCTCCACTCACTCCCACCATCGGGTGGTTTTCCTGCAATTGCTCTTCCTCTCACAGCTGTCTTGTTCACCTGCCTTCCATCATTCGTTAACTCAAACCTGCAAAAATTACCTCCACTCGAACCAATCTCATTAGTAGCACCTATGGGACTCACATCATTCAGAAGATCATAAGCAATAGATTTCAAAAATACATTGAAATACAGCTTACGATTCTTGTAACTTAAAATTACCATCCCATTCCTGCAGTCGATTTGTGCATTTGCTGTATACAGAAACGGGCGACGCAAAATTACCTTCGGTTGTGCGTAGGTCGGTGCAGGTGCATAATCAACCACCATAAAATCGACCGAGTAGTAGAACTCGCTGAGCTGAATTACGACATCCTTTACAACCCCTCGAGGTTGCTTTAAACTTGCATCCGCAAACATGGCCATTTGATCAATTGCGTGTAACGGACCAAAGTCGTACTGGTCATAAAGGCTATCGGGAAGAACACTCATCCCAGCTCCATAATCCAACAATGCCTTGTGGATTTTGAACTTTCCCACTCGAATCGGAATGACCGGCTCTCCTGAGTCACACCCATCCCCATCCTCATTTGCGCCACTTAAACCTGCAATCACATGGGAAACAGAAGAAGTTAAAAATTTATCATTCAAATTGTTTTTAGGAACGAAACTTACCCCGCTGACTGGTATATTCTTCCCGTGCTTGGGGTTCGTTTGAGTGTCACTGGGAAGCTTCCCGTTTTGCTGCTTCAACTCCTTCACATCGGTTGCAAGTTGGGCCATTTGTGTGGTTAATGATTGAACGGCTTTCTCTCGCATCTCCTCCTTCTGAGCAAGATTTTTCAATTCAAGTCTTTGACTCTGTAAGTCGAGCTGAATTGATTTCAACATCACCATCATATCGTTACCCCCCGAAGTGTTAGACGACCCAGCTTGTCCTCTTTGATCATTTTGGTAGCCACCTTGAAAGTTGCCCTGAAATCTGTTCTGATTGAAGTTTCTTTGACCACCAGACTGATTGTTGCCTTGAAATCCCGGATTTTGCTGATTATTCGCATTCCCATAGCTAAAATTCAGGTGATTTCTAAGGCCCGGGTGATATGTGTTGGATTGCATGTTGAAATTTCTTCCACCACCCCCACCTTGCACATAGTTCACATCTTCATTTTCACCAATTATGCCTGGGCATTGATCCGCTATATGCCCTAGATCTCCACAATGTCCACACAATGGAAACTGACCATTTACCTCCGGTGGATTCTCTACTGCTCTCACTGTCGAATGTTGTGCACTTCTAGAAGATTGAGCTTTGCGTTTTGACGCCCTTGCGTTTCTCTCCAAATATTCCCAATCATCTTCTTCGTAATTCATTCCAAAAGTACCATTGGATATTGAATTTACATCCCTGGCATCTTCATCTGTTAGGCCTTCGTGGAATGTATTAATGAGCTCCCATAAATATATCTCATGATGTGGACAGTTCTTGAGCATCATTTTGAAACGATTGAACGCTTCGTGAAATAACTCACCGGGCTGTTGTCGAAACGCTCGAATATCTTTCCTTGCATTGTTAGTACGCAAATGAGTATAGAACTCATCTAAAAATTGTTGTTGCATGTCGCCCCATGTGAAGATCGAAGCTGACGGTAACGAATGAAACCATTGCTGTGCTTTGTCTTCAAGTGTGAATTGGAAAAGTACCAATTTCACATCATCAACTGAGAAACCTTGGCTGCTGATTGTGTTGCAACGTGCATCATATGCAGCAATGTGTAAATATGGTTCTTCATGTGCATGACCATGAAACTTAGGCAGACTAGATATTGATTGCGTTCTTACTTCGAATGACCGCCCTCCTTGTAATTGCGGGATTACAACCGGTGATGGGTTGTTAACTATAGCAGGCCTGAAGTGGCTCTCTATACCTCGAACTGGACCTTGATTATTTCATCGTGGAATTCCTTCCGGTAAAATCACCGGTCGGTGTAGGTTTCGTGGCAGCGGTCTTGCCTGACCCTGCATCTGAGGTACCGGTGGTGGTAGTGGAATATCCACCACCGGCCTTCTCGGATCAGGCTGCTGATTGAGTGGGTCAGGTTGAAGATATTGTTGTGGTATCTGTTGTTGTATTGGCATTGGTTGCACATATTGTTGATACCCTACGTTCCCTTTATTGACTCTCTCGGCCGCACCCAATCCGACTGTTTGCCTCTCATAGCTACCCGTGTTAACCACTTGTCTCTCGTTTTGACCCTCGTAGTTATCATATTCCTCATAGCCATCATCAAAATCTCCTGAGTTATTTCCTTGATCATAGATGGTTGATCTATAAAGATTTGGCATTGGCTGACTTTGCTGTGAAATAACCGGTCGGGCGGCTGGTGGAATTGATGTTGCATTAGGTGCTTGAGTTTGACTCGGTAATGGAGTGTCATCAGGAATGATTCTAACGTAAGGAGACGACTGCTGTAAATTAACAGTCTGACCGTAGGTTGGGTGTTGAAGAGATGTTGCTTGGGTAGAAGTTGGTTGAATGTTATCAAGGTTTGGGAAAAAGGTTGAGAATGATGGTACTGGAGATGTAGAAGTAGGTTGTGTAGACTGTGGTGGTGGTGGTGGTATGGTAGTGTTTGGTGAAGGTTGGGTAGGTGTTGGCGAGAATTGTTGCGGTTGTGAAGTTGCGGGTTGTTTCTCCGGTGTTGCTAAGTTCTCCATTGTTTTAAATGTTGGTATAGGTGATTGTAGGATCTTGTTCTCACGATGTAGTACTCGCTTTGTATGCTTTACTGTTCTCTCGATATCTGGGTTGAACACTAATGGTGATGACTTCCCGAAATTCCGAGTGTGATGCATACACTTCCTAGATCACCTGCACAAACAAAAACAAGAAAACCTCGCGTAAATCCGAACAAAACAGAACTAACTAAAAAGACACTATTTTTGGATTTTTGTATATTTAACTAAACTAGAACTTAACACTAAGCACTTTGCGCACGCCTCCCCGGCAACGGCGCCATTTTGATGTCTGTCGTAATGGACATGCAAAAACCTATTTAAACTATTAGTATAGAATAAGCAGGGTATCGAACCAAGGGAGGACTGTGGAAAGCGTTTTTATGCTAAGTATTGATTAACGGTTACTAAATTGAGAAATCGGGTTGTTTGATTATGTAAAAAAAAAACTAAATTAAACAAGTGAAAATTGTGATTTAATTCAATGGGAGAAAAGATGGTTCCTCCAGATTTCAGGTTTGCAAACAAGTTCAGTTATGTGTTTAATCAAAACATTCACATAGACATAAATGTTTAACCTAATTAACCAATTGTGATAACCAACGACTAAGTACTCCGGTCAATACATAACGGGAGGTTATCAAATGATTATCAATTACAATTACAAATCCTAATCCCATGTCAAAAATATCCCAATTACTAGAACTCTCGGGAACTGAATGCTTAGAAATCAAGGTTTAAATAAATGCAACCAGTTACAATCAGTCAATTAAATCCATGGTGAAAAGCATCGGATGCTTAGATCACCAAGTTACAATGATTAAAAACACATAAAAGTACCTAATTACACAAACCCTCCATCCGGAGGAAACCACAAAAAGTTTAGCCGCTCATCTCGCACGAAGAATCTTCAAAAGCTTGAATTGATGAAGAACTCATGGTTGATTTGGTGATGGAATTGAGAATCTTGATGGAATTGGATGGAAGAAACCTTGAATCTTGAGTATCTTGAAGCCTAGGATCGATTGTGTGTGATAGATAATGAGAAACTAGGGTTTTTATCTTATAAAACCCTCTAAAATAAGCCCAATTTGCGCTCCCCTATTGCCCAGCTTCACCCACAGTTCAGAACCGTGGGTCACAGTTTACCTTTGCTGCACTAACAGGGATTTTGAACAGGGAGTCACAGTCTGAAGTGGGGGTCACGGTATAGACTTGCTGTTGGTTTTATAACTATACACTCCTGAACCATGACCCATGGTTTACAAACCATGGGTAAGAACGTGAATTGCAACACTTTTCTCCAACAATTGTGCAACTTTCATAGAATGGCAAGATTGGTCCCCCAACTAAACTCCCATCATCTTCTTAACATTTACCCATCATATAACTTTCGTTTAATGACCCGGAGACCCCTCAAACTTCAATATCACTTATGTCTTCAATATTTCAACTATGATTAACTTCCAATTAATTACCAAACGTCCCCTATACTTTGTAGAATCTCATCTCTTGCACATTTAGACACAAAGTAACTTCCAATTAAGTACCGAATGGTCCCTGTACTTTGTTCTTTCATACTCCTTTCACTCGTGAGCCTTCATATCACCCGAGCAAACTTCAATATTCATCCTCGAGCTGCAATATCCCATCCAAAGCTCACAACTTCATCTTTAACCATCGTAAATGCACCGATTTACGTGTTTTACCTACAAATCACCAAAATCTCATAGTTACTTCATTCCAAGCAAATAGACACATCAAATACACATAAAACATGATAATTAACCACTCTAAAGCTCGGGTTTCACCCTCTCCATCAGGCCCTAATGTGGGCAGCACTTAAACATCCATCGGATAGTTTCAATCGATCGGACATTTAATCGTAGCAGCGATCGAGTTAATACCCTGTATCGTAGCAGCGCCTCGCTATATTAATTTTCGAATTTGAGCAGTGAGAATTCGTTTTTGAGTTTTGGTTTCGACACCATTGAATTGCTCCTGATCGAATCTATTTATAGGTGAAATTTGGGTCTCACGCGGCCCGCGTGAACCTTGGCTTGACCCTTAAGCGGCCCACGTGGAGGTCTAGTCGTAGATTAGGGCTAGCGTGTCATCGGTAGGCACACCATGTGTGTGACACGTGGAACGGGAACACTTATCCGGTCAACTTAAGGTTGACGCGGCCCGCGTAAGACTATGCTTACTCTTACGCGGCCCATCTGAAGACCAGAAATCTTGATTTCTTGATTTTTTATAGAGATTAAGGTTTCGGGGGTCTGGGTTCGTACTTACGGGTCAATTTGGGACATTTTTGAGAGTCCTTACATCCTCCCCGCCTTATTTAAAATCTATTTCTCGAGATTTATTGAAATAAGTGAGGATACTTTCGCTTCATCTCTGATTCTAGCTCCCAAGTGTATTCGGGTCCTCTTTTTGAATCCCACTTGACTTTGACTAGCACTAGTCACTTGTGTTTGAGAAACTTAATCTTTCTGTCTTCTATTTGTAATGGCTTCTCAATAAATTTTAATTTCTCATTTACCTCTACATCTTGAAGAGGTACTACCAAGGATTCGTCAGCTAGACATTTCTTGAGATTGGATACATGAAATACGTCATGTACTCCAGATAGCTCCTCTGGTAGTTGTAAGCGATAAGCAATTGGTCCTATTCGCTGTATTACTGAGAATGGTCTTACGTATCTTGGACTTAACTTTCCTTTCTTACCGAATCGAACTACTCCTTTCCAAGGAGAAACTTTCAAGAGTACCTTATCTCCAATCTGGAATTCTAACGGCTTGCGTCGATTGTCTGCATAACTTTTCTGGCGATCTCGAGCCGTCTTGAGTCTTTCCTTGATTTGAGTGATTTTATCGGTAGTTTCTTGTACTATTTCAGGACCTGATAATTGACTTTCTCCTATTTTTGCCCAACAAACTGGAGTTCTACACTTACGTCCATATAGTGCTTCGAACGGGGTAGCTTCGATACTTGAATGATAACTATTGTTATAGGAGAATTCAATTAAGGGTAGGGGGTCATCCCAGTTTCCACCAAAATCTACCACATATGCCCTAAGCATGTCTTCCAGGGTTTGGATCGTCCTTTCACTTTTTCCGTCTGTCTGAGGATGATATGCAGTGCTTAGATTTAATCGGGTTCCCATTGCTTCCTGGAAACTTGTCCAGAAGTGGGAAGTGAAACGACTATCCCTATCCGATACAATGGAGAGTGGAACTCCATGTAAGGATACTACTTCATCTACATACAACTTGGCTAAACTTTCCATGCTAAAGGTTTCTTTCATGGGTAGAAAATGAGCTGATTTGGTTAATCGATCCACAATTACCCAAATCGCGTCATTACCTTTTCTGGTTTTGGGTAACTTAGTAACAAAGTCCATGGTTATAAGTTCCCATTTTCATACAGGAATTTCTAGTTGTTGTAGTAGACCTGAAGGTTTCTGGTGTTCAGCCTTAACTTGTGAACAAGTAAGACACTTAGAAACATATCTAGCTATGTCCTTTTTCATTCCTATCCACCAGAAGTTATTTCTTAAATCTTGGTACATTTTATTGTTACCAGGATGCATGGTATACCTAGATTTATGGGCTTCTTCTAATATTTTATTCCTTAATTTTCCCTGTTTAGGTACCCAAATTCGTTTCTTATGGAATCTCCAAATTCCATCACTTCCTTGTTCTAATTCTTTTATTCTTCCTTTCATTCCTTCAACATCATCCTTGATTGCTGTTTCTTGAATGCTTTTTAGTTGTTCCATTAGGTCTAATTGTAGACTTAATCTAAGAGCACGGACTCGTCGTTGTTTCTCATGATACTTACGACTTAAAGCATCAGTAACTACGTTTGCTTTTCCTTCGTGATATTGAATATCACAGTCGTAGTCACTTAGGACTTCCATCCATCTCCTTTGCCTCATATTTAATTCTTTTTGACCAAATATGTATCTTAAGCTTTTATGGTCTGTGCAGACAGTAAACTTACTTCCATACAAATAGTGTCTCCAAATCTTAAGGGCAAAAATTATGGCTCCTAATTCTAAGTCACGAGTCGTATAATTTTCTTCGTGCTTTTTCAATTGCCTTGATGCATACGCAATTACCTTTTTGCGTTGCATAAGTACACATCCTAATCCTAGTTTTGAAGCATCACAGTATACTTCAAAATCTTCTGTTCCTTCTGGTAAAGCTAAAATTGGAGCATTTGTTAACTTCTGTTTTAATATCTTAAAAGCTTCTTCTTGTTTAGGTCCTCATTCAAACTTAACGGATTTACAGGTTAGCTTAGTTAATGGTACAGCTATCTTGGAAAAATCCTTAATAAACCGTCTATAATATCCGGCTAACCCTATAAAACTTCTAATTTCTATAGCTGATTGCGGAACCTTCCATTTGGTGATCGCTTCTATCTTAGCAGGATCTACGTGAATGCCTTCATGATTCACCATGTGACTTAAGAATTGCACTTCTTGCAGCCAAAATTCATACTTCGAGAATTTGGCATAAAGCTTCTCTTTTCTTAACAAAGTTAAGAGTGCATGCAGGTGCTTACAATGCTCCTCCTGGCTTTTGGAATAAATAAGTATATCGTCGATGAAGACAATTACAAATTTATCCAAGTACGGTTTACAGATTCTATTCATTATGTCCATAAATGCTGCAGGAGCATTTGTTAATCCGAAGGGCATGACTGTAAACTCGTAATGACCATACATCGTTCTGAAAGCAGTTTTAGGTATGTCTTCTTCTTGTACCTTCAATTGATGATATCCGGAGCATAAATCTATCTTAGAAAAGTATCTAGCTCCTTGAAGTTGATCGAAAAGATCATCAATCCTAGGTAATGGGTATCGATTCTTAATTGTAACCTTATTCAATTCCCTATAATCGATACACATTCTCATCGAACCATCTTTCTTTTTCACAAACAACACCGGAGCTCCCCACGGGGATGAACTAGGTTGTATAAATCCTTTGCTTAATAATTCATCTAACTGCTTTTTCAATTCTAGCATTTCGGTGGGTGCTAACCGATAAGGTGCTTTAGCTATCGGTGTAGTTCCAGGAATTAGATGAATCCTAAATTCTACTTCCCTATCAGGTGGTAATCCAGGTAGTTCTTCTGGGAATACATCTGAGTATTCTGATACTACTGGAATTTCTTTGAGTTCCTTACCCTTAGTGTTAATGATTACTGAAATCATATACACTATTTCTTATTTTCTTGAATAACTAGCCAACTTCATTACTGAAATGAATTTCATGGGCTTACGTGGCTTATCTCCTGTAATTAAAACTAATTCTCCTGAGGGTGTATAAATTTCTATGGAATTCTTATCACAAAGAATTCGAGCATGGTTGGCTACTAACCAATCCATTCCTAATACAACATCGAATTCGGCTAACTTCATAGGTAATAGGTTTGCAGAGAATTTATGACCTAAAAGTTCTATATTTTCTTCTCGCAAAACCTCATTTATGTTAACAGAATTCCCATCTTCCGTTTCTACCGTAAAAATCTGCCTAAGGTTGGTTAAAGGTAGGTTAAGAGCTTGGCAGAATGAAGTATTTATAAAACTTTGGTTTGCACCAGAGTCAAATAATACTTTTGCATAAACGTCGTGAACTAGGAACGTACCAGCTATCATGTCAGGAATTAGTTCTGCTTCCTGAGTAGTCAACTGGAAGGCTCTTGCGTTTTTCTTGGTAGTTCCTTCTGCTGGTTTGGCTTTGTTATTAGCTGGTTTGACCAGTTTTAGGCAGTATGGCCTAAAGTGTCCAGCTTCTCCACAGTTGTAGCAGACTGTTGCTTTATTCTTCCTACAATCTTCTTCTTAGTGCCCCGGGATTTTGCAGAAATTGCAATATCCTTTGCATCTTCCAAAATGCTTCCTTTTGCATGTATTACAAAATGGAACAGTGGAAGATTGCCCGGTTCCCTTTCTCTTGAAATTGCTACAATTACCCACACGGAATCCTTGGGTAATCTTTTGGGCCACTTCCTTTTTCCGGGGTTCTTCTCTTGTGCGTATCAGTCCGTCAGTGAGGGTGTTAGTTAATTCCACAGCATCGTCAATAGTGTGAGGTCTCGCAGCTTTGACGATATCTCGAATTTCGCCAATCAATCCCCAAATATAGCGGGAAATAAGTACCGGTTGTGGCGAAGCCAGGGTTGGTACCACTCTCGCATACTCGAAGAATGTCGAAGTATACCCTCGACAGTCTACATCCACCATCCGGTGGTTCAGGAACTTATTTGTCATTTGTTCCTTTTCATATTCGGGACAGAATTTTCTTTCCACTAGCTGTTTAAATTCTTCCCAACTCATGGCATAGGCCATATTTCTTCCTTTGGCTTGAAGTACCGTATTCCACCATTCTAGCACCCCTTCTTTAAACAAATGTGACGCGTACATGACCTTGTCTTCCTCGACACATTTACTTATCATAATTACTGCTTCGGTTTTCTCTAACCAATACAGTGCAGCAGTTTCCCCTTCGTTGCCTGCAAATTCAACCGGTTTACAAGCAAGAAACTCCTTATAAGTGCAACCAGGCGTTTCAGATTTCATTCTTTTAAGGAGCGGGGCTTGCATTCCATCGTTGTTGTTATTAGTATGGTTGCCGCCTCCGTTTACACTATTACTGAAATTGTCACTGTGTGCGCGTTTGCTAGGAATAATTTGTTGAGGTTCAACGGGATTTCGAGCAGCAGTAAGTATTGCTGGAATAGCATTGGCTATTCCCTGAGCAACGATATTCTCGATATCTTGCCTATTCAGAAATTGATCCTCATTGTTATGCTCAGATTGATTAACTTCATTATCGGGTTCATTACCAGCATGTGCCATCTGGAAATTAATTTATATAAGTAATTAGTATAAAAAAATTAATAACCAAATATAACAAAGTAACTGCACATAATCACGTAACAAATATAGCCAAAATTGTCGATCTTTCGACTTTTGATATTTTATATATAATAGGCATCCGTACAAACTTGGTTATCTTACAAAGTTTTATTCTTAAGTTGTTACACATAATTATATTTTTATGATTATATTATTTTTATTAAACACACATTCCTGCAACCACACAACCACTGTTACACCATTCTCATCAGCTGGCATCTTAGAAACGACGTTCCCTTTCGTCGTACTTCCAAGATATCCTTTCCCCTACTTCCCTAATTCGATTCCCTGCATCAATCAGCTCCTCGCCATAATGGCGGAGTTCAGCCAGATTTTCCATGCTCATTGGTGGATGTAGTGGAGGTTCAGGGTCAAATTGAGGGAAAAAAGTATTGGGGTTATTTAGGAGATTCTGGAACTGCCAGTCTGTGGTCCACCATTCTTCTAACTCTGCTGGTAGAGGTTGAGCGTGGATAATAAGATCTGGGATTTCGGGCTCTAGGTCAACTGGAAGTTGCGCTTCCGCTGGGTAATTAAAAAGGTTTTCACCGATAGGTCCGATGAGGTCATTAAGAGCCAGTTTATGATCTAGTTCTTCCCAGGGTGGCATTTCCTGGTTTTGTTTAGAACTTTCTCCAATTTCAATTTCCTTGCCTTTACCTTTGGGATCCTCATTCTTAGTAACTTTCCGTGTTGTTGGTTTCTTCCTACGCACACGCCTCCAGCCTACAATTCTTCTTCTCTTCTTGGGTTTGGGTTTCTCCGGTGGCTGGGTTTGAAATTCCATAGGTTCCTCCATGTCAGCACAATACCCGGTAAAGTCTCTGGAAACTTCCACATTAACAGGATAGAGATTGAGATTTTCAAGAGTTTCAGACAATTCATTCATGCTGTTTAGCATTTATGAAGAAACACACAAAATTTTAGGTTAAAATTTTGTAAATTAAATTTTCACAGAATCACAGAATAGAAAGCAGAAAATTTAATATTAATTGTGAATATCTAACAAACCATTTTATTGAAACAAAATATTTATTTTTAGTACAACTAAAATATTAAAGTTTCTGGCTCGTATGTATCATAGGTGCTGATTTAACTATAAGTTAGCATTTACTGCTATAGTGGCTAACATATAGAGATTTGCCCATTGTTCATCTAACTCATCTTCCCATGGTGGGTAACATATAGAGATTTGCCTATTTCCTGGGCCTCCTTATTAATTATTCCTTCTTTTGGTTGTGACTTCTTGATTTTCTCTTGACTTTTTCTAATAATCAAACTTCTTTTATTAGGGGTAAGTGGTTTCTCATACTGTGCCTGACGAACAAATATTCCCTCCTCAGTATCTGCTGAGTGTCTTGAGGAATTTGATTGGGATGAAGTTCCCTTATTTTTCGGTGAACTATCTAATTTAAGATAGATATCCGACATTCTTTGCTTACCCATACTGTAACTAACAAGTAGTCAGTTAAAAACAAATAATTACAAGATGATAATCAGGAAAATTAACTATTTTAAATACTTAATAGGCTTAAATCAGTGGCTCTGACACCACCTTTTCCTGTCACGGCCCCAGCCCCGGTTTGACCCGGTCAGGAGCCGCGGGACAGGAACCTGTGGTATTTATTAATTGATGCGACATTGGAAGATTTAACAGGATCTTTTGAAACTTGAAAATGCCCGATTATTTTATTTCATAATCCAGGATAACCCTGTGATTTACAATAGAGGAATTTTACTATGAAATTCCCTGATTTATAAAACATGTGTATTTATTTTAACTGAGCCACCTCTTCAAGCTTGTTAGTGCTCCGTAGCACGTTTTTCTTGATTTATAGCAGGTCGCCTGAAACATGTTAAAAATATTTTATCAGCGGGGAAATACTGGCGAGTCACTCAATTTGATAAAATGACATGTAGTTATAAATTACAGCATAAGAGCGATTACAATGGCTTCTATCTTATTTTTATCTGGCACCGTGTCACCTGGTGACGATGGTCATACCACTATTGGGTCTTTCCCCAAGTAGTGATGATTATCACGGTTAGGATTTATTAGCCTAACTGTGAGAAATTAGTAATGTGCACAATACCCCAATTAGCCAGTGATTCAAGATAACCATGACTTAATCCCTGTAATTATAACATTTGAAAATGGAGTATTGTAAAATACTTTTGATAAAAGAGAATGACTCACATTGGAGATTTAAACGGGCAGAGTTTAGCCTACTGATTAGCCTTGTAACCTAATTTAAATAACAATGCACACGAACTAGGTCAGTAACTAATACAGCATTTATGATAACTCACGAGATTAAAACCCTCACAACGAATGACAAAGTGCAATACTTAAACATCCGTCGAATTCACGACTAATGACAAAGTATGGCCCTAATGTGGGCAACACTTAAACATCCATCGGATAGTTTCAATCGATCGGACATTGAATCGTAGCAGCGATCGAGTTAATACCCTGTATCGTAGTAGCGCCTCGCTATATTAATTTTTGAATTTGAGCAGTGAGAATTCGTTTTTGAGTTTTGGTTTTGACACCATTGAATTGCTTCTGATCGAATCTATTTATAGGTGAAATTTGGGTCTCACGCGGCCCGCATGAACCTTGGCTTGACCCTTATGCGGCCCGCGTGGAGGTCTAGTCGTAGATTAGGGCTAGCGTGTCATCGGTAGGCACGCCATGTGTGTGACATGTGGAACGGGAACGCTTATCCGGTCAACTTAAGGTTGACGCGACCCGCGTAAGTCTATGCTTACTCTTACGCGGCCCGTCTGAAGACCAGAAATCTTGATTTCTTGATTTTTGATAGAGATTAAGGTTTCGGGGGTCCGGGTTCGTACTTACGGGTCAATTTGGGACATTTTTGAGAGTCATTACACATGAACAACAACGATTCTGATCCTGAAGCAAGGGAACTTACTTATGTTGAGTTTCCAGGAAAATATGTCTGGAAGTTAAAGGATCGGTGTTGGCAGTCGCGTAAAACTCATGTTTCAGTTAGGGGAATTTATTCTGTGTCTCCTTCTCTTGGTGAGGCTTATTTCCTAAGAATTCTTCTAACTAAGGTTAGAGGACCACGATCCTTTGAAGAAATCCGAACCTATGATGGTGTTGTGTATCCTACCTTTAGAGATGCGTGTTATGTACGTGGGTTGTTAGACGATGACAATGAATATATTGAGTGTATTAAAGAAGCCAGTTTCACAGGAAATGGTAATTATCTGCGTTGTTTATTTGGTACACTACTATTGTCTAATACGCTATCAAGACCTGAAGTTGTTTGGGATAAGACGTGGGAGTTTTTGTCCGAAGACATTTTATACAATATGCGGAAGGATACTAACATTAGAGGTACTTATTAATCTGCTGATATTTTTTGTGACATAAAATTTATTTCATCGTTAATGATTTATACTTATATCAACAAAGTTTTACGTTATATTAAATATATTTTATTTTGTTTGTAGGATTGGTTGTTTCAGACGAACGTATAAAGAATATAACGTTGTCTAAAATTGAAAAATATCTTCTTCGTAATGGTTCAAGTTTGCGCAGATTCTCACCAATGCCTGTTCCTGACGATGAGTCTGTAATACACGAGAGCAACCGTCTAATAAACGAGGAGCTTTCTTGGGACACTGATCAACTTAGTGCTGAGTTCAATAATCTTTACAGCTCTTTAAATGATGATTAAAGAGCAGTGTTTAACGAGATTATGGATGCTGTTCGAAGTGGGAATGGTGGTGTTTTTTTTGTGTACGGTTACGGTGGTACAGGTAAGACCTTTCTGTGGAAAACATTAGCTGCTTGCATTAGATGCAATGGACAGATTGTTATTAATGTTGCTTCAAGTGGTATTGCATCATTGTTGTTGTCACGAGGTCGTACGGCTCATTCACGATTTCATATTCCAATTAATCTTAATGAAGATTCGGTTTACCATATTAAACCTAATACTGAAATCGCTAATCTTCTAAACGAAGCCAAGTTGATTATTTGGGATGAAGCGCCAATGGTACACAAACATGCTTTCGAGGCTCTTGACCGTACATTGAAGGATGTTTTGAGTGTTGGTGATTCACGAAATTCTGAAATTCCATTTGGTGGAAAGGCTATTGTCTTTGGTGGTGACTTTAGACAAATCCTACTGGTTGTTCAAAATGGAAGCAGGCAAGACATCGTACACGCCGCTTTATGTTCATCCTACATTTGGTCGAGTTGCAAGGTGTTAAAATTGACAAGGAACATGCGTTTATCTATTGGAGCCAGTAGCTCAAACATACAGGAGATACACGAGTTTGCTAAATGGCTTCTTGAAGTTGGCAAAGGCAATGTTGGTGATGGTAACGATGGCGAGGCAACTATAGAAATACCAAACGATCTTTTAATAACTGATTCAACTGATCCAATTCAAAGTTTGATCGACTTTGTATATCCTTCAGTTCTTGACCGTTTTAAAGATCGAGACTACTTTTCTGAGAGAGCCATACTCGCGCCTTAGAATGAAGTTGTTCATGGTATCAATGATCGTTTGCTTGCATTGTTTTCCGGTGAAGAAGTAGAGTATCTTAGCTCGGATAGTATATGCCCGACTGAGGAAATCAATGATCCATTACACCAAGATTTATATAATCCTGAGGTTTTAAACAGTGTGAAGGTTTCAGGATTACCAAATCATAGATTGGTATTAAAGTTGGGTGTTCCAGTGATGCTTTTGAGGAATATTGATCAGCAAAACGGTTTATGTAATGGTACGCGTCTTCAAATTACACGTCTTGGTAAACGTGTTATCGAGGCTGAGATATTATCGGGAGGTAATGTTGGTTTAAGAACTTACATTCCAAGAATTAACATGATACCGTCTGACAAGAAAATACCCATCAAGTTTCAACGGAGGCAGTTTCCATTAACCGTATGCTTTACGATGACTATTAACAAAAGTCAAGGACAATCTCTATCAAGAGTCGGTCTTTACTTGAGAGACCCTGTATTTTCACATGGCCAGTTGTATGTTGCGTTGTCAAGAGTGAAGACTAAAGATGGCATCAAGCTTTTAATATTTGACAAGGATGGGAGGCCGACGAATAA
Source organism: Helianthus tuberosus (assembly GCA_030545235.1). NCBI lineage: Eukaryota > Viridiplantae > Streptophyta > Magnoliopsida > Asterales > Asteraceae > Helianthus > Helianthus tuberosus. The sequence continues at coordinate 75,053,601 of CM060451.1, read as the reverse complement.
AACGACGAATGTAGTTTACAAAGAGATCTTTGGGAATTTGTAGGTCAACATTTTGAATTATTTTAGAACTTCAAAGTATTTTTTTTTATATTATTGATTAATCTTCATTATTCATCATTCAATGTTCATTTCTTAATATATGTATATTTATTTTTGTTACATAAAAAGATTTCCAACCCGTGAGTATTCACGGGTGATAACCTAGTATATATATATATATATATATATATATATATATATGAGTAGGAGTTGGGTAGAAAGCCTTATTTTCCTAGAAAGTCTAGGAAGCAATCAGAACGTGACATGTGGCATTGAAGGATTTTAACTAAAAGGGCAATTGTGTAATTTGACATTTTATTTTAATTTTGGAATTTATATCTCATTAACTAACTATGCACGATTTTATGGTAACTGATTCTCCATGCTTTGCGAATTACTACCAGATGTAAATATCAATCAAATTCTCATTCGTTCCTTTCACAATCTTGATCAACTTTATTCGTAAATAATTTTTTACGTGAGAGATAGTTATGGCTTCAAACACAATTCTTGATTGCGGATATGGCAAATACACTTCTTTTTCTGTTTACTATTATCTGGTCTGTATCGATTTTTAATTATGTCTGGAAACCACCAGAATGTTCTTGACGTTGTGTTTTAACAGCAAGCAGATTCATACAGTTGTGTTTTAGCATTCAGATTCATACAGTTGTGTTTTAACAGCAAGCAGATTCATACAATTGTGTTTTAGCATTCACATTCATACAGTTGTGTTTTAACAGCAAGCAGATTCATACAGTTGTGTTTTAACAGCAAGCAGATTCATACAGTTGTGTTTTAACCGCAAGCAGATTCATACAGTTGTGTTTTAGCATTCAGATTCATACAGTTGTGTTTTAACAGCAAGCAGATTCATACAGTTGTGTTTTAGCATTCAGATTCATACAGTTGTGTTTTAACAGCAAGCAGATTCATACGCTGTGTTTTACCATCCATGTTGGTAATGCTGGAGGATTTCTTAACGTTGTGTTTTAACAGCAAGCAGATTAGCAAGCAGATTAATTGTAACATCCCGAAAATATATAAAGTTTATACTAGAATTATAAAGTGGGAAATAAACAAGCACAAGCTAACTAGGATAAGTAACCCAGTTAGCTAGGAGTCTTGTAGTAACACACAAATGAAAAGGAAAAGCCTAAATTATAACTTAAATAAAAGTGAGGGGCTATTGTGTAGAACTTGAAATTTAATAAAAAAAAATATATCACCAAACACCCACTTGGGATGTCTGGTCGACCAAGAAGCAGGAGGGGGCGACAAGGGGTTCTCACCCAACCCTAATCCTCACAAAAACCATAAATTGAAGGCATAAATCAAGTCCAAATCGATTTCCAAGCATGAATTCATGATCACCTAGTTGAGGGGATCATAAGGTATCTAAAATCTTGATGATTTGAGTTAATTCAAGTTCTAGGTTAAATATGAAAACTTGAAATTTAGCTTGATTGTGTCTTGCATGAATGTAATTAGAAGAGATATGGTGTCTAGGGATGAACCCTAAGTGAAATCTTGTTGAAAGATTGCATGATAATCATAGAGTTTATACCCACCAATGTAGGTGACTAATAAACTTGAAGAAAGCTTGGTAGGCTCTAAAATTATGATTTTGTTCTAACATAAATCTGAATTTAAGAATAAAATTCAGAAATATTGATGTTAAGATATATGTAGAATTGACTAATTAAAGTTAGTTTTGATGATAATTACAAGTCATGAACTTGGTTTTGTTTATATAAAAATCTGACCCGCTAGGTGTTTGATGGAACGCCTAAGTGAGGGTTAAAAATGTTAAAAGTTGGGTAAAGACGCAGATTTGATAATTGTAGAGAATTATGCGTTAAAGCTTGTGAAAGAGTTCTAAACTTATTATGAATTGAACTGTTTAATCGAAGAATCCGGAACGTCAAGCGGACAAGCCGGAGGTGATACACGCTTGAAAGGTGAGCTTTAAAGGTACGTAACTTCGGTTTCGTTACAATATACTTAAACAATAGTCTTAGAAATGTTGATGAGATTGTAGTGTCAAATGCGAGTTTGGTATGTCATAGAAGTGACGAAGTTCACTCGACAAATCAAGTGGGTCAAAAGGTTAGTTAGTTATGTTGGTTGACAATATGAATAATTGGTCATTTTGGAATATAAATAAAGTGATGTAGCTCACTAGATAAAAAAAACGGGTTAGAATATTGTGGTAAGAAGTTTGGTATATTGATGAAATGGTGAATTCCATTAGACAACCAAACGGGTTAAATAACGGTCGAAATGTTATTGCTTGAAGTAACTTAAACGTCACTAATTAAGTTGGAATTATTCGAGCGTAAATCATGGAATATTGTGATATGCATAAGGTTGACAAGCCCGGGAATGGGTAATTATGGTTAGGAACCAATTTTGGTAAATTATACAAGTATGCAACTTGATTCGTACATTGAGTAATTTGATAACTAGAGCATATTTAGTTGTGTTGTAGAATAAGGTAGCGTTGATTGAATGACAATGTTCGTTAATTGAAATAATAGGTTAAGGATTGGTTAGAAGTCGTTAGGTAGTCATCATAATGGAGAATTCTGTAGATGAGCTAAACGGGTCGAATAATGGTGAAATGGTATTGTTATAGATATTAATAGTTAGCATAGGCGGTTATAATCTTACGAGCATGAAACCATGAGATTGGTAATAAAATGCCGGTGATAATAAGCCCCGAAAGTTGGGTAAAAAGTGCCTATGTTTACTATTAAAAAGTGTAGTAAATTGAGTGTAACTTGAATGGGTCGAATAAATTCATAGTGATTTTTAGTCATTCGGTCCGTAAACTAAATTCTCGGTATGGAAATTGAGATAGGCACATTGGTATTGAATTTACATACGCATAGGAAAAAGAATCACCAAAAACGGACTTACGAGTCAAAAGATATGCTCATTTGAAGTTGAAAATCTGAGTTTCCGGAGCTGGCAGCAAATGCAGGTCAAAAACCTGTACCTGCTGGAAAATTGATTCTTCCGCGCCACGCGACAGGATCTCACGATCCTGCCGCGACACGCGACAGCTGCCGCGCTACGCGACCGGGTGACCGAAACCTGCTGCGACACGCGACAGGAAGACTTTTGAAAATTTGTTTTGTCTCTCATGTTTTGATGCTAGAACTTGTTAGTATGATTTAATTCATTGTCAAAACTAACAATTTAAATAGTTTTGACCTTAGGTGATAATGAGGATCTTACGGATGGCGATCAAGCAAGTCGTGGAAGAACTGAACACACACACTTTTGAAGCTTCCGCAATTATCTAGTTTTGTTTTGTAAAAAGTGGAATATGTAAACATTTTAAACTATGTTTTAGAATGTTGTAAACATGTTTAAATCCTCAAGATGTAAAAGTTTTTGATAAGTGGCATTTTTCTTATAAAATGCTTTAATTATATATATTAACGCTAAAATAGTACGGGTGTTACAAGTTGGTATCAGAGCTCAAGGTTGTTATCAAAGTGTGTTCGGTTCAAGCTTGATCGATTGTCCGGTAAGAATTAATTGCTTTAGTAGACTTACTAGAATACTAGAAAAAGAAAATTTGAAGTGATATGCACGGGAAGTGCGTGTTTACACACTGAAACCCGGAAAAGTGCACTAAGCATAAATGGTTTAAGCAAGTGGTGAACTTGGCTAAATCAAAATGAATGACGCATATGTCATAAATGAAATGTTTAACAATTAGTGTAAACATTTCAATTTCAAGATGACGGAAAAATGGGAGGAGTGTATGAATACGCTCGAACCCGGGAAAATACACTAAGTAAGAAAGGTAAGGCAAGATATATACTTGACCAAACCGAAAAAGAATAACACATTATTTGTGATTAAGTGAGAGTGATATAAATTTCCGTATAATAAGATGGAAATGAATTAAATAATTATTGATAAATCGTGATGGATATTTCAGTTAAAGAAATGTCTGGAGTAATCGGAGATGATTCGACATCTCAATTAACTGAACAAATGAAAGCTAAGATTTCCGAGACGGTCGGAAAAGCTCTAGAAAATAGTCTATCACAGTATATTGATAGATTACAAACCACAATCGTGCCGGTGGTGAACGATATGATGGCTGAATTGAAAGACAGCATACTACAAGAAATAGAAGAAAGGAGGGTGTTGGATATGAATCCAAGATCCATAAAGAAGTCCAAGTACAATAAAGCTCCCAAGAAGAGGGTTACAAAAAGTGTGTTACATCAGTGCAGAGTTTGTGGAAAAATTCACAAGGGCACATGTGGTAAGCCAAGACATAAAAAGTCTAATTGTCCAGAGAGGCTCAGAACCAAGGACACAGCTGACACAAGGTCTGATGCCCAGAAATCAAGAACAAAGTTGTTTTATATAACAGCCACGGAGGCTAAAGCTGAACCTGATGTCGTTTCAGGTATACTCTCGTAGATTAAATTTCGGTATGAATTTTTAATTATTACGAGTGCAAATAAATCGTTTGTTTTATACCGATTTATTTAACATCCTACATTAGTGTTAACGAAATTACCAAGGCCTTAAAAAAAATAGAAATAGATAATAATAAAAGTTATATTGTTTATAAGAGGTGCTGAAACTGTATGTTGAGCATCGAGGTAAAAGTAATCTCGATAGATATTGCAATGGGAATGAGTGCGTGTACACTCGAACCTGGGAAATTAATGAAGTGAATAAACCTTGTGTTGGGAAGGAGTGTAATTACACTCGAACCCGGAAATTGCAATAATAGTAAATGGCGAAGACAAGGTTATAGACTTGGCTGAACTAAATAAAACGCGTAGGAGCGTCATTTACATCAACAAATGATGTGAATAAATTTCATGCAACGATAAACAATAATAAAATTAAATGAATTAATTTTGTTATTATTGCAGTAGAATTAAAGTTAAAGATAAGAAATTAAGAATCGGACCGAGAATATCCGCGAAAAAGAAGTTAAATGAATGATACGTATTATTCGCTATTATGAATAATAAAGTGTCAATAAATGCAAATTAGAAACTTGGGTAGGGGTAACCATCCAAGTAATACATTATTAATCGAACCCTCATGAGGAAGAACAGTGATTGATGTGTGCTAAACAGACTATAAAAACAACCTAAATTAGACTCTCTATTCTAGACACTATAAGCTTTAAATTTATAAACTAGGACTCTCTAAAACCTAAACCACACAACCGGCAAGTGTACCGGTCAATGTAGTATAACCTAGCAAGTCCGAGTATCGAACCCAAAGACTCTATGTATTACGTAAACTAGACTCTAATAGACTCTGACAGACGCGACTTAAACTTGTTTAATTGTTTGGGGGGGGGGGGGTTACTGAAAAACTAGGAAATCTATATTAACTACTAAATTAACTAAGACTAGACTAAGAACGAAGACTAAAGACTTTTCTTATGAGAGAACAAGACCACCTAGACAAGAATCCTGGATTGTTTATAAGAGATTACCGAATAATGTAAATGCACGAGTTATGGAACCGGGATCATATGATACTAAACCTATTAAGAACCCTCGAGGCCCCTCGACCCTTCTCAAGGAGAAACCTGTGGACCTACCTAGGCCGTTAATCCTACCGGTTATTAGATTTCTTCCCAGTCCTCTAATTATTGTGTAAGTACCCTAATGTTGACCTATTTCTTCCCAGTCCTAGGTCTAGGGTAGTTTAGATTAATTACTTTGACTTGATAGACTAATAAAACCGACAGGTAAACCAAGACATAACCTTTCCCAAGGCCTATCTAAAGCAATTCGTCGGGTAAGACCTACCAATAGCCCCTCACTTCCCAGATATCGGAACTAGCAGAACACTAAGACCTAGCAAATTATTACCACTTACTTCTAGAGGTTATCGGCCGATTCTCCCTAAAGAGTGAAGGTTTTCTTATGTGATATAGACACTCACCGAAACCCTAAACCCTAATATGACTCTATGTTGTGATATAGACCGTCACTAAGAATCATATGAAGCAAGAAATAACAATGAACCATATCAAAGCATGCATATGCATCAAAGAATTAAAATAAACCTTTTACAAATCACAATCAATCCATAAACAACATGCATATAACAAAACCGGTAAAATCTTTATTCAATCCATTCAACTAGTCTAGGTGGTTTAAAGGTTTAGCCAAGCATGTTAAAGTATGAAAACAAATCAAAGATAATCAAACTAGAATTCATGGTAACAAGTTTCAAGAAAGAAATCAACTAAACAAGGGATTGAAAAACCCAATGGATCTTCGATTCTTCACTCTGAACTTGATCCAATGATTCCGCGCCTTCAAGATCTCCGATTCAGCTCCCAGACGGCTCCAAACTTGCTCCAAAAGTCACTTGATTCGTAATTAGGGTTTATGATTGATTATCTTGACTTTTTATATCAAACCCTAGCTGCTAACAAAAATTCACGATCTTCCTACCCGTCGCGTAGCGCGACGGGTCTTCACTTAAGGCTCGCGCTACGCGAGTGAATCAAAAGTCAGCAATTCTTGTATCATACTGTAGCGTAGCGCGACTGGTCATACTCTCACACTAGCGCTACGCGACTGCCCATTTTTTAACAGAATGTTGCCTCCGAAATTCAGCTTTAACACCCCAAAATTCTTGAAAATAATTCTAACTCTTTGTAACTTGTTCCAGGATGAAATGCTTCACCTTTATAGCCCGTTTCCACTCAATTTCAGCCAATTAACGTATCAAGACCTGGAAAACGAACTTTGATAAATAGTACGTAATTCTAAATAAAACTAAACTAAACATAACGATAAAATATACAAACTATACATGATATAAGTATGTATTTTGCAATACATCAGTGATCATAGTAATGGATGTGATTATATAAAAGCCTAGTAAAATAAACTTTATGAAAGTGTTAGAATAAGAACGGGTAAACCCCAAAAGCCGTATAACCATGACAGTGGTTTTACCAAATAAGACTTGAGGAATGAGCATTCGGAACATTAGCAAAAGAAATAGACCTAAAGGTCGCTAACAACAGAAAGGTGGTATTCGAATAAACTAAGCAAAATGCTTGATAATTAAGGTAAACAGAAGCCGGATAAGGGGAGCATATTACATTAAGGTAATAAGCCCAAGGGAAGGGATAAGAATCAAGGAAATTAAAATTATAAACTAACAAACAAGAATATTAAGGCACAAGGATAAATGTTTGACTATTATAAGTAACAAAGTTCATCAGAACAAGTCAAACAAAATAAATCGAAGAATTAAGGAATCGGTGGAATAAAGGCGACAGGTTACGCTAATACCACCGAATAAATCAAAACGAAATCTTAATGCATGTCAAAATGATGACTCTAATAACGACTTCGGTAAAATAACCGATAGATGGGTAGGACTACGGATATATACGTAAACCAAGAGACGGTGAGCCAGATTAAAAGTCAAAAGACTCGGATTAAGAGCTATAACTAAGAGACGATGAAATTTCGCAAAACAGAAATTTCGATAGTTAGGTCCAACTATTTTAATATTGGACGGGCCGAATAAAGTATAATACTTGGTATTCCAAGTAAGAGCAACCCGAATAATGAAAGTGCGAATTATTACTGAACCTATGTGATAGGTCGTAAAAGAATATAGAAAGGGAAACGCAAACCAATAAAACCGGGGTGTTAAAAAAAACATTAAGATAACGAACCCGGTAATGGGTTGAAAGGAAATAGGGCCATAAACCAAATAACGGTATGAGTAAAATAAACCAACACGAAGGTGAAATAAGAAGTCATAGAGTCGGAAAGATAATCCGGAAGAAAATGAGTATAGCTTTAGACTACGGTCAAGGTCAAATGAATTTTTGAAAGCAAAAATTTATTTATTCCAAACGTAAAAAGGGGGGTGCCTTAACGCCATATGTATACTTATACCATTAAATAAAGATATAAAAAGAAGACGATCCATGGGATCACCATAACCTTCAGGTTATAAACAATGTAAAGGTCTACGGTACCAAAATGACCATCGGATCACAAATACAGTGGAACATACTAAGAGGGGTCTCGCCCTAAAAAGGTGAAGACCTAATAGAATAGTTTACAAGGCTAAGTAATGGAACCTACGGGTCGATAATATAAAGCATGGAGAACCAATTATGAATTCTCGCGTAAACTGATAATTCCGAAGAATAATCCTTGTCGTCAATTCCTTGATATGATTAATCGACAAGCTTAAAGAGAAAAACATCAAACTAAAATTCAGTTTTAGTAAAGAGACGGTGTTCTAACATCTATGAATACTGAGAGAGAAATTAGAAACTGGTTAGTACTAAAGAATATAGGTCTAACGCCGAAAGCTGTAAGATGATGCATTCGGAGGAAAGATTCTTAAGAATGAAAAGTCGGTGTAAAACTAAACATGGCGTGATGTGATCACGGACACAAAGGTAATAGAGAATGTAATCACGATATAGTGAGAATGACTAGATATGAAATTATAAGCACGCAAAGGGCCGATGACGGCAATATGGCATACCCAAATGACGAGGTATGAGGTAAAATGGTGACCGATTAGTTTAGGCAATAAAACAAGTTGTAGCCTAAATAACACTGTGACCTATGTAGAGCGCTTATTAATATAAAATTTGCATCAAGAAAGTATGCTGACGGACTCGGTGACTGAATGGTCTAAGGACAACCCGATCTAAAAAGCGACAAAGGATAGGAAATAGGTGATATAGTTATGCTAAAAGTCTTCCCCAAGGAAAGGTGTTATCCGATTCAGAAAAAGAGGGAAACTAAGCCCGAGGTTTATTGGGCAATTCAGAGTCATATAATGGATTGGTAAAGTAGTATACCGTCTCGAACTTCCTGAGGAGCTGAGTGGAATATATAGCACATTCCACGTATCACATCTCCGAAAATGTCTAGCCGACGAAGCCGCTCGTATCCACTACGGTGACATCGAGGTGGATAACAGTTTCAACTACGCGGTAAAACCAATCGCAATTTTAGACCGAAAGGCAAAAGGTTTGAGGAACAAGTGATCAACCAAGTAAAGGTCAAATGGGAACACAGAAAGGGTTCGCATACCACCTGGGAGTCCGAAGAGTAGATGCAAAGGCTCTACCCCACACTATTTGGTACGTAATTCAGTTTCGGGGACGAAACCCTTTTAAGGGGGGTGGACTTGTAACATCCCGAAAATATATAAAGTTTATACTAGAATTATAAAGTGGGAAATAAACAAGAACAAGCTAACTAGGATAAGTAACCCAGTTAGCTAGGAGTCTTGTAGTAACACACAAATGAAAAGGAAAAGCCTAAATTATAACTTAAATAAAAGTGAGGGGCTATTGTGTAGAACTTGAAACTTAATAAAAAAAAATATATCACCAAACACCCACTTGGGATGTCTGGTCGACCAAGAAGCAGGAGGGGGCGACAAGGGGTTCTCACCCAACCCTAATCCTCACAAAAACCATAAATTGAAGGCATAAATCAAGTCCAAATCGATTTCCAAGCATGAATTCATGATCACCTAGTTGAGGGGATCATAAGGTATGTAAAATCTTGATGATTTGAGTTAATTCAAGTTCTAGGTTAAATATGAAAACTTGAAATTTAGCTTGATTGTGTCTTGCATGAATGTAATTAGAAGAGATATGGTGTCTAGGAATGAACCCTAAGTGAAATCTTGTTGAAAGATTGCATGATAATCATAGAGTTTATACCCACCAATGTAGGTGACTAATAAACTTGAAGAAAGCTTGGTAGGCTCTAAAATTATGATTTTGTTCTAACATAAATCTGAATTTAAGAATAAAATTCAGAAATATTGATGTTAAGATATATGTAGAATTGACTAATTAAAGTTAGTTTAGATGATAATTACAAGTCATGAACTTGGTTTTGTTTATATAAAAATCTGACCCGCTAGGTGTTTGATGGAACGCCTAAGTGAGGGTTAAAAATGTTAAAAGTTGGGTAAAGACGCAGATTTGATAATTGTAGAGAATTATGCGTTAAAGCTTGTGAAAGAGTTCTAAACTTATTATGAATTGAACTGTTTAATCGAAGAATCCGGAACGTCAAGCGGACAAGCCGGAGGTGATACACGCTTGAAAGGTGAGCTTTAAAGGTACGTAACTTCGGTTTCGTTACAATATACTTAAACAATAGTCTTAGAAATGTTGATGAGATTGTAGTGTCAAATGCGAGTTTGGTATGTCATAGAAGTGACGAAGTTCACTCGACAAATCAAGTGGGTCAAAAGGTTAGTTAGTTATGTTGGTTGACAATATGAATAATTGGTCATTTTGGAATATAAATAAAGTGATGTAGCTCACTAGATAAAAAAAACGGGTTAGAATATTGTGGTAAGAAGTTTGGTATATTGATGAAATGGTGAATTCCATTAGACAACCAAACGGGTTAAATAACGGTCGAAATGTTATTGCTTGAAGTAACTTAAACGTCACTAATTAAGTTGGAATTATTCGAGCGTAAATCATGGAATATTGTGATATGCATAAGGTTGACAAGCCCGGGAATGGGTAATTATGGTTAGGAACCAATTTTGGTAAATTATACAAGTATGCAACTTGATTCGTACATTGAGTAATTTGATAACTAGAGCATATTTAGTTGTGTTGTAGAATAAGGTAGCGTTGATTGAATGACAATGTTCGTTAATTGAAATAATAGGTTAAGGATTGGTTAGAAGTCGTTTGGTAGTCATCATAATGGAGAATTCCGTAGATGAGCTAAACGGGTCGAATAATGGTGAAATGGTATTGTTATAGATATTAATAGTTAGCATAGGCGGTTATAATCTTACGAGCATGAAACCATGAGATTGGTAATAAAATGCCGGTGATAATAAGCCCCAAAAGTTGGGTAAAAAGTGCCTATGTTTACTATTAAAAAGCGTAGTAAATTGAGTGTAACTTGAATGGGTCGAATAAATTCATAGTGATTTTTAGTCATTCGGTCCGTAAACTAAATTCTCGGTATGGAAATTGAGATAGGCACATTGGTATTGAATTTACATACGCATAGGAAAAAGAATCACCAAAAACGGACTTACGAGTCAAAAGATATGCTCATTTGAAGTTGAAAATCTGAGTTTCCGGAGCTGGCAGCAAATGCAGGTCAAAAACCTGTACCTGCTGGAAAATTGATTCTTCCGCGCCACGCGACAGGATCTCACGATCCTGTCGCGACACGCGACAGCTGCCGCGCTACGCGACAGGGTGACCGAAACCTGCCGCGACACGCGACAGGAAGACTTTTGAAAATTTGTTTTATCTCTCATGTTTTGATGCTAGAACTTGTTAGTATGATTTAATTCATTGTCAAAACTAACAATTTAAATAGTTTTGACCTTAGGTGATAATGAGGATCTTACGGATGGCGATCAAGCAAGTCGTGGAAGAACTGAACACACACACTTTTGAAGCTTCCGCAATTATCTAGTTTTGTTTTGTAAAAAGTGGAATATGTAAACATTTTAAACTATGTTTTAGAATGTTGTAAACATGTTTAAATCCTCAAGATGTAAAAGTTTTTGATAAGTGGCATTTTTCTTATAAAATGCTTACTTTAATTATATATATTAACGCTAAAATAGTACGGGTGTTACATTAATACGATGTGTTTTCTTGATATGTTTCTTCCTGAAGGATAGAAGGAAGAGAGAGAGAGAGAGAGAAAGGGAGAGAGAGAGAGAGAGAAAAAAAATCCCAAGAAATATGGGGTGGTTATGGAATAACAATTATTTCCATATTTAAAACACGTTAAATGACATATCTACCCCTGATTAATTAAATAATCCTATTTTTAAGAAACACATATTACCAAAATGCCACCAAGATGATCTCAACCATTAAACACACCCATTGGATGGCCCAGATCGCTTCCTAGACTTTCTAAGAAAAACACACTTTTCGTAGGATCCCCACTATATATATATATATTCAGGATAACACAAATCAAACTATGTAAATTCAGTTAAACACAAATGAAATTATGTAAATTCAGTATAGCACAAATAAAACTATAAATTCAGTATAGCACAAATCAGACTATATAATTTCAGTATTACACAAATCAAACTATAAAAATTCAGCACACATAACAAAACTGATCATAGAACTTATTGCTATATGTTACCTAACTGATCACAAGACATACTGAAACATGAAACAGAACTGATCACAAAATGCTGAAATATGATACCGAAACAATCACAAAACACTAAAAACATATAACAAACCATCACAAACTACTGAAATACGATCCTAAACCACTCACAAAACACTGAGCATATAACAGACAGATCACACGACATATAACTATAGCTCATTATTCAAAGTAAATATGCATCATTTGCTTACACCTACAAATGTGATCATTCAAAAAGGTACTATTATATGCTAAAACTGTATGGTAAAAACTATCAAAAGCAACCTTGTAGACCGCCTTAATTTATTCGCAGACGACAATCCAGCCGACTTATCATCATCCGAAGCTGTCTCACTCACCGTAGCCGCAGTCACTATAAACAAATAATCTATTTTCTTAAACCAAATACAGCCTTATATGGAAAGGCAAAACGGAGTTGAAGCACTAAATGTCCTTCATTCCTTGCTTTCGGCTGACATTCAAAATTAAAAAATAAAATGATTGACACTCATGCTAAATAACATCATAAACTGAGGAAACAGGAAGAAAGCATTATCATACCTAAATGATATCAAATTTAACCATTCTTTAATTCCATGGAATCAATTTCATGGAGAGCCAAGACTGAGCGCCAAAGAAAACCTACGAACATGAAAAAAATCATGTCTGATTCAACATAATCTTGAACAAAAAGTTTCAGTTTCATAACCTAATTAAAATATTTTAAATTAACAGGATACATCACCATCATCTGACTACATAGCAGCCTCTCCACTGTAAAAGTCATCATCAACCGACTCAACATCCTTAGCGTCATGCATATCATCTTCCGAATCCATAATCAACACGAACTTATGCTTCTCCTACAACACAACAACAAAAACGATTCAAAAAGTAACATACATTAATAAAATCAACTTCAAATTAACATCAGACGAGTTGCTTGTAATTTCACGGTAAAAAATCATAAATTCACATAACCTTCAATTACTGAAAAACCTAGGAATCACATTTTATAAGAACCTCAATAGCAATTTAAAAATGATATGCAATTCTTTACTTCAAACTTCATGCAGCTAACAAAACTGAAATATATAATTTCTAAAGTTTAACAAATTATAACTGATTGATTTGAAAATGCAAGGGAACTTACATTGCCTTTATATAAAGCAATATGAGGTACAGTATACTTTGTTCCAAGCTTTTCACATCACTTGATTATTTAAACTTGTTTTGTAGTTTGATGTTCACATCGCTCGATTATTTAAACTTTTCATCCCTGCCACCATTACCAGTCATCGAAACACTTTTCAATTGTCTATACCAAATCAAGATAAATATCCAAAAAAAAAAAAGAAGTTTAGAAACAAATATAAAAATAAGTAACATTTAAATAAAATCAAACCCTAATAATGATAAGTTGCATTCAAAGTGAATAAAAAAAGTGTGGATGCTCACCATGTTTTCCTTAGTGCTTTTCCGTTTTGAGTTAACATCATTCTTCTTTAATCTTCAGCAATTCAACTTCCAAAAACATGTAGCAGAATAAGCAAAAACTTACAAAACATAAAGATAAGAACTTGTAATAAAAAAATAACATTCTCATCCATCAATACGTTCTTGTTCAAAGGTCTTGCTTTGAACTTGGGAGCTTTTTCTAACTCTTCTTTTTCAAGTTCTTAAGTACTTTTGACCTTAGGAGGTCTTGCTCTTAGTAACGTTTGTAGAGGTGGTGTTTTTGGTGTTATAAGATGAGGTCGCCATTGTTGAACCTGTTAAAAAATAAGAACAAAGACATATAAAATTTCATTTTTTACATAAAATTTAAGTCCGTGATATCGCGATTTGGTAAAAACTTTACCTGAGGAGCTGCTTAGGTTAGTGCGGCGGGTAAAAACTTTATCAATATCTCAAATATCGGTCCTTGACCGATATCCGATATTTCACCGCATTAACTACTTAGATAAACAAAGAACATTTCGCCTTTCAAATATCTGCAATAACTTAAGTCATATAATTGAAAAAATTTCCTCAAGTTTTCTTGTTAGTAAATAACAAAGCTGATTCAGTCCACAGCTTAAAGTCTTACATACAATAAAACACACAAACAAATAAACACTGATATCTACATAATCATTAATCAGGCCTCTGGATTTTCAAAATTTTGCAAGAAAAAAATAATCTAAACTTAAATCCAAAAGTCTAAAACATAAACTACAATGTTAAATCAAACATAAATGAACAAATCTTCATGGATGATCTGTATACTTGAATTAGAGCAGTGAAGACAGCAAAAACGACGTACAGATCTATGATCTGGATGAAACACAGGAAAATGTGAATCGATTTAGATAATTAGGGCATGAAAAAGTAAGGTGATTAGATGGAGAGAAAGAGGGGAACCTTGAGATTAGTAGGAGTGATGGAATACGCAGATCGATGAGAGTGGAAAAAAGCTTGTGCGTCATCTTTCATCGTCGGAGATTTCGTCATTTTTCGATTGCAAACTCTGATCTGATCGCAGTTTCTGTGCGTTTACTTTGGAGACTGATAGTTACCTGGGAATTCAAAACCAGATTTCAAATATAATAGTTGAAATTGCTGAAAAAGTAATGTTATATCAAGATAATACACATAATAAACACGAATCATGAAAGAAAACATTGAAACGATTAGAGATAAAAGAAAAGTAACCTTGATGCTTGCTTGCGATGGCTGACGAAGAACTCTAGGGTTTGTTTGAAGTGATTAGGGAAAACAAATAGAAAAGGATTGAGAAATATACAACTTCTGGTGAATAAAGATGGAGGTTTATACATGCTTATCGATGGGGGAGAAGGGATGGAAGAGCGTGCAAAAAGAACAGGTTTAATTGGGGGAGAAGTTTGGCCAAATGAAAATGTTACAGAGATTTTGATTACTCTTGCAAGGATTTATTTATTTATTTATTAATTATTTAAATTTATAGTTTAAAATTAAAATAAAAAATGGCATCATGTTTTCAAGAATTGACATTATTTTTTCAAAATATAAGCCTATGATTGGAAAAGCAGCAAAATAACACCAACCTTAATCCCCATTTATTATATAAAAAGACTAGTCTAAGTTCCCGTGTGTTACACGGGTGGTTTCACAATAAAATATATCATTTAACAGTGTTGACATAAACTTTTAAATGTTATATGTTATATTTGGAAATGAAACAAATATTGCATTTCTATCATGCTTCTCTAGCTTGGGAAAGAGCTGTTTGTTCTTTGTTATACCACCTGTTGAAAGATTACCCACGCATTATGAAGGGCATTCGATCAATGTTGATGTTATTCGTTATAGTACCAGTAACATAAATCTTTCTTTAACTTATCTGGTTCATTTTTATAATCCAACACGTCTAAAAGTTTGATCCACAAATCAAGCATTTGTTAATCATTAAGAAAATAAGAGCAAAATGATAAATTTGTATGTTATATTTCATGATTAGTAAATATAATTACCTTTGGTGCACCAAAAGAATAACCATACATTTCACTAATCCAACCAGATTCATTCATCAAACATATCTTAAGTTAGTGTTCCACGATAACTATATCAAAAATTAAATAAATAGAATAATTGAGCAAAATTCAACGATTCAAGAAGAAAACAAACAATAATAGATATAAAGAAGTAAATCATTCAACTAACCACAAACCGATTCGTTAAGAGTATGATGAACTCACTTTTGACAAACTATTGGGAATTCTTGGTTCCTTCCAGACATAAAAACATCACATTTTTCACGGCTTGCAACAATTATGCGTTGTTCTAATATTTTCAGAGGAAACGCTCAAATGCAGACGGTTATGTGGTAATAACAAATGCCAAGTGATATTAATCTTCTATGGATAAATCTATATTGATGTTGTGTCAAATTTATAATAAAGATAAAAAATTTATACCCAAATCGTTTACACAAACATCTTGTGATATTCCATTCTTTGATATCTTCTCCAGCAAGGCTAAAGGGTCAACGATACCTGATACATCTAACCGGAACTGCTGGTAAGTAACACTTCAACATCATTGTCGTAAGTAGAGGTGGCAATTTACATCCATTTAAGAATCAATAAGTTAAATTTGGCCGTGTTCTATCTCAAAAAGGTCAAATGAAAAACATAGAACATGTCAAACGGGTTAAAGGTTACACTAAATCATTTGACTCAGCCTCTCTGGTTATTAGAAAAATATGGTTTTTGTAATCAAAATTAGCCATTTATTGTTTATCGCTTTATATAAGTTAAAAAGAAGTGAATTTTTTTTTAATGTTAACCCCAGTTGGTCTATTATGACCAGTTTCAGTCCAAACCTGGTTTTTGACTTATTACCCAACTCGCATGACCTACCCATTTGGTGGCCTTTAGTCATAAGAGACAAATTACCTTGTAAACTTCAAGTGTTGAGCAAGCCTCTGGAGGCTTAATTAAAACCATTGGCAAGTCGAAAGATATAGGCGAGGGTATTTATTGAACAATCTGAAATAAAAAATGTGAACAAATCAAATTAAAAGCAATACATTTACTTGAAAATAATACAATATTATAAAAAATAGCAAATTACTCATCGGGTAATATAAACAATTAAGTGCATACTCTGAGTCACTTTGTTTGTGGCAAAACATACCTCGTCGTTACCGGTACGATAGGCACATACCTAACCTCTATTGGTTCATCACATTGATCATTCCATGAAAGACATGTGGTCCATTGCATTGACATTCTACCAACTTGTTGTGGAGAATCCATGACCTACACACAATTAGATTTCATGGTATTATTATGATATTCATTTTTTATACATGCACAAAACAAAACCGGTTTTAGGATCGAAATCGAAAAAAAACGAAACCGTTTTTTAACCGATTTTTAAAAGAACCGGTTCGGGCTTAACCCCACCCGGCGGTTATAGACCGGTTCTTCTTCGCCAAACATCTTGTGATATTCCATTCTTTGATATCTTCTCCAGCAAGGCTAAAGGGTCCATGGCACCTGATACATCTAATCGGAACTGCTGATAAGTAACATTTCAACATCATTGTCGTAAGTAGAGGTGGCAATTTACATCCATTTAAGAGTCAATAGGTTAAATTTGGCCGTGTTCTATCTCGAAAGGGTCAAATGAAAAACATAGAACATGTCAAATGGGTTAAAGGTTACACTAATCATTTAATCAGACTCGTTATTAGAAAAATATGGTTTTTGTAATCAAAATTAGCCATTTATTGTTTATAACTATATATAAGTTAAAAAGAAGCGGAAAATAAAGACTTTAAATGTTAACCTCACTTGGTCTATTATGACCCGTTTCAGTCCAAACCTATTTTGACCCGTTACCCAACTCACATGACCTACCCATTTGGTGGCCTCTAGTCATAAGAGACAAATTACCTTGTAAGCTTCAAGTGTCGAGCATGCCTTTGGAGGCTTACTTAGAACCATTGGCAAGTCAAAAGATATAGGCGAGTGTATTTGTTGAACAATCTAACATTAGAAATGTGAACAAATCAAATTAAAAGCAATGCATTTACTTGAAAATAGTACAATATTATAAAAAAATAGCAAATTAATCATCAAGTAATATAAACAGTTAAGTGCATACTCCGAGTCAGTTTGTTTGTGGCAAAACATACATCGTCGTTACCGGTTTAAAAACCGAACCGAACTGGTTAGTACCAGGTCGAATTCTTCTCGTATCAATTCGGTTTAAAAAAAGAACTGGTTTTAAAAAATGGTCTTTTGTGCCATAAAAAAAAACCGAAACCAGTTAAAGAAACAGACCGGCTTTAAAAAAAAAATAAAAAAACTGATTTCTTCACCTCTAGTTAACAAATAATCACAGCCAAAATCTAATTAAGAGGAATCAAACTATCATATAGAGCGTGGCATTTTTACATGATCTTTCATATACTTCTCCCATCCTTTAAAAACATTCCTTTTGTAACCTTTAGAATGTTCCACCCAAGTATGCATATTCCTCACAAATCCATCATCATTCTTGGCCTTCAACTCCATTACTTGAAAATAGTACGATATTATAAAAATAGCAAATTACTTATCGGGTAAGATAAACAATTAAGTGCATACTCCGAGTCACTTTGTTTGTGTCAAACCGATGAAATCAACTATATTGGCTTAAAAAAAACATAACTCTGATGCATGTCGTCATCAAAGCAACAACGGTTAACTGGAACTGGACAAACTTTAGATGTTTATGTATACTACACATCCCCATTTGGCTACTTTAATGATTATTACATCATCCAACAATTACATCAGCTTGTTCTTTAGCAACCTATGGCATGTACCAGGATCAAACATGTGAAAAAAAACATCCTCACTATTACTGCAACTTGTAAGAAAGTAAGAGATACTAACCTATATTGCTGCTATTCCAATAAAAATTCCAATGTCAGATTCATGCAAAGTCGGAGCATCGTTAGTACCATCACCCATGAATGCAACAACTTCACACTGGGCCATACAACTTGTATGTTGGACACGATGTCACCATCACCTGTACTCACGGAAAAGCACTAAAAATTTCAATACAGGCAGTTAAATGAGCGGGCCCAGGCAACACTTTATTCGTCAAAATAGATTCTATATGAAATGAGCTTCTTTCAAGTAGAGTTGTAAACTGTTTGGTTAAGTCATGTTGACCCACTAACAGTGTCAAATGATTGTGTTGCTTATTTTAACAAAAAAACATATTATGGAAACAGTAAAATGATGACTCTTGGCTGATATCGACCCATTTGACCCATTTAACATGTTAATCGCACGATAATCCAGTCTCCATTGCTTGAATGAATGTGTGTATAACTGAATTTTTGGTGCTAATATAATATGTTCTACCAAAGTGGAAGGGAGAATGCCACATTCCTTTGTAATGGCTCGATCTGTGTTGATATTATCACTCGTAACCATACACACACTAAAAGTAAAAGCTAACTCCTGCAAGACAAAAGACAAAAGAAGTGACAAACATAGCACAATCTTGACTTTAAACTTTGGTATACAATTGGTAAAGAACATCTCCCCCTAAAAACCAAACACAGAAAAACATCAGATCAGACTTCTATCTTCGATTAAAAAAAACAATCCTGCAAATCAAGACTTATTTAAAAGCCAAAGGTTCTAAAGAAGAATAAATCTTAAACTAACTTTCCAAAAACTAAATCATCTTCTTTTAAACCTTTTTTACCAAA
Source organism: Helianthus tuberosus (assembly GCA_030545235.1). Classification (NCBI taxonomy): domain Eukaryota; kingdom Viridiplantae; phylum Streptophyta; class Magnoliopsida; order Asterales; family Asteraceae; genus Helianthus; species Helianthus tuberosus. Next base: position 75,034,128 of record CM060451.1, on the reverse strand, counting down.
TCAAAACAAATATAAGAAATCAGGCGAAACTAACAGCAAAGTTAGCTCATCTGTACTTATAAAATGAATAAAAAAGAACCCTAAAATACCTTCTTTTTATTTTAAATCCTCCTTAGTTGCATGTAATCAATCATGTTCTTGTGGTCATAGTTTTCCTATACCATAAACATGGTATGTTAAACTTGATAAACGAAAAGCATGAATTACCTATAGTCAATGATGAATAAGAACTCTCATCAGCCATAATTGCAAATTTCTACACAATAGATTCCATATCAATTCATGGATAAATGAGAAGTAGCTAAAAATGAAACTCATTAATACACTATCATAGTCATTCTTTTACTCCAATAAGCATTGCATAACTAAAGAAAACAATTAATACACACACATACACATTAGGCACATTTTTTTTCCAGCAATAGTTTCCAGATTCACTGCAAATCATAAAAAAATAAAATAAACAAAACCTCAATTAATCATCAAATTAAAAATCTAATATGACATAACACTTCAATTTATATGATCCGTAAGTACAAAAATAATATAAAATACAAAAGAATGTTCCATTGGATAATCTAAAATATAGTATGGAACTTAAAGGGGATTATGGAGCTTTTTTTCTATATAGTATGTTGATTTAAAAAAAAAATCTTATTTCTCTGTTATTTTCCTCTTGCGTTATGAACTGAATGGCCTACCTGATTAATAGCATAGATTAATAGCATAGGTCTTATAAGTAAAAACAAAAGTGAACAACGTTTAATAAATATCGATTTCCTTGAAACTTTAGAATCAAAACAAAGATATACCCAAACAAAAACAATTGCGACCCAATTTGTAAGAGCAGACGCAAGGATTTGAAAATCAAAGACAACAATCGTAACATGAGACATAAGAAGAAAAGAAAGCATTACAATTACAAATATAAATTAAAGAAGGCAAACCTAAGCGACATTTGTGTGTCGGAGCAGCAAACAGATCCAATACGAAGAAACCCTAGCAAAAAACGTTTGAAAATCAAAATCAAATGATAATGAGAAAATATATCAACACCTTCCCTTGCGTCCTCAATAAACCCATGCTTCCCAAGCACCGAAATCATAACATTACAAGCAACCACATCTCTTTCAGACATTTCATCAAACACCTTCCGTGCACAACTCAAATCCCCAATCTTCGCATAAAAATCAAGCAACCCAGTTTCCAAAACCACGTCAGAATCAAAACCCATCTTAACCTTCCGTGCACAACTCAAATCCCCAATCTTCGCATAAAAAAAAAGATTTAGGGTTTATGATGGAATGAATGAACTGGAAAACTAACAAAAGAGGATTAACCAGACACAAATAGAAATCCATTAAGTTGTATAAGAACATCAATAAACAGACAAATTACAACAATGAACTGGTTAAAATCTCATATCACAAAGAATTAGCGGATCCGTTAACATCAACAACAACATACAAATCATACAACAAAATTGGGGTTTTCTAATAAAAACTAAAAAATCACATACAGAGGTGGAATCCAACTTACCGATCCTTGTATTTTGGAAGTCTGATGATGAACATAAAACAGAGCACGATTCTTCAGTGATCGATTGAAACATCCGATTAAAAACAATAATTTGTATATAGGCGATAGAATTGGAAACGGTTCCATAATTTCCTAAACAAACTTCCAATTATTGAATCAGTATTCAACCTTCCATATATAATCTAAAGGAAGCGTATTAGAGAATTGAAGGAAATTGAAAGAAAATAGAGAGAAGAGATAGATGGCGCCTAAAATTCCCATTCTTTGGCCAAAGAAAGCAGCCACCTCAAAGTCAAAAAGTCAACCATTATTTTGCTTTAGTATAATAGATAGATTTTTCTTGGAGAATTCGTTGATCCTCCTTTTTTTTTTCTTTCACAAAGGACTCATTCAATTGGGTGATCCTCTCCTTACAATAGGGATTTTTTTCTTACAATAACTGTCAATAGGGATCTTAAATGACACCTCAAAATGTATCCAAACAAATAAGTTAAAATGAATACCAAGTACAACACAATGTATTATCAACCACCACCTCGAGTGTTAACTATTATAAAGAAATAGCTTAAACCTCTATAATATTCCCAAATGTGCTTAAGCCATGTTTTTAGCTATTTTTAGAAATACAAATACATATTTTCTCGAAAAGCATATCATAAAACGAATGGCGAGCTTCTATCAATTTGCAACAACGAATACATGCGACTACAGTGCACACCTCCTTCGTATCAAGTTGGTTTTTAAACACACAGACGAAAGTAACCATAAATGCATATCAATTTTGAATTTATAATCAAACGATTTTGTAGACACATAGCTGAGCTAAGGTTAAAGCACACATCATTTTCTAATGTAGTGGGTTAGGTTTTTGGAGGGGGAAGGGGGTTAGGTTTTTTTAAGTTTTTGGTGATGTAGTGGGTTTATTTTGTTGTGTTCACATTGATTCTCGCGTTTCTCACAATAAATGTGGTTCTCGCATGAACTCTAGCATATATATATATATATAGGGATGAGTTAAAATGAGAACCACCTTGAGTTATGAGAATCGTGAGAACTAGGCCATCCAAAAGCCGAATTTTTTTTCTCAAAAGTCATAAAATATCATTTGTTTCAGCAATTTTTTTTAAATGTCGCATACCCACATTTACATGAGGCGTAAAAAAAAATATTTATTTTCGTAAAAAAATTTACACCAGCGCGTAAAAAAAACTTGCATCAGTCAAAACTACCGACTCGACAATTTTTTTTACCTTTTTACAGATGTTTTTATAATATTTTCATCTATACGTTTGTGCAAAATATTTTTGGCCCAACTCGCATAAGAAGAAAAAGTTGTTACAGTTCTCACAACTCGTGGTGGTTCTCATTTGAACCGAGCCCTATATATGTAAACAAACATTTTTGCATTTTTAAATAAAACAAAAGGTAATGAAAATATATAATACAAGGATAACTATACTCGTTACGTGATTATTATCAACGGAGTGGAAAAATAAACTTCTAATATGAATGCACCTAAAAGTTTACTTATGATAAATATTATCAACTGTTTATAAATAAATTATTAAAGATACCCAACAAGAAATATAGTTATAAAATTTTGTACGTTATATAACTAAACTAGAGGCGTCCGTCTACAATTCACATTAACAAGCACAAAGTTGATCATTTTAAGACATACCGTGCTCTTGATCATCCAAATTAAACCTAGCATCATAACTGTACACCACAAACATATATCTTTTAGTTATAAATTTTACGTTAATATAAATATATTTTTCTTCGAGTTCATATCGAATCTACAAACAGTTTTTCTTCATTCCAAGATCAGTATTCCAACCTGGCCCTCCTGCTATTTGAAGAACTGGCACCTTGCTGTCCGGTTTGCCACCAGGGCTGTGAATCTCCTTGTTGTCTGGTTTGCCACCAAGGCTGTGAGTTTCCTTGCCACCAAAGCTGTGAGTTTCCTTGCCGTCTGGTTCGCCGCCAAGGCTGTGAATATCGTTGCTGTCTAGCTTGCGACCAAAGCTGTGAGTTTCCTTGCGAGCCGTCTGTTAAACCCCTTTTTGAAGGACGTCTCGATTTGAATACATATGAACCGCCTTTGGGCTGGTATGATTCATACACCAGTGGCTGATCGAGTCTTTGTAAATCAGGCTCTGGAATAAACCCGATTGGGTGTCTCGTCTCGCGCATTTTTCTAAATGTAATTGAAATTCTGGTTGAAAACAATAAAAAAAAAAGTCAAGTCAAAACCAGCCCTTTTTGTATTTGTTTGAAACACAGGGACATCAGACATGAACAAAAAGCAAGGGTGTTTGGACATGTGTTTTGGAAATGTGATCTTAGACTTCCATTTCCATTTCCATTTCACAAACATAAATGTCATTTTATGTATTAGTTTGTTAAGATGAACATAGACTTCCACCCGTTTTATTTATTGCTAGTCGGTTAAAATAGATTATTCAATAATCAATACGATATAATTACTTCCAAAATACACATCCAAAGTCTACATTTTTCAAGATGACAAAGAATTAGAACCTTTTGGTAGGAACCGCAGGCACACAGTGTTTGGCAACATTTGCTCCATTACCATTAAAAACAAGAACAGATCTGCATGAAAGCATAATGAATGAGTATATCTATATATGTTAGATTCAAATTAATCAAAATAAAACGACGTATGGGGATCAACACTAACCCAACTGGTAATGGAATATCAAAAGCACCAGAAAACTCCCCGTCACCCTCGACTGTCAAGTGGGTTCCAAATAGTATCTTGCACTCGCTAAGAAATGATACAGTAACAAATGGCCTGAGAAAGTCATGATGATCGATATGAGGTGGTATGCAATCACCCTCATCATAAATGTTGACAATACAACTGTCGGGTATACATGTAGGGGGAAGAACATGCCAGTCGACCATTCTTTTGATCATATCTTTGAAAAGATGAGGCATGGGATCTGCCAACTCAGTTTTAAGTATCCCAGGTGGGTTACCATATCTATCCTGTAATTAGATACAATTCCATTATGTTTATGCAAATCATTTATTAATTAAGAAAATAAAATTAAAGCTTACTCTTGCATAGTTGTAACAACATCCAAATTGGATAGTCACACGCCCTTTTCCCCTCATCCACTTAGGAGGAGCAGCAAACGTACGAGCTGCAAGAAATTCATCAAAAAGAAACAAAATTTAAGATTACAAGTTGTATATATCAATGGATAATTATATAATTTGACCAACCATTTAATTTTCCATTATATCCCTCCTCTTGAAGACGATAAACAAAATTAACAATCTGCTTCTGCTCCGGCTGGCTGAATACATTAGAATGGAGCTCAAGTCCTTCAAGGATATTCACGAATTTGCGACCAACTCTCTCGAAACAAATATAATCTTTCTTTCTTCTGACATTTGTAAAAGGAGTAGGTTCCTTTCGACGACTATTAATACCAAATATCCATCTTGGTTCCACTTCTTCATCATCATCAAACTCCATTCCTGTCCACCAACACATATACAACTATATAATATTTACAGCAAATACCAATTTATTAATGACCGACAAATTACATGATACAAATAAGCAAGATTGACAATCAGTGGGGTGAATCCATGTTGCCGATTCAGTTTATAACGTGAAACATGCATGAATGCATGTCGGGCATCATTACTAATAACTACTAAACAATGAATAGCTTAAAACATCATTTAGCCTTGCTCTTTTGACTAGACATATACCATTACTACATTAGAAGCATCAGATATATTAATCTAATACCTATTTTAAATAACACAAATGATTGTTCAAGACAAATTACCACCTAAAGCAGGGCCGTCTCCGAAAATCTTCGAAAATATGTAGGCCCTGTGCGAAGATAAAATACGGGCCCCTAAAATATAAACTTCTTAAAAAAGAATATACAAAAAGTTTTAAATATATGAAAATGAATTAAAAATTTGTGGAATCACCTGCATGTTGCGGCGAACTGCTTTTTTACGTGGAAACGTAGATAAAAGCACATCACACGCGCATTTGGACAACAAAACGTATAAAGAAAACACGATAAGACTTTTTTCATAAAAAAATGGAACACATAAAACTAAGTGTAGATTGAATAATATTTTAATAAAATTAACATAAATAAGCATTTTTAAACTAGATTTGAGAAATAACTACGATACCGATTTTGATTTAATGTAACACAAAATTAGTCAATTAATGTCATTTGCATTTAATGCATAGGTAACAAATATAAAGAAAAAAATCAACTAAAATGAAGCTATCAAGATTAGAACCCAAGACCTATTTGCTAATAAGTGACATGGAAACCACCAAACCATGGACCTTATCTTGTCATTTTTCAATTTAGTACTTATATATTCTAAGTTTTAGAGCATAAGTTTACTAAAAAAATAAAAAAAAAAAAATTTTGGCCCTGGAGGGTTTGGGCTCTGAGCCATCTCCCACCCCGCACCCCCGACCTAAAGTGAAGGGATTATATGTCACCATGTGTTGTGCAACTACTCAGGTTGGTTGACACAAAGCATTTCTGTCCATTTTCTACCTTTTTTATAAATAATAATAGAAAACAATGTTTTGATCTTATATGAACATAAAATAAGGCTATCCTAGTTGTTTTTTCCGTCGCGCGTTGCGGCGGCGCCATACGCGAAATGATAACATATAGACTACAATCAACCATACTCGTTTCCGAACTAAATTTACATCAACTCGTATGATAACTCAGATTTATACCTTCGAATCAAAACGTATTACATTTGACTCGATTTGTTTCCAAATAGAATTTACGTCAAATCGTAGTCCAACTTAAAACATATATAAAAAAACATTTTATAATTGACCCGGCTCATTTTCAGACAAAAATAACGCTAAAGCGTAGACGAACTCGAATTTTATACCGACATGTCCAAAAAAATAAAAACTTAAGAAATTAGTTTTAGGGTAAACTTGAAACTTTAGAAACTTGAGGGGGTCAACATGATATTTTCAAAGTTAAGAGGGTTACCTCTGACATTATAGCAACGTTTGGGGGTAGAATAGGTGACATTTCAAAAGTTTGAGGGTTAAAGAGAAGTTAGAATGTATGGGGGACTTTTTGTCAAGTTGGAAAGTAGGAGGGTCATTTTTGTCAAGTTAGAAATTTGAGCAATGAATTTTGTATATTTAAAAAAGTTAAGGGGTGATTTTTGTCAAATTAGAAAGGTGGATTTATGTAATTTCCATCCGATATGGGACCACCCAACTTATGATACTATAGGCAAATAACCATCTGTGGATATTCTCAGGAGAAGCAACAAGTTTACAAGTTTGCTTGTGACAGTGATAAAGTGACATCAAATGAAGGACAAAGTGCACAAATTTAATGTGTTTATCAAAGAGGCTTTACATCATTTCAGATAATTTTAAAACTGATAAACCAACAAACCCTAAACTATTGGCCAATTCAAGGAATGATATATGTTTATGACTTATAAACAAAACATGGTGTACAATGCAAAAAGACCAACAGGAAAATGCAATAGGACCAGAAACAAATAGAACAATTAGGGACGTAAACTGGAAAGCATACGAACATTGATTTTTTCAATCACCAAACACATCAACAGATTAAAAGCACATGAATATTATGATGAAGTCTTAGCAAAAACATATACACACAACAACATGATTATATGTAATCAAATAATATAGCATAACAAAGGAATTGCAGTTCACTTGTGTTTCTACAAAAATCAAACATGTTAATTTCAACATAAGACTTATCATCGGTTTCTTTAAATAAACTAATTAATTTACTATTTTTATATATATAAAAAATATAAAATTGTGGGTTCTAACCCATTTACAAAAAAGCCACATGAGGGACTTTATAATCCTCATAAAAAAACAATCAAACCTCCATCACCTTTTTCTCCGATGATAAAGGCAAACAATGATCTTTTCAACTTTAAAATCATTTTCATAGTTCAGGTCTCACTCTCACAAGGAGAAATAAAGATGATGATGATGATATGTTCCAAGAAGAACTTGTTTCCCAAACAGTGCTTGATATAACTGGTAAACGAGTAAACCAGTACTTGAATCACGTACTTGGATTAAGAGACCGAAATCGATCCGAGAGGAGCGGGGTGCGGTGATTCTTGATCATGGTGCCATATCTCTTCATATCGTTTCCATTTTCCATTTGCATTTGCATTTGCATTCACACCCACAAACTTGGAAGCTCACCCTGTTCAAAACACCTTCTTATTAAAGTGGTGTGGCTCATAGGGAGGTTTGGGCTTTAATAAGCCCAATATCAGTTGGAAAAAAAAGGATACAGGTTTGATTAAAAATAAGAATAAGATAAAAATACACTTAAATTTAAAAGTAGTTTTTTTTAGTTAAGTCTAAAACATTAGACGTTTATTTTTACAAAATAGATTTATTTAAAGAAACACTTTTTTTAAAGGTGTGAATTATTCGCGAATGTCGGGAGGTCTAGCATACGTTGTCTTAACCGGATCCGCGCTAGAGAGTTCCCTCTCACAATAGATCCCCTATTTAAACCCCTAAATGAAAACCCCTATCACCTAGACTCGAACTTAAGATCTGGAGGGGAAAACTCATCCAGACTCATTATAGATGAAACTTAAATACCCGTGACCACCACTAGAGCATTAATGGTGGTTAAAAAACGGATCAGACTGGGCCATGTCGCCTGCAATACGTAAAAACAGTGGACGACTCATGCGGAACCGACGTCGAAAAATCTCGGCTGGGTACACGAGTTCGTTGGCAAAATAATCGGCTACTAGTTTAACGTGACCGGCTATAAATTTAAAACGAAACATAAATGAAATTAATTATAAAATACATTTTCAAATCTATATAAAATATAAGGAAAAAAAAAAGTAAAATACCTTCTTGGTCTCGGTTATATTTTGCTCGTCTAGTTAGCCGTTGGGACGACGCTTCATCACCCGCCATGAAGACCTGAGCCGCGTTCATAATCATGTTGTGCATAATACCATCCTCTTCCGAAGATGATGAATACACGTAGACGAAGACGATGAAGACATAGAAGAAATTGAAGAAATGGGAGAAGGTGAAGACATGATAATTTTTTTATAGAGAGATGGGGTGCTAGCGGGTAAAAAATGGTATAAAAATATATGAGTTTTTTATAAAAAGGGAAGAGGGGTTATAAAATGTGAGAGAGATGTGAGATTGTAGTGGGTGAAAAGTTGTGAAAAAATGTGTAAAAGAGGTGAGTATTTATAAAAATGGGAGTGAATTGAGTGTTTTTTTGAATTATTACCATTTGAAAAAATAATTTAAATTTGAAATTAATTTTTTTTATAATAACGGTTACTTTTGGTCTTGGGCCCCACAAAATGGTCCGTCGCAAACGTCTAAGAAAGGACGCAGAGGACGGGACGGGATGGGGGCGGCATGGTGTGCCGGTCCGTCGCCGCTCCAGGACGGGGTGAAGACGGCTCCATACCGTGTAGCCTTATGATCATGATTTGATGTTATAAATGATCTTTAATAATTCACACTCTATAATTATTATCAAACAGACCTCAAAACAAAAATCTAAATACAAAGTCAATAATATTAAAAGGAGTTTTAAGTACTGATTGTATAGCATGAAACGAATGCATGAGGCGCGTGAAGCAACAATGTGGATTTTGGAAGAGGAGGTGGCCCCCACGCTAGAAGGTTGGGAGGTGCATTTTAGGGTGGCGTATCCATTTGCATGCCAGGCACAATTTCCACAACTGCCACCAACACACATCTTTATTATTTTTTAACATAAATGTTTTAACATAGATCAATATTGAAAATAGTTGAGTTGTGAAAACATATTCCAGTTTTTTACAACTTTCCGTTCTAATGCTAAATTTTAAAACAAGTTGATATGTACAAAATATCATTTGAGTAAACATATAATGAACGTGGATACTTTTACTGCAAAAATACACAAAATAGTTGTGGTCCTCACAAGGCAGGCATCAATTATCATCATGACCTTACCCACTCACAAGAAAACTGTGAGGTATGCACTCTATCATGCATTTACGGCTATAAACGAACTGAACATTCAACGAATAGTTCGTAAATCGTTTAGCAGTAATTTCATTTATGTTCTCTCGTTTAATAAATGAAACAAAACGAACAAAAAATTTCGCTCGGTAAGCTAAATAAACGAACATGAACAAAGGCTACGTTAGTTCGTTTATGTTCGTTAACGTTCGGTAATGTGTTTATGTATGTTTGTTGGATAAATTACACTTTTCGTCCTTTATGTTTGTAGCTAGTTGCAATGGATGACCTTTACCTTTAATAATTACAGCCACAGTCCTTTATTTTGAAAACTTGTTACATCTTTCGTCCTTTATCATTAACCTGGTTAAAATTTTCAGTTAAGTTAGACATGTGCATTGCACATGAGGGTAAATTCGTCTTTTTACTGTATTTTTGCAATAAATATATTTTGTTCTTTAATCTATTTTAATCTATGCCCTCTTTCTCTTCTCTGTATATATAAATTGTCTCAGTATCTGCAACACACCACCGCCCCCAACCAAGATCCACCACACCGTCTTCATCCAAATCCGGCACAACACACCACCGCCTCCATACAGATCGCCACACCCCCACCCCCACCTCCATCCTGATCTGCGAGAACCACCACCACTGCCAAACTACCATCAGATCTATTAGCCGAAACTTCTACTCTCTACAACCACCACCGCCTTTACCATTACCGGTGACGAAGCCCTGGTACGACGCCTCCATCTTCAGATCTGCTCTCGGAATCCGCGTTAATTACACCGCCGTAGAGGGTCTCGACGGAGATTTTCTTCTCGATCAAGGGAGTCATGTACGAATTTATCCAAGAAGATCTGAAAAACAAGAGTGCCGATCTCTGAGTCTGTTGTAATCTTGGAGTACATTGATGAAGTCTGGAAAGTGGTTCCGATTTTGCCTCAGGACGCCGGTTTTGGGCTAGGTTTGTTGATGTTCTAAAAATAATGGGGGGTTTCTTCTTTTCTGGATGTTGGTTATTAAACTCTGTGACTTGGCTTGTTTTAGTGGATTTGTTGTTTATAATTTTCTATAGCTTGTGTACAACAAGCTTGTAAGTTTTTTTTTTTTTTTTGCGGTGGTGTGTAGTGGTTCAACGGGGTGGTGTGAGGATGGGTAGTGGTGTGGTGGCAGGTGGTGATGGTGTGGTGGTGGATAAGTGGAGAAGGAAGAAGGAAAAAGGAAGGAGCAGTGGTTTTCAGGGGACAGAGAGGGGTTTATATATATAAACAGAGATGTTTTAGACGACGGTTGGGGGTTATTACAGTGAAACCATATTGATTCGCCAATCTGCAGGTGAAAGTCCGATGAACCATTTCTTTGGTTTTTAGATCCGAACTGAAACATGGCGGTGAATTGAGGGTGCGAGATTCAAGTAGAGATAGAGAAACGGTTGGGGTTTGGTGGCTAGTGGTGGCGGTCACAGGTTGTGATGGTTGGCTTTGGTGGCTACTGGTGGCAGTCAAGTTAGAGAGAGATGATAGTTGAGAGAGAGTCAAGTTAGAGAGAGATGATAGTTGAGAGAGAAAGGGGAATTGGGGAAGATGAATTGGTTTTATTTATTAAACATTTAAATAAAAATATGAATTGACCAAAATACCCTTAACTGAATAAACTTGACTGAAAATTTTAACCTGGTTAGTACTAAAGGACGAAAGATGTAACAAGTTTTCAAAATAAAGGACTGTGGCTGTAATTATTAAAGGTAAAGGTCATCCATTGCAACTAGCTACAAACATAAAGGACGAAAAGTGTAATTTTTCCTTGTTTTTAATTATATTACCTTAAACGTATGTACGACTTAAACGTAGTTTTAATTATATTACCTTTAGTTTATGTTGATTATGTTCATGGCGTTTGCTTGCGTTGTTTGAAAATAGGCAGGTTTTGTTTTTTCGGCCGTAAAACTGGCTGGGCAGCTGTATATACAGCTGCTGTATAAAAAAAAACAGACTTTTAGCGGCGACATGTGTCGCCGCTATTGCCTTTCAACCTTTACCGACGAATAGTAATACCGGCGACACTTTTAGCGACGACATGTGTCGTCGCTAAAAGTTGAGGATCAATACCGGCGACAGTGGTCAATACCGGCGACAACCGGTCAATAGCGTCCGAGCAATACCGGCGATGCTTTACCGGCGACATGTCGCCGCTAAAAGTCAATAGCGGCGACAAAAGTGGTCAATACCGGCGACACCTGTCGCCGCTAAAGGTGCCCTGTTCTTGTAGTGTAAGGGGAGGAGGGGTGGTTCACTAGTGATAGTTTCTATCACTCCCACTATCCAATCAAATCATGCCATGTCATCACCCAATATTCTATCACTAGTGATAGAAATGTAGGCGGGGTGGTTTCATTAGTGATGGAATTCTATCACTCTCAATTTTTTTTTAATTTTCATTTTAAAATTAGAAATTTTTAATTTTATTTTAAAACAAAATTTTAAATTTCACTAATTTTTTTAATTTTTTATTTTAAATTAGAAATTAACAATAAAACACTAAAATTAAAAATTTCATTAAATTTAAAACATACTACTTCAATTTAACATACTAGAAACATACAATTTAAAAAAAAAAACCTACTCCTCGTCCGAATCCGGAAACTCCAAACCTAGAGAACCTACTAGTTCGATTAAATCGTATCTCAACCGAAAGTGAGTTTCTTCATTACGCAATTCTAGTTGGATATTTTGTGGAACTTGAACTTGTGTAGGAGGATCCAGCACCCAATCCGGGGATATTGCACGTCTGTCTTGTTTGATCAGCATATTGTGCAATATGATACATGCATACACTATGCTATGTATTGATTTCTTGGTCGTCGAACGAACCGGTCGGTGTAGTATACCCCATCTACCCTTTAAAACACCAAATGCCCTCTCAACATCTTTTCTTGCCGATTCTTGCAATTTTTTGAACGCCTTTTCTTTAGCCTCGACAGGAAATGAGGGAGCTTTCACAAAAACAGACCAAGACGGGTAGATACCATCCACAAGAAAAAAACCTCGTCTGTAATGTCGACCGTTAACATAGAAAGGAGAGGAAGGTGCGGTACCATCCGTTACGCTTTGGAACAACGACGACGTGTGCAACACATTGATGTCGTTGTTTGAACCTGGAACACCGAAATACGAATGCCAAATCCATAAATCATTCGACGCCACCGCTTCTAGTATGATGGTTGGTCTTTTGATGTCTCCCCTAACATACGCCCCTCGCAACTCTCTTGGACAATTTTTCCACTCGATATGTGTACAATCGATGCTACCGAGCATCCCGGGAAAATGCCATCTAGCCTCGTGTGCGGCGTAAATACGTGAGATGTCGTGGCTCGTCGGTTTATGTAAAAACTCGTTAGCATACAACTTAATGACCGCATTGCAAAAAAATTGCAAACATTCACGTGAAGTTCTTTCAGACATAGCTAGGTATTCATCGTATTGATCGGGTGGGTTACCTGTCGCTAGTTGGCGAATGGCGGACGTGCATTTTTGTATCGGCGTGAAACTTGGTTTGCCCCTCGCATCGTAACGTTCTTGAAACCATTCCTCGCTTGCTTCTATGTCTCCAACAATCTTTAAAAATAATTCTTTGGGTAAACGAAACCGATCTCTAAACGTTTCGGCATTGTATAGCGGGTTTTCCACAAAATAATCGTTCATCAAAACTTTGTTGGCACGTATACGATCACGGTCTACCATCTTCTTCTTTGGGCGGGACGACTGGGCATCAAGCTCGTTATACACCGACACAAAATATTTTAGCGTTTCGTTGTCGGAAGACGACTCGGTATCACTATCGCTAGACATCGGAAACGTCGAATCCGTAGGGAATTCCATTTGAGAAAGATATAAAAATTGTGTGAAATGGTTTAAAATGGTTTAAAAGATATAGATTGGTGTGTGTAAAATGGTTTAAAATGGAGATATAAATAGATAAATGGTTTAAAGGTTTTTTTTTTAATCAATATTACCGTTTTTTTAAACGGTCAAAAATAATCAAACGGTCGAATTTTGAAAACTTCAACGCGTTGTACGTTTAACGCGTTTTGTTTATAACGCGTGATGGATGGGTCCGGCGCCGGTGTTGCGTGATCCTTCAACGCGTTATGGAGCTCCATAACGTACCACCCCGTCCTCTCTAATAACAACAAACAAGTTTTTGATTTAATCCGATCTAACAAGCGGTATTAGAGCATGCGTTCTTTAATCAAACTTTTGATTCAAACTCTGCTCTTTGATCATTAGGTCGGATCACAAACGAATTCAAAACTAATTTAACGGAGAATTTCCATAATGGTTCAACTCACAAGTCACTAAAATTCTTGCAAATTGAATTGTAGAAATGGAAGCACAAGATGACGCACTTCATGATCATATATGATATGACTTTGTTGCAAAGCCAATTCCCGGACTCTTGTAAAAATATTATGATGAAACCTTAAGAAGATGGACATTGATGGCAAGGAATTGAGGTTGTTGGCTTTGGCCTTGTCTAATGACATGTATGAGATATTTGGTATAGTCATGTTAAACTATAGGAAGGAAGTCTGGATGTGATTGCAAATCGGTGTTAGATCATAGGGCAACAACATGAGATGTTCTTCGAGGTGAATGCAGAACCTTATCTCATTAGTATCAAATATTCACATGTTTTACTATTAACCTATCTTCAATATAACATCATGTTCGAGTCAGGGCTTATGTGTTACATACTACATTAACCAGATGTAACGTAACGTGAGACATAATTATACAAGTCAAAGTCAATATTTTTACATATTTTTAAACCCAAAATATCAAAAGTCTCAAAATAATGACTAAAGTCTTTATTAATTTCTGGTCTCGTCTCATCTCATCCTAGCTTGACTCGTGACTATCTTCACACATTCACGCCATTCTCTTACATACTTGCCAAGAAAGAAATGAAAGACAAGACTACTTTTTAAATAGGAAAAATTACAAGTTTTATCCTTTATCTTTATACCACTTTTCAGGTGGTGTCATTTTTAACGAATGTTGACAGGTGGTGTCCTTTACTAGATATTTTGTTGTAAGTTTAGTCCTTTACACCCAACCTAGTTAAAAAGCCCTGTTAATTGTTGACAGGCGGCGTCCTTTACTAGGTATTTTGTTGCAAGTTTAGTCCTTTACCTAGGTATTTTGTTGCAAGTTTAGTCCTTTACACCCAACAATTAACAGGGTTTTTTAATTGGGTTGGGTGTAAAGGACTAAACTTGCAACAAAATACCTAGTAAAAGACACCGCCTGTCAACATTCGTTAAAAAGGACACCGCTTGAAAAGTGGTATAAAGATAAAGGACAAAACTTGTAATTTTTCCTTTTAAATATATCGATTATAGCTTTATATGTATTTAGAATTTCTTACATAAAAAATGTATATAGCTTAAACAAAATAACAAATACACATACATGTATTATCATATCCGTGACGCAGGTCGGAAGATAGTAGCCACATTGACATTGTTGATCACCTTCATTGCCCCGGTGGTAAAATAGGAGAGTTTGAGTAATACTTGAATTTGATAAAGAACTTTTTGTTGTATTCGAATTGCATAGGATAGAACTCAACATTATCCCCTGCGCGCAAGTTATAAGTTTTTACAACCTGATGAAAACCGGTGAACATATATTGCATTAATTTTCCGGTGAATACTAGATTAAAATCTCGTCTATCTGTATCACTTGTCAAAACAACTTCAACACTCTTAGTTCCTTTAGAGATATTTTCCAAGAAAACTTTAGCACTCATAGTTCCATTATAGATATTTTTAAAGTTACGATCTATACATGGTTTAAAGTTGTTTTCAACATCTCCTTTGGGCAAATAAATTTTACCAGATTTGTGACTGACGTCCGAATCCTTGAGTTGTATGCATACCTTAGGGCCCAAAGACATTTTCTATAGCTATCTCAAAAGATATGGCTATTGTGAATAGATAGTTAAGGGAATATAGGATTATTTTGTTTGTGTGTGTATATGACGAAGGTAATAAGTTTGTTTTTGAAAGCTGCTTCCAAGAAGAAGGTAGAAGACGGAGAAATGCCCCAATCTAAGTTAACCGGATTATGATTTATAGTATATAGGAATAGGAACTAGACTTCAAAATACAATATATTTCATATTTAATGTTATAACTTCCTAAATATCAACTTAACTTAATATTTTTAACATTGCATTTATCATCATTTAAAATACATTCAAAATAATGATATGGAGAATATTATCTATTTTAATACATCTATTACCGGCCTATGGGCATTATAATCTAGTGACATATTAAGGGTGGGATAAGGCTAAGGGGCCACTAGGTCATGGATTTGATTCCCACAAGGAGGTTTTTACCAGTTTTATTTTATTTGGACTGGTGGCATGATGATACTTCATTAGTCTGTCAGTAATCCAATTTTTTTTGTTAAAAATTACATCACGACCCTTATGGCCTTGCAAAAAGCGTTTTTTAAAGTTGGTATAAATTAGGGATGAGCACGATACCGAACCGATACCGATCCCGAAAATCCCGATCCCGATTTTCCTCAAAAGTTGATCCCGAATACCGTACCGAATACAAGCGGTATGGTATCGGTATGGTACCGGTATCGGTACCGGTACCGGTTTTCCGGTATGATACCGAAAAATACCGAATTCTTAAATTGATAAATTGCCACCAAAATCATCAACCAACTCACTAGTTCAATAAGTATCAGAATAGGAAGGTAATGTGCACATGTATAAGCTATTAATTTTCTAGCGTACATTTTCAAACACTAGTGACTAGTATGCTATTTATACCGAGATTATCACTTTAAAGTTTAAACTTCGGCACAAAGTCAAATCCACAAAAAATGGTCACTTGCAAAAATGGTCACTTGCACAAAGTCAAATCCACAAAAATGGTCACTTGCAAAAATGGTCACTTGCACAAAGTCAAATCCACAAAAATGGTCACTTGCATATATTTATCTTTGAAAATGGTCAATTTTGGTGTATACTTGGTTTTAGTAAACTCTGTGTTCACCATGTTAACTTGGCCCAAATTTAGCCAAAATAACCTTTATACTAAAAATCATAATTTTGCAAATAAACTTTCGATTACCATCCAAATAAACTTTGGCTCCCACCAGTTCGAGAAAATCAGGCACCGAAGAGAAGAAACTCAACAGTTCGATCAATGGTTATGGCAGGCTCACGTCCCAGGGTTCACAGTTCACTAGATATGGTAGCGATTTAACTCTTGTTCACCATATAATTCAATTTTAGAAGCTTCTATAGATTAAAATGAGATAAAAGAGTACCTTTGATGGAGCGATGGAGCAAGCAACTTCAGAATCTGAACTTCTGAAGTGATGGAGCGCAGCAGCAAGCAAAGCACCACCTTAATTTTCTTTTTTACAAAACTTCAGATGGATCGATGGAGGGCAACAACAAGCAACTGGTTAAAGACTCTTCGACCTAGGGGAAGAGGAATTGGGATCGGTCATATTATGTTTTTGAGGATTAGGAATTTTATTTGGTAGGCAAGGGATTTACAGTTCACCACCCTACATGAATTATGGGTGGGAAATAGCTGGTGGGAAATCGGTATTAAGTCGGTATTACTGAAAAATACCGATACCAATCCCGATTATCCCGATCCCGAAATAAAGGTAAAACGTAATACCGATACCGATACCGAATACAAACGGTATGGTATCGGTACGGGACGATACCGGTATGGTATACCACATGCTCATCCCTAGTATAAATAACCCACATATGACCTATAACTACAATTACCATGGCTGGGAATAGTAGCAGCCTCCAATTGGTGGGGGAGGGCGGCTCCTCCAATTGGTGGAGGAAGGCAACTGCCCAACAATATTATTTTTCCCTTTCTCGATTTCAGTGTTAGCATAAATAAAATTATAAACAAATTAGGTTAGTTACCCGTTTGTTACATGGATTGAATATGAAAACGATATATTTCATAAATACTTATATACTCTAATGATTTAAATACATATTGCATATTATTGAAACGATAATTGTTGAATGTAGCAAATTCGAAAAACAAAATGTGTGGTATAAATAATTTGGAAAAAAATCTTATGCCACCCCACACCATGTCGTCGATGTTGCACTCCTTTCATGCCCCAAGCTTGATCCGTAACACATAGCCTCATGATCTATACTTCCTACAAATTAATGTAATAATAGTTCGTGAGCTTTATCCTATTATAATACAAAACAAAGAAAACAACACAATTGTTGAGTTTTTTTCAAATGGGTGTAGTTGGAAAAATTATTTACTAAAATGAGTACTTTAAAAAGTATTTACTAAAATAGGTGTTTTTAAAAAAAAAAAAAAACTTGTTTCTATCTCTAAATCTAATTGGATAAATCTAATTCAATAAGGGGTTTTCTATCTGCACACCCTCCTGTCTATCTACACACTTTTTGAATTCAATACGCATCGTATATGCCTATACGATGCGTATTGAATTAAAGTAAAAAACATGGCAGACTGACAGGTGCAGGTTGTGTCTGGCGGCGGGTTTGATACGCATCGTATATGCCTATACGATGCGTATCAACTCCCTGTTTTTTTGAATTTATTTTTTGTTGTGTTGTGTTGAATGTGAACCCGAGAAACGAAAGGGATTTCGAGCAGTTGGTCGATGATATGATTGATAAAGATCTTGACACGATTATTTCCATTTTCAAGTATTATAAAAACCATTCAAGCCAACCAGTCTACAATGTGGTTCCCAATTTGCGGAACTTAATCCCAGATTGTCTAAAGAAACACCTTTTCAAGTTTGCACAGTGGGAGAAAAGACCAGCACCTCTGTCAGTATTGTCCTTTAAATTCGCATAAACATATATTCGTTTCATAACCTCCTCCTATAAATCAACCACAACTCACCCGATACGTCTTCTCTGGATCACACATGATAAAAGCGCTTCTTTAGACAATCTGGGTCACATATCCGACAATAGGGCCCATGGATCTTATGCCCACCCGAGACTGACCTCTGGATCACACATGATAAAAGCGCTTCTTTAGACAATCTGGGATTATGTTCTGTTTCTTCAAGATTTACGTCTGATGTCCAAGTTTGATCACATGATAAAAGGGGAAATCTAGTGGAACACCTAATTGAGAGAAACTTCTTCGAGCTAACCGCTGATATCTCATCCTTCTGTTGTTTAGTACTTCCGAGATAATTCAAGTTATTTCAGTTATTTCTGTTGATTCAATACTTCAACGTATTTTAGTTGGTTTCGAATATACCCAAAGAGATCTGACCCAACCGAAATCCACTTCCAAGACGATTCAAGTGAGTCCTATGAAGCAAGTGTCGGTGTATTCAATTGAGAGGAAACATTGCATGACTTGAATGAGTCAAAGTTAACATTCAGATTCAAATTCTGTTCTGTTTCTTCAAGATTTACGTCTGATGTCCAAGTTTGATCACATTTGACTTCATCGGCGGCACTCCAATGACTTTCTTGAGTCATATATCTGACAATAGGGCCCACGGATCTTATGCCCACCCGAGACCGACCTCTGAATCATCATAGCAGACGTGTCGGGTTCTTCTACGGAAACGGTGGCTATGTGAAATACAAATCGCAACCGCAACTGGTTTCTAACTTTATGCTTGCATCCACCACAGTGAAAATTATCTATCTATGTGTGTCACATCCATCCTGTTATAGCAATCGATATGATTAACTACCAAAAGAATGCATACACAAATAGTTCGAGTGGACGAAGCAAAGAGAACCTGATTCTGTTGTTCAGTACTTTCTTGTGCTAAATACAAAGCCGATTTCAACTTCCATTGATCAAATAATAAAAACCCTAAGAATGCATACACAAATAGTTCTAGTGGATGAAGCAAAGAGACCGCCTTCTTAACAAAAGTATGTTGTTCCAAGATCAATTCCAAGATATCAGCGTTCTTTAATCTATTAGAACGATCCTTGTTTTGAGAACCTGATACTGTTATAACAGCCGAGACGATTCAAGCGAGTCCTATGAAGCAAGTGTCGGTCTATTCAATTGAGAGGAATCATTGCATTACATCTCTATTGAAAACAAGTGGTTGTAATGATGGAATCCTTGATTTGAAGAAACACTTTTTGAGAAATTTATAGTTCAATACGCATCGTATAGGCCTATACGATGCATATTAATCGATGATTTTACTGAAATACCCTTGGTTTTCTGATAAATTCAGGGGTATTTTTTAGAAAATTCAAAGATTTATACGAATCGTATAGGTCTATACGATTCGGTATTAAGCTGATATACGATACAACATAGGCCTATACGATCGTATATGGTGTTATTTCAAATTTAGTGTTATCGTGTTTCCCTCGGTTCGACGCGTATACGTCTCGTTTTTTGCCGAACTTTCGCATATATTGTCGTTTTATTACGTATACCTTCAACAATAGTCGTTTCGGTGCCGTTCGGTTGCGTTCGAATATCTTATTCTATGATTACGTACAGTTTTGTTTGAAATCCACTTGAACTCCATAGTGCCGCATTATATGTATACGTGTGTGGAAATATCGTTAGTTGCGTACTTTGATGTATTTTTGCATATTTTGAAGTATTCTAACATATTGTTGCGTATGTAATTGTATATTTGATGTATTTTAGCGTATTTTAGGGTATTTTAGCGTATTTTAGCGTATTTTAACGTATTTTAGCATATTTTAACGTATTGTAACGTATTTTAGCGTATTTTAACATATTCCTGGTCACAAACTGTGGAGAACTTGTTTGCGTTATCCATCAAACAAAAGTTTAAACTTATCGTGTGTTGCAGTTTGGAAAGATGACCGAACAGAGATCTGAATAACTAACTGTGGAGAACTTGTTTGCGTTATCCATATTAAATCAAACGTTCATGTATCACAAGGAATGACCTATACGGGTCGTATTGGTTCAAAAGTCAAAGTCAAATCTGCATGTGTCAGTTCTTGTCTGGCGGCTGACTTTTTCAATACGCATCGTATAGGCCTATACTGGTCGTATGCCCATAGGGCCCACGGATCTTATGCCCCTGGTGAAACTGTTTGAATTTGTGGATTTCGGTTGGTTCAGAAACTTAACAGGAGAAGCAACTAAACAAGCGGTGAACGGTATTTAACGTACACACCGCGTTCGAAGATCCTTGCATTAGACACAATTTGTTGTAATTTGTGGATCAACAGAAATAACTGAAACAAGCAGGCATTGATTTTGCCAAGATTGAAGGAAAGAATCTGGCCATAAGCATTGTGGATTCTCAGCGTTATTCGAATGTAAGAGGATCGAGGGATACGCTTATCTATACTGGTCAAGGTGGGCATGGTTTGTTCGGGAGTAAATCACCACCCAAAGATCAACAACTTGTGATTGTCGGGTACTGCTAGTTATTCGGAATGTTTCGAATCACACAGAAGACGTGTCGGGTCCTGCTAGTTATTCGGAATGTTTCGAATCATCACAGAAGAAGTGTCGGGTTCTGCTAGTTATTCGGTTTGGAAAGTGGACGAAGCAAAGAGAAACTGATTCTGTTGTTCAGTACTTTCGTGTGCTAAATACAAAGCAGATTTCAACTTCCATTGATCAAATAATAAAAACCCTAAGAATGCATACACAAATAGTTCTAGTGGCCGAAGCAAAGAGACCGCATTCAAATAATGTTTCCTAGATGTTTGAAGACCAACAAATGTCCAAAGTGCTGCTTCTTCGTTCACATGACGGAAAGCTGCTACCGCGTGACAAGAAGCTACCTTGCAAAAATTAAAAAATTAAAGCGACACCCTCAATACGCATCGTATAGGCCTATACGATGCGTATTACTTTTTGGCGGGGGACAATGGCAGCCTTTGGCATGCATAGAAGTTTGAACCCACCTCAATACGCATCGTATAGGCCTATACGATGCGTATTGAGGGTGTCGATTTAAGCCCCAAGGTGTGCCAATAATACGACCCTTCAATAATACCTTAATAAAAGTTCATACTATATTTTAATAATAGTTATTATTAGTCTTAGGTTTTATTTTTATTCTTTTGTATAACGTTTTTATGCTTTTTTTTTAACTTTTGCATCTGTATTTTCTTTTAATGAAAATACATTAAGTAGAATGGTACAATATGATGTATTAAATTACTCTGAATATTTATGAATATTACATAACTATTGGATGCCTAATTTTGAGTTGATAAAATAATATTTGTAAATTAATCTATATGAATTAAAGTTTAACTTACTTTCATATATACAAAATTATTAATAAAATCTTGTATAGAATGCGATACCGAACTACCATTTAATTTACTACCGTGTCGGCATTGGTTCGATGCATAAAGGCACCAAACAAAACTGAGCTTTCCGATAAGAAAAAAAACACTCTATTCTAAATACAACTCCGCTTTCAAAAATATAAATACCAGAATGTCGAGAAAATAACATGTTCATAGAGTTAATATTTAGAGTAGAGGGTTAATTAGTTTTTTAATGTTACTAAAAAAAGGCAAATTAAATAAATCAGATTTTACTTTTTAACGTAATGTATATTCATCACAATAGAAAGAAAAATAAAAAAAAACATATATGAGCATAAAAACATCACTGAAAAAAACAACAAGAAAAAAAAGAAACTAACAACAATTATTATTTTATAATTAATCACTACAAAGAGAAAAAAACTAAGAACAATTATTATTTTATAATTAATTATTGAATTAGATTTGAAGAGAGAAACACGTTTTTCAAAAAATAGTCATTTTGGTAAATAGTTTTTAAACTACCCATTTTGGTAAATAATTTTTCCAACTACACCCATTAAGGAAAAAACTCCACAATTGTTATATATCGTCTTAACCAAAGCCATGTAGTAGTTACTTTACAAGGTTTAATTGCGAAATTATTTTATTATATTAATGGATGTTACGAATCTTTAAAGGGCAAGAAAGATAATTTAGGCTCATACTTACAATGTAACCATGTACTACTTCAATATTAGTATAATCCCAAGTCTTTGTGTAATACTTCAAGTTCGCTTCCTAAACATTTAACTTAGACTCAAAGTCCTCCAGTTCCACCTCAACCAGTGCCATCATTTCTGTCATGACTCATGAGTTTTCCTTAATTTCTTACCAGGAAAACCAATAAAACCAAAGTGAAAATTTAGTGTGTGCGTGTAAACATACGGATCCTACATGTGAAGATAATATTTTGTTTCTCTTTTAAAAACCTTGAAGTCGAAGGATTTTACAAAGCCTCCAACAAAAGGGGGCAAAATAAATACATTTCTCTAGGTTGAAACGGGTCGGGTTGGATTGACCCAAATTATTTTTTGTAGATTTTTTTTATAGAAAAAAGTGTGTTGAATATATAAAAAACTATTATCATTTTAATAAAACTTGATTGTTTTAAATAAAAAAATTAAGAGCTTATATGCATTAAATACCTTGTTAACTTTTAAACTGCTTCACTCATTTGACCAGTTTCATTCTAAACTAATGTTTTGTTTTACATTTTTACTACTTCGACTCATCAAATCTTCTTCATGCACGAAACTATGGTTGTGCGCCTCTGTGAAATGATATAGCTCATACTTCTTAGCATCATTCAGCTTTATTCTGATAGTTGCTTGGCATCCAGTCCTTTTGGATGGTACCCTACGTAGCCACCTGTCAGAAGGCTCGTCGGCTAAAGTATCCACCGATCGAAACACCTTATGGCCCTCTTTTTAACACATAAAATACTTATTTATTATAATACCACGATTTTCATGATGCATACCCTTCCTGATTGTCCAACCTCCAGTATCTGCATATGCTTTGTAAAAGTTATACACAGTGTCAACTGTGTCAAATATCATACCCTCTGCTGGAGTCAGTGAAGATGATGAAGTTGGAATATATGTCTTTGCTCCCGAATTTGGAGAAACATGTTCCACCACCCCTCGTGGCTGGTATGTGGGAACATCTACAAACCCGACAAAAATACATACACATCATTAACATAGAAAACGTTTACTACAGACAAAAAACTAAGCTATAAAATTAGGGAAACTTAAAACACAAGTGATCTAAAAAAAATAAAACATAAATTGACTTAAAACACAAAGGTGTTTTTACACACTTAAACACAACTGATCTCATAGCAAAAGATATTAAAACACAAACATGTTTCCCAACATTACAACCCATTATATTATCTTCAAACAATGAGCTTAAAACACAACGTAATAAAAAACATCAAATCCACGATGTTCAACATAGGGATGAGCAAATCCCGATCCCGTCCTGATACCGTCCCGATCCCGAATTTCGCCAAAACTGGGTACTGATACCGAAATATGTCGGTAAGGTACTGTACCGGTTTGGTATCGGTACGGTAGCGGTATTTGAAGGTAAAATTCGGTATTTTACCGGTACCGATCCCGAAAATACCGATACCGAAAATGCCAAAAAGTGGATACCGTTTCCAGTACCGAAAAAAATTGGTACGGTATTTTCGGGATCGGGACGATATCGGGACGGGATCGATATTTGATACCAAATGCTCGTCCCTAGTTCAACATGTAAAATTAAAAAAAACCATTGATGAAACAGTGGTTAACCGAGGGAGGTTAATTCACTGGTCTCGTCAAGTATGGTTAATCCCTTCTTTCCAAGGATCGGTTGCTGGATCGTCCGCTGATCTGTCTCCTGCACAAGGAAAACACACCGTGACTCATAACAAGGAGGAATGGGTGGGGGGTGCTCCTTGTTACCACTCTCCAGTATGAGAATCAGTAATTTGCTTGTGAAGCAAAGTGTGATAGTAGTAGTTGTGAAAGAGTTGAGAAGAGATACCTCAAACCTGGTCCGGGATGGATATTTATAGCCGAGGAGTGAAGGAGGGTAATTGAGTGGCTAGACCGACCACGCACAACCTCTTGCAGGTGTGTCAGGCTTGTCGGTTACGGTGGTGATGCCACGTCCTACTGTGGTGTCAGTCTGTGCGCCAGTGTCGTTTACGTATGGGCTGACAGGTGACTGTCGGCAGTGCCACTTGCTGTTTTGGCTGCCTTAGTCAAGGTGTCAGTCCCACTTGCATCGTTAGTAGGATGCGGTGCCAGGCCGCATCGCTACCTGTTTTATGGGATGCGGTGCCAGGCCGCATCGCCATACTTGGTGGCTGTTCTCTCTACATCCCTTGTCGTGACGAAATGTCTATAGGATGCAGTGTTAAGCCGCATCGCTATGTGCAACACCCATTTTCATACACAAGGTGAGTCTTCTCATCACTTGACAGATTAGATTCGACCGCTGTGTTCGCGCGTGCCCGCACGGACATAGATAAGTTCTTGCCGGTGGGGGGTTTTTTATAAGGGTAATGGTCACTCGCGGCCATGTTGGTGCGAGATCTGGGACCATACCCCTTCAAGTCCCCCCAGTCTAGTGTTGTTTCCTCATGCAAGTTGCATGTGGGAGGAATACTGGACTATGAGGTCGAATGGGTACTGTGGAAGCTAGAGTGGAGAACATTCTAGGCCAGACCGATGGCTCCTGCTTCAAGTAAATCAAGCTGGGGATCCGGTAGAGTCGTGTGACGTTTCTTCCGTACCGGTGAGCAAGTTTAGGCTGGTGTTGGAAACTCAGCCTATGACTTAGGTAGTATGCTCTACCTTTTTCTGATGTTATCAAGGTTGGTTGCCACCTGTTGGTGTGCCGAACCAACCTTTGAGACGGTGACTGAAGAAGTTAGTGTCCGCAACTCTAGTTGTAACCTCTGCGGTTGCGGATGCAATGCTTTAAGTGCCTTGCTGGCACTTTATGTTCATCAACTGGACATGTAACGATGATCCCTGGTCTGTGGGGTATTCGTGTTCTTCCAGGTTAGCTCTCTAGTAACCGCACGTCCTTTGCGGTTACCTCGTTCCCTTATATCGTTGGCCATGTTTGGTCGAACAATGTGGGGGATTTTGCGTCATTATTGGCCGTGTTTGGTCGAACAATGTGAATCGTCCACTTGAACTATGGGCAAATAAACATGGTCATAAGCATGGTTGTGCCCACCATTGTTTATTCTATGCGGCTCATAGGTGGGCAAACAAAGTCATAAGCAGACCTGTTACCACTGTTTCTTGGTTTGTTGCTCAAGGAGATCACCTTAGATGGTTAGGAATCTGGGTGAAACTCGTCCGCGTTCGTTCTGTAGCCACTTTCCTTCATGCTTAGTTGGAAAGCAGTTTTCCTGGAAGTAGCTTCGCTCATCCGTTTGATGACTTAGTCGTGGCTCTTCCGTAGCTACCGATCGCGAAGTTATGCGTAACCGCAACGACTCATGAGTGTCTGCGGTTTGCAACAAAAGACTCGCTTTAAAAGAGTGTTATGCTTGGATGTAGCTATTGAAGGATCAGGAGTCAGGATTGCTAATGTGCGGTCGCTCAACATACTTATCCTTTTCCCTATGGAGAAGCTGTTTGTCTCCCCTCTGTGGTTGTGAACCGGACATGAGGGATTTGAAGCTTGAAGAAGCTCTAAGGTGATGCGGTTTGCCTGTTCCTGAGAAGCGGTTTTCGCAGTCCAAAGAACAATGTTGGTTTTGAGTATCTGACACACCTGTGCGGGCTCGTGTGTGTCATCTCCACATATTTCGCGTGTGCTAGTGGATATATGAGGATATTGGTTATTCCCCTTTACATAGTGTATATATATTTTTTCCTTTTTTGAGGGGTATGTAAAAAACGACATGCGGTATGGGTTATGGTGCGGAATACCAGAGAAACCGCATGCCGCTTAGTTGAATGTTGTCGTCCCTTTTTTGTTGTACACGTGATAGACCGCACGTGTGAGTTGGTAGAAGTTGGTGGGATTTACCTGGCATGTGCTAAAACGAAAGGACGTTTGCACTGCCCAAGGTAATTAATGCATGTAGCAGGAGTGTAAAAGTCTTTTTTTCAGTCGCGTCGGCGGCTACGCGCGCGTGGTAACCATCAGAGAAACCGTCGCTGTACACATGTCGTCGTATAACTCGTTCCTTTTTTGCACGACGTTTCGGTTTCTGTGATGCATTTATTGCGATGAGTATAAAAGAGGAAACCGTTTTGGGGTTTCCCCTCACTTCTTCGAAATTTCAAAAAAATTTCCGGTTTGAGAAAGTGAAAAACCTTCGTCTTCTCCGATCAACCCTTTGATTTTTCGGTGAGGTTTCTTCGAAGTTTCTGAACTCATCTTATATTTCCTTTCTTCTTCTTCTTGATGGCTGAACCATCGAATCCACATTCTACTCCGGGTGAAAACCCTGAACCCTCGTCGCCGGTGGCGACGGAGGAGGAGGAAGGTAATGCTCCTGGGGAGAGTTTACCAGTTTTGAGGTGGTCGAAGGCGTCGTTTGATGTGCTGATGAGGGATATTCAGATGCCACCAGAGTATGGGGCTATCTATCCACAAGAGGGTAACACCGCCGGCGATGCTCCGGCGGGGTATGTCACCATGTGGTCTGATTTTTTCGGAGTCTGTAATCTCCGGTTGCCGTTGACTGTGTTTGTGGCTGAAGTCTTGGAGTGGTATAAACTCCACATCTCCCAACTCAGTCCTTTTGGGATGATTCGAGTTCGAAACTTTGAGTACACGTTTCATGCTTTTGGTATAGAACCCACCGTCGGAGATTTCCGGCGGTTTTATCAGTTGTCGGTGTCGATGGGTTTTTATTCTTTCCGTCAACGGGACGGCAGCCCTAAGCTGATGGTCCCTCCAAAGGGCCTGACGAAGTGGAAGACAAAGTTCTTCTACATTAAAGCTGCTGCTATTACTTCATGGTTGCAGCTTAGAAATGTAACGGACTCAATCATAACGGAGAACATTAGTCTCCCCAGAGCGGATACGGTGGACTGGTTCCCGAACTTGCAGATCATTGGTTGGGTGAAACTGGATAATACAAAGTTGTGGGTGCTGCGGATGATGTTAGGGAGGATGAGCAGGAAGGCAAGGCCTGTTGTGCGGGAAAAAAATGGTGGTAAGTGTCTTTATTCCTGTGCGGTCATTTGCTTCCTTATTTTTAATACTGAGTTTTTATGAATGTGTTTGTCAGAGGATGCGCCCCTTTGGAGAATGTTTCACCCGGATTCAAGGGCAAAGTTGCTGTAGTTCCTTGTGAGGATGGAGAGGAAGGGTTCAACCACACCATTCGTGGTAATTTCTGGGTGCCTGAGCAGGCCGCACTGGAGGTGGTGTTGCCGCAAGGCAAAGGTATAGTAGTTTGTACTTTCTTTATTGTTCTGTAAACCATCTATCTCTGCTGAGTGTTTTATGATGAACTAAACGCAAGAGATCTGGGGGCCTTGGGAGACCCTAGTGCAGTTGGCGTTCCCAAACATCACATGGAGAAGCATGGTGATAAGCGGTTTCGCAAACCGAAGAAACCGCATGAGCCGATTGTTGTTCCTCCTCTGGTGCCGGAGGTAGCAGGTATCCCTCGTATTCGTTTACGCAAATATAACGATTACGTGGTAGTGTCTGACACCCTTGAGGGTTTAGGTGTTCCAGGTGGTGGTGCGGCTGCGGGTGGATTATCTGCGGGTTCTAAACCCGCTGATGATGAGAAAAGGAAAGAAGATGCCTCCGCTGCCGGTGGGCAGAAAGTTCCGAAGTTGAGAAGAACTCGGACAGCTGCTATCTCGCATCCAAAACCTGCGGTTACAACTGGTAAGTTGGTAATATGTTTATACAAGTGTTGCTATCCCAGATGTAATTGATGTATGTTCTATTTTGTTATAGAACCGCGTGAGGAAAGTGGTTCCTTCTTTGACGCTCCGCTTTTCCCCCGAAAGACGCGGCGGCGGACGTGGAAGTACAGAAGGAAGGTAGAAGGAGCCCTTCTATTGAAGTGGTTAGGCCGCCATCTGCGCATGCGGAGGATACCGCGAAGAAGGTTGCGGGTTAAACCATTGCTGATACGTTGGATTCGTCCGACAACTTAATTGATGTTAGTGCATACATCTGTCGATTTCGTCTTGTATCGAGTCTAGTACTAGATATGTTAGATCAGGGCAAATTTTATGGGAAAATAGAGTTTTAGAGTTGATTTCCCACGAAATGTTGATTTCCCACGAAATGACGAAATGTTGATTTCCCACGAAATGACAAAATGTTGATTTCCCACGAAATGAACATTGCACTTTCGTGGGGAATCAGAAACTCTATAAATAGGCTAGTGTTCATGTCATTTGGTTGGGAATCAGAATATTGTACCGAAGTGCTGCCGGTGTGTTTCCTGATTGTATTTGTTATAATATCAATCAGAAGAGTGTTTAAAGTGAAGATTAAGCTGTTTCTACCTTTGTTTCTTAGTTTCCGCCTCTGAAACAAAGTAAAACTCCTCTGAACGACTCATTCGGGTCAGATACACGATCCTACAAGTGGTATCAGAGCTCAGGAGGAGGAGTTTTGCAGAATACAGCTGGATTTCATAGCATTTTCTATCTTCTACACCTTCTTTCATTAATTCAGGAAGTTCTAACGGTCTAAATTGGATCAAATTTTCACAGTTTGTGTAAAAATACATACTAACAAACCCTTGAGAATTTCACAGTAAAATTCGGACCAAAAGTGACTGAAAAAGACCCCCGAAGTGATTCTGCTCGAACTGAACAGTTCCTGATTCCGCTCCAGATTAGCTTCATTAGTTGATTCCGCTCGAAAAATTTTGAATTGGTCTGATTCCGCTTGAAAGTACACTGATTCAGCTCGAGACTGTCTATTTCGCTCCAAATGGTTGATTCCGCTCTAGAATTTCTCTGATTCCGCTCCAAACTGCATCCTGGTGATTCCGCTCCAAAGTGTTTGATTTAGCTTGAAATTTAAATTCTGATTTAGCTTGAAAGTTAAATTCTGATTTAGCTTGAATGTTAAATTCTGATTTAGCTTGAAAGTTAAATTCTGATTTAGCTTGAAATTTAAATTCTGATTTAGCTTGAAAGTTAAATTCTGATTTAGCTTGAATGTTAAATTCTGATTTAGCTTGAAAGTTAAATTCTGATTTAGCTTGAAATTTAAATTCTGATTTAGCTTGAAAGTTAAATTCTGATTTAGATTGAAAGTTAAATTCTGATTTAGCTTGAAAATTTAAATTCAGATTCCGCTTGAAAAGCTTATTCCGTTTGAAAGGGACTGTTTTTGAAAAACGGGTTTCCGAATCATGGATACAAATTTCTTTAATATGAATAGTGAAACAATTAATAGAATAAATGTATTAAAGAAAGAGTTTGACTCGTTTTCACGTTGTCCAGGAGAAAATACAAAGAGTATCATTGAGAGGTATAGCCATCTTGTTCGCTCAGTGTCTGAGAAGGGTATTCAGAAAAGTCCAAATGAATGGGTTGAAAGATTGGCCAATGCCATACCTCAACAAGAGTGGGGTACATATCTTTTGGATTTAAAAAGAACTGGAGAATACTCTAGATTGACAATTTGTCAATTCATTGAGAAACTTGAAGAACAGATGGAGAGAAATGCTGAGAAGAAGAAAAGTCAAAATGGAAAATCAATACTAAAAAGAAGCAGGAATAAAGGTGTCCAAGTGGGAGAGGAACAGACTGAAGAAATTTCAGTTTTGAAAGACGAGAAGAAATCTGAGGATAAACAGATTCTTGAAATGAAGGAAAATTATGAGAAGCTGAAATCTGAAAATGTTAAATTGTTAAGTGATTTGAACAGTTTGACATTGAAAAACGAGATTTTGAAAGAAAAAGAAAAAGAATTTGAAAATGAAAAATTAAAATTTGAAAAAGATTTTCAAAGTCAAATGAAGATTTTAGAAGATGAGAAATCTGCTATTTTTAAAAATAATCTTGAAAAACATATTGAAATAAACTCTCATCTTCAGAAAATCATTCGGCTTGAAAATGAAGCTGAAAAAGCTCGGATTAAAATCAAAGAGCTTGAAGAGAAATTGAAAGGTTTTGAGACTTCGTCATCAACACCAGATTATCCCTGTCCAAAACCGATCAATTCTGTGCCAATAAGTGACAATGTCACAAATTTTGACAAAGTCAAAATTGAAGATTGTGATGATAAATCTGATGATGAAAAAGAAAAAGAAGAAAAAAGAAAAACATTTTTGAAATTAAATGAAATGTTTAAAAATACTGTTTTACATTCTACTGAAAAGGGAGAATGCTCTAAGCAAAAACCCTTGAAGAAGAAAGTGGAACAGAAACAAAAAGTTAAAAATGAGAAAATTGTGCAAAAAGAAAATAAAAGCTCATCAGATCAATCATCCAATCATAATCAAAAACCACAAAAAATGAAAAATCAAAAATCTAAAATAGTTGATAATGAGTGGTGCAGGTTTGACCACAGTGCTTCAAAGCCAAATCTAGTTTTTAGGAGGAGTGATGATTACCACAAAGCCAAACAGTGCTATGATCTAAATGTTTGGATTGAAGGTGGTACATGGTACAATAACAGAGTGTGTTACAGATGCGGTTATCAAGGACACATTGCTGTTAACTGCCAGAGTTGGAGTTATGAGACGAGAAGATGCTATAACTGCCAAATCAGAGGTCACATTGCCAGAGATTGCCCAAGGAGATCAAATGAAAGATCGAGGGCTAATTCTCAGAAATTGGCAAATAAATCAGTCAATGTTAAGCCCAAAGAACAGAAGGTTCAAGAACCTAAAGTTCAAGAAAAGAAAGTGAAGCTTTCTCAAGGGCAGAAAGACAGACTGAGGAAGAAGAGGAAGAAGGCGAGAGAGTATCTCGAGAAGATTTTGTCCTCAGATACAACTGGAAAATCAGATAAAAGTTTTGATAAATCATTTTGCTCTCCAAAGAACGACAAATCTAGCAAAACGAATTCATCAGATACAAATCTGAGGACAGAAGAAAGAAAGAAGAAGAAGAAAATGGTTGGCGATGAATCTGTTTCTTCGGAAACAAAGGAGCCACATGTCGGTGATGAATTTGACTCTTTAAAGTCAGACAAGCCACATTCAGGCAATGATTCTGGTATGGTAAAACCAGAAGAGCCTTGTGTTGAGGTAAAAGTTGAGAATTCTGGTTTAACAATGGATGATGCAAATTTTCCACCATTGTTGAGCAAGAATTTGAAATCACCCAAGGACCGTCAGGCTTGGATGAATCTGTTTAAATAGAAAAACCCGATTTGCCGGAGATCCCAAGTTTGTAATTGTGGATCAGGAATCGGCATCTTTCTTGATAATTGATGATTGTGAATGAATCTTATAATAGTTGAATTTTTACAGGATAAGTGTGAATTGTCGGAGCTTCCAGGTTGGTAAGTGTGAAGCAGGAATCGACATCTTTATTGGTAAAATGATTTTGTATAGATGTGATATTCCTATAAGTTGGTTGATGAAGGTTTACATCTACAAGTGGTATATCAAAGACATTAAGTTGTACTTGTTTTTCCTACAAATGGTTAATCAAGGTCATTAGGTTGAACTTGATTGGACCAAACTTACAAGTGGTATTTGAAAGACAAAGTGATGAACCAAACCCTAAAATTTACAAGTGATAAAACCAACAAAACTTATTTTCTGAAAAAATCATTTTGGTTAAAACAAACTTAAGTGTTTTGAAATCATAATGAGAAAATAGTTTTGTGAAAGGGGGAGTTCTGATTGTTTATGTCAAGTGAATGGCGAATTGAAGCGATTTGATATCGGTTGTCATTTTTTTGTATAGTTTGTTTTCAAATTTCCTAAAATGTGTTTGCATTTTAGGGGGAGTAGAAATTTCTGAAAATCCAAAAACATTTGAAAATTTGAAAAAGACAAAAACATGATAAAATCAAAAATGAGTTTTAGTGTCAGAAAAGAGGAAATGATAGTACATCAGTAGACAGTCACAGTATGCTAAAGAAATGTAATGTTTATACAGCATTAAACAGTCTCACTGATGATATGCCGATAGGTTTTTACACATTTAGTAAGTTTTTTCGGGATATAAACTTAAAGTCAAACTTACTTATTTCGTGGGGAACACTACTTGGATATATAGGTAACCCCTGAAATCTTGTTTGAAAGATCCCTCTTTCTGAGATACTAGGTCTTTATGCTCAGTGATATCTGGGGTATTATCCCGGGACTTCTGATTTTGCGGAAGCAATGGCCTAGTCCCCGGAGAATACTTTCTGCTTGCTTGAAATATAGCGCCACCCTCAGCAAATTGATAAAACAATAAAATTGATAGTCATTGCTGTTGTAATTCAAAAGATCCTCTAAAGGGGACACACCAAAAGTCGAGCCGTCATCTCTCTGCTGAACGGAAGTTCTGACCAGAGCTCTCACGGTTTCGTACTATAATTTATTGCCTTACAGATATCATCTGTGGTATACTCACCTGTAAGACTGAATATTGGGATCTGGATACGGGAGTATATTCAAGAGGTGGGACACATGAATGAGTTTAAGTTTTTAAAACATCTAACTCATATCCTGAATTAGTTTAAATTTGTGTGAAAATTTAAGTGGATCAGTATATCGGCAATCTAAGTGAATTGTTTAATTCTTAATGTGTAACCAAGCTCAATGGTACTTGTGATTTGTCAAAAACTGATATGATCCTCTTACACAAAACTCACAAAAATATTGTCTGTAAATATTTCTTTACTGTATTTCTTTACATTCAAAAATCCAAAAAGATTTTCGGTGTGTTTTAGCATAAATTTTTGAAAAAGTCAAAAAGATTTTCGACAACTAATGTTGGAGAGCTGATTTTCAAAATTCCAAGTGCTAAACATGATGATATTCTTGTGAAAAGAAGTATGTGTTTGAAAATCAAATGTATTTTGATAAAATTTTAAAATGGTTCATCAAGATTATTGAGTTATTTTTTAGGGAGAGTCAATGTTAGTGCATACATTGAATTGTTAAATGTGTGAAATTCACTTTGAGGTAGAGATTGTGCAAGTTTAAGGTTGAGCTAGGTGACAATCCTGAGCAGATCGAGAGCTAGATTAAGATCTTGGAACATCTTTTGTAGAGCCAGGTTGATCAATCCTGAGAAGCTTTTGTTTAAAGAGCCAGGTTTCCGATACCTAAGGATTCTGTGGATAAAGGGAAATGAGCCAGACTACAATCCTGAAGCAGATGATGCTGAAGAACTAAAGGAATGCCAACACATTGTTAGGGGAAGTCTGTTGATGCTGATAGAGAAAGAGTGAAGCCCAGAGACTAATCAAGACTGAAGATGTGAAGACTCGACACGTGAGACTCGTCAACATCTGAGGGGGAGTCTGTTAGTGCATACATCTGTCGATTTCGTCTTGTATCGAGTCTAGTACTATATATGTTAGATCAGGGCAAATTGTACGGGAAAATAGAGTTTTAGAGTTGATTTCCCATGAAATGTTGATTTCCCACGAAATGACGAAATGTTGATTTCCCACGAAATGACAAAATGTTGATTTCCCACGAAATGAACATTGCACTTTCGTGGGGAATCAGAAACTCTATAAATAGGCTAGTGTTCATGTCATTTGGTGGGGAATCAGAATATTGTACCGAAGTGCTGCCGGTGTGTTTCCTGATTGTATTTGTTATAATATCAATCAGAAGAGTGTTTAAAGTGAAGATTAAGCTGTTTCTACCTTTGTTTCTTAGTTTCCGCCTCTGAAACAAAGTAAAACTCCTCTGAACGACTCATTCGGGTAAGATACACGATCCTACAATTGACCCGCATGATACTGAAGTTTAGGGGGGGTGAGAAACCGAAGTCTCCTGCTGCTGAGAAGCCAGAATCCCCCGTTGCTAAGAAGCCATTTGGTTCAACTGCCGCGGGCACGGGGGTTGAAGATCAATCGTCCATTCAGCCTAGCGAGACTGAATTGGAGTTTTATGACCGCTCCTATGCGGTAGACCGGGGTTTGGATTATCATCGCCCTCCTTGGACTGTTATGCAAGGGGATGATATTTCCAATAATCCCTCAGCTTGCAGGGAGATCTTGGGGGGTTTGGGTACCCCTTATGAGACTCTTCGTGCCCGTGGTTTGCCTCGTGGGAACTGGATAAACCAGCTTTCTTCCATGCTTCTTGGAAGTTCTATAATTGTGAATGCAATTATGGAAGACTACGAAGGCTTGGGTCGCAAGGAGGAGAAAACTGTTCGCCTGCGGGCTGAAGCTGAGGCAATGGTGAAGGCTGCTCGGGAGGGTGCGGAGCTGTTGAAAAAAGAGAAGGCTACTTTTGAGAAGCTGAAGCAGACTGAGAATTGGGCTGCATCTGCCGGCCTTAAACAGGTTCGTACTCTTGCAAAATTGCTTTCTGATGAGCGCAAGGGTTGGATGGAAGCTTGTGCTCGAGAGAATGAAAAACTTTTCCGTGTTCGCCAGGAGTTGAACAATCTCAAGGCCGTGAACACTGCTTTGATGAAGGAAAAGGCTGCGGCTGAAGTGGCTGCAAAAGAGGCGGAGGCACGCGGTGCCAAGGTGCTTGAAGAGGCGGATGTCGACCGCAGTAAGCTGAACAAAGCTGTCGAGGACCTCAAGGTATGAACTGTTATTATACTTAAGTTCTTTGTTTCATAAGTATAATTGATTGTCTTCCTATACTTGTCTGTGCTTTGTTGTTGATAGGTAGAAGTGCAAAACCGGGTGACCATCCTTGAAGAGGTCACTGCCCGCGCGAGTGAAGCTGAAGCGCGGGCAAGGGAAGCTGCGGAGGCTAGAGATAGTTTGACTATCTCCCTGAATCAGCTTAAGGCAGACCGTGATTGGATGCGTGATCACGGTATCGGGCATGTAAGTACCCGGTGTCTTTCTCATTCTTAGGTTTGCTTTTGTTAACCTTGTCACTTGTATTCTTGCATATTGTTGGAACCGTTCTTGACGCGCCTAAAAACGCAACCGCTGTTAATGAGCTGAAGGAGTGTGTGCGGCGGACTGGGTTTAAGGCTGGTTACAACGAATGCCTCAGTCATGTGAACCCGTTCTACCAGAGCAAATTTACTGATGAGAGATCCGGGTTTCATGGCATAGATGCTGAAGTTTTGTATGCCGCTGCTATTGACACATACAACAACTTGTCCATTTCCGCCATTGAAGATATTGAGAAAGGCTTGGAGGCAGAAGATTATGTGGACCGTTTGCGGTTGTTGTATGAACGACCTGAGGAGGAGGAAGCCGCTGGTGGTGCAAAGGAAGATGCAGGCACCAGTGGTACAAAAGAAGACTAGGTTGGCCTGCGTGCCCTTTTTGACTTCCTTTTTTATGTAAATGTTAGAGGAAAAAACTTATGTAAATTTTTTTATGCACCGCATCGGTGTAGAAATCTTTTGGTATAAAAAGTTTTATCCTTTTGCTCAATTTGTACAAGTGTTTTTTCTTCTTGCTTTTTGAACATGTGTGAGTTAATGTTTTGTAAGGCCAATGTTTAAGGCCTTTGTAAATAACATTAAGTCCGAATTTGCCATTTGCATGTCTAGGTGATATGCAAGTACGCGTGGCTCAAAGTGCGTAAGTAAAGAATATTTACCTTGTATTTGTGTGAGCACGGGTGAAATAGTGTTTACTAAGTCATTATTTGTCATTTGCATGTCTAGGTGATATGCAAGTGTCACACCCCAACCGATGGCGGAAACATCGGGGCGTGGCACTGAGCGAAACAGATTGTCCAGAAGTTTCCATAACAACTATAATTACCAATTATTTAAAGCATCATGTCCCATACCATGACATAAAAAGTAAAATAATTATTACAGGCAAAATCTAGTCAAATTGTTCTGTTCTGACAACTCAGATTTCAAGTACAGATAATTCGTTTATTTGTTTCTAGACCTTTCCTAGCTTCGATTTCACAGCAAGCCAAGCAATTAAACATCTTAAGCACCTGCCACATACGTTAAAGTAAAAGTCAATACACATAGTGTAAAGGTGAGCATACAAGTTTAATAGATATAATAGAGTTCGAAATCGTTTACGCATAACCAGCACGTACACAGTGTGAAATGAAGCACGTTAGTTATCGACATGAAACTATCGATACCAATGACTGCGGGTTGACTGCCCAAAGCAGTTCAGAATACACACTCACCACTGTGAGCCATGTAATTAATTGTCCTTAACAACCCCTGAGTGAACAGGTGCTGAGTCCAAACTATAGTACTATCGTTGCTAAGGCAGGTAGACAGCATTCCATGTGTAAACATAACAAACAAGCATTCATTAAGTCACGTATAACATGCGGTAATGGTTAGCATTAAAGTATTGCGTAGTGTGTTCGATGTGATTTAGAATAAGTAACGTATGTAACACCCAAAAGTGTGTAAAGAAAAAAAGGTTCGAGTATACTCACAGCGATGATGAATTGAAGGGAGCGCTTAGAGCGGAATTAGCCTGAACAGTTAACGATAGCATAAACGATAAGAGGCGCGTAAAACGAAGTGAAGTGTCAATGGATCGGACGGTAATCCGATCGGGTGGCAATCCAGTCGGGTAGCCGGTCGATCGGGTGGCATTCCGTTCGGATGGTCATCCGATCGGGTGACCATTCGATTAGATTGTTACCTCGTTTGGGATGGATGTGTTTGTGTATGATGGCTTGCCTTTTGAAGTTTTTGTTGTAGCATTTAGAAAATAGAGAAGTATCTCTACCCTTCAGATCGGTCGATCGAACGGCCGTTCGATCGGACAACAATCCGATTGGCAAGGCTTCTCAGGTTGAGAACAAGTTCACCGTAGGACGGTCACTCGATCGGATGGCTATCCGATCAGGTGGCAATCCGTATGCATTGAACATGTTGAAAATTGTTTAAGTGTTGAAGTCTAAACATCACATGGTCGGGTGGGAGTCTGATCGGATAGTAATCCGTTCGATGTTCAAACATCAAAAGTTGAATAAAAGTTAAGTGTGAGACCCAAGGTGCAAGCCGATCGGGTGGCTGTCCGGTCGGGTGGCAATCCGATCGGATGGCAATCCGTCCCAGTCGACCTGATCGTCTTCTTCACTTGGTTGTTTTGATAGTTTGTAGTTTTCTCGAGACGATTTGATAACGTGCTAAACAACAGAAACCTTGTCTAGGCTTAGTGACCCGATCGGTCAGGAACCACCCTAGTCCGACCAGTTAACTGTTCGATACGGTGTTTCATGTTCAACCCGAAATCAGTAATCTCATAGATAGAATCCAGATCTTTAACCAACACAACACTAAGAGTGAGTAGGAGGTAAGAACGAGCTCCGATTCTATCGGTTTTGAGTGCATTGAGTGTAAAAGAGTTGAAATAAAGTTAGAAACCATCTTTCAATCCTTCTCACCATGAATATGTTCAGATCTTATGCAAGAACTTTGTTTATTTATGTGGAAATCGTTCAGATCTAAGTTGTTTTCGTAGGATTGAAGCCAAAACATGAAGTTCTTATGAACACCATGATGACATCATCCTAGAACACCTCAAATCTAGTGATTTCACGGTTAAAAGTTAAGATTCAAAAGATAGAAAGGCGTATGTCACACCCCAACCGATGGCAGAATCATCGGAGCATGGCACTGAGCGAAACAGATTGTCCAGAAGTTTCCATAACAATTATCAATACTATTCAATTAAACAATACGTCCCATACCGTATCTCAAACAACAAGTAATTATTACAGACATAAATCTAAACAAATATTCTGTTCTGATAACTCAGATTTAAACATAGATAGTTTATTTATTGGTTTCTAGGACCTCCATTCCTAGCTTCGATTTCATCACAGCACAAAGAGCATCCTAGACCTTTCCTAGCCTCAAGTTCACAGCATGTAAACTTCCTAAGCACCTGTCACATACATTAAAATAAAGTCAATACATAAAATGTAAAGGTGAGCATACAAGTTTGATAATAGCATATAGAGTTCGAATTCGTTTACGCATAACCAGCACGTACACATAGTGAAATGAAGCACGTTAGTTATCGACATAGATCCATCGATACCAATGACTGCGGGTTGACTGCCAAATGCAGTTCGCAATACATGATTACCACCGTAATCCATGCAAGTAAAAGATCCTTAACAACCCCCGTGTGAACGGGTGCTGAGTCCAAACTATAGTACTATCGTTGCTAAGGCAGGTAGACAGCATTCCATGTGTAAACATAACAAACAAGCATTCATAAGCCACGTATAACATGCATTAATGATTAGCGTTCAAATAGTTTGAGTAGTGTGATAGTTGTAGTTTGAATATTCGTAACGTATGTAACACCCAAAAGTGCATAGAAGCAAAAAGGGATCGAGTATACTCACAGCGATTATGGATTGAAGGGAGCGCTTAGCGAGTGCGGTTAGCCTGAATAGATTCGGTAGCATAACGATGAGCGATGCGTAAAGCGTAACAAGATAAGGAAGGGTCGGATGGTGGTTCGATCAGATGGCTATCCGATCGGACAGCAATCCGTGCGGATGGTAATCCGTTCGAGTGGTCATCCGATCGGATAGCGATCCGTTCGGATGGCAATTCGAGTGGATTGTTTCTTCCTATGAGAAGAATGTGTTTGGGTATGATGGTTTGACTTTTGAAGTTTTCGTTGTAGCATTTTGAAACAACGAAGTATCTCTATCTTTTAAGTCGGTCGATCGGATGACAAGTCATGCGAATGGCAATTCGTTCGAATGGTCATCCGGTCGGATGGCGACTTCATAATGAGGTTACCAATTGAAAACAAGTTCACTACATAAATGTCATTCGATCGAATGACAATTCATTCGGATGACAATTCGTGCTATTAAACATGTTGAAAATTGTTAAGTCTTTTAAAGTCTTAGTATCTCATGATCCGAAGAGTAATCCTTTCAAGGGTCGTTCGATCGGATTGCAATTCATTTCAATACTCAAACTTAAATTAAAATTGCTTAACGGTGGGACCCAAGTGTAATCCGTGCGGGTGGCAATTTGTTCGGGTAGCCTATCCGTTCGAACGGTAATTCGAGCGGCTGGCAACCCGCCCTGATTGTCCTATTCGTTCTACACTTGGTCGTCTTGAAGGTTTGTCGTTTTGTCGAGTCACTTTGACAACGTGTTAGCCAACAGAACCCTTCGTTCGACCCAGTTGACCAGCCTGACCAGGAATCACCCTAGTCCTGCCGGTTACCGGCTCGAGACAGTTGTTCTTGACTAATCCGGAATCGGTAGCCTCGTGAGTAGAATCTAGATCTGAGCCAGTACAACACTAAGGGCGAGTAAGAGACTAGATCAGAATCTGATTCTACCGGTTTTGAGTGCTTTAAGTGTAAAAAGAGTCGAAAGAAAGTTAAAACCATCTTTCAATCCTTTTTCACCACACTTGTGTCGAGATTTTTACAAGATCTTTGTGGAAATCGGTTAGATCTAAATTGTTCTTAGTGGATTGAAGTCAAAACATGAAGTTCTTGAAGAACACATGATGACGTCACCCTAGAACACCCGAAATCTAGTGATTTCACGGTTAAAAGTTAAGATTTGAAAGATAGAAAGGTGTAGGAGTGCGTGTAGATCAAGAAAGTACAAGATTTAGGACGAGATCTTACCGGAATCGAGAGAAATCTGAGAAAAGGTTGAGTTGAGCGTGCTGGTCGAACAGGGATTTCCAAAAGTGGAAAGAGTGACAATAACAGGGGTATTTATAGGATGCCAAAAGAGGAAAGGACTGTTCGGTCGAATGACACATCGCCTGGGTGACCGTTCGGTCGAATGGCAATTCGAGCAGGTGGCACCTGTCATCCTTCGCCAAGTGGCTATCCGGTCGAATGGCTATTCGATCGGATGGCCCTTGGTTAGGGTGTTTGACGTGCTGATCTTTGCTGATTCGATTTCGATTGCGATCGATGCGATACGATAGATTCTCCTAGTCAAATTACTCTTAGTCCTAAACTCTCACATCTCGCATAATCTATTTTCCACCATTACTAGAGTTCGTTTCACGATTCGAATTCGATTGCATTTCGAGTTAGACTTCGAGTTTCGATTGAGTTCGCTTGCTTATCACAACATAACATAAATAAACATGCACAGGTAACACGTAAGGCACACACACACGTATAATAACAAGTAAGGTCCGTAGCTCGAGTAGTGATTAGAAGTCGATTCGATTAGCATTGATTGGTTATAGATTAGTTAACTTTATCGCATTGTTACTGCCTATTGTTCACAGTCGTAAGTTGATTAGATTGCGAATACTACACATCGATTGCTTTGCAATTAACAACACTTACTCCACATAATTCAAATTAAACAAAGAGATTTCTACAAGTTAAGTTGCGCGAAATCGGTCGTTGACTTTGACCTTGACTTTGAAAACACGGGGTGTTACAGCCTCCCCTTGTTTAGGGAATTTCGTCCCGAAATTAAGTTGGAAACTGTACAACGCCGTGATTCACGTTTGAAAATTTTTCCGTTTAGACTGGTTTTGACTTCGAAACGATTGCGTGTGACGTGCAGAATCCGTGTACGTACGTGACCAAACACACAAGAACGTACTTTTATCGTGATTCTATTGATTAATAAGAGATCGTACAAAATACTAGAATCACAATGCTACTTTCTCTCTCTAGCTTCTCTAACTAAACAACTGCGGGTACTTCGCCTTCATTTCGCTTTCGAGTTCCCAAGTGAACTCTGCGCCTCGTTTGCCTTCCCATCGGACTTTCACGATAGGAATGCGAGAGCGTCTGAGTTGCTTGGTTTGGCGATCCATGATTTCGACAGGCTTCTCCACAAAGTGTAATGTTTCGTTCACTTGTAAGTCATCGAGAGAGACATGTAAATCGTGGTCGGCTAGGCACTTTCGAAGGTTTGACACGTGGAAGGTCGGGTGGACGTTACTAAGTTCCTCCGGTAATTCGAGTTTGTAGGAGACTTTTCCGATCCTTTCCAGAATCTTAAAAGGTCCAACGTATCGAGGCGCGAGTTTTCCCTTCTTGCCGAATCAAACCACACCCTTCCAAGGTGATACCTTTAGGAGTACGTGGTCACCAACGCCAAATTCACGGGGCTTGCGCTTCTTATCGGCGTAACTTTTCTGTCGATCCCGAGCTTTCACCAAGTTGTCTCGAATTTGGAAAATTTTGTCTGTCGTTTCTTGTAGTAGCTCAGGACCGGTTAATTGCGAATGACCGATCTCGTGCCACACAATAGGCGATCGACATCTTCTTCCGTACAATGCCTCGAATGGTGCCATTTGGATGCTAGAATGATAGCTGTTGTTATACGAGAATTCGACCAACGGTAGATATTTTTCCCAATTACCACCGAAGTCTAAGACACACGAACGGAGCATGTCTTCAAGAGTAAGAATCATTCTTTCAGTCTAACCGTCGGTTTGGGGGTGGAGAGCGGTACTTAGATTAAGCGTTGTACTGAGTGCCGTTTGAAACGTTTCCCACAGTCGCGAAGTAAACCGAGCATCACGATCAGAGATGATGTCATGAGGCGTCCCATGATTACAAATGATCTCGTCGGTGTAGATTCGGGCTAATCGTTCTACCTTGTAGTCTTCTCGTATTGGCAAGAAATGAGCTGATTTAGTCAAACGGTCGACCACAACCCAAATGCTGTCGTGACCTGATGACGTGTGCGGTAGCTTGGTTATAAAGTCCATGGCTATACTTTCCCACTTCCACATGGGAATTGGTGGTTGTTCGAGTAAGCCAGAGGGTCTTTGGTGTTTAGCCTTGACTCTAGCACAAGTTAGGCATTTTCCGACGTTGAGAGCGATATCTCTTTTCATACCCGGCCACCAGTACTTATAGCGAAGATCCTGGTACATTTTGTCTGCACCGGGGTGAATAGAATACCGGGATTTGTGGGCTTCGTCCATCAGAATTTGCCGTAAATTGGCTCGCTTGGGAATCCAAATTCGGTCTAAGAAGTGAAATATTCCGTTCGATTTGCTCACAAATTGGGCTCCATCGTGGTAGATTCTTTCTTTCTTCAGGGTGCATTCATTAAAACATGCATGTTGAGCATCGCGGATGAGTGTTTCGAGGTCATGTTGGGCTTGAACATTACG
Source organism: Helianthus tuberosus (assembly GCA_030545235.1). Classification (NCBI taxonomy): domain Eukaryota; kingdom Viridiplantae; phylum Streptophyta; class Magnoliopsida; order Asterales; family Asteraceae; genus Helianthus; species Helianthus tuberosus. The sequence goes on along the minus strand of CM060451.1, from coordinate 74,991,485 downwards.
AGTGCTAAGCAGATAGCTCCGTCTGCTGAGTGCGTCGGCAACAACATTCGCCTTGCCTGGGTGATAACGAATCTCACAGTCGTAATCGCTGAGAAGTTCTACCCATCGGCGTTGACGCATATTAAGTTCCTTCTGATTAAAGATATGTTGTAGGCTCCTATGATCGGTGAAGATCGTACACTTGGTACCATACAGGTAGTGTCGCCAAATCTTTAAAGCAAAAACAACTGCGCCTAGCTCGAGATCATGGGTTGTATAGTTCTTCTCATGGATTTTGAGCTGACGAGATGCGTAAGCTATGACCTTGTCCCGTTGCATGAGAACACAACCAAGACCAAGGTTGGAAGCATCACAATAGACAATGAAATCGTCGTTTCCGTCGGGCAATGTGAGAACAGAAGCATTGCAAAGCATGTGCTTGAGGGTTTGAAAGGCAGTTTCCTGTTTAGTTCCCCAAACAAAAGACTGGTCTTTATGCGTAAGTGAGGTGAGTGGTACAGCAATCTTCGAGAATCCTTCGATAAATCGTCGATAATAGCCCGCTAGTCCGAGAAAGAGCGGACTTCAGACGGGTTCTTAGGCGTAACCCAGCTCCTGACAGCTTCAATCTTCGCAGGATCGATGTGAATGCCTTGGCTATTAACAATGTGACCCAGAAACTGAACCTCCTCCAACCAAAATTCGCACTTGGAGAATTTGGCATAGAGTTGATTCCCCTGGAGTAACTCGAGAACCAAACGTAGATGTTGCGCGTGTTCGGCTTTCGATTTGGAATAGATCAAGATGTCGTCGATGAACACGATGACGAATCGGTCGAGATATGGTTTACACACGCGATTCATCAGATCCATGAAAACCGCTGGTGCGTTGGTTAAACCAAAAGGCATAACAACAAATTCGTAATGGCCGTAACGGGTGCGAAATGCGGTTTTGGGTATATCCTCCTCTTGTATACGTAGTTGATGATATCCCGAACGTAGATCGATCTTTGAGAAACACGTAGCACCTTGTAATTGATCAAAAAATCGTCGATACAGGGTAGGGGATAGCGGTTCTTGATAGTTAGCTTATTTAATTCTCGATAGTCGATGCACATCCGGAACGTCTCAGCCTTCTTTTTGACGAAAAGGACTGGTGTGCCCCAAGGAGAAGTGCTCGGGCGAATGAAACCTTTATCAAGTAGTTCCTGGAGTTGGGTTGAGAGTTCGCGCATTTCTGACGGCGCGAGTCGGTAGGGAGCTTTGGCAATAGGGTTGGCTCCAGGAATAATGTCACACCCCAACCGATGGCGGAATCATCGGGGCGCGGCACTGAGCGAAACAGATTGTCCAGAAGTTTCCATAACAACTATCATTACCATTCAATTTAAGTTAACATGTCCCATACCATGTCTCAAATAGCAAACAAGTTATTACAGACAAAACTAAACAAATATTCTGTTCCGACAACTCAGATTTAAACATAACAATTTATTCGTTGGTTTCTAGGACTCCAGTTCCTAGCTTCGATTTCATCACAGCCCGAGAAGCATATAAACAACCTAGGCACCTGTCACATACGTTAAAATAAAGTCAATACATAAAATGTAAAGGTGAGCATACAAGTTTGATAATAGCATATAGAGTTCGAATTCGTTTACGCATAACCAGCACGTACACATAGTGAAATGAAGCACGTTAATTATCGACATAGATCCATCGATACCAATGACTGCGGGTTGACTGCCCGAGGCAGTTCGCAATACATGATTACCACCGTAATCCATGCAAGTAAAAGATCCTTAACAACCCCCGTGTGAACGGGTGCTGAGTCCAAACTATAGTACTATCGTTGCTAAGGCAGGTAGACAGCATTCCATGTGTAAACATAACAAACAAGCATTCATAAGCCACGTATAACATGCATTAATGGTTTAGCGTTAAAATAGCTGGAGTAGTGTGATAGTTGTAGTTTGAATAGTTGTAACGTATGTAACACCCAAAAGTGCTAAAAGCGAAAAGGGTTTGAGTATACTCACAGCGATTATGGATTGAAGGGAGCGCTTTTACAGTGAGTACGGTTAGCTTGAATAGATTCGATAACGTAATGATAAGTGGCGCGTAAAACAGTACAAAGTGAGAGTGGGTAGGATGACTGATCGCGCGGATCAGCTATCCGTGAGAGGAAGTCATCCGTGCGGGTGAACTATCCGTGCGGATGGTAATCCGTGCGGATGGTGACCCATCCGGATAAGCTATCCGTGCGGATGGAGATCCGTGCGGATTAGATGTGCGTGCGGATGGCTTATCCGTGCGGACAAGTTGCTTGTGCGGATAATCGTTCAAGTGGATTGTTTCTTCCTAAGTGTGAGATGTGTTTGTGTATGATGGCTTGTGCTTTGAAGTTTTCGTTGTAGCATTTCGAAAGCACATAAGTGTTTCCACCTTTCAAGCCGGTCACGCGGACAACAATCCGTACGGATGGTAGTCCGTGCGGACAATGGTAATCCGTGCGTACGACTTGGCCGTGCGGATGACCACTGTTTGAATTTATCTTAAGGCCTTAGAATCTCATGATCCGAAGAGTAATCCATTCAGAGATCGTCTGTCCGGATTGCTCATTCGTCGATACTCAAACCTTGTTTGGAAAGTGGGTCCCAAGGGTAGCTCGTCCGGGTGACAATCCGTCCGGATAACCTGTGCGTGCGGACAGCTAGTCCGTGCGCACAGCCTGTCCGTGCGGACAGTCTCTGGTCTGATTGTTCCGTTCGTCTACTCTTGGTTTCTGTTGTCGTTTATCGAGACGTTCTGATTACGTGGCAACCACTTGGAATCGTATTCTTACCCGCACGACTAAGCCGGTCAGGAACCACCCTAACTTGGCCTGTCGGCGACTCAGAACGGTAGTTCCGGTTGACCTCGAAATCAGGTGTCTGATGGGTAGAATCCAGATCTAGGACTAGTGCATCACTATTAACGAGTAGAACACTAGAACCGATCAGATTCGTACCGATTTTAAGGGTAAAAGAAAGGGAGAACTTAGGTTTATTCCTTTCAACTCTTTTATCCTTAGAAAGGTTTAGATTTAGGTGAAATTCTTGTGAAATCTTATGAAAATCGTTCAGATCTGAGAACTTCATGATGACGTCACCCGAGGATACCTCAAATCCGGATGATTTCATGGTTAAAAGTAAAGATTTGAAAGATGGGGATGTGTAGAATTGTGTAGTGATCAAGAATGTACAAGAATTAGTGCAAGATCTTACCTGGATTGAGAGAAATCTGAGAAAAAGTGAAGAATGCGTGCGGTTCGGACGTCACTTGCCAAAAGTGGAAAAGTTGGAGAGTGACCCGTGTATTTATAGGATGCCAAAAAGGGAAAGGGTGAGCCGTGCGCATGGCACGTACCCGGATAGGCTATCCGCGCGGACAGGTCATCCGTGCGGATTGGCAATCCGTGCGGATTGGCCATCCGTGCGGATGCCGCCTGTTTTGGTGCGTTCGGTGCGATGTTGCTTCGGTTTCGGTTTGCGAGCGATTCGATAGGGTTTCCTAGTCAAATTACTTTCAGTCCCAACTACTTCTTATATGGTTCGACTCGGAATTCGGGTTCGGGTTCGTTTACATTCGAGTTAGGCTTCGAGTTCGATTGTGTTCGCTTGATTATCATAACAAAACATAAATAAACATGCACAGGTAACACGTAAGGCACACACACACGTATAAACAACAAGCAAAATACACAGTTCGAGTTACGGTTCGATGTCGATTTGATCAGCATAGCTTGACTAACTTTATCGCATTGTTACTTCCTACGATTCACAGTCGCGAGTCGGTTGATTAACGATTAACACGATTCGATTATTGCAAGTAACAACACTTACTCCACATAATATAAATAAAATAAAAACATTTCCACGAGTCAAGTTGCGCGAAATCGGTCGTTGACTTTGACCTTGACTTTGACTTTCACTTGTGAAAACACGGGGTGTTACAAATAAGGTCTATACGAAAGTCGATATCACGACTTGGCGGTAGTCCGGGAAGATCCTCTGGAAAAACGTTAGGAAATTCTCGAACCACAGGAACGTCTTTGACTTCCTTCTTCTCTTTCTTTTCCTTCTCCGCTACTATAATGTTAGCCAAGAAAGCTCTGCACTCCTTGCGGAGATACTTGCTAGCTTGGACACTTGACATGAGCTTGAGACCCTTTGAAGTAGTATCGCCGTATACACATAGTAAATCACCATTCGCGAGCGAAAAACGAATCATCTTGTCGAAGCACACAACTTCAGCATGGTTTTCTCGAAGAAAGTCCATGCCTACTATGATGTCAAAGCTTCCGAGTTGCATCGGAATAAGATCGATGGGGAAGATGTGATTGTTGAGCTCAAGAGTACAATCACGGATAACGGAATTAACAGCGACGGTTCTTCCGGTAGCGACTTCAACATCGAATGTCGAGGAGAGTTTGGAACGTTTACGGCTAAGGAGTTTCTCAAATTCGAACGACACAAAGCAATTATCGGCTCCAGTATCAAACAAACAGGAAGCATAAATACCATTCACGAGGAACGTACAATTGACCATGTTGTTGTCGGCCTGGGCTTGACGCACGTTGAGGTTGAAAGTTCTGGCGCGTGCGGCCTGTTGTTGCTGTTGTTGTGGCTGCTGCTGTTGGGGTTCTTGTTTCACTACCCTGTTTGGGCACATGTTGGCGAAATGGTTCAGGTCGCCACACGTGAAGCAGGATCTGGCTTTGACTGCGGGTGCCGGAGGAGCTTGTTGACCCTGTGGGGCAGTGAGTAGAGCTTGATTGGCAGGAGCTTGACGAATACGGCAATTGGCAGTAAAGTGGCCGTATACATTTCAATGAGCACAAAAGCAGCATTGAATAGCAGTCGGGTGATGGTAGGTGCAAGTAGGGCAGAGCGGATGTGGCTCAGTGTATGCTCGCTTTGCAGGCGGTGCATTGGCCACAGGCGCCGCTACTTGACGCTGTTGGGCAGGTACAGCTTGAATCGGTGCAGCAGTGATCGCACAGTTCTTGTTGCTGGAGCTGTTCTTTCTCTTGTTCTTCTTTTTGTTGCTCGATGGGGTGGGTTCAGCAGTTGGTGCGGTAGCGGTAGCTTGATGTAGATGTTTAGAAGTCTTATCCCATACACCAGCCTTAACCCGTTTGTCGTTGATTTCAGCGGCCAACAGAAAAGTTTCCTCGATCGTCGTAGTCTTAGCCGCTTGCACGAAATCAGCAACGCAGTCGGGCAAAGCTCGGATGTACTTCTTGATCGCGATCTCTGGAGTCTTGACTTGATAGGGACAGATGATGCTGAGTTGCTTGAAACGAGCAGTGAGTGCAGCATTGTCGCCTTCATGTTGGTGTATGTGCCAAAATTCATCTTCTAGCTTTTGACGCTCGTGCGGAGGGCAGAATTCCTCTAGCATAACTTCCTTGAGTTCATCCCATGACAGACCGTAGGCTGAATCGTTCCCTCGCTTGTTCCTCTCGGCCGTCCACCAGTCTAGTGCACGGGACTGGAAAACGCCGGTAGCATTCAGAGTTCGAAGGTCATCAGGGCAACCACTTTGTCGCAGAGTAACCTCAATGGAGTCGAACCATTGGAATAGTGCAGTAGGACCTCCTTCGCCAGTGAATTCCTTTGGCCCACACGACTTGAATTGTTTGAAACTGAAAGGCCTTGCGGCAGTTTTAGGAGCTTCAGTTCTGGACTCCTCAGACGATTTGCTTGCATTCTCGTATACATCACTCACAGCCTTTGCTACACTCTTAGCGATGATGGAAGCAAGGCGTTTGTCCCTCTTTTCTTGACGGGAAAGTGCGTGACGGGATCCAGACGACATTGTCTGCAATAGACATCGCCACGGAACTCAACACATTGTATTCGAATCTCTCCTCACACGTGTACTACTTACTAAAGCTCAGGAACACATATCACGCAACACATAGACGTAGAACACAAAATCACATTACACATAAGCATGTAGAGCACGTAATCACATAACGCCTAAGCAGGTAAAGCACAGAAGCACATACGCATTTAATCACTTAGAGGCAATCAGAAAACAGGAACCTATCATTCAAAGTCTGCGATTTATTCGAGGATAACGATCGCGTTTTAGTATGTCGCATAGCGTAGTATAAGCGTTCACTGTAGCATGAAGTCGTTCGTGATTCAACGATTTGTTAGCGATTTGAGATAGGAAAAACAGTGCGATTCGTGCGTGTCGATCGGTGTGAAAGCAAAACCAAGTAAATCTCCAAAATGTAAACACATAAACAGATAAACACTCATAAGCATACCAAATCATAAGATTTAAGATGTAGATTATCTGCGGCTAGTAGACTTCGACTACCCAAAGCGGTTCGACTATTCACAAGGATCCGTTGTACACCATTAACTTTCAGGATTATGCTTATGCCTCGATTCTTGGGCGTTTAGCACGTTTCCCATTAGTCATATTGTGACTTCAGATCGTTGGAGTCCATCGAGACTCTGGTGAGAGTTTGTAAAATGATCGGAACAAGTAGTCAAGGTTAGGGTCTCACCCCTAGCTTAACAACTTCGTCCCTGTTTTAATAAAATAGAGGAGATTATTCATCAAATACGGATTTCACTCCTGATTTGGTATAATTCCCCCTCATTTGTAAGTAAAATGCGGGTTGATTAAGCAATTTCTGCCGAGAGTTTGTGGTTTTCACACCTATTCTCGACTGAACTGCTCATTCATGATTGAAAATTCGAGTACAGTGATAGTGTAGCATGTGCAAGATTTTGCGGTTCTCGCCATCCTTGCTGCGAGGTATGGCATGTGAGTCTGTACTAACCATTAAGGCTTTGCACAAGTCAGTCTGTTGGTACTTAACTATAGTCTAGGTATCTAAGACATCAACCCGGACTAGGTCGTGTCTTGCCTAATTCCCTATAGTTATGGCTCTGATACCAATCTGTCACACCCCAACCGATGGCGGAATCATCGGGGTATAGCACTGAGCGAAACAGATTGTCCAGAAGTTTCCATAACAATTATCAATACTATTCAATTAAACAATACGTCCCATACCGTATCTCAAACAGCAAGTAATTATTACAGACATAAATCTAAACAAATATTCTGTTCCGACAACTCAGATTTAAACATAGATAGTTTATTTATTGGTTTCTAGGACCTCCATTCCTAGCTTCGATTTCATCACAGCACAAAGAGCATCCTAGACCTTTCCAAGCCTCAAGTTCACAGCATGCTAAGCATGTAAACTTCCTAAGCACCTGTCACATACGTTAAAATAAAGTCAATACATAAAATGTAAAGGTGAGCATACAAGTTTGATAATAGCATATAGAGTTCGAATTCGTTTATGCATAACCAGCACGTACACATAGTGAAATGAAGCATGTTAGTTATCGACATAGATCCATCGATACCAATGACTGCGGGTTGACTGCCAAATGCAGTTCGCAATACATGATTACCACCGTAATCCATGCAAGTAAAAGATCCTTAACAACCCCCGTGTGAACGGGTGCTGAGTCCAAACTATAGTACTATCGTTGCTAAGGCAGGTAGACAGCATTCCATGTGTAAACATAACAAACAAGCATTCATAAGCCACGTATAACATGCATTAACGATTAGCGTTCAAATAGTTTGAGTAGTGTGATAGTTGTAGTTTGAATATTCGTAACGTATGTAACACCCAAAAGTGCATAGAAGCAAAAAGGGATCGAGTATACTCACAGCGATTATGGATTGAAGGGAGCGCTTAGCGAGTGTGGTTAGCCTGAATAGATTCGGTAGCATAACGATGAGCGATGCGTAAAGCGTAACAAGATAAGGAAGGTTCGGATGGTGGTTCGATCGGATGCTTATCCGATCGGACAGCAATCCGTGCGGATGGTAATCCGTTCGAGTGGTCATCCGATCGGATAGCGATCCGTTCGGATGGCAATTCGAGTGGATTGTTTCTTCCTATGAGAAGAATGTGTTTGTGTATGATGGTTTGACTTTTGAAGTTTTCGTTGTAGCATTTTGAAACAACGAAGTATCTCTATCTTTCAAGTCGGTCGATCGGATGACAAGTCATGCGAATGGCAATTCGTTCGAATGGTCATCCGGTCGGATGGCGACTTCATAATGAGGTTACCTATTGAAAACAAGTTCACTACATAAATGTCATTCGATCGAATGGCAATTCGTTCGGATGACAATTCGTGCTATTGAACATGTTGAAAATTGTTTAGTCTTTTAAAGTCTTAGTATCTCATGATCTGAAGAGTAATCCTTTCAAGGGTCGTTCGATCGGATTGCAATTCGTTTCAATACTAAAACTTAAATTAAAATTGCTTAACGGTGGGACCCAAGTGTAATCCGTGCGGGTGGCAATTCGTTCGGGTAGCCTATCCGTTCGAATGGTAATTCAAGCGGCTGGCAACCCGCCCTGATTGTCCTATTCGTTCTACACTTGGTTGTCTTGAAGGTTTGTCGTTATGTCGAGTCACTTTGACAACGTGTTAGCCAACAGAACCCTTCGTTCGACCCAGTTGACCAGCCTGACCAGGAATCACCCTAGTCCTGCCGGTTACCGGCTCGAGACGGTTGTTCTTGACTAATCTGGAATCGGTAGCCTCGTGAGTAGAATCTAGATCTGAGCCAGTACAACACTAAGGGCGAGTGGGAGACTAGATCAGAACCTGATTCTACCGGTTTTGAGTGCTTTAAGTGTAAAAAGAGTCGAAAGAAAGTTAAAACCATCTTTCAATCCTTTTTTCACCACACTTGTGTCGAGATTTTTACAAGATCTTTGTGGAAATCGGTTAGATCTAAATTGTTCTTAGTGGATTGAGGTCAAAACATGAAGTTCTTGAAGAACACATGATGACGTCACCCTAGAACACCCGAAATCTAGTGATTTCACGGTTAAAAGTTAAGATTTGAAAGATAGAAAGGTGTAGGAGTGCGTGTAGATCAAGAAAGTACAAGATTTAGGACGAGATCTTACCGGAATCGAGAGAAATCTGAGAAAAGGTTGAGTTGAGCGTGCTGGTCGAACAGGGATTTCCAAAAGTGGAAATAGTGATAATGACAGGGGTATTTATAGGATGCCAAAAGAGGAAAGGACTATTCGGTCGAAGGGCACATCGCCTGGGTGACCGTTCGGTCGAACGGCAATTCGAGCGGGTGGCACCTGTCATCCTTCACCAAGTGGCTATCCGGTCGAATGGCTATTCGATCGGATGGCCCTTGGTTAGGGTGTTTGACGTGCTGATCTTTGCTGATTCGATTTCGACTGTGATCGATGCGATACGATAGATTCTCCTAGTCAAATTACTCTCAGTCCTAAACTCTCACATCTCGCATAATCTATTTTCCACCATTACTAGAGTTCGTTTCACGATTCGAATTCGATTGCATTTCGAGTTAGACTTCGAGTTTCGATTAAGTTCGCTTGCTTATCACAACATAACATAAATAAACATGCACAGGTAACACGTAAGGCACACACACACGTATAATAACAAGTAAGGTCCGTAGCTCGAGTTGTGATTAGAAGTCGATTCGATTAGCATAGCTTGGTTATAGATTAGTTAACTTTATCGCATTGTTACTGCCTATTGTTCACAGTCGTAAGTCGATTAGATTGCGAATACTACACATCGATTGTTTTGCAATTAACAACACTTACTCCACATAATTCAAATTAAACAAAGAGGTTTCTACAAGTTAAGTTGCGCGAAATCGGTCGTTGACTTTGACCTTGACTTTGAAAACACGGGGTGTTACAGTGTAGGAGTGCGTGTAGATCAAGAAAGTACAAGATTTAGGTGGAAAACTTACAAGAATCGTGAGAAATCTGATGAAATAGCGGCCGGGGCGAGTTGAGAGGGAGAGAGCTTTCAACATCAAGTGATGTTGACATATGAGGGGTGATGTGGGGTAAAATACACATATTTGTCCCATTTAAATTGTATAATTACTGTATAGTTATTTATTCTTTTTAGTTAATTTTAGTATCATATTATATTATATTGTGTTTTGGCAGATCCTGGTGCAAATGGAGTGAAAACTAGTAAAAAAGAAATAACCAGCCAGTTGAGTAGAGTAGACCGCCAGTGACCGAATTAAAACTGCTGATATTTTTCTTGAGTGGGCCGAGGCTACTATCTCTATTTTATAAGCCAGAAGGCTGTCATAATATAATTATATAATTGGAATAAATACCGATGGAAGTCATGGGGTTGAACTGCAATAAAAGAAAAGCTATTTAAAAATAGCTTAGTAAACTCAAGGTAAAACATGCAATATGTTGAAACTTGTATTAATTCTGGCATCACAAAACAATATGGGAATTTAACTTGGTGTATATGCGTGCTTGACAATTGTTTTATCACTGTTTATTGCTTCGTATAATCCTTGGTGACGGTCTTTATCACATAATAGGGTTGTGCTAGGGTTCTTGATTTAGGTGAGTGTCTATATCACGTAATAGATCATTGACCCTTTAGGGTGAAAATCTAGTAAGTAACCTTAGAAGTAATATTCGGTAATTTAATAAAATCAAGTGTTCTGCTAATCTTGTCGCTGTGAGGCTCGAGGTTATTAATAGGTCTCGGTTTGGTTTATAAGTCCTTAAACATTCCATTGTCTATTAAACCAAGATTAAAACCCATAGTTGCTTTAGAATTTCGCGCTGTGAGGTAGATTGTCTTATATAGGCACTTTCAAGAAACTAGAGGACTGTGAGGAAATCTAGAAAACCGGTAAGCGTAACAGCCTAGGTAGTGCCACAAGAATCGCCTTGAGAGTGTTTGAGGGGCTTAGTGGTGTCTTAATAGGTTTAGTATCCAAAGAATCGCCTTGAGAGTGTTTGAGGGGCTTAGTCGTGTTTTCATCCTTCCATTAGGGACAATGCAACATTTAAGTGTGGGGATGGGACACTTGTGTCTAGTAGGTAGTCGAGTCATAAAAAATAAAAAATAAATTAATTTTTTTTTTTTTCAAAAATCCAAATAAAAAAATAAAAAAAATTCAGAAAATGTCTTTTGAAATAAGAAGTTTGCAAACTAAAAAGCGGAAAATGATAGAAAAGTCGGGTTTTTGTTCGGGTTCAAATAATAATAATATGAGATTAATATAATTGAGCTTGTGTCTAGTTTGGGATGTGCGGGTAGGCTCGATTCGGTTCTGGGTTCCTTTGATTTAGAATATACCTAATTGTCGGTCTACTAGTGTGTTCTCATCTAGGGAAAGTGGGAAATTGAAACAGCCAAAAATAGTATAAGGGATGCCGTTATAAGCTAAGATCGTTAGAGTTTTTGGTCATTATCTCGTAGTAAAAATAAAAAGAATAAACGAGCTAGAAACTAAATGAAAGTAGCCATTTCTATGTAGTCTGTGGTTGGGGATAGCGATTCTACAGCCGGATTACCTCTAGGGTGTGTGAAATCGACCTTGCAAAATAAATAGAAAGTATCGAAGCCTAAGTAATCAGAGTTGGGGATAGCGACTCTACAGCCGGAATGCCTCTGGGTTAGGGAAAGCAACGTCTACGCTCGAAAAATGAAAAAAAAATGGTAAAGCGATGAAAAAAAATAGATTTGATTCTAAACTCTCTTGATCTTGGTATAAGGCGGTTAGGAAATAACCCAGTGGTAGTTCCTTTTGTCCTATAAGCTTGAGGGGGGAGTAGGTGGACTTGCAATTTTTAGCGTGAGACCCTAGGTAGATTGACCGCACTTGAACTAAAATCGCATGATAAGGGCTTGGAACCGGGTTGGGTTTAAGTGGATCAATATACTTGCAATCGCGGCTAACACGAGTTTCGGTTTTAATAAGTAATTTTAGCTTTTGTCCCGAACGACTATTCCGACTATGATTCCGTTATGCATAATTCTTTTTCGGGGACGAAAAAAAGGAGATAAGTGTGGGGATATTTGATGTGGGGTAAAATACACATATTTGTCCCGTGTAAATTGTATAATTACTGTATAGTTATTTATTCTTTTTAGTTAATTTTAGTATCATATTATATTATATTGTGTTTTGGCAGATCCTGGTGCAAATGGAGTGAAAACTAGTAAAAAAGAAATAACCAGTCAGTTGAGTAGAGTAGACCGCCAGTAACCGAATTAAAACTGCTGATATTTTTCTTGAGTGGGCCGATGCCACTATCTCTATTTTATAAGTCAGAAGGCTGTCATAATATAATTATATAATTGGAATAAATACCGCTGGAAGTCATGGGGTTGAACTGCAATAAAAGAAAAGCTATTTAAAAATAGCTTAGTAAACTCAAGGTAAACATGCAATATGTTGAAACTTGTATTAATTCTGGCATCACAAAACAATAACATTGGACCGAGCAATGTGCGTGTTGACTGTTGACAAAGTTTTGAGTTAGTGGACCACTAGTATTGGGCTGTTGACTTGTAATTGGGCCGAAGAAAGAAGAGAGGCGCAAAGAGGGATTTTTAGTGGGCCGCGTGAAATATTGCACCGACTTGATCAGCAACGGCTATAGGTTTTCTTGGTTATTTAACATCATCTTCAACAACAGCCGTAGGGATACACGAATTTTGGAGCTTGAAACCACCATTGAAGGCTGTTGAAGCATTCTTGAAGCATTCGGGAAGCAGGGAATCATCGGGTAACACTTTGGAGCGCTCGGGAGTAGAGATTACGGGTTTAAACTTCCTGTTTCTTTGTTTTTCGTTCATTTTACTTTGTTGCAAGATGAATTCAGAATTTATATTGATTGATATTTCGTTTCTGATTATGTTTTCCGGCTAAACTTCATAAACTACCTGGGTTATGACAATAGTTAAATAAAGTTTGGATCTTTATTCGATTTTTGGCGTGGTTGTGGATTTTTCTTGTATTGTAAAAGCTATGGGAATTTAACTTGGTGTATATGCGTGCTTGACAATTGTTTTATCACTGTTTATTGCTTCGTATAATCCTTGGTGACGGTCTTTAGGGTGAAAATCTAGTAAGTAACCTTAGAAGTAATATTCGGTAATTTAATAAAATCAAGTGTTCTGCTAATCTTGTCGCTGTGAGGCTCGAGGTTATTAATAGGTCTCGGTTTGGTTTATAAGTCCTTAAACATTCCATTGTCTATTAAACCAAGATTAAAACCCGTAGTTGCTTTAGACTTTCGCGCTGTGAGGTAGATTGTCTTATATAGGCACTTTCAAGAAACTAGAGGACTGTGAGGAAATCTAGAAAACCGGTAAGTGTAACAGCCTAGGTAGTGCCACAAGAATCGCCTTGAGAGTGTTTGAGGGGCTTAGTGGTGTCTTAATAGGTTTAGTATCCAAAGATCTCGGTTCCATACCACAAAATTATCGAATAAAAATCCATTCTGAGTTTAGCTTGCGTCTAGCCTAGGTAGTCTTCATCATCTCTGGTCAAAGTCTTTGTTCGAGTTCGTGTTAGTTATTTAGCTATTTTAGTTATTCGTTATTTGCATTCTTAGGATTTCTAGAAAACCCCCCATCATTTGAACAAATAGTTTGAGTCGTGTCAGTCTTAGTCTTTATAGATTCTTAGCGTAATCCTTAGAGTCTCGTGGGTTCGATACTCGGACTTTCTTTAGCTTTACTAGATTGATCGGTACACTTGCCGGTTGTGTGGTTTAGGATTTAGATCGAGTCTTAGTTTATAAAGTTAAAGCTTAGAGTGTCTAAATTAGGGTTAATTTTAGTTGTTTTTATTAAACCACTTTGTGCACATCAAGTTTTTGGCGCCGTTGCCGGGGACTCTTTGGCGATTGCGTTGATTACTTTGTTTGGACTTAGTTGATATATTACGTGCTATTTGTGTTCATTGAGTCGTTGTTAGAGTCTTCTTACTTGGTTGTTTTTGGTTTTTCCAGTGGATGCCCTATACGCGCTCGCAGGGACCGCCGCCGCTTCCGTTTACAGTCAAGTCGTCCGCTTCGTCCGTTGCACCCGAGGTAAGTTCTTCTAGCTCTTCCTCTTCTCCACCACACACCGACTTCATTCCGAAGTCATCACCACACGTATCACCCCACGTTTCCCCAGCACCCTCCCGTTCTCGTACACCTAGTCCTCCACCCATGGCGAACCGCACCGTTTACCAGCAGGCTACCACCGGTTTCACCGGCGCTACTTCACCCATCACCCTTCCGAACATCGAGAATGATAGGTCTTGGCAGATTCCTTCTTACATCATGACAGCCATCACCAATTCTTGCCAGTTCCATGGTCGTGACGACGAGGATGCACCCGCTCATATCAATCGCATCACTCGCCTTTGCAGCACTTTCTCCATCGAGGGAGTGAACCTCGATGCTCGATACCTTCAGGTCTTTCCATTCTCACTCGCTGGACGCGCAGCTGTCTGGTTCGATTCTCAGCCCGCAGGCACTTTCACTACTTGGGCAGGTCTTCGTGATGCTTTCTTAGCCAAGTACTTTCCCCCAGCCAAGGCATCTCGCCTTCGTGATCAGATTCACTCCTTCTGCATGGAGCCTGACGAGCCGTACCACTTAGCTTGGGAGCGTTTTCAGACGCTTCTCTCTCATTGTTCACAGCATGGTTTGTCTAATTGGGCGTTAGTTGAAAATTTCTACAATGGTCTTACTCCTGAGATTAGAGCTCATTTCGATACTTCAGCAGGTGGGCAGCTTATGGGTAAAAAGACAGTGAATGAGTGTAACGATTTGTTTGAGAGTTTCGCCCACTCTGATATGGATTACGGCACTATCAGCAGGACTTCCATTCCTGTGCGTACCTCCTCGGCCGGTCGAGGGGTAAACCAAGTTAGCTTGGATCCATCGATAGCTGCTATAGTCGAGAGTTTGAGGCAAGAGTTGAGGCAAGAGTTGAATGAGATTAAGAAGAAAGTTGATAGGTGTGAGGTTTGTAGGGGAGGTCACAACACGCTCGAGTGTCCCACACTTACTCTCGAGGAGGTAGAGTACATAGCAGGTCAGTCTAGGGGTCCCACGAATCCGTTCAATAATTCCAATTACAACTCCAACTGGCGCGGTAGTGGCAACAATAGTAGTTTTCGTTCTTCTGGCAATCCCCCTGGTTTCCCATCTGGTCAGTATCAAAATAGGGGGCCGGGTCTTTACACGAGTAGTGGTTCGGGTCAGAGTGGTCAGTTTAGTGGCTCAGGAGGTCAGTTTGCTAGTGGGGGGTCGAATCAAGAGAGCCAAGGCAGTGACAAGGATTTACAGGGTAGTTTGAGCAGGATGGAGGAGATGTTCGCTTAGATGATGACACAGAATCAGACATTCACTAAAAGTCAGGAGCAGATTAATAAAAGTCACGAACTTCAGCTCAAAAGTCAGCAATCCACACTTTTAGATCTTCAAAGGACGGTAGGTGGAATTGCTAAACAGTTGCAGGAGCATCCACCTGGTCAGTTTTCGGGAAATACTTTCACTAATCCCGCGAATCATTCAGCTAAAGCTATTACGACCCGCAATGGAAAGAGCTTGGGAGAAGTAGTGAGGGAGAGAGTTGAGGAAGAGAAAGAGGATGAAGTTGATGAGGAGATTGAGATGGAGACTCCAGGCAAGGTGCACATGAGGCTAGACCCAGCAAGTACCGCACACGCCGAGGAGTCACCAGTAGAGAAGAAAGTGGAGAAGCAGCCGACGAAGGTTCGACCATCACCAGTGATTGATCATACACGCCTTCCGTATCCCGGTCGCCTAAAGCAGCAGAAGTATGCTCAGGAATACGGGAAATTCCTTGAGATGTTCACGCAGTTGAAAATCAATCTTCCGTTTATCGAGGCGCTTCAATCTATGCCTAAGTATGCTAAATTTCTCAAAGATCTTTTGAAGCATAAGGAGAGAATCGGTGAGCTTTCGAATATCCCGTTGACAGGAGGTTGTTCTGTGGTAGTCTGGAATAAGCTGCCAGAGAAATTAACCGATCCTGGTACATTCACGATTCCATGTTTCTTTGGGGGGGCCGTTACCCCCGCTCACGCTCTAGCCGATTTAGGGGCTAGCATCAATCTGATGCCGTTTTCGTTGTACGAGAAGCTTGGTTTAGGAGAGTTGACGCCCACGTATATGTCGTTGTCCTTGGCTGACCAATCAGTCAAGTATCCTCGTGGGATAGTGGAGAATTTGTTGGTGAAAGTGGATAAGTTTGTGTTTCCTGTGGATTTCGTTGTTCTTGACATGGAGGCCGACGAGAGAGTTCCGATTATTCTGGGCCATCCATTCCTTAGGACCGCAAAGGCGATCATCGACGTCTTTGACGGTAAGATTTCTCTTCGTGCGGGTGACGAGATTGTCACATTCGAGATTGATAGAGCGATGCAGCATCCTGGAGGTCGAGATGATGATAGCGGGCCGTGTCAATATGGTTTGCTTTCTAAATTCGTTCATATCCTGTGTCGACACGTGTTTCGAGTATATCAGTGGAGCTGATTTAGTGGGTGAGGGAGTTGTCGACGAGCCTGATGAAGAGACAGTTGAAGAACTTAAGGAGGAGCAGTTGGATGAGAGTGATGAGTTGTGGGATCCTGAGACGTTGGAGCTCAACGAGATTAGTGATGAGAGTACTCCTGTAGAGATTCCACCGCCTTTAGAACTTAAGGTTCTTCCATCGCATCTTGAGTACGCATTTTTAGGAGAGAAGCCGAATATGCCTGTCATCATATCTTCGAAGTTGACAGAGGAGGAGAAAGTGAGGTTGATTGAGGTTCTGAGAAAGCACAGTGATGCGATTGCCTGGAGGCTATCTGATATCAAGGGCATTAGCCCTACTTTTTGCACGCATCGCATTCTGATGGAGGATGTTTACAAGCCTGTAGTGCAGCCGCAGCGTCGTTTAAATCCGAATATGCAGGAGGTAGTTAGGAAGGAAGTGATGAAGTTGTTAGAGTCTGGTTTGATTTATCCGATTTTCGATTCAGCTTGGGTGAGTCCTACGCAGGTCGTCCCGAAGAAAGGGGGTGACAGTTGTTCTGAATGCGAAGAATGAGCTTATTCCGTCTCGTACTGTTACGGGTTGGCGTGTGTGCATTGACTATCGCAAGTTAAATGACGCCACTCGTAAGGATCATTTTCCGCTCCCATTCATTGATCAGATGCTTGAGCGACTCGCGGGTCAGCAGTTCTATTGTTTTCTCGACGGGGTTTTGGGTTATTTCCATATTCCTATTGCACCTGAGGAGCAGGAAAAGACCACTTTTACATGTCCATATGGCACGTACGCGTACCGACGCATGCCGTTTGGTCTATGTAACGCTCCAGCTACTTTCCAGCGTTGTATTATCGCGATTTTTCAGGATACGGTCGAGAGTTCGATGGAGGTATTTATGGACGATTTTTCGTTCTACGGTAGTTCGTTCGATCAGTGCTTGGTGAATTTGGAGAAGATGTTGAAGAGATGTGTTGAAACGAAGCTGATGTTGAATTGGGAGAAATGTCACTTCATGGTGACTGAGGGTATTGTGCTAGGGCACAAGATTTCGAGAGCTGGCATTGAGGTTGATAGAGCGAAGATAGATACGATCAGTCAGCTTCCTCCGCCGACTAGTGTCAAGTCGGTTCGTAGTTTTCTCGGTCATGCGGGATTTTATCGGCGCTTTATCAAGGATTTTTCTAAAATCACACGCCCCATGACGCGATTGTTGGAGAAGGACATTCCTTTTGTCTTTGACGAGGAGTGCCTTAGAGCGTTTGAGTTTCTGAAGGAGAAGTTAGTGAGTGCACCGATCCTCGTGTCACCTGATTGGAGCTTACCATTCGAGCTTATGTGCGATGCGAGCAATTACGCAGTTGGTGCGGTGTTAGGGCAGAGACGGGAGAATCATTTTCACCCAATTTACTACGCGAGTAAAACTTTGAATGATGCCCAGGAGAATTACACCACCACGGAGAAGGAGCTATTAGCAGTTGTCTTTGCATTCGACAAGTTCCGTTCGTATCTTGTTCTATCGAAAACCATTGTGTTTACGGACCATTCCGCTCTGCGTTACTTGTTTCAGAAGAAGGACGCAAAGCCGCGCCTTATACGACGGATTCTGCTTCTTTCGGAGTTCGATATTGAAATTAAGGATAAGCAGGGGGCAGAGAATGTGGCGGCAGACCACTTGTCCCGTTTAGAGGATCCGAGGAGAGAGGAGATTCGTGAGGAGGCGATAGAGGACAGATTCCCTCACGAGTCTATTGATTCTGTCACGGCAGGGGCCGAGGATTTACCGTGGTTTAGTGATATAGCCAATTATTTGGCCGGAGGGTTCGTGATGGAAGGTATGCATCGCCAGCAGAGGAGAAAGCTTTTGAATGATGCGCGGTAGTATATATCGGACGAGCCTTACCTCTTCAGGATAGGAGGTGATCGAGTTTTGAGGAGGTGTGTGAGTAGAGAGGATGGTTGGGACATCATTCGGCATGTTCATGAGGGTTTGACAGGAGGACATCATGGTCCGCATGTGACTGCGCAGAAGGTGTATGATTGTGGATTCTTTTGGCCGACAGTAGTAGAAGATGCGGGGGAGTTTGTGAGAAAGTGTGATCGTTGCCAACGGACCGGCAACATCTCATCCAAGGATGAGATGCCCCAGAATCCTATTCAAGTGTTGGAAGTCTTTGACGTTTGGGGCATTGATTTCATGGGGCCATTTCCATCTTCGAGTGGGAATCGGTACATCCTCATTGCGATAGACTATGTTTCGAAGTGGGTGGAAGCTCAAGCTTTGCCTACGAATGATGCACGAGTGGTGGTGAGGTTTTTGAAGAAGTTGTTTACGCGATTTGGTACTCCTAAGGCAATTATTAGTGATCGCGGTACGCATTTTTGCAATGCGGTTATGGAGAAGGCGTTGGAGAGATATGGAGTTATGCACCGCTTGTCTACCGCGTATCACCCACAAACGAGCGCTCAAGTGGAGAACGCGAATCGAGGAGTGAAGAGAATTTTAGAGAAAACGGTCGGGAAGAGTAGAAAGGATTGGTCCGATAAGTTGGACGATGTGTTATGGGCATTCCGCACCGCCTATAAGACGCCACTAGGTACGACGCCATTTATGATTGTGTATGGGAAGGCGTGCCATTTGCCGGTCGAGTTAGAGCATCGGGCTCTTTGGGCGCTCAAAACGGTGAATTTAGATTTGACCGAGGCCGCTAGGAAACGATTTTTCCAAATTCATGAGTTGGAGGCGCTTCGTGACGCCGCGTATGATCGTTCGTGGAGCATCAAGGAAAAGTCGAAAGCTTTGCATGATAGAAGGTTACGGAAGTTGAAGGAATTTAAAGTGGGCGATCAAGTGCTTTTATTTAATTCGAGATTGAAATTGATTGCCGGAAAGTTGAAGTCGAGATGGTCCAGGCCGTATGTTGTAAAGGAGGTTTTCCCGTACGGTATCGTGGAGTTGTTTGATGAAGATAAGGCGAATTCGTGGAAGGTTAATGGACATCGGTTGAAGCACTACTTAGGGGGTCCCATCGACACCACAGAAGAGGAAACCGTTCCTCTTTCGGACCCGCCTAGCACCGCTGCGTAGTTTCTTGAGTTTAAACTCAAGTGTAGAGTTTGTACTTTGAGTCATCGTTCTTGTCGTGTCGTTAGTTAGTGTTTTTGTGTTTTTGCGTTGTTTTTCGTACTTTTCCGTATTTTGTGTCCGTATGTGCGTCGTAAGTATTTTTGCAGGTTTACATCACCTTAGCGTAGGCGAAACCGAAGGAGCAGCAGCTTTCCAGGTACGTTCTCACTTAAAAACGAACAAACGAGGCCTGGGGGCATTTTGGGTATAATAAAAATGAACTTTAAGCTGAAACTGTTGCTGCTGTCAAAATATTGCTGTTATTTGCTGTCCTCGCAGGGACTTTGTATCAGTAACAGGTTTGAAAATGCCCCAAATTTGAATCAATTGTAAACCCTAGATTCAACCTTCTCCATTACCTACCGTCGGCCACCATAACCACCGATTCCACTTCAAACCCACCACCATTTCATTTTCTAGCACCGATTACGACCATTAACCACCACTGATCTCCTCCATCACCCTAAATTGCCACCTTTACAACCTCCACCACCTCCGATTACCTGTTAAGACCACCGTCCGGTCACCATTACACCCACCCCACCATCTTCCACTCATTTTTACCATCACCACCCTCACCGCTGTTACTCATCACCTACACCACAGTCACCACCGCCGGCCATTTACTGTCCGAATCATCTGCTAGTTCGAGTCGACGTCCAGGTATGTATTCTGCAATACTTCTGTGTTGAGTCTGTTTGGTTTGTTTTTGTCGAGTCGAGTCGAGTCTGCAGTTGTTTCAGGTCAGTAGTTTGTTTTGGTCATTTCTTAGTCGAGTCAGTAGAATACAAGTTAGTCCGTGATATATTCGTTTGGTTTATCGAGCCAGTGTCGAGCGAGTCGGGTCTTTAGAGAGTATGTGGTTTTAGCGTCAAGTTTGCAGGTCTGTTTAGTCAATCGTCTATAGTCGTAAAGGTCTGTTTTTGATTTGTTTCGAGTCTTTAGTGGTCTGTAGTTTTTGTGTTGAGTCAGTCCGGTTTGTGTCGAGTCCATATTGGTCTGTGGCAGGATGTTTCGAGTCCGTATGGTTATGTTTGACGGATCAGGTTTGTTTGGTCAGTTGTTTATGTCAGCAGGTGTGTTTGATATCGAATATAATCAGTGGTTGTTTATTGTGCTAGAAAACATATGTGCAGATTTGTTTTTAAGTAATTGCGAGGGTGAGGGTGGCTCGGGTTGAAGCATTGATTGATTTGTTTGTTTTCAGACGAGATAGTGATAGTTAAAGGGGGGTGGTTGTTTTGTTTCGCTCAGAAATAAATTTCAGATAGGTCGGGTTTTTAACATGGGCGACGGGGTGTTTTTGGTTTGCTTAACTGAAATATTGCGGATGATTTGGTTTGGGCGTTATAAAACTCAAGTGTGGGGATACGGGGTGCGTCTTTCATTTTAAAAGGAGATTTTTCACAAAATACGTGCGCCGTTTCCGTTGCTTCCACGCTTGCGTTTAATTAGATGTTTTGTCGGCACTTGGATTGCTCGAGGGCGAGCAAAGTGCGGGGAGGGGGTAGGCGTGTAATGCGTTTGTGTTTGGAGTCTACTTAGGTCGGTTGTGCGTCAGAGGGTCAAGTTTTGCGTCGTTTGTGTCCGTTTGTGTCGTTTTAAGTGTCGTATGAGTCGTTTTCGAGTCTAGTTTTAGTGTCTTATTGCTCGTATTGCTTACTTGACTATTTAAACCCCTCGCCCGTACTCAATCTCCATTCGGGCGAGGTTCGGTTCATGCCTACTTTGTTGGCAAAACGATGCATTCAAGTCACTTGTTTTCAAGCAACGGCTGCGAACGAAATGCTATACAGCCGTTGTTTGGATATACATTATATTTTATTCGATAAAAAAATAATAAATAAATAAATAAATCAGAAAAATTCTTAAAAAGTCCAAAAAAATTGAAAAACTCAAAAATAACAAAAATACTTTGTGTTTACCTACTTTTCACCTGTTTTGCGCGTTATGGAACTGTTAAACAGGTTGAGCAAGTGAGGCAAGAGATGCGAGACGGCATGAGAGTAATTATGGATCGTTTACAGGTGCAGCCGTCGCCGTCTTGGTAGCCACAACAGGAGGAGCCTGCTGACGTGGAGCAGGGTTTAGGATGAGGGGTAGGATGGTGTGGTTTGAGGATGATGCAGCAGCGTTTATGGAGCCTATATCTGTTATTTTTGTTTTATGCTGTTTTTATCATATCCTGGTCTGTACTGATATTTTAAACAGGTTGGCAGGGTTTTGGGGGTTGGTGGATACATGGATGATTGTGAACTGATATTATGATGGTATATATTATGCTTGCTTGGATGATTTGATTGATTAGGTCGTTGTTTGAGCCGCTTCCGTTCGCGTGTCCGAGTTAGTACAGTTTGCTGAGCGCGTTTGGATTGGAGGGCATATGTGGTATCGACTGGCACACTGACAGTCTCACATATTTATTCAGCTAAGTCGTTCCACTTGTACACTTGTATATTTATTTATTTATTTATTTTGTTTTTTAGGTTTTAGGAGTCGTGTTTTCATCCTTCTATTAGGGACAATGCAACATTTAAGTGTGGGGATGGGACACTTGTGTCTAGTAGGTAGTCGAGTCATAAAAAATAAAAAAAAAATTAAATTTTTTTTTTCAAAAATCCAAATAAAAAAATAAAAAAATTCAGAAAATGTCTATTGAAATAAGAAGTTTGCAAACTAAAAACCGGAAAATGATAGAAAAGTCGGGTTTTTGTTCGGGTTCAAATAATAATAATATGAGATTAATATAATTGAGCTTGTGTCTAGTTTGGGATGTGCGGGTAGGCTCGATTCGGTTCTGGGTTCCTTTGATTTAAAATATACCTAATTGTCGGTCTACTAGTGGGTTCTCATCTAGGGAAAGTGGGAAATTGAAACCGCCAAAAATAGTATAAGGGATGCCGTTATAAGCTAAGATCGTTAGAGTTTTTGGTCATTATCTCGTAGTAAAAAAAAAAGAATAAACGAGCTAGAAACTAAATGAAAGTAGCCATTTCTATGTAGTCTGTGGTTGGGGATAGCGATTCTACAGCCGGATTACCTCTAGGGTGTGTGAAATCGACCTTGCAAAATAAATAGAAAGTACCGAAGCCTAAGTAATCAGAGTTGGGGATAGCGACTCTACAGCCGGAATGCCTCTGGGTTAGGGAAAGCAACGTCTACGCTCGAAAAATGAAAAAAAAATGGTAAAGCGATGAAAAAAAAATAGATTTGATTCTAAACTCTCTTGATCTTGGTATAAGGCGGTTAGGAAATAACCCAGTGGTAGTTCCTTTTGTCCTATAAGCTTGAGGGGGGAGTAGGTGGACTTGCAATTTTTAGCGTGAGACCCTAGGTAGATTGACCGCACTTGAACTAAAATCGCATGATAAGGGCTTGGAACCGGGTTGGGTTTAAGTGGATCAATATACTTGCAATCGCGGCTAACACGAGTTTCGGTTTTAATAAGTAATTTTAGCTTTTGTCCCGAACGACTATTCCGACTATGATTCCGTTATGCATAATTCTTTTTCGGGGACGAAAAAAAAAGAGATAAGTGTGGGGATATTTGATGTGGGGTAAAATACACATATTTGTCCCGTGTAAATTGTATAATTACTGTATAGTTATTTATTCTTTTTAGTTAATTTTAGTATCATATTATATTATATTGTGTTTTGGCAGATCCTGGTGCAAATGGAGTGAAAACTAGTAAAAAAGAAATAACCAGTCAGTTGAGTAGAGTAGACCGCCAGTAACCGAATTAAAACTGCTGATATTTTTCTTGAGTGGGCCGAGGCCACTATCTCTATTTTATAAGTCAGAAGGCTGTCATAATATAATTATATAATTGGAATAAATACCGCTGGAAGTCATGGGGTTGAACTGCAATAAAAGAAAAGCTATTTAAAAATAGCTTAGTAAACTCAAGGTAAACATGCAATATGTTGAAACTTGTATTAATTCTGGCATCACAAAACAATAACATTGGACCGAGCAATGTGCGTGTTGACTGTTGACAAAGTTTTGAGTTAGTGGACCACTAGTATTGGGCTGTTGACTTGTAATTGGGCCGAAGAAAGAAGAGAGGCGCAAAGAGGGATTTTTAGTGGGCCGCGTGAAATATTGCACCGACTTGATCAGCAAAGGCTATAGGTTTTCTTGGTTATTTAACATCATCTTCAACAACAGCCGTAGGGATACACGAATTTTGGAGCTTGAAACCACCATTGAAGGCTGTTGAAGCATTCTTGAAGCATTCGGGAAGCAGGGAATCATCGGGTAACACTTTGGAGCGCTCGGGAGTAGAGATTACGGGTTTAAACTTCCTGTTTCTTTGTTTTTCGTTCGTTTTACTTTGTTGCAAGATGAATTCAGAATTTATATTGATTGATATTTCGTTTCTGATTATGTTTTCCGGCTAAACTTCATAAACTACCTGGGTTATGACAATAGTTAAATAAAGTTTGGATCTTTATTCGATTTTTGGCGTGGTTGTGGATTTTTCTTGTATTGTAAAAGCTATGGGAATTTAACTTGGTGTATATGCGTGCTTGACAATTGTTTTATCACTGTTTATTGCTTCGTATAATCCTTGGTGACGGTCTTTATCACATAATAGGGTTGTGCTAGGGTTCTTGATTTAGGTGAGTGTCTATATCACGTAATAGATCATTGACCCTTTAGGGTGAAAATCTAGTAAGTAACCTTAGAAGTTATATTCGGTAATTTAATAAAATCAAGTGTTCTGCTAATCTTGTCGCTGTGAGGCTCGAGGTTATTAATAGGTCTCGGTTTGGTTTATAAGTCCTTAAACATTCCATTGTCTATTAAACCAAGATTAAAACCCGTAGTTGCTTTAGACTTTCGCGCTGTGAGGTAGATTGTCTTATATAGGCACTTTCAAGAAACTAGAGGACTGTGAGGAAATCTAGAAAACCGGTAAGCGTAACAGCCTAGGTAGTGCCACAAGAATCGCCTTGAGAGTGTTTGAGGGGCTTAGTGGTGTCTTAATAGGTTTAGTATCCAAAGATCCCGGTTCCATACCACAAAATTATCGAATAAAAATCCATTCTGAGTTTAGCTTGCGTCTAGCCTAGGTAGTCTTCATCATCTCTGGTCAAAGTCTTTGTTCGAGTTCGTGTTAGTTATTTAGCTATTTTAGTTATTCGTTATTTGCATTCTTAGGATTTCTAGAAAACCCCCCATCATTTAAACAAATAGTTTGAGTCGTGTCAGTCTTAGTCTTTATAGAGTCTTAGCGTAATCCTTAGAGTCTCGAGGGTTCGATACTCGGACTTGCTTTAGCTTTACTACATTGATCGGTACACTTGCCGGTTGTGTGGTTTAGGGTTTAGATCGAGTCTTAGTTTATAAATTTAAAGCTTAGAGTGTCTAAATTAGGGTTAATTTTAGTTGTTTTTATTAAACCACTTTGTGCACATCAAGGGGTATTTATAGGGTTTCCATAAATGGAAAGGGGGAAAGGTGGCTGGTCAATCGAGTGGCACCTCGATCGGGTGACAGCTCGATTGAGTGGCACCTCGATCGGGTGGCAGCGCGGTCGGCTGGCCACTCGATTCGAGTGATTGCCGTGACGAGTTTTGCAGTTTCGATTTGCGTGTTGAGCGTGCGATGCGATAGAGTTTCCTATACAAATTACTTTTAATCCCAACTACTATATCTAACATACAATCATCCTACATTACTTACGTTTAGCGTCTACGATTCGATTGCCTCCTGAGTATTGATCCATAAGAATCACTCAGCAGACCAAAATAGAGTCTCGAGACCAGAAAACAAAAATAAAAACGGAAACAGAGGCTGGACATGGCCCCGTGTTCAGTGGACACGGCCCGTGTTCAGGTTCTGTATATGGGCGTTTGAATTAAAGTGACTGGTTTTGTGCAGCACGGGGGCGTGTTCAGTGAGCACGACCCCATGTTCAGACTCTGTATCTGGGTGTTTTTAAAAAAAAATGAAGCACGACCCCGTGTTCAGTGAGCACGGTCCGTGTTCATCCTACTGTAAAAGCAAAACTAACTAAAATGCAGAAAAATGTGCGCGCGTTTTAAAAAGGTTTTGAAAAACTGATTTGGCCATCGATTATAAGCTTTCTTAAAATCCTTGTGTCCCCGGCAACGGCGCCAAAAACTTGATGCGCGTGTGGTGTTATAGGTTTTTATATATATTTTTAGCCCTTTTTACACATTAGTCAAGTTTTAAATTTATAAAACACGATATTTTACTAACACCAAACACACATATGGGCAAGTGCACCCATCGTGAGCGTAGTATAGTGTTGGTAAGATACCGAGGTCGTCCAAGGACACAAGAGCTTTTAATACCGGTTTATCCTCAACGTCTAATCAAATCAAAAGTTTAGAAAAAGGTTTTAAACTATAAAATAAAAACTAAAAATGTTGAAAATAAAAATAAAAGTAAAAACAGATAGACAAGATGAATCACTTGGATCCGACTCGTGTTTAGTGTAACCTTTGATTATTTTTGCACTTTTGCACTTTTTAAGAGATTATCTTAGTTATAGTAGTAGGCCCCTCTTTTGAAGGTGACGTTACCCTCAACATAGTAGTTTGAGTCAGCAAGGATAATGTTGGTGCATATGTCTGTCGACTTCGTCTTGTATCGAGTCTTGTAATAGGTTAGATAGATCAAGACACATAGTACGAAAGAAATGGGAAACAGTGCAGAACCAGCAGGTTCAGACGAAGTGGCCAGTTCTTACGAACTGACCAGTTCGTGCGAACTGGACAAGTGTTGGTTCGTGCGGACTGGCATCCCTATATATATGTGAGTCTTGGTTCTTTCATTTGTAACTTTGAGAACTTCTGATTCCGGTAGCGAAGCTCTGCCGAAGTGTCGCCAACCTTGTAAAACGTTCTGAAATCAATACAATCGACAGTTAATCTACTTCTAAGTGCATATCAAGCTGAATGAAGATCAAATCAATGAATTCCGCCTCTGATTTGGTCAAGAACTCTTCTGATTGTCTTGTTTGATCGACTCAACGATCCTAACAAGTGGTGTCAGAGCTCAGGAGGAAGAGTTCTTACCATTTTAACTCGATTTCATCAAAAACTTCTGATTTCTACTCATTTCTTCTCTCTTTTTACACTTTTTCATCAAAATCAGAAGGTTTTCACGGATAAAATGACCTGATTTTGTGATATAACACGTAAAACACTATTTTAATCAATCCTTGAACAAATCAGACCTAAAATCAACCTAAAACTTGATAAAATTGTCCAGACCGTGTGAAAACCATGTCAGATCGTTCGAGGTTGCATCAGATCGCACGAGCTGAATAATCCATTTCGCACGGATTGAACTCAGATCGCACGAGTTGTTTCAGTTCGCTTGAAAATCTTCCAGTTCGCACGATTTGAACACTTCAGGTCGCACGAAGTGACTCAAATCGTGTGTAGTAGATCCAGATCGTTTGAAAGGGTGTCGGGTCATTTGAAGGTGAACCAGTTCGCATGGGTTCGCTTGGTTTGAGTCCAGTTCGTTTGGAATTGATCAGGTCGCATCAAATCCAAATCGCATCAAATCCAGTTCATGTGAAAACATCATCAGTTCGTTTGAACAATCAGTTTGTGAATTTTTTAAACCGAAACATGGCAACCGAATTTTATAACGCATTTGCTACTCCGATCACTATGGCTCAGAACGTGAACTTAGAAAATGAAATGGGAACCATCCAAAAACTGCCTAAGCTCATGAGTATAGAGGAGTATAATGGTTGGGAGGAACGTTTCGAAAATTGGGTTCAAGCGAATCATTTAGATGCATGGGAATGTGTTGAAGAATGGTATGTTAGACCGATTGATGAATACGGAGAGATTGTTGTTATTAAGGATTTAGATGATAAAGAGAGAAAGAAATACAAAAGTGAAAAATGATGAAGACATCTTGATTTTATTGCAACACAACGGAACTGCTCACTCAATGTGGAAAGCACTAAAAACGAAGTTTGTTGGAAGTCAAGACATGATCAAGAACAAAAAATAGCTTTTGAAGAAAGAATTTGATCTATTTCGTGGATTGAAAACTGAAAACACCAAAACGATTATAGAAAGATATTACAATTTGGTGGTTAACATGAAGCGATTAGATATCAAGAAAGATAGAGAAGAGTGGGTTGAAAAGTTGGCCGATGCGTTACCACAAGATATTTGGGGCACGTATCTTATGATTTTGAAGAATAATGGTGAATTTGCGAATCTATCGCTGAGTAAGTTTATCGAAAAACTCAAAGTTCAAGAGATGGAACAACGGAAGATGGAGAAAATGAAGAATTCTAATGGTGAACAGGACATTGGTCTGTACTACAAAGGAAATACGAGTGATAAGACCAATATTGCACCGAAGATCGAAACTGCATTTAACGTAAACAGTTCTTCTGGAGGGGCATCTCAAGGATCAAACAACAAGATTGGATTCTCTTCATTTCCATCATTTGAACCAATTTTTTTAGCAACCAATAATGGCAAAGTACTACAATGCAACATTGCATTAAATCTTGAGAATGGTCAGAATTTCTCGGAAGAGGTTGCCAAAGGTCATATGTCTTTGTTGGTGACCGTATTAGAGTCTTACGAAAGTTTGGTAGCCAGAAAGATCGGTAATCCGATGTTGACCAAAGAGGATTACGATCAGATTGATGCTGAGGAAATGGAGTTAATGGATATAAAGTGGTGTATGGCTAGTGTGTTGAGAAGAGCTGAGAAGTTTAAGCAGATCACGGGAAGAGATGATTTCCGTGATGCTGGAACTTCACCTTTAGGTTTTGATAAATCTAAAGTTACTTGTTTTCGTTGCAGGGAAAAGGGGCATTTTAAGCGAGAATGCACAAATCACGAAGCAAGTGGAGCTCAAAATCCATTCGGAAATAACGATTATCATCGAAAAGCAATTTATCATCAAGTTGTTCCGCATCAACAACAATCGCCACAAACTTCACATGCTAGGAAGGAAATGATCGAAGAGCCATCAAAGAGAGCTTGTTACGGTCTGATAGATCAAGAAGATGAAAGGATTCCAAAAGGTTTTAATTGGGATGATTATGATCCTAACAGAACTTCAAATTCTAAAGCATTTGTTGCTCAAATTTATGAAGATTCAACTGCTGAAGATGAAATGGCGTATGCTTATTACGAATCTCAGCAATGCAGCCCTAAAAAGGAAGAAGAAGAAGAAGAACAAGTTTCAACAAAAGAGGCTTCAGAAAAAGCACCTGTTTTTTATCACTCATCTGATGAAGAGAGTGATGATGACAGTGAAGAAATTCAAAAACTTGAATATTATAAAAGAAAAGTTTCATCTGATAGGGATAATTTGTATTTTGCAGGTAAAATGGATGAGATCAAACCTGAGGAAAATGTTCAAGTGATAAAGAAGCAGGTTAAAGAAATTCCAGCTATGAAGGTTGAAAAGAAAGCAGATACTGAAAAGATAGCTGAGAAGTGTGAAAATTGTGAAACTGTGAAAAGGCACAACAACAAGTTGATTCATAACATGAACAGACTGAAAGAATCTTATGATGTTTTAAACAAAGCTATGAATCAATACAACAAGTCAAGCCATGAACAAGAGATAGCTATGAAGACACTCAATGGAGCTTTCATGACGAAGCAAAAAATCATCAATCAGTACATTGAGAAATGTGCTGAACTTGAACAAAAATTGGAAACCCAGAGGATAGAAACTGAGAGGGTGAACATGTTATTGAAAAGTTACTCATGTGCTTCTTATGTGATTGACAGGATTTATCCTACAGTTGAAGGCATGGAAGCATTTGAAGATAAGAAATCTGAAGTAAAGGATACTGGTAAGAAACAAAGTGTTAATTATACCAAGTGTCCACCGCCGCTTGAAGAAGGATATTCTCCACGAAATCCTAATTCAGAAAGAGTCAAAAAGGCAACCAATTTAAAGTGGGAATCTGAACCTTCAGATGGATTGCCAGACAAAATTGACGTCACATTCACATCGTCTAACACTGATCATGAGTCTGAGTTAATAAAGAAAGTGGTCGATTAGGTGTTGGATAAGGATGAGGAGTCAGAGTCAAAGTTAAAGTCTGAGACTTCAAGTCCAACAGTTGAAAAAGTCAAAAGGGTTTACAATAATGATTTTCTGATATCGAAAAATAATTTGAATGATGAAACATTCAAAGTAGCATATACTTTGAATGATTCTGACAAATTATATTCTGATGAAGAATTTCCAATAAGAGGTGTTAAAATTGAAATGATTAATAAGGTTTTCAAATTAACAAAAATTAATATATCTGAAATAAAAGATGTAAATCTTACTGAAAAACCTAAAAAATACACCTCAAGAGTTCAACAAAGGTTAAACAAGAAAAAGGGTTACAGTTCTGGTTCTGGTTATCAAAAGAAACCAAACCATAACAGTAATTTCAAAAAGAAAGGTTTAGGTTTTATTCCACCTGAAAATCATAAAAATGAGAAAATTATAAACCAAAAACTAAATTTGTTTCAGGGACAAGTTCTGAAGAAGAGACAAAGAGCTCATTCTTGAAACAGTCTAACAAGGAGTTTCTTGCTGAGAAGACTGTGTTTGAAGCTAATTAGAAAAAAGAGACAAGAACCTGTTATCAATGTAAAAAAGTTGGGCACATTGCATGGAACTGTCCAAAGGCAACCCAAACAAAACAGGGAGTCTCTGAAAAATTGAAAGAAAAGATGGTTGATAATGAACCACCAACCGAACAATTTAAAATGTTCAAAAATTCAAAATTTGAGTTTGGTGAGAGTTCAAAAAGTTTTTACAAAAGAAGAGTGAATCTTAACAATCACAAGTGGGTTGTTAAGAAATCAGATGCACTTTCTGGCGATGAATCTGATTCGTCAAAGTCAGAGGAGCCACAAGTTGAGATAAAAGGAGAAAATTCAGTTCCGTCAATGGATGATGCAAATTTTCCACCATTGCGGACTGAAAATTTAAAACAAAAAGTTGGGAAAGTTGAGATTTCAAATCAATTCTTTTCTGAAAAGAAAGAATTTGATGTTGAAAAAGCCTTTAACCCTAATGTTCTAAATATTTTTTGTAAAAATGGTTGACGGGAAGGTCAAAGGGGTGAAGGAATTTTATGAAAAGAATAAGAAAGGAAAGAAACTGAGTGATGATGACTCAGAATCACCCAAGGATCGCCAGGCTTGGGTGAATCTCTTTAACTAAAAATCCTGACTTGCCGGAGCTCCCAAGTTGGTAATCGTGGAGCATGAATCGGCATCTTTCTTGAAAAACATTTCTGTAAAAAACCTACAAGTGGTTAATCAAGGTCATTAAGTTGAACTTGATTTAACTTTCTTATAAGTTGTATCATTCTTGAAAAATGTCATTTGATAATTTTTATAAGTGGTTGAAAAACAAAGTGATGAATGTATCCCTGATCCTAACAAGTGGTGTGTGAAATCAACGAAACTTATTTTCCGGAAAAACCATTTTGATTAAAACAAAGTTAAGTGTTTTGAAATCATAATGGGAAAAAAGTTTGTTGTCAGGGGGAGTTCTGATTGTTTATGCCAAGTGGATGGAGAATTGAGGCAATTCACATCAGTTTGTCAGTTTATTTGTACAGTTTATTGCTTTCATTTTCAAATTTTCCCAGGAAATAAAAAATTGAAACATATTTTTGATTTTAGGGGGAGTAAAAAATTTAAAAATTTTGAAAATTTGAAAAAATCCAAAAAGATGATAAAATTTAAAAAGCCAAAAACATCGAAAAATCAAAAACGAGTTTTGTTGTGAAAAAGAGGAAATGATAGTACATCAGTAGACAATCACAGCATGCTAAAGAATTGGAAAGTTAAATATGTGATAAACGGTCTCACTGATGATATGCCAGTAGGTTTTTATACATTCAGTAGATTGTTTTCGAGATATAAACCTAAATATCAATTACTTACTTATCTCGTGGGGAACATCTCTCGGATATATGGGTAACCCCCGAAATCTTGTTTGAAGGGCTTTCTATTTCTGACAAAATAGGTCTTTGTGCATAATGATATATGGGGTATTATACCGGGACTTCTGATTTTGCGGAAGCAATAGCCTAGTCCTTGTATAATAGTTTGCACTGCTCTCCCTCAGCATAAAAAATGACGAAACATTGAAAAATGCTAATCATGTGCTGTTGAAGAAAAGATCCCCAAACGGGACACACCTAAAGACGAGCCATCATCTCTTTGTCTGAACGGAAGTTCTAACCTGAGCTCTCATGGTCTCGCATTACCCGTTTACAGATATCATTAGTGTACATTCACCTGTAAGACTGAATATAGGAGTCTGGATACGGGAGTATATTCTGAGGTGGGACACACGAAGAAGGTAAGTGCTTAAAACACTAATTTCGTATCTCGAAACAGTTGAACTTTGTGTGAAAATTTAAGTGGATCAGTATACTGACAATCTAAGTGAATCGTTTAGAACTTAAAATGTTTAAAGCTTAACGGTGTTAGTGATTTGTCTCAAGAACTGATATGATCATCTGACACAAACTCACAAAAATATTGTCTGTAAATATTTCTTTACTGCTTTTCATTAAAAACAAAAATCCAAAAAGAATGTGTTTTAGCATAAAAATTTTGAAAAATCAATAAGATTTTATTTTATCTTATTTTTAACAACTGATGTTTGGAAAGCTGATTTTCAAAATTCCATGTACTAAACATGTTGAACGACAGTGGATTGGGAGAGTGTGTTTGAGAAAAAATTTGAGAAATGTCATAATCTAACAAGTGATGTTTTGAGATTTATTTAACAAGTCGTAAGCAGAGATTAAAATTGTTATAAAAATCTTATGTTTAGGTAGAGTTTGTGCAGGCAAAAAGCTCTGGAAAAGCCAGGTTTCGACTCCTGAGGATATGCAGATTAGAGCCAGGTTTCTGAGAGCCAGCAATGTTCCTGAACCTGTGAAAGCTGCAAAAGTAAGATCCCCGTGTCTAACCCTGAGCAGAGTTTGAGCCGGATTACAATCCTAGAAACGAGAGCTATTTCAGACTGCGATCCCAGCTTATCGAAAGGGGGAGTCTGAAGACGTAAGAACCAGACACAGATTTTGGATCAACATCCAAGGGGGAGTCTGAAAACATTAGAACCAGGTTCGAATCATGCGGTCCACGCTAGCTGCTAATGCTGAAGAGCGTAAGGAATCAAGAGATCTGATCAAGAGAATTAGAGAGAAGATAGAGTCAGGTTGAGATTCTGAGAAAGTGAGAGTAAGAGAGAGATAGAAGAGAAGATAGAGATTGAAGGATGCTAACAGCGAAAGATACTTTGGAAAAAGCGAGAAGACTGATCAAGACTGAAGACTCGTCATACTGAAGACTCGACACCGAAGACTCGTCAACATCCAAGGGGGAGTTTGTTGGTGCATATGTCTGTCGACTTCGTCTTGTATCGAGTCTTGTAATAGGTTAGATAGATCAAGACACATAGTACAAAAGAAACGGGAAACAGTGCAGAACCAGCAGGTTCACACGAAGTGGCCAGTTCGTACGAACTGACCAGTTCGTGCGAACTGGACAAGTGTTGGTTCGTGCGGACTGGCATCCCTATATATATGTGAGTCTTGGTTCTTTCATTTGTAACTTTGAGAACTTCTGATTCCGGTAGCGAAGCTCTGCCGAAGTGTCGCCAAGCTTGTAAAACATTCTGAAATCAATACAATCGACAGTTAATCTACTTCTAAGTGCATATCAAGCTGAATGAAGATCAAATCAATGAATTCCGCCTCTGATTTGGTCAAGAACTCTTCTGATTGTCTCGTTTGATCGACTCAACGATCCTAACAGATACAATCCTAAAGGGTTGGATTATTGAAAGATAATTAATTAAGTTATTAATGCGTAATGTGGTAGGCCCCTCTTTTGAAGGTGACGTTACCCTCGACTAAGTAGTTTGAGTCAGCAGGGATACAATCCTAAGTAACCGGGTTAATGTTTTAATAGTAGCTTACATTTGAGGGGATCAAGGAGTTCGGACCCCCGCCATCCAATACCAGTGGGTATTGAAGGAGGTCCTACTAAAGTTGACCCAGGTCCTTGCAGGATCTATACACTGAACAAGGCAAGACTTTTACCAAACCATTCCCTTAACCCCCGACCAGGTAGCCAACATATCTCCATATAGACCGTGGAGATATGAATGGTGAAAATCTTTTATTTTATATAGACAGTAAAATAATGCCAAGACACCACGGACAAATGATAAGGAAGATTCACCTTCAACATAAGAAACTAGTTATTAAAGTCATTAATACATAACCAAATAAAAAGTGCGAAAAGATTAAAAATAAAAAGTATTACACTAGACACTTGTCTTCACCAAGTGATGTAAGAGACTTAGGCAAACATAGCCTTTGATTGTCAAGAACTCTTACGATCAATCTTGGATCCCGAGACTACTCACACACTCTATGATGGATGATGGGTGTTGGTGGTGGATGTGGGTTGTGATGGTGGTGGTGGGTGGGTGAAGTGTGAGAGAGGTGGTTTGCCAAGGGATGGTTTGCAAAGGAGCCAAGCACCCCTATTTATAGCCTGTACAGAAGTCCGGACACTGCCCCGTGTCCATTGAGCACGGCCCCGTGTCCACCCATCTTCTCTTTCTTCATTAAATACAGTTTGTCTGCATTAGTTGACCACGCCCCCGTGTCCGCTGGGCACGACCCCGTGTGCAGAAGCGTATCTGTACTATCAAGATTTTCCTAGATTCTGCGAATCTTAGAGTTGACCACGGCCCCGTGTCCGCTGGACACGCCCACTTGGGCACGCCCCCGTGCTCATTGAGCACGGGGCATGTTCAGCCTTCTGTTCTCTTGTTTTTGCTTTGGAGGATGCTGTCGAGGGGTCGGGCATGCCACGTTTATTCCTTTTCTTGTATTTGTGTTAGATTTAGCTGCCTTTTTGCTTCTTTTGTTCATTTGAGTTCATTTATTCCTGAAAATACAAAAGGAAGACAAAAACACACTTTTTCCAACATTAGTACTAAAAAGGGTTAGTTTTATGCCACATTTGATGTAATTTATATGTTGCATTTTGCGCACATCAAATACCCCCAAACTTAAATCTTTGCTTGTCCTCAAGCAAAACTCTTTATAATGTAGCTTTACACTCCCAAATGGAATGGGTAGAAGAGAAGGTTTTGGGCTTGTCATAGAGTGTCGGGATTTCCAAGATTCTTTATTAAGTTTTATTTTTATTTATTTACAATCCTATTCGTCATGATTTATTTAAAACATTACATAAGATAAATTACTTATTAGGGCATAACATGCCTTTTTTAAAATTCCATTTATATACAAGTTCACATACCTCACGGGGGATCACTCAACACTCGGCCGAAAATGTATTTTTGTGAAACACTCGAGAGCGGCATGGAACTTTACTTCTACCATAAGCTTGCCAAGCAATCAATCCTCCTCCTTTTTAACTATATACCTTTGTAAATATCAAGAGGACTTTTAGGGGAAGGGTTAGGCTTGGGTTAAAGGTAGGTGGTTGGGTTAGTGGTTAGTAGAAAAGGGAGAAAGGCGTAAAAGGCGTCGGTTTTCATAAGACTTTTTATTTTATTATTTTTTTATTCTAATGAAGCATTTCTTTAAACAAAGTTCTTTTTTGATGAACTTGTTTGTTTATTTCTTTTGGCTTCGTTGTCATCGTCATTTTTTTTTATAAGGAAGTAATAAGAAAACCGAGCTTTGTTACTAAAATAAAGGGTTTAAAATGAAAAAGGGTTTTGGTGGGTAAAAAGGTGTTTGTTTTGGGTTAAGAAATGAAAAGGTTTAGGCTCAAAGGGGTTAACTAGGGGGATTTTGGGTAGGTGGTAAAAAAAATGGAGTTGAAATAAAAAGGGTTAGTCCTAATGCCTCCATCATTGACTTACTTGGGTTTAAGTTGGTAAGGACCGGGAATGTATCATCATGGCAAGTTTTAGAGTCGTAACAACCAAGCGGCTATTCACACAAGAAACGAAAAATGAGCATTTAGTTTAAAGATGTGTATTTATATGCTCAATAAAGGCTCAAAACTCACTTTTTGTGGGAATGGGTTTTTATGTGATCAAGTATATATAATCAAATTTTAACTAGATTTGTCATGCCTTTTCATAATTTTCTTATATTGGTTCTTTTTATCACGACGCTATCGGTTGTAAATTTGTAAAAATATAACCTTTTTAGAACTTGAAATTCCCAAATTAAACCTAGACAAGTAAAAAAATTGAAAAAATTTTGAAAAAATTTGGGGTGTTGAGCGGTTCCAATAGAGTTTTGTGTAAGGCTTGTAATTAGGACTTGCAAGATTCAAGGTTTTAGCATCCCCCCCCTACACTTAAATTACACATTGCCCTCAATGTGTCCCAAAAATAAGTTTTAAGTTGACTGAATGTGTAAAAGCGTGTTTAAAAATAAATTTGAATGTTACTGGGCATCTGGACACGGCCCCGTATTGGGTGAACACGACCCCGTGGTCAGAGTGCCAGTAACGAGAACTTACACAAGGTGGACACGGGGGCGTATCGACTGAGCATGACCCCGTGTCTGGCAAAAATCTGCATAATTTAGACAAACAGCAGGTCTGGGGCAATGGGCACGGGGGCGTGTTCGCTGGACACGACCCCGTGTGGACAAACTGCAAAGGTGAAAAACAGGTTTCTGGCTTCGGTTTTCCTGTCCCGGCTTTAGTAGCACTAATGTTTAGTGCTCTAAGCTTCTTATGTACCTGTTTAACTAATAAATACCACACCAATCATAACAAACAACCTAAATTACCAAAGTTAATCATCCACATCACAAGTTAAAAAGAAAAAGAAAATGCAAGAAATAAAAAGAGTTAAAGGAAGTAAATTGTTCAACAAACGGCATGCAGGCCGGAAATTGTTCGTGAGATAAGGGGGTTAACCTGTGGGACCTCCATCCGTGGGATGCTACCTTCTACTCCTCCCGCTTAATCCATGTCTTCATCTTCATCATCACCACCTCCTCCGTGGCCCGCCATATATTCCCGGATGTTCCCGATATCATCCTGTATATCGGAGATGTTTCTCTCTATTGCTCCGACCCGGGTATATGTGTTGCTAGCCATATTGTAGGTGTTCATGGTACACATGAGGTTTTCCTGCAATAAATCATGTAAGCTTTGAAAATTAGGAAAACCGCCTCCTTGTGAGGAGGATTGACCTGGATCATCGTGGTGCTTGTAATGGTACTGAGGAGGAGGTTGGATAGGTGGAGCGTGTAAGACGAGTGCTTCTTGCGGGTTCCATGCATGCCCTTGAACCGTTTGGAATCTGACCGTCCCGTCATCTGCTTCATGAATCAGGTTCATGGAGCGGCAAATGACCATGTCTACTCTCCCCGACCATGGCCCTTTGTGGAAGGACCTCGGCATGTTCACGAAATGTTTGAAGAGGCGGTATATCCACCCTCCAAAGAAGATAGGAGTCGGGGGAGTAGCGAGCTGGTTCCAGTGCATGTTTCGAAGCAGGAGGTATGGAACATCAAGGTTGACCCGGTTGTGGATGCAATGAAGGACTAGTAGATCCCTTAAACCTACAACACCGCTACTGTCGTGCCTCTGACTAAGAGAGTAGGTGAGGACCCTGTGAATGTAGCGGTAAAGAGGGTCTCTCAAGTGGGTACTCTTAGTTCGGCTTGGATTGTAGTTTCCTTCTCCTATTTGAGCCCAAGCAGCTTGGCGGTCACTTTCCTTGATCTCGCGGAGACCGCCGGTGTTTTCCTCATCCCCAGCATCTTCTTCCGAGTACAACCCCACCAAATCCCCAAATTGAGCAATTGAGATTCGGTATGTGGTTCCTCCACAGCGAAATTCCAACCCTTCATTGTCAAATGGCTCGGCCCTTGTGTTGAAGACGAGCGTGCTGTAGAACTCCATGTTGTATTCATGTACAGAATGAAGTTGAGTGCAAAGGGCAGCTCGTAAAGGGCCGGTGACAATAGTGTTGAATCGGTCCAATTGGTTCACTGCCTCAAGAGTGTTTATGCACACTTGTCTGGGGTCCTCCTCGGGCCTAGTCCTTAACATGTCATAACGAGCTTGAGCCGCCATCTCGCTAGCATTGAATCGAGTGAATTTCTTGGCCATCTGAAAGGAAACACCAAAATATTAGCAAGAAACAGTGAAAAATTCAGAGAAAACTGAAAATAGTCGACTGAACACGCCCCCGTGTTCAGTGGACACGCCCCGAGTTGGACTGATTTCGGCTGGACACGCCCCCGTGCTCAGTGAGCACGACCCCGTGTCCAGGCGTCTGTTTACCAAAATTCCCATTTTTCGACCCGGTCCCGAAAACTTGAAAATTTTTGGTCCAGTAGGGGCGGTTTTCCCCGAAAGTGAAACCCTAAGTGCCGTTTTTCTCAAAACAAACCGTTTACCCCTTCAATTTTATCTTTTTCAGTTCAAAAACAAGGGTTTGGGGTTTTTGTGAGAAATTGGGCAAATCTACACACAATACAAGTTGATTTACTTCCTATAACATGTATCTAAACAAATGCTAACAGATTTATGCAAAAATTTGAGGTTCGATCCGGTTCAAGTTGAAGAACCCTAGATTTTCCCCAAATCTTGATGTTAAACTACATGCAAATGCTTAATCTAACTACTAATAATTATTGAATCATACCTTGATGTTGTTAGAAGTATAGGAGACGTTGAAATCTTGCAGAAAAATCGCCTGAACCAGAGAGTTTTCCGGGAAACGGGGCGTGTGAAATGAAGAAACTGTGTTGAAAAGGGGGTTTAATCCCGACAGTTGCGCGGACACGGCCCCGTGTCCAGCGGACACGGCCCCGTGGGCGGGCAATTATTATTATTATTATTATTTTAAGTGCTCGTGTGAGTGCCCTGTTTCCCAAAAACTTGGTTAGAAGACTTACCGATTTACATGTCAACCCGCTTGTTCGTAACTTACCAGGTATGATGTTGATGCTTTCATTATTTAACCGTTTGAAGCGAGATTTCTTCCTCCTCATCCTCAATGAATCCTTGATATAGCTTCAGCCGTTGGCCATTGACTTTGAATGGAATTCCATTCCGAGATTTAATTTCTACTGCACCGTGTGGGAAAATATGGGTGATGGAAAAAGGTCCTGACCACCTAGACTTTAGTTTACCAGGAAATAGTCGAAGTCGTGAATTAAACAATAGAACTTGATTTCCCACTCGAAATTCATTAGGTTTAATGTGTTTATCATGCAAGTTTTTCATTCTTTCCTTATAAATTTCGGAGTTAGAGTATGCATAATTCCTTAATTCGTCTAATTCATTTAATTGACAAAATCGATTTTTACCGGCAAATTCTAGATCTAAGTTTACATTTTTAATTGCCCAGTAGGCTTTGTGTGCAATTTCTACTGGCAAATGACAGCTTTTTCCATAGACGAGTTTATATGGGGTTGTACCTATTGTTGTTTTATAAGCAGTTCGAAAAGCCCATAAAGCGTCATCTAATTTGTCGGCCCATTCCTTTTTATTTAACCCTACGGTTTTTTCGAGTATTCTTTTTAAACCTCTATTAGTCACTTCAGCTTGTCCGTTTGTTTGAGGGTGATATGATGTTGAGACCCGGTGATAGACCCCATATCTTGTTAAAAAATTCAAGTTGATGGTTACAAAAATGGGTACCTCTATCACTTATTAATGCTTTAGGTGTTCCAAAATGAGAGAATAATTTTTTTAGAAATCTTACCACGACTCTTCCATCATTTGTTGGAAGTGCCTCGGCCTCGGCCCATTTAGACAAGTAATCTACCGCCACAAGTATATATTTGTTTCCTTTTGACGGTGGGAAGGGTCCCATAAAGTCGAGTCCCCACACATCAAAGATTTCATAAACAAGAATGCCATTTTGTGGCATTTCATTTTTGGAAGAAATATTACCTGTTCTTTGGCAAGTGTCACATGTCTTGACAAGACTTTGGGCGTCTTTGTAAATGGTTGGCCAATAAAACCCTGAATCAAATACCTTTCGTGCGGTACTGGCAGCACCATGATGTCCTCCGTATGGACCTTCATGACAATGGCGGAGAATTCTTCTTGCTTCACTACCATGTACGCATCGGCGGATGAGTTGATCGGCACACATTTTGAAAGATAAGGATCTTCCCAAAAATAATGTTTCACGTCAGCAAAGAATTTCTTTCTTTGATGATGTGGCCATCCTTTTGCGACTATACCACTAGCTAGATAGTTGGCATAGTCGGCGTACCATGGTTCTTCTCTGTATTCCACCATTTCCAAGGACTCCATTGGAAATTTTTCATTTATTTGTTCGTCCCTGGTTGCCTCCAAAGCTGGGTCTTCTAAGAGCGAAAGATGATCTGCTGCGGTGTTTTCTGCTCCTCTTTTGTCTTTGATTTCAATGTCAAATTCTTGGAGGAGTAGAATCCACCGAATCAAACGTGGTTTAGCATCCTGTTTCTTGAAGAGATATTGAATGGCTGCATGATCTGTATAGACTATTGTTTTAGAAAGAACAAGATAAGAACGAAATTTATCAAAAGCAAATACCACAGCTAGTAACTCTTTTTCTGTTGTTGTGTAATTTTCTTGTGCATCGTTAAGTGTTTTACTGGCATAATAAATTGGGTGAAAATGCTTATCTTTCCTTTGTCCCAAGACGGCTCCAACTGCAAAGTCACTTCCATCACACATGATTTCGAAAGGTAATTTCCAATCAGGCGCTATCATGATAGGTGCATTGACTAGCATTTCTTTTAGTGTTAGAAATGCTTGATTGCATTCCTTGTCAAAGATGAAAGGGGCATCTTTTTCAAGTAATTTTGTTAGAGGCCTTGAGATTTTAGAAAAGTCCTTGATAAATCGTCTATAAAATCCGGCATGCCCTAGGAAACTTCTGATAGCTCTAACGGAGGATGGGGGTGGTAATCGAGAAATAGTGTCTATTTTTGCTCAATCAACCTCCATTCCTTCGCTTGCGATTTTGTGACCGAGTACTATTCCCTCCGTTACCATGAAATGGCATTTTTCCCAGTTAAGGGCGAGGGTTAGTTTCCTCACATCGGGATAGCATTCGTTCAAGGTTATCGAGGTATTAGTCATATGAATCTCCAAAGATAGAAAAGTCGTCCATGAAGACTTCCATTGTCTTTTCTATCATGTCATGGAAGATGGCCACCATGCAACGTTGGAAGGTTGCGGGGGCATTGCATAGACCAAATGGCATGCGTCGATAAGCAAAAGTTCCATAGGGACATGTAAATGTTGTCTTTTCTTGGTCTTCGGGTGCTATCGGGATTTGAAAGTAACCTGAAAAACTATCCAAGAAACAATAAAATTTATGACCGGATAATCTTTCTAACATTTGATCAATGAAGGGTAAAGGAAAATGATCTTTCCTTGTTGCTTCATTTAATCGCCTATAATCTATACATACCCTCCATCCTGTGACGGTTCTTGTTGGTATTAATTCATTTTTCTCATTAGTTATTGCTGTCATACCTCCTTTCTTTGGAACTACTTGGACGGGACTTACCCAAGGACTATCGGAGATAGGGTAAATAAGTCCGGCGTCAAGTAATTTGATGACTTCGTTTTTAACCACTTCTTGTACATTTGGATTTACTCTACATTGTGGTTGTGTTACCGATTTATAGTTATCTTTCATTAAGATTTTGTGCGTGCACATGGAAGGACTTATTCCTTTAATATCTACCAGCTTCCAAGCGATCGCATTTTTGTGTTTTTTCAGAAGTTTAATTAATTTTTCTTTTTATACACTACTTAATTTGATGAAATAATTACAGGTGATTTACCATCTTTGTCTAGAAAAGCATACTCCAAACCTTTTGGAAGTTCTTTGAACTCAATAGGTGAGTCTTTAGGAGACTCCTTATTTGGTTGCTCATTTTGATCAAGAACTTTAAAAGTTTGTTCTATGGCGACCTCTTCTTCAACAAAGTGGTCAATTTCTTCTTTTGTATCGGGTGGTTCATCTTCATCTTCAATTAGGGGGTTATTATTGCCGAATGGATATTTCATTGAATGCTCAAGATCGATACTTCTTTTAAATGCCCCTAATTGAATAGATAGATTGTTGTACTTCCAGTTTTTCAAAGCTTCGTGGGTTTTTACAAAAGGTCGTCCCAACACTAGAGGAGCGTCATCGAGGATGAAAAAGTCAGTTGGGATTACCATTTGATTTGTTTGTACCAAGAGATCCTCAACTATACCGATTGATTTTATTACTTTCCGATTTGATAGAAAAATGGGTATTTGAAGTGGAGAAAAATCGCTAATACTTAATTTTTTGAAAATGTAGTTTGGCATTATATTAACACAAAGATCTTTATCAATTGTGATATTACTAATAAAGGAGTTTTGAAAAAAACATGGAACCGGTGTAATGTTAATTTCAAATGGGTCTTCTTTTATTAGTGACGTTTGATCATTTGTTAACTTAATGCTTATCGTTTCGTCGATTTTAGTGCTAGTGTTTAACTCTTTTAAAAACTTAGCATGAGTGGATACTAAACAATGATTTTCGAAAGAAGGTGACAAGAGATTAATTTCTTCAAAATTAGACTCGTCTTGAATTTTAGCGTTATCGGACTCACCCTTTTCGTTGTTTAACTCATGTGTCGGTTTTTCACTTACTTGTTCTTCCATTTTTACATTTTCAACTATCTCTTTTTTATTTAATTCTTCGCTTGCGCGGGACTCCTCTTCCCTTGCGCGAGATTCTTTTATGCAGCGTTCGATAGTTTTAATGTGTTCTATTATCTTATCGGCTATGTCGGTGATAGAGTAAGGATCGGGATCCTCAAAGCTTGAATCCCGATGTTAGATCCTTTGTTCCTCATAATACTCATAAGAAGTAGATGGTTCACACCATTATTCTTCATTTTAAGTATATGATGGATAAGGGTCGTAGTTTTGTTCTTCATAATACTCATATGAGGTGGGTTACTCACACCACGGTTCCTCATAATAAGCATATGAAGGTGGTGGCTCATATCTTGGTTCCTCAAAGTATGAGTAGGAAGGCTCATACCTTGGTTCATCAAAATATGAGTATGAGGGAGAAGGTTCATACCTTTGGTCTTCATAGGATGTGTATGAAGTCGATGGCTCGTACCTGGGCTCCTCATAGTAGGTGTATGAAGTGGATGGTTGAAATAAGTCACAATATTGAACCGAGTGCGGGTCACCACAAATGGTGCAATAGTCTTCCCTATAACCATCCTCCTCATAGGTGTAGTTGTAGCCTCCTGAGTATTGATCCATAAGAATCACTTAGCAGACCACAACAGAGTCTCGAGACCAGAAAACAAAAATAAAAACGGAAACAGAGGCTGGACACGGCCACGTGTTCAGTGGACACGGCCCGTGTTCAGGTTCTGTATCTGGGCGTTTGAATTAAAGTGACTGGTTTTGTGCAGCACGGGGGCGTGTCCAGTGAGCACGACCCCGTGTGCAGACTCTGTATCTGGGTGTTTTAAAAAAAATGCAGCACGGCCCCGTGTTCAGTGAGCACGGCCCGTGTTCATCCTACTGTAAATGCAAAACTAACTAAAATGCAGAAAAATGTGCGTGCGTTTTAAAAAGGTTTTGAAAAACTGATTAGGCCGTCGATTATAAGCTTTGTTAAAATCCTTGTGTCCCCGGCAACAGCGCCAAAAACTTGATGCGCGTGTGGTGTTATAGGTTTTTATATATATTTTTAGCCCTTTTTACACGTTAGTCAAGTTTTAAATTTATAAAACACGATATTTTACTAACACCAAACACACATATGGGCAAGTGCTCCCATCGTGAGCGTAGTATAGTGTTGGTAAGATACCGAGGTCGTCCAAGGACACAAGAGCTTTTAATACCGGTTTATCCTCAACGTCTAATCAAATCAAAAGTTTAGAAAAAGGTTTTAAACTATAAAATAAAAACTAAAAATGCTGAAAATAAAAATAAAAGTAAAAACAGATAGATAAGATGAATCACTTGGATCCGACTCGTGTTTAGTGTAACCTTTGATTATTTTCGCACTTTTGCACTTTTTAAGAGATTATCTTAGTTATAGTAGTAAGCCCCTCTTTTGAAGGTGACGTTACCCTCAACCCAGTAGTTTGAGTCAGCAAGGATAATGTTGGTGCATATGTCTGTCAACTTCGTCTTGTATCGAGTCTTGTAATAGGTTAGATAGATCAAGTAGTCGGGTTAATGTTTTAATAGTAGCTTACATATGAGGGGATCAAGGAGTTCGGACCCCCGCCATCCAATACCAGTGGGTAATGAAGGAGGTCCTACTAAAGTTGACCCAGGTCCTTGCAGGATCTATACACTGAACAAGGCAAGACTTTTACCAAACCATTCCCTTAAACCCCGACCAGGTAGCCAACATATCTCCATATAGACCGTGGACATATGAATGGTGAAAATCTTTTATTTTATATAGACAGTAAAATAATGCCAAGACACCACGGACAAATGATAAGGAAGAATCACCTTCAACATAAGAAACTAGTTATTAAAGTCATTAATACATAACCAAATAAAAAGAGCGAAAAGATTAAAAATAAAAAGTATAACGGAAAATAAGTTAAAAGTATTTACCTGAGCAAAAATAAAATTTTTATCCCAGCCGTATGACAATCAGCAAGTACAGATAGCTTTTACTGGCTCCTAATCTAGAACGAAGGTTTTAATAACCTATTAGAATACTAACGGGCCTTTATTTAAGTCTAAGACTTAGACCAGTTAGTGGGAAAGATACTATACGGTTCTAAACGCTAGATTAAGCGGAGACCGGAATAGAATGTGGTTTAGACCCGACAATCTTGGATACTTGCATAATATGGGTAAACT
This sequence comes from Helianthus tuberosus, assembly GCA_030545235.1. NCBI lineage: Eukaryota > Viridiplantae > Streptophyta > Magnoliopsida > Asterales > Asteraceae > Helianthus > Helianthus tuberosus. The sequence continues at coordinate 74,947,078 of CM060451.1, read as the reverse complement.
AAACACATTCCGGAATTTGAGGATTTAATGACAAGGTTAAACCCGTTTCGGCTATTTTACGTAAACTTGTCACATAAACCAATCCGAACGCATAATTGCGTAACGGGTAACCAAATGAATTACATACAGGTCTCAAATGTTATCATGCTTAAAATATGTTAATACATCAGTAGGATGCTAACATATATGCCCAAAAAGTAATTAAAACCAATTTAAGTCCCGTAATGACATTTTGGTCATTTTAATGATTATAAAAGAGATTTCATAACAAACTGAAGTTCTGGTCTTTGGTAATCAGTAAAAATATTTAATTTATCTCATTACGTCAATAAGATATTACATATATGTGAAGTTTACCATTTATGGCCAAACTATGCCCCGAAAGGGCATTTTGGTCATTTCACATAGGCTTTTAAGGACATTTTTGGAAATCTGAGTTCATAACTTATACCTACTGTAATAATATTTAAATTTGTTTAAAAGTTCAGCAGGTAACAAGTCTTAGGTGTTAAATATGGTTTTAAACCATACTATGCACCTAACTAGTGTAAAACTCGCTAATTGACGATAATCAAGATGTTTATAAAAATCTGAGATTTTAATCAGTTTTAAATGCTCAAAATAATTTATTTAATGTATGAAATTAGTAGGAAAAGGTTTGGCATTCAAATCATTTGTTAATCTCATTTTATGCATGAAAAGGGTATTATCGTCATTTACCGAATTACACAAGAATTCTATGATTTAATCAGATTATATTCTGATCAAAAATCTTAAAATTACTTAAAAATAATATCTTAACAGTAGGTAATGAGTTTTGGTTCAAAATCCAAGTTTAAAGATGCATTATGCAAGATATTGCAAATTAATTAATAAAAAGCTTCTAATTACGATATCGAGCATAACTTCTATTTAAGACCAAGAACTGATGTCAAATTTTCGAGACAAGTTTAAATATCAGTAGCAAAGTTTTTTGTCCTCTCACATTTCTAAGAATCTCGATTATATATCAAAAGGGCAATTTCGGCATTTATAAGCATAATAACAAACAAGAGCATATAATTCAAACCACTAAGGACCAAGCAATATAACTCTAGAGGGTTATACTACTGAATAATGTGGTCCTAATGGAAGCTTAAAACATGGAAGAATCAAGCTTGAACGGGTCAGAACTGAAAGTAAAAGCAAAAGTCAAGCTTTTGCGACTTTCGGTTATAAATTGACCTTAGACTAATAATTGTCGGGTTAGACATGTTTAAACATGTCTTAATACTAATTACCAAGTCCTTAGAATGTTAAAATCTAATTTAGAACCTCTGTTTTATTAGTTTAAATCATTTTTAAACTTTCTGTCCAGTTTGACTTTTTGACTAACTAGTTTGACCCGACAATTAACTAGTCAAATGAAATAATTAGGAGGTGCCCTTTTAAGGGTTAATCACCTACCTTAATATGGTTCCATAACCACTTTCATTTCGGTCAGTGGCTGGACCATTTATGATTAAACCGATAGTCAAAGCTAAATTACGATATGTTTGACTTTTTAGTTTTAAAGCTAATAAAAATGAACTAAGCAGGGATTAAACTCTTACATAAGGTCCTTGCTATCTTTTCTACACTTCTAAGTCTTCTCCTAATGCTTGCTAGCTCCAGAAATGTCCATAACACAAGTTGAAGAGTTGAGAGTGAAAAGAGTGAAATGAGCACTTGATTTGATCAACATGAAGGCCTATTTATACTTGAAGATCATACTCTAGGATCATTCCAGGTGTTAGGGAATGAAATCAAGTGTCTACAGGTGTCTTGGTGGTTTTTAAAAACCATGAACAAGTCCATTGAATCGAATTTTTGTTTGGAGCACAAGAAATGACAATAACCTGCAGCTGCCAACAACATTCTGTCCAGATGAGGTTGTCGCGCCACGCGACGACAGAGGGTATTGGTGGTGGCGTGACGCCACCATAAGAGTAACCTAATCAGCAAGTTTCAAAGTTGGCATTTTCACCCCCTGAACCTTTTGAAATGCAATATCTTTCATTTTAAGCTCATTTAACCCATTTAACTTTCGTTTTTATAATCCAGGAGATATAACCAAACATCTTTAGGTCCGGTTTCGTTAAATGGTTTCCGAAAACATAAGTTTCGCCTCATTGATGCTTTAAACCCTAATTCTTGGGAATTTACGTAAACGACGCATAACGATCTCGAAACCTCGTGAAATTTATATTACTTATTTTCGAGAGTATATTTGAATATTTCGAAGCCTCGGGTTCACTAAAAGGTCACTCAGAGGTAAGAATTAACATGTTGACGCGTTTAACCCCTGTAGCTTAAAATCTTCCGATTATTTTCATGAACGGCTTCTTATATCAAATTAATTCCTCGTTTAAGAATATATTCTTCACGTATGGTCAATTAGAGGCACAAGTTTGGCATGTTGACACTTTTAGTCCCTTCGCATACATATTTTCACCGTTTGTCAACTTTAGTCCTTCAAACTCAATCTTTCACATATTTAGAGTTTAGGACACGTGTCTTTACATAATTGGACACGTTTTTTCGTGGTAATACATCCTCACCCCCTTAAAATAAATCTTGACCTCAAGATTTACTGGAATAAGTGAGGGTACTTCTGTTGCATAGTGTACTCAACTTCCCACGTATATTCGGGACCTCTACGAGCATCCCATTTGACTTTTACTATAGGTACATGTTTCCTTCGGAGCTTTTTAACCTGACGATCCTCGATCGATATAGGTCTTTCAACAAACCTCAGGCTTTCATCAATCTGTATGTCTTTATGAGACATAGCTAATGATTCATCAGCTAGACATTTCTTTAGATTACAGATGTGGAACACATTGTGAATTCCACTCAATTCTTCAGGCAGGTTTAGCTTGTAAGCTACACTGCCGACACATTCGATAATCTCGAATGGTCCAATATACCTAGGGCTTAACTTACCCTTCTTACCAAAACACATCACACCTTTCCAGGGTGATACTTTTAGTAAGACTTTATCACCAACCTCAAACTTGAGAGGTTTATGGCTCTTATCAGCATAACTTTTCTGCCTGTTCCTGGCAGCTTTCAGGCGATCACGAATCTGGACCATCTTGTCCGTCGTTTCAAGGACCATATCAGGTCCTGATAACTGAGCTTCTCCTACTTCCGCCCAACAAACAGGCGTTCTGCATTTCCTTCCATACAATGCCTCAAAAGGCGCAGCCTGAATGCTAGTATGGTAGCTATTATTATAGGAAAAGTCGATCAAAGGTAGGTGGTCATCCCAACTACCTCCCAAATCAATAACACATGCTCGAAGCATGTCTTCCAAAGTTTGAATTGTACGCTCACTTTGCCCATCTGTCTGAGGATGGTAAGCACTACTAAAATTCAAACGAGTGCCTAAAGATTGTTGGAAACTTTTCCAAAAGTGAGAGGTGTATCTAGTATCTCTATCGGATATAATAGATACAGGCACTCCGTGGAGAGATACAATCTCATTCACATATAACTGAGCTAACTTGTCGGGGCTCTGAGTCTCCTTGATGGGTAAGAAATGTGTTGACTTAGTCAGTCTGTCAACTATGACCCATATGGTATCATTTCCATGCCTTGTTTTAGGTAACTTGGTTATAAAATCGATGGTTACCATCTCCCACTTCCATGTGGGAAGTTCTGGCTGTTGAAGCAGACCTGACGGCTTTTGATGTTCAGCTTTAATCTGAGCACAAGTCAGGCACTTAGCTACATGTGTGGCAATAGATTTCTTCAAACCTATCCACCAATAATTAGCCTTCAAATCCTGGTACATCTTGTCACTTTCAGGGTGAACTGAGTATTTGGAATTGTGAGCTTCCTGGAGGATTATGTCTCGAAGTCCTCCATGAATAGGGACCCAGATTCGACCATTCAATCTTAGGATCCCATCCTTGCCATACGACAATTGTTCAGCTGTGACGCCTAATTTTTCATTTGGATAATTAGTATCCAAAATAGCCTCCTTCTGAGCAGCCAATAATCTCTCGTTCAAGCTGTTCTTTAATTCAATGCTCTTGGCATTGATTCTAATGGGCTTAACCCTTTCCTTCCTGCTTAGAGCGTCAGCCACAACATTCGCTTTGCCTGGATGGTAGCGAATTTCACAATCATAGTCATTTAGAGTTTCCTTCCAATGGCGCTGTCTCATATTAAGATCCTTCTGATTGAATAAGTGTTGGAGACTTTTGTGATCCGAATAGATCACACATTTAGTTCCATATAGATAATGTCTCCATAACTTAAGTGCGAATACAACGGCACCCAATTCCAAATAGTGGGTGGTGTAATTCTTTTCATGCACTTTTAGTTGTCGTGATGCATAGGCAATCACCTTGCCTCTTTGTATAAGTACACAACCCTTTCCGGTGTGTGACGCATCACAGTACACGACAAACTCTTCAATTCCTTAAGGCAATGCCAATACACGGGCATTGCTTAACTTTTACTTAAGAATCTCAAAGGATTCTTGTTGCTTAGGACCCCAATCAAACTTTATATTCTTGCGAGTCAATGAAGTTAGGGGTGCTGCAATCCTTGAAAAGTTTTCAATAAAACGCCTATAATATCCGGCCAGACCCAAGAAGCTGCGAATCTCTATGGGCGTCTTTGGTTCTTGCTAATTCATGATGGCTTCAATCTTAGCAGGATCCACCTGGATACCACGCTCGCTAACCACATGTCCAAGAAATTGGACTTCACGAAGCCAAAACTCACATTTTGAAAACTTGGCGTAGAGCTTTCCTTGCTGAAGAAGTTTAAGAATACATCGAAGATGTTTCTCATGATCTACCTAATTCTTTGAATATATGAGTATGTCATCAATAAAAACAATGACAAACTTGTCCAAATGAGGCTTGCAAACGCGATTCATGAGATCCATGAACGCTGCAGGTGCATTAGTGAGCCCGAAAGGCATCACTAGGAACTCGTAGTGACCATAACGAGTTCTAAATGCAGTCTTATGCACATCTTCATCTCTGACCTTCATCTGATGGTAACCTGACCTTAAATCAATCTTGGAGAAATAACTTGCCCCTTGCATTTGATCGAACAGATCGTCGATCCTAGACAATAGATATCTGTTCTTGATTGTAACCTTATTTAGTTCTCGGTAATCAATGCATAAACGCATTGATCCATCCTTTTTCTTTACAAACAGAATAGGCGCTCCCCAAGGAGATGATCTAGGTCATATAAAACCCTTTGCCAACAAATCATCCAACTGAGTTCTTAACTCCTTCATCTCAGTCGGTGCCAACCGGTAAGGTGCTCTTGCAACTGGTGCTGCACCAGGAATGATGTCAATTCTGAACTCCACTTGCCTATCTGGGGGTAAACCAGGTAGTTCTTCGGGGAATACATCTGGATATTCAGAGATAGCGGGGATGTCTTCTATTTTGGGCTTTGGTTCATCAATAGTCACTTGTGCCATGTAAATGACACAACCCTTTCTCAAACACTTCGATGCCTTAAGCATAGACACTTGCTTAGGCAATCCATACTGGGTATCTCCTTGTATGGTAAGTGGTTCACCATAAGGAGTTTTAATAACCACTTGATTCTTATCACAAACGATCTGAGCATGGTTAGAAGATAACCAATCCATGCCTAGCACTATGTCAAATCCCGCTAGTTTCAAAGGAAGCAGGGATAACGGAAAAGAGTGGTTCCTAATGGATATAAAACATCCATCTAACATGGTTGAAGCAGTTTCTACGGTACCATCGGCCAATTCTACTTCATATTTTATGCTTAGGGTTCTAAAAGGCAGATTTAACAACTTACAAAATTTATTGTCTACAAATGACTTATCTGCACCCGAATCAAACAATACCCTTACATAAACATCATTGATAAGAAAGGTACCTGTTATCACATTGTCGTTCTGAACTGCTTCTTGAGCATTCATTTGAAAGACCCGAGCATTGGTCTTCTTAACCTCTTCAGGTTTCTTTGCAAACTTGGGGCAATTAGTCTTAATGTGCCCCTTCTCGTTGCTACCGTAATAGGTTGCGTCCTTTATCTTATTGCAATCCAATGTCTTATGTCCCTTGGACTTGCAAATCCCACACACAATAGGCTTTAACTGTGACTGCGATCTTGACTCGAGTCTACATTTCCCGAAATGATGTTTCTGACAAGTCTTGCACTTGGGTTTCTCACCCGACTGATGGCTATCCTTTTTAAACCCGGAACCCTTCTTATGATCTGAGTTCCCTTTATGTTTCTTATCAGAATGATGTGAGTTCTCATCCTCACGTTTCCTTTTCCCCTCTTTAGAATTCTTGAGCGATTTCTGCCTAACCGCATCAAGAATAAGAGATAGGGATAGATCAGTCACTGACCTAAAGGTAGTAGGTCTTGATGCTTTCACACTTGCCTTGATTTCTAGGGCTAGACCCCCAATGAAATGAGCTATGCGTTTTGGTTCCGGTGTAACCAAGTATAGAACCAATTGAGACATGGTATTGAAACTGGTAAGGTATGCTTGACAGTCTAAATTCTTCATGACCAAGGTCAAGAAGTCAGTCTCAATCTTCTCAACTTCATGTTGAGGACAGAAATTCTCTTTGATCAACGCAACAAACTGATCCCAAGACAGATTATACAACGGGATCTTCCCAGTAGCTTGTATTAGGACCTCCACCAAGCTAGAGCTTCACCTTTAAATGATTGTGACACAAACTTCACAATATCCTTATTAGCGCAACCACTGATATCAACCACGGTATCCATCTCGTCTAGCCATGTCATGCAATCAATGGCTCCTTTTTCCCCAGTGAAATCCCTGGGCTTGCAGGAGACGAAATATTTGTAAGAACAAGTTTTAACTCGTGGCTCTTGATCGAATACAATCTTTTAGACGGAGTACTGTGCTGATTTGATGAGTGTTGGGCAGCATCCCTCTTCGACTCATGATTTTTAGATGGTGGCTTACTATGAGCCACAGAGTGAGTCGTAGGATGTGATTTGGAATGAGGTACAGATGGAGTCTTGCTACGAGTACCACTTTGTTCTTTAAACTGCCTGTCCATGGCTTTAGTAACAGCATTGTCAATCAATGCTTGAAGCTCCGCACCAGTTACATTGATTCTGGTGGTATCATGATTTTCTAGAGGGCGACTGTTGACTTCTTCTGATTCTACCATGTAGCTTTATTGCTACATAAAGATGATGACAATAATTTATTCATAAGATTACGATGATATAGTCATCTTGATGACTTATTAACCATGGTATCAACGAACCATATCGGTTAATTTGTTAGGCATAATTTATCTAGGATTTTCATTATAGTTTATCCTATTTTATAAATCATTAAAATATTAGAATGGCACAAAAGGCCTAGTCACAAGGACAGTGATAAATTATAAGCCATGATCTTATAGGATGAAAGCATTAAGGCTTGAACATAGTCCATCACCTTTTCTTGACAGGGAGCCGTAGACCACAACTGTCTTTTGTCCAAAGGACAATAAATACGGCCCGTAGGCACTTCATCACTAATGGATGTTTTGTATATATGATTATCTTAATCGATGATTTGAACCCATGATTTCTAGATCAATAGGTTTGGAAGAATCCAATATAAGGATGACTTGTGTGATTTTATCGAATCACATTTTTCAGGAGTGCTAACATGTTTTCAGATGTTAACAAGGATTTGAATCTTTTAAATAGGTTTTACCATCATGGCCATGTCTGATATGACATATAGGCTAGGTTATACCTTTAAGATTCTTTTTAATATTTAACGGCAGAGCAATCATAAATTGAGATGTTTTAGGACATATTATATATGTATATGCTTAGTGCCAAATAAAATTTCTAAAAGGGACTTCTCATAAAAGTCTTAAAATTTACAACAATGCCCTAAACGGGTCTTTAAAGAAATAGCATTGTCCACGCAGGGACTAAAAGATAAATATGTCCTTATAGGGACTACTAGAGAAAAGAAATACAACAAAGGAGTTTCTTCTTCATTTTAGTCCTGAAAGTCTCCTCCTTGGTTCATTGAAGGTTTTAGCGGGTAGTCGAAATATTCCACACTAGGAACCTTAGCAGAAGTGGAATCCAAGGATTCTATGGTTAACAAATAATATGGATCACGGATAGGGTCGGGACAGGTATAATCCAAGTTTGGGATTCCAAGACTTGGAGGTAAGAAATATGGATCATTTGGATCCATAGGTATCATCTTTGGAGTGGGAGCCTTAGGGACTGCTGGTATGGGCTCCTCTGATGTTGGCTTCTCAATTGGAGTTTTAAAAGTCTCAGGTAAAGAATCTGGAACATGGTTAATGGTTTCAACAGGTTTAATTTTGGGAATGGATCCAAAAAGATCCTTCCTCCATACTGGTCACGCTTATTCGAGTTGTGGTACGAAGCTTACCATTCTTAAACTTCGGGTTTGGAGAACTTCCACCAATGGCAGCTTTACTCGGCGACATGTTCCTGAAATGCACAAATATCGAAAACAATGTATACTTATTAAGGATGAGATTATTCCTGATTCAAGTCTAGACTCTGAAGCCGGGGAATGTGCAACTGTGTTATTGAGATTAAACACAAAAGGCTAGCGTTTAATTCACACAATGTTGGCTCTGATACCAACCTGTCACACCCCTATATTTCCACATATTACCGGTGGGCCCGGTGGGGAGTATCGTGACGTAGTTGATATCATCATAGACAATAACCACAGTTCAATGCACAGCGGAAGTCTAAAAGTAATAATATTACAAACCGATTCGAAAGTAATATAAAATATTACCCAACGGAATATAAAAGGATCCACAGGCGGATCAAAACAAAAGAAGTATTGTTCAACAGACTTAAAGTGATAAAAGCTTGCAAGGCTCTTTATAAAATCACTCAGGAGATTCCAGCCCATTACGTCTAGTACCTGCACTTTAACCTTTTAAAAATACGTCAGTTTACACTGGTAAATACAATTAACTGACCCTTTTTGAAAAGAGTTTATGAAAATTGATTTAAATGCACAAGGCACAAATAAACTTTTATAACTTGGGACAATTATTTAAAATAATCTTGTATACAGTTTTACATGTTTGTCGTCCATTCAGGACCGGTTAGAAGAGCCGGATAAAGTTAATTGACACACCACAAGTATATGCCCACAAGAGATGTGAGATACCGTTTATACATACGCAACAGTCGGGTGTATGCCTACACCACGTGCTTAAGCTATGGCCATTTAATAAATGAGCCGAGGATATCCAGGACATGGTCATTAAAACCCCAAAGGCATTGCATCAAACAAGACAGATTAAAACGGGTTATGCATCCTTTTAATCACAATCCGATTGTACGATTACATACCCGACCAAGCGGTATTATTATAATACCGTATCCCAAGCCCGTATAACGGAAAATAAGTTAAAAGTATTTACCTGAGCAAAAATAAAATTTTTATCCCAGCCGTATGACAATCAGCAAGTACAGATAGCTTTTACTGGCTCCTAATCTGGAACAAAAGTTTTAATAACCTATTAGAATACTAACGGGCCTTTATTTAAGTCTAAGACTTAGACCAGTTAGTGGGAAAGATATTATACGGTTCTAAACGATACATTAAGCGGAGACCGGAATAGAATGTGGTTTAGACCTGACAAGCTTGGATACTTGCATAATATGGGTAAACTAAACATATTCCGGAATTTGAGGATTTAATGACAAGGTTAAACCCGTTTCGGCTATTTTACGTAAACTAGTCACATAAACCGATCCGAACTCATATTTGCGTAACGGGTAACCAAATGAATTACATACAGGTCTCAAATGTTATTATGCTTAAAATATGTTAATACATCAGTAGGATGCTAACATATATGCCCAAAAAGTTATTAAAACCAATTTAAGTCCCGTAAGGGGATTTTGGTCATTTTAATGATTATAAAAGAGATTTCATAACAAACTGAAGTTCTGGTCTTTGGTAATCAGTAAAAATATTTAATTTATCTCATTACATCAGTAAGATATTACATATATGTGAAGTTTACCATTTATGGCCAAACTATGCCCCGAAAGGGCATTTTGGTCATTTCACATAGGCTTTTAAGGACATTTTTGGAAATCTGAGTTCATAAATTATACCCACTATAATAATATTTAAATTTGTTTAAAATTTCAGTAGGTAACAAGTCTTAGGTGTTAAATATGGTTTTAAATCATATTATGCACATAACTAGTGTAAAACTCGCTAATTGACGATAATCAAGATGTTTATGTAAATCTGAGATTTTGATCAGTTTTAAATGCTCAAAATAATTTATTTAATGTATGAAATTAGTAGGAAAAGGTTTGGCATTCAAATCATTTGTTAATATCATTTTATGCATGAAAAGGGTATTATCGTCATTTACCGAATTACACAAGAATTCTATGATTTAATCAGATTATAATCTGATCAAAAATCTTAAAATTCCTTAAAAATAATATCTTAACAGTAGGTAATGAGTTTTGGTTCAAAATCCAAGTTTAAAGATGCATTATGCAAGATATCGCAAATTAATTAATAAAAAGCTTCTAATTACGATATCGAGCATAACTTCTATTTAAGACCAAGAACTGATGTCAAATTTTCGGGACAAGTTTAAATATCAGTAGCAAAGGTTTTTGTCCTCTCACATTTCTAAGAATCTCGATTATATATCAAAAGGGCAACTTCGGCATTTATAAGCATAATAACAAACAAGAGCATATAATTCGAACCACTAAGGACCAAGCAATATAACTCTAGAGGGTTATACTACGGAATAATGTGGTCCTAATGGAGGCTTAAAACATGGAAGAATCAAGCTTGAACGGGTCAGAACTGAAAGTCAAAGCAAAAGTCAAGCTTTTGCGAGTTTCGGTTAGAAATTTACCTTAGACTGATAATTGTCGGGTTAGACATGTTTAAACATGTCTTAATACTAATTACCAAGTCCTTAGAATGTTAAAATATAATTTAGAACCTCTTTTTTATTAGTTTAAATCATTTTTAAACTTTCTGTCCAGTTTGACTTTTTGACTAACTAGTTTGACCCGACAATTAACTAGTCAAATGAAATAATTAGGAGGTGCCCTTTTAAGGGTTAATCACCTACCTTAATATGGTTCCATAACCACTTTCATTTCGGTCAATGGCTGGACCATTTATGATTAAACCGATAGTCAAAGCTAAATTACGATATGTTTGACTTTTTGGTTTTAAAGCTAATAAAAATGAACTAAGCAGGGATTAAACTCTTACATAAGGTCCTTGCTATCTTTTCTACACTTCTAAGTCTTCTCCTAATGCTTGCTAGCTCCAGAAATATCCAGAACACAAGTTGAAGAGTTGAGAGTGAAAAGAGTGAAATGATCACTTGATTTGATCAACATGAAGGCCTATTTATACTTGAAGATCATACTCTAGGATCATTCCAGGTGTTAGGGAATGAAATGGGGTCTTTACAGGTGTCTTGGTGGTTTTTAAAAACCATGAACAAGTCCATTGAATCGAATTTTTGTTTGGAGCACAGGAAATGACAATAACCTGCAGCTGCAAACAACATTTTGTCCAGATCTGGTCGTCGGGTCGTGCGACGGCAGAGGGTATTGGTGGTGGCGTGACGCCACCATAAGAGTAACCTGATCAGCAAGTTTCAAAGTTCATTTAACCCATTTAACTTTCATTTTTATGATCCAAGAGATATAACCAAACACCGTTAGGTCCGGTTTCGTTAAATGGTTTCCGAAAACATAAGTTTTGCCTCATTGACGCTTTAAACCCTAATTCTTGGGAACTTGCGTAAACAACGCATAACGATCTCGAAACCTCATGAAATTTATATTACTTATTCTTGAGAGTATATTTGAATATTTCGAAGCCTCGGGTTCATTAAAAGGTCACTCAGAGGTAAGAATTAACATGTTGACACGTTTAACCCCGGTAGCTTAAAATCTTCCGATTATTTTCATGAACGGCTTCTTATATCAAATTAATTACTCGTTTAAGAATATATTCTTCACGTATGGTCAATCAAAGGCACAAGTTTGGCATGTTGACACTTTTAGTCCCTTCGCATACATATTTTCACCGTTTGTCAACTTTAGTCCTTCAAACTCAATCTTTCACATATTTAGAGTTTAGGACACGTGTCTTTACATAATTTGACACGTTTTTACGTGGTGTTACAAAGAGACTTAGGCAAACAACTCTTATGATCAATCTTAGATCCCAAGACTACTCACACACTCTATGATGGATGATGGTGGTGGTGGATGTGGGTTGTGATGGTGGTGGTGGGTGGGTGAAGTGTGAGGGAGGTGGTTTGCCAAGGGATGGTTTGCAAATGAGCCAAGCACCCCTATTTATAGCCTGTATAGAAGTTTGGACACGGCCCCGTGTCCATTGGGTACGGCCCCGTGTCCACCCATCTTCTCTTTCTTCACTAAATGCAGTTTGTCTGCATTAGTTGACCACGCCCACGTGTCCGCTGGGTACGACCCCGTGTGCAGAAGCGTATCTGTACTATCAAGATTTTTCTAGATTCTGCGAATCTTAGAGTTGACCACGGCCCCGTGTCCGCTGGACACGCCCCCGTGGTGCGCGATAGAAGCTTCTACAACTTTGTCTATTCTGCAGACACTTGGGCACGCCCCCGTGCTCATTGAGCACGGGGCGTGTTCAGCCTTCTGTTCTCTTGTTTTTGCTTGGGAGGATGCTGTCGAGGGGTCGGGCATGCCACGTTTATTCCTTTTCTTGTATTTATGTTAGATTTAGCTGCCTTTTTGCTTCTTTTGTTCATTTGAGTTCATTTATTCCTGAAAATACAAAAGGAAGACAAAAACACACTTTTTTCCAACATTAGTACTAAAAAAAGGGTTAGTTTTATGCCACGTTTGATGTAATTTATATGTTGCATTTTGCGCACATCAACAAGTAACACATAAAAGGCACACACACACGTATAAACAATATCCAGAAAGCATAATTCGAGTTGCGAGTGCGATTGCGATGCGATAAGCGATAAAACATGCGACAAACATCGATTAGACCTCGATTATTAACAAGTAATCCACATAATACAACTAACATAACAAGCAAAATAGACTATCTACAAGTCAAAGAAGTCAAAGCAGGGATTGAGCAAGGAGTGACAGATCGCAATTAGCAATCTTTTTTTCCTTTGACTTCAAAGTTGACTTTGACTTTGACTTTCGAAACACGGGGTGTTACAGCAAGTATATGAATGACTCTGTTGGTTGTAGAGCGCGGTTGAGTATGCTTTGCACCTTTGTCGTGTGTGTAGTAGTCAAATCCCATTTTTATCCCGTTAGGGTTTAGGAATTGTGTAGGTTTTGTAAAAACCGTATGTGCGTATCCGGCCGGATAGACATTGATGTTTTGCCTTTGCTGCCTATTACAATATTTGTGTGTGGTCACCACTTTGTGTGGGTATCGCGAATGGATATTTTGACAATTTGTTTTTGCAGATACCGCAAAGTGGAACAAGCATTTGTAATAGAAAAGATAAACAATATTGCATTAGATGAGGTAGGGTCCATCCCATTTGGGGGCAAGTTTCCCTGGGTGTTGTACGTTAGAGGCCTCATTGTCGCGAAGGACATAGTCTCCCGGGTTGAATGTGCAGATGCGGACGCGCGTGTTGTAGTATTTTTTCAGTTTTGTTTTGTACTTGGCCTCATTGATTGCTGCATTTTCACGCCTTTCTTCCAAGAGGTCCAAGGCAAGCCTGCGCTCGTCACTGTTATTAATTTTGTTGACAGCTAACTTTCGAGGTGAAGGGAGACCTATCTCAGTGGGGATCACAGCCTCAGAGCCATAGACTAGGCTGAAGGGTGTCTCCGCGTGACTTGTCTTCAGGTTAGTCCTATGGGCCTATAGGATACTTGGGAGTTTATCGACCCAGCCGCGTCTGGCTGTTCCCAACCATGCCTTTATGCCTTCGACTAAACTTTTGTTGATACTCTCAACTTGGTCGTTCCCTTGCGGATGCACCACGGAGGAGAAGACATGTTCGATGTTTAGTTCTTTTAGCCAGTTTTGGAAATCCTCGGCAGCGAAATTGGTGCCATTGTCGGTTACGATGCACATTGGTAGACCGAAACGGCAGTTGATGTGTTCCCAGACAAACTTCCTTGTTATCATAGCGGTGGTAGAGGCTAGCGGTTTTGCTTCTACCCTTTTGGTGAAATAATCGACAGCCACTATGATAAACTTCACTGCACCTGGTGCATCTGGAAAGGGTCCCATCACATCCATTGCCCATTTTTGGAAAGCCATGCGGTGGTAACAGGGATCAGATTGTTCTTGGGGCGCAAGGTTTTGGGTGCGTATCGTTGACAATTGAAACATTTGCGCAAGACTTTGACCGCATCCAGGTGCATGTCGGGCCAGTAATACCCAGCGTTCATGATTTTGGCCACTACCATGCGCGGTCCTGCGTGTATGCCACATATTCCTTCGTGTATCTCTCTGATCAGATATGTGGCATCTTGAGGGTTAACGCATCGTAGGAGTGGCCCCAGGTATGATTTGCGGTATAAAATACCGTCTCCCATCTGATAGTGGCACGCCTTGTATTGTAGCTTGT